>CAWUFW010003074.1:427500-1627500 GCA_963921515.1 Calotriton arnoldi
TCAGTGGCCCCGGGCAGAGAGTTCTTCCAGTGACCCGGGCAGATAGTTCTTCCAGTGACCCGGGCAGATAGTTCTTTCAGTGACCCGGGCAGAGAGTTCTTTCAGTGACCCGGGCAGAGAGTTCTTTCAGTGACCCGGGCAGAGAGTTCTTTCAGTGGTTCTATCAGAGGCCCAGGCAGAAAGTTCTTTCAGTGGCCCGGGCAGAGAGTTCTTTCAGTGGCCCCGGGCAGAGAGTTCTTCCAGTGACCCGGGCAGAGAGTTCTTTCAGTGACCCGGGCAGAGAGTTCTTTCAGTGGTTCTATCAGAGGCCCAGGCAGAGAGTTCTTTCAGTGGCCCGGGCAGAGAGTTCTTTCAGTGGCCCCGGGCAGAGAGTTCTTCCAGTGACCCGGGCAGAGAGTTCTTTCAATGACCCGGGCAGAGAGTTCTTTCAGTGGCCCGGGCAGAGAGTTCTGTCGGTGGCCCAGGCAGAGAATTCTTTCAGAGACCCAGGCAGAGAGTTGTTTCAGTGACCCGGGCAGAGAGTTGTTTCAGTGACCCGGGCAGAGAGTTCTTTCAGTGGCCCAGGCAGAGAGTTCTTTCAGTGACCCGGGCAGAGAGTTCTTTCAGAGGCCCGGGCAGAGAGTTCTTTCAGCGGCCCGGGCAGAGAGTTCTTTCAGCGGCCCAGGCAGAGAGTTCCTTCAGCGACCCGGGCAGAGAGTTTTTTCAGCGGCCCGGGCAGAGAGTTCTTTCAGTGGCCCAGGCAGAGAGTTCTTTCAGTGGCCCAGGCAGAGAGGTCTTTCAGTGGCCCAGGCAGAGAGGTCTTTCAGTGGCCCAGGCAGGGAGTTCTTTCAGAGGCCCGGGCAGAGAGTTCTTTCAGTGACCCGGGCAGAGAGTTCTTTCAGTGGCCCGGGCAGAGAGTTCTTTCAGTGACCAGGGCAGAGAGTTCTTTCAGTGACCCGGGCAGAGAGTTCTCTCAGTGGCCCGGGCAGAGATTTCTTTCAGTGGCCCGGGCAGAGAGTTCTCTCACTGGCCCGGGCAGTGAGTTCTTTCAGTGGCCCGGGCAGTGAGTTCTTTCAGTGGCCCGGGCAGTGAGTTCTTTCAGTGGCCCGGGCAGAGAGTTCTCTCAGTGGCCCGGGCAGAGAGTTCTCTCAGTGGCCCGGGCAGAGAGTTCTCTCAGTGGCCCGGGCAGAGAGTTCTCTCAGTGGCCCGGGCAGAGAGTTCTCTCAGTGGCCCGGGCAGAGAGTTCTCTCAGTGGCCCGGGCAGAGAGTTCTCTCAGTGGCCCGGGCAGAGAGTTCTCTCAGTGGCCCGGGCAGAGAGTTCTCTCAGTGGCCCGGGCAGAGAGTTCTCTCAGTGACCCGGGCAGAGAGTTCTCTCAGTGGTCCGGGCAGAGAGTTCTTTCAGTGACCCGGGCAGAGAGTTCTTTCAGAGGCCCGGGCAGAGAGTTCTTTCAGAGGCCCGGGCAGAGAGTTCTTTCAGTGGCCCGGGCAGAGGGTTCTTTCAGTGACCCGGGCAGAGAGTTCTCTCAGAGGCCCAGGCAGAGTTCTTTCAGTGACCCAGGCAGAGAGTTCTTTCAGTGACCCGGGCAGAGAGTTATTTCAGAGGCCCGGGCAGAGAGTTCTTTCAGTGACCCGGGCAGAGAGTTCTTTCAGTTGCCCAGGCAAAGGGTTCTCTCAGAGGCCCAGGCAGAGAGTTCTTTCAGAGACCCGGGCAGAGAGTTCTTTCAGAGGCCCAGGCAGAGAGTTCTCTCAGTGGCCCAGGCAGAGAGTTCTTTCAGAGGCCCAGGCATAGAGTTCTTTCAGTGACCCGGGCAGAGAGTTGGTTCAGTGGCCCAGGCAGAGAGTTCTTTCAGTGGCCCAGGCAGAGAGTTCTTTCAGTGGCTCGGGCAGAGAGTTCTCTCAGTGGCCCGGGCAGAAATTTCTCTCAGTGGCCCGGGCAGAAAGTTCTCTCAGTGGCCCGGGCAGAAAGTTCTCTCAGTGGCCCGGGCAGAAATTTCTCTCAGTGGCCCGGGCAGAAATTTCTCTCAGTGGCCCGGGCAGAAAGTTCTTTCAGTGCCCCAGGCAGAGAGTTCTTTCAGTGGCCCAGGCAGAGAGATCTTTCAGTGGCCCAGGCAGAGAGGTCTCTCAGTGGCCCAGGCAGAGAGGTCTCTCAGTGGCCCAGGCAGAGAGGTCTCTCAGTGGCCCAGGCAGAGAGGTCTCTCAGTGGCCCAGGCAGAGAGGTCTCTCAGTGGCCCAGGCAGAGAGTTCTTTCAGTGGCCCAGGCAGAGAGGTCTCTCAGTGGCCCAGGCAGAGAGGTCTCTCAGTGGCCCAGGCAGAGAGATCTTTCAATGGCTCAGGCCGAGTGGTCCATAGGGACCACACAGAAGGCTGGCCCAGAGGCCCACGCAGATGTTCTTTTGTGGGTAGTGTGAGGGCCTCATTGTATCATCAAAGGCACCATAGCAAGAACAGATTTCCACAGCAGTGATGACACAGAGTTATGTAAATCTCTACCTGTAACAGTGAAAGATCTTGCACCAGAGCAGGAAGTTAGGCTGACCCTGCTGAGCTCTTACACATCCTTTGTGCGCAGGGCGTGCACCGCAAGGCACACGCTTGTGAGAGGTGTGAAAACAGCAAGAGCCCTTGCAGTTCATAGGGCCAGCAGAAAAGGTGCTAGGACTGCCCTCTCAGGGCCAGGGAGCAGGCCGCAGTGAAACTGTAGAAAGAAGAAGTGGGCCAAAGTGGTGGGCAGCAGTACAGGACCACTTTTGATGGATCTTAGGCTCACAGAGAGCAGTATTTCTGGGACCAACTAGAGCAATGCTGCAGGCTGCAGAGAGTGCCATGCTGCAGGCTGCAGAGAGTGCCATGCTGCAGGCTGCAGAGAGTGCCATGCTGCAGACTACAGAGCGGGACATGCTGCAGGCTGCAGAGAGGGCCATGCTGCAGGCTGCAGAGAGTGCCATGCTGCAGGCTGCAGAGAGTGCCATGCTGCAGGCTGCAGAGAGTGCCATGCTGCAGCATCACAGGGCCGCGAGCAACACTCAGCAACTGTTCGAAAGACATTCCTTTGCTTCATCGAGTGAGGAGATCAACATTTTATTGTCAAAAGGTAAAATAAGTTAATTTGGGGTCTACAAGCTAGCTAGCACAATGCACGAGACATATTTAAGAATGTCTTTGTTCTGTTTCTAAGCAACCTTCAGCATCAGCTGTTGAAAACTTTCAATGTTTGATATTTTTCCTAAGACCCACACATGAAAGAAGAGGTGCTGAGCATGCCTGCACTCAAAGCTGAAAGGAACGGACTCCTGGCACAGTGCCCATCTACTGCCTGCCACTGATGAGAGCAGGCTAGCTCATGAGTGATGGTGGCATAACGGCTTCACTGAACTTTATTATGGTACAAAGTCTATCTGATGACGCGCAATTAGCTATATAACATGGTAGGCACATTGGCAAGTTATGTATCCTCCAGGCAGCTACTGCTGGCATAAACCTCTCTGATGACGTGGGATCACTGTTGCAATAACAGTCTAATGAGGCATAATAATAGGTACACTACCTATCTGTCACAGCTTGATTACTGCAGCAATAACTATGTGATGGGGCATAATTACAGGTCGATAGGGATGTCCCTTGCATAGTGCACAGTCCGGTCCCTGCCCTTCATGCCTGTTGGACCTGGCCCTTCTTGCAGGGTTATCCCCAAACTGTTTACCTTCCTCCTGTCTTATTTCTGACCTGTTTTTGTTGGCTTTAGAATTCTGGGCATTTTACCACTTATATTCAGTGCTAAAGTGCACGTGCTCTCTCCTTTAAACATGGTAGGCTTGACTTAAACCTGTTTGGCATATTTAATTTACCTATTAGTCCCTTGTACATTGGTATCCCATATACCCAGGGCCTGTAAATTAAATGCTACTAGTGGGCCTGTAGCACTGCTTGCGCCACCCACAGAAGTAGCCTTTCACACCTGTCTCAGGCCTGCCCTGCAGGGCCTGCGTGCACAGTTTACTGCTACATTGACTTGGCATTTAAAGTTACTTGCCAAGCCTGAAACTCTCCATTTACTACACATAGGTCACCCCTAAGGTAGGCCCTAGGTAAAAGGTAGGACATGTGCCTTCATTGTGTGGCATGTCCTGGTAGTGACAAACACCCTATTTTGTTTTTCACTCATGTGAGTCCTGCTCATCCTATAGGTTTGCATTGGGAATTCCCTGATATGTGTTTCAGTGGTAATTTCTGATCTGAATTGAGTCACCTTGCCATGTTTGCTATGTTTGGAACAGTGGCGGCTGGTGGAATTTGAAACTGGTGGGGCGTATGCAGAAAGAATCAACGTATGCGAGCGAGTGCAGCGAGCGAGCCCGACGGCAATAAGGGGTGTTAGGGGGGGATCTCCCCCGTGAAGAACTTTTTTTTAAATTGGCATCTTTTTGGTGCGATTTTCAGCACTATTTCTGTGATAAATGGACTAAAAATTCAGTCCTTCTAGGCATTCATAAAAGAAAACTCATACATTATTTCAGAGAATTTCTGGGTTGCCAAGCAAGTCTGTCTTCTGAAGAGGGCTAGGGTACTAAGCAAGACTGCTTTGGCTCTACCCTTTCCAATAGAAAACACTAGTTAGCGATGTGAACAAGTTCAATGGACAAACCTGGGGTCTAGGGAGAGAATGGCGTAGGCTGGTAGTCTCACAACCACCTAAAACTAAAATCACTGAAAACTGAATTCCTCCTCATTTCCCCTCCTCCGACTTCTCCCTCCGGTACAAGAATGGGCTGAACTGTTTAGATGCCCTCAGCTGCAAACCAACCATCATTGAGTGCAAAACAACCCTAGGCATCAGCTTTGATCAAAAACGTGAGTATGTGGCCCCACACCAACTCCTCCACTCAAAGTGCGCTCCCAGCTCAGAATCCTCAAAAAGGTGAAACTCTTCATCACTCAGCATGACTTTAAGAATGTAGTGCAAAACATATTCAGTCTTGAATATGGCAATGCGACGCTTATCAGTACTCTGAAATCTCACCTGGTGCCTCTGAACACAACCCTCAATGCCGCTTAAAGACTGTTTTTGAGGAATTAGGCGCTTTAGACATATCAGTTCTTCTCTCAGTCTCCTAAATTGGCTACTGATTGAAGCAAGATGAATACTCAAGGTAGCTTGTCTTATTAAACTCCACCCGCTGTGTAGTTCAGACACTCTTCAACTTGAGCCACCAAGGTTCAATAAAGAGAAGACCTCATGCTCCTCCTCTGGCTCCACCCCCAGTATACAGAACTCACTACTACAAAATGTTCGCACCAACCACTCATCTGCCACTTTTCATGAAGAAGTTAAAGCCTTACTAGCTGAAAAATTCCTATCTGACTTACTTCCTCTTTGAAGCGCTGGAGCCGATCCTCCTTTCTGCCCTGGCCCTTACACCTGGATTATCCTACTGGTCTTACTTCAGGGTTCTCTCTTTATCAGGTTTACCTTTCTCCGTGTTTTCCACACTTTAGTAGTGTACATACCGGCCTACTGATGCCTCATCTGTGAATTAAGCAACCTTCTTTCCTCGGTCACCTTTTGCAATTTAAGGACCTTAATATGGGACAGCTGTCAGACCTCACTACTTGCTCCACAGCATGTTGCTGCTTTTATCTCCTAGCTTTCTTGCTTCTTTGTGTTTTTTGTTTTCACTGCAACCTCTCCATCCAATTGTCGTGCTTTATACAGTGATCTGACCGCCCCAGCACCTACCCTCCCCCACCCCTCGATCATGTTTGGGGTTTAAAAATAACTATAAAATAAATAAATAAACTTGTGACCTCTGGAGCCACCGAGCTGCCTGTGGGGATGGAACTGATGTCTCTGAGCTCTGTCTGCAGAGCTGGGGGGCAAAATAGCCTATCGTCGCTCACCCAGTCCCTCGTAAATGACCAGCTTGGTTCAACAGGACTACAGCACTGGGGTTTTGTGTTGTGTGCAAAGCATTTAAAATAATAACGCACACTCTGTGCCCAGCCCGAGGCTGCTGTGCTGTGTAAATAGAGAAGCTGACGAGACTAGAGCGAGGCGCTGCATCGCAACATTATAATTAAAGTGAGTGGGCAGTGGTGTAATCCAAAACGATGGGGCCTGCCCTGTAGAATCTGATGAGTGGGGTGGAGGGGGGTGGCTGGGGAGCGCTGCAGTAGCCAGCACTGACTGAGCAGGATACTTGTTCCTCGTTATTGAAGGGAGGGTGAGAAAACAGCAAGGTAAGAGGTATGGAAGAAGAAAGAGAAATCGATGGAGGGAGATAAAGTAATAAGGGACATAAGACCGCCATCTCACGTTTATACTGTTCCGGGTAGTGCAAACACTCTGTGTGCACACAAGATCACAGCCCGGAAACAGCTTGAGTGTTCCCTTTCTAACCCCCAGCCTCATCCAATCAAGAACACACGTATCTCGCTCAGATATGGCCAAAAAACAAAAGTACTCCCTTGGATATCTCACCCACTCTTTGAGTATGCATATATCTCTCTTACAATGCACCAACCCCAGCAAACAAAATATTTCTGCACACCTGCAACACAGAGGAAAATCAACCTGAGATTATCCATCCGCGGTCATCCCGGAGTGTCCCCTGTTCAAAACTTGTAATCAGCTACAGAACCCACCGAGCTCTCTCTCTGATCCCACGCCTTTAATATCCCACCCACCCTCACAGCAGAAGTACCGTCCTCGTCCATCTACACCATAACCAGAGCAGACTCCACCCTGACACCAAGAGCGAAGCGCTTCCATCGCCATCTCACACACCATCGGAGCTGACAGATTAATACCTCACTCGCCAAGAGAGCGCACACACATTGTCCTGACACTGCAGCAATGGTAAATTAATGTAAAGCGCAGTAACACAAAAACTGCATCTAGGCGCTGGAATGAATGAATCGGATCTGGTGCCAACGCAGACACATCACTCCTTCAAACGCTGGCCCAATGCACTTACTACAAGTCCGTGGAACATGCATACAAGTACACAAACACACACACGAAAGTCGCGGCTCGCAATACTCTCGGGGGGGGGGCTGGGGAAGTTTAAAATGAAAATATAATAAAAGAAAACTTACTGGTCCGCACCGCCTCTGCTCGACTGCTCCTGGGCCGGGGTCCCGCGCTCTTCAACAAACAGGAACAGCCGCGACGTCACTGCCAACCCCTCTACTGACGCTGCTCCAGCAGCGCCAGGATTGGCTTGAGGGCAGAGCAGGGATACTCCCTGCCCATTAGGAGACCGGGGGCTGCGGCATGAAGCAACCCTCGGTCTCTTAAGGGGAAGGCTAGTGCGCATGTTCGGGCTGATCGTAAAAATGACCAGCCCAAAAACGAACATGCGCACTATTGCTGTGACTGTCTAGTGCGCTGCTGTCAGTCAACTCCCTGAGTGCTGCTGCAGCCCCGCCCCCACCCCCTCCCACCCCCTTCAGCGTCCCTCGTTCTACTTCTCCGACGCTAATTACAATCAGGAGTCCTGATTGGAATTAGCGTCGGAGAAGTAGAACGAAGAATTTGAATGGGGCTGTGGCATTAGTGAGGCAACGCCCCAGCGCCCCAATGGACGCACCGCCACTGAATAGTGGTGATAAATCCTGCTTATTGGTGTAAGTAGATTTTTTATTAATGTTGTAGAAATGCCACTTTTAGAAAGTGAAAGACAAATAATAGAATGCACTCCTTCCCTTATTAGAATTCTTGCTCGAAAATCATGTTGTCCGTAAGTGCGTGCGATCAGATGCTGTGCACCGCCCCAGCACACAGCTCATACAAAATGTATACCTAAGGGCACATTGTCGCGCCCCATCTGTCGCACTGCGAAATGGGAAAAACATCCCTCTCTTTTAACCACTTGATCCAATTTTATCCATAGTCATCAATGTAAGCAATAATCATACTGTTCCTTCCCACGTCATTTTTCAAAGCCTATTAAATCACTGCGGAGACAGCGTCATTCCGCCTTCTTTCTTTATTGTAATTTCTTCAAATGACTACTGAGCGCCCATCAAGGCTTTTCACAGCATCATGTACAACCAGAAGGTGAAACATGCGACAGAGTAAACTCTTCACTTTATGCCCAATGCATTTCGAGCCTAAAAGGCCCTTCATCAGGGGTTTCTGCAAGAGATGAAAAAACACGACTCAACTGACTGTTCAATGCTGACCTACATGATGGCTATTAATGCTAAACAGTGTACCCACATTCACCCCCACAACTCCCATGTCTATCTGATTAAATAACCCATCTCTTCAAACAACATGCAGGTCCCCTTCCCCTCCCACCACTCAACCCGCTTCTCCTCATTTACCGAATCAAATACAAAACGTGACTCCTCCCCAATCTGCTGAATTTAAATCCAAACTGCTACTCAAATCCTCCCCGTAAAACTCTGCAATGTGTGCTGGCAAACCCACCTTCCTTGTGCCCCCACCTTTAAAAATGTCTTAGTTAGTTATTCGTGACCACTAGCTTTCATTCCACTGATAGCAGGTGGGTGGAGTAAGGGGAGGGTGGGATTTGTTGGCAGTAGTTTCATTTTCGTATGGTTTATTTTATTTTATCGTGGCACACTGGGGGCACTGTGGGATTTGTAGTTTTGGTAGTAGTTTTAGATTCATTTTTTTGCAGCTGGGTTTTGTAGGTCATGGGGTCGGATGCGCCGAGTTCATTGGGTGGGAGCAGGTGAGGACCTGGATTAAATCAGTGGAATGAAAGCTAGTGGTCACGAATGACTAACTTAGACATGGGAAAGGTCCACGAGGAGATGACCCGCTGCTGGCTGTAAACATCTCTTATCGAGCACCACCACTCCTTGGGCTACAGCTGAACAACCTCCAGGTCCTGACGAGCCAAGGAAGAGCCCACAACAAGGGTCCAGAAAAGTAACTTTTGGAATAATGTGATCCACATTCAACAAATAAAAGCGTGAAAATGCAGCAATGCTTCACATTATGGAAAATGCTGACAATGGGAAGAAATACATTTGGAAAACAGACGGATAGGTTTAAAAAATAAATCCCATGGCCTAAACCAGCGGCCCTCCTTGTGAGAGAGCAGCGTGAGGTCGGGGTCCCGTTCAACGCATCCCCTTCACTGCAGGGGTTGTGCACATGGAGACGTCACCAAAAGGATTCATTTAGGAAAATACAATAAGCTGCAATTACAAAAAGCCACAAGCGCGTAAATGCTGATATGCGTAATGGATATTTTAATCGTTTACCATAACTTTACTCATCATGGAAAATAGCATCTGTGAGCAGCACGGTGGCGGGGTTTCCTATCCCTTCCTTGGGGTATACTTCTTCACCCTTCTCATCTTCCCTCCAGAAGGTATTCACAGATCTCCCTAAATCCCCCTTCCCCGCAACGACCCTCCACAATCCCCTACTCCCTGCTTCCATGCATCCACCCGCATTCCTGCACCAGACAGGCGGATTAATGGGCACAGAGGGAGATTTCCCATCATGCCTTTCAGCTGCTTGGGGGGCGGGGCGGTAAAAAGGGGTACAGGCCTGGGCACGTAGCTACAAAGTCAGCGCAGATACCAAAGCTGCTTTCCAAGGCAGGCCCAAAAAAATCTCTGCCCTCCAGATGCCTCCCCACTGTGCCCTCATCCATGCCAATGTGTGTAGCTCCTCTGCCCACGTGCCAAGAGTGGCTGCATGCCCGTTAGAACGGATGGCTACAAGGGGCTCAAAATGGCGTAGGTGGCTTCACAGCAGATTGAAAGAGATTGGATCCAATCTGCCGTCAACTAGGGGCCAAATGCGCTGACCCCAAGGAAACAGAGGGGACCCAGGGGGCTCCCCTACAGAGGTCGACCTGGGACCGCTGCCACTCCTCACTCCAAAGAAATGCCACTCTAAGTCCCAAAGTCCCCTCTCTTCCTGAGCCCAGACCATCTCAAAATCAGAAGGGAAAGAGACTTTGAGGTTCAAGCCAACACGCTATGGAGCAAGCCACCTCTCCAGATAGGGTCCCATTAGCGACCTCCTGCCCCCCCTTCCCCTTGGAACAGCCAACAGCACAAGTCTTGGTTTACCCAAGACTGCCACTCGCCTCCTCTGTGGAGGATCCGTTCACACCTAGAGATGGTCAGATCATACAGTGCATGTCACAAATTAAATAATGTACATACACAGCGCCGACTACCACGGGTGCCAAGCTTCTAGTGCCACAAACGGCACCCTCCCTGGCGGACTGCAGAAAGAAACTCAAGACCTGTCTTTTCGATGGAGACATGGCACCCTCAGCGCCATGATAAGCCTAGGGGTGATGGTGCTGCGCTATACAAATGCTAATCGGTTGATAAAGAGTGCATCTTAGTACCATAACTCAGCGGTGGTCACTTTATCACCCTCAGAAAGCTCGAAAGTGCGCTTGAGTTGCCGGGCGAGCACCTCTGGCCTGTAGACTTGGCTAGCGAAGGAGATTTGCATTTCCAACATTGCAAACTGAAACGCCTCTATGAGCTTTCTGCCCGAAACACGTAATTTATGCACTCAACCCTAAGTACAGCCTGTTTCCAAGAACTGTTCTTTTCGATAGATTAAGGAAGTGACGCAACAGGAGTCAAACACGATCAGCCAATTTTGGACAAGTGCATAAGCCAGGATGAGGGCGCAGATCACACAGCATCATACTCAGCGGCTAAACCATTCAAACTCTGAACTTAGCAGTCTGTCTTGTTCTGATCCCCACCTCGCAGGCATTGTGGCAGGAGTTGCTGATACAAAAATACACTTTACGGTCAGTTCTTATTAAAGAGGAAAAAAGGCTTCTACTCCACAGACTGTTTATCAGTAGCAGAGAAATCAAATGTAAATGCATATTTGAGGTCCATCCAATATGTTGACAACAATGTGCTGACGTTTAAAGAGGTAGGAGAAAAAAAGCAGGAAATGGAAGCCACTAGAACCAGGATGCTGGTACCTACACCTGGAAGTTGTCAAAAGTGATCAGGGAGCAGTGGCAGCTGATGACCGGTGGGCTAAGATGCGACTTAAATCAAGAGAATAATTGAAAACATTCTATTTGGCACGAGGCAAAAACAGTTTCCTCATGTTCATTAAAGGAATAATCTGGAACCTCAAAGGGCACCCCACAAATGAAGGGTTGGGGAGCAAATTGGTCTATTATGGAAAGGGCTAAGATGACCTTCATCATCCTGAAGCTTGGGCTTGCCACAAGACTTCCCGGGAGGAGCTTGCATCTTCTGAGGGATGCAGAACCAGATGTGCCTTGAGTCCACCATCTTGTGTCACCTACTGAGCACAAGTGCCTGAGGTGAAGAAGTAAATGCGGAGACACATTCTACAGCGCCTCGCAGTAGGAGGAGGATCGATTGGCTGAACCTTTGGGGCAAACTCTTTTCGAACAGAGGGAACTGGTGCAGAGTGACCGTAGTCCTGGTCAAGTAAATTCAGGTCTAAGCATCGCCAGAGGAACGCCTTGGGACGGAAACCCAAGCACCCATGTGAGATGAGAGGACTCTGGGCAGTAGACGACATTTAGGGAGTATGTGAACTGAATCCTGGGTGTCGGTTATCGTACGTCCATCATGCGCATCTGGTGGTTCTAGGTCAGGGGTTCCCAATCTGGGTTGCCTGCACTCCCAGGGGGTGTGAGATGGCATTTCAGGGGGTGCAACAAAGAGGGAAAGTACGTACTGTGTGCATAATAGGAATCCGTCGAGAATAGGTGCAGGGGGTGCCAACATTATTCAAACATTTCCTAGGGGTGCAGGTGTAGAAGAGGTTGGGAACCCCTGTTTTAGGTGAATACACTGTGGTAATGTCACTGTGTACACTCTATGCCAATTCCTGTCAGCATCCTATCTTGCCAGGTGGGGATGAGTGGCAAACTAACAGGAGAGCATGATGCAGTCAACGATCCAGACATGCTGACGCGATTGGCTCTGCAGTCCCTCTCCATGGAGTCCATCTCCATCTTCTTTCCCCACCCAAGTTTTCATTTCCATTCCCCTGTGTTGCACCCTACCCCATTTTTTTGTTTATGGGGTATGTCTTCCCCTGCAATGTGTGCCAGCTTCACCTTTTTCAGGAGTTCACCCACACACCTGATTCCACCCTCCTGCTGAAACATGTAAGTGCCAAGGATAAGTGCACGGAGTGTTATTACCCAGGGGCGTGCTTGCACAGTGAAATTACTAAGGGGCCTATTTACAAACTGCATTTTGTAGTACGTTTAGTAGCAGAGGTCTACACCTCAGCGTCTCTTATCTTTTATCTCTGTCCAACTGCCAGGACCTCTAAACATGTAGGTGTACGTTTCAGTAGTAAATGTGGGAAGGAGGGAGTGGTTTTAAAATGGGTATTTTTGAATAAATGGGAGGGGTTCACGGAGGCTTAAGTAGAGTTTAAGGGACAGCTATTAAGAGGTTTAGGGAGGGACATCGACCCACCCACAAAAGAGTAAGTACATTTCGATTCACAAACTGTACTTCCATAGTTACTACAGCAAAAAAAATAATAACTGCTGTTAATTTACTCCCTCTCAGAACTGGCGTAATTCCAGCACCACGCAGGGCCAAACAGTGGTATGGCAACACCCTCAATAGAAACTTTTTTTTTTTTAAATATAAATAAATGGAATTTAATGTTAAAGAAGTATATGTAAATAAAACAAATATTCATTTTATTTTAAAATATGTAAATAGCTTTTGGTCAATGTAATCATTAATGTAACTGTATTTCTTTAAACAACATTACATTATTTTAAATTCATTCTAAACATAAATGTTAAGACTTTTAACCCTGTAATAAATAAATGTACATTTTATACTTTAGGTGACTTTTTAAAAAATGTTAAGAATTTTTTTGGGGGATTTAGTTAAATATATTAAAAAGAATTAATTTGTAATTAAGCATGAATAATGCTGTAGCATTTGTTTTTTAGTTTTTTTTACATTTACAATACATATTTTATATTAATTTAGATCAATGTTTAACATGAAATATTGTTATTTTTTTAAGTTTAATAAACCTTTAAACTTTTCCCTATACATTGCCATGGGGAGATCTCCACCACAGTAGCAGAGAGCTCTGCCTACATGTGAAAAGCTACAAGTAGTAACTTTACACTTGTAAATTAGTTAAGGTTTGTGAATAACCCTCAAGTGTCAAGGTTATTCATCGACTGGCTGATCAAACGAATGATAAAGCACATGGTTACTGGAGGTGTCCTGACCTGGCAACAAAGAAAAAACGCTTCTAAAAAAGTTTGCTTTTTACCCCTTTTTAACCCAGCAGCTTTTATTTTATAACGAGCTTAAAAGTGTGAAAAACTACTATTGTGCGCTGTGCAAAATGAACACTTCACGTTTGCCGTCACATCATCCCCCAGCACCCCCACCATGCAATTTCCATCTTTGGGGTAAGACGGTGTTCTTTTATGTTGTTATCATTTCTATAGCGCACACTGCCACTGGTATGGATTCATAGCGCTGTCCGCATTGAGGTCTCTTTCCATCCTTTTCTGGGGTTCCCAGAGCCTGGTTCTGCTTGTGAGGATGTTATGAATAAGGTGCTCAGGCCCGTGTCTCTGGTAAGTGGTTATGCCATATTCTCTGAGCTGGTGGGGCTTAATGATTGGTGCATTTAACCCAGCAGCCTTCGGCCTGACCGAGTTGGAGGGCGATTAAAAATCGCCCCATTTCTCGAAGGAGCGAAAACTCGGGGAGAACACACGGGCAGAAAGTCCTTCAACGTACTTACCCACCTGGGGAATCTCCCCCACTTGTAGCGCTTCTCCCACATGGCCACCAAGCGCTACATCAGACGTATAATCTGTAGCGCTCTGCAACAATAGCAGAATCGCCAATTTGTACTTAAATTGCGTTGTTTTATAAAACCACAACATTTTCGGCCTGGTATCACTAGCTACGCGCGTGAGTAAGCGCTTCAGCACCGCAGACAGGAGGAGCAAGCGCTATAATACAACAGGAGCACTGGTGACTGGCAGTCTGACGAAGGTGGCTGGTCCAATAAATGGCAGAAACACCCAGACACACAGGTAATCGATACTGCTGAATAATGCAAGCCCGCCCCTAATCAATACAAGTATCGACATCTGAAATGACCTAAGCTGCGGCTCTCGCTGGAGGCGGGCCCTGGACACGTCAGCCTTGGGGGGAGGGGCGCAACGGCGGGGGTCACCTCTGCAGGGCTCGGGATGGGCTCGTCTGCGACGATCAATGCACTGACGTCATAGTTAATGATTATTGGCACTGATAGAGCTCGGACCCAGGAGGCCTTGCGGCCAGGGCTGGGTACAGCACGTGCTGCCCCATTCATGGGCACAGGCAGCGCCGCAGAAAAATGTGTGAGAATAGGCGGAAATATTTAAAGATTTCTGCGGAAAAAAGAGCTTAATCTGCAGATTTCTTGGTGAAAAATCATAGAAATATTGGTTAGGCCAAAGCCAAAAAACATCGGTGAATTAAACAGCACCACGTCTTTATTTTAATCATTTCTGAATGTTTAGAGCGGACAGTCTGCGTTACAGGGCGCAACATCACAGGTAAGTTTGTCATCCAATTACATCGGAGGTCACTACACCGCAGGGGACATTACAGTATTAAAATCATTTTCATTATAATTTTCCATGTTCCTATCCTTACTTTTATACAAGCATATAAAGAAAGACAGAGGGAAAACGTGAAGGCCATAACAAGAAATCAAAAAAGAGAACGGAAGAGGTTACATTGAGAAAATAATAAAGTAATGTAATAAAAAAAAATAGTAAATACATTTTAAAAAATAGTTAAAATGGGTGACGATAATATGGAAATATTTGGAAAAAATTAAAGACATATATAGGTATAAGAGAAAGGAACATATACAGGAAAAAAATGGAACATATGTGTGTATCTTTTTAAAGGTTTTACGCCCCCCCCAAATTTTTTTTTTTTTTTAAATCGAAAAAAGGGCAGTGTGTATGGGTTCAACCCATAAACGATACATACACCAAATGCAATGGTTATGATCTCACCAAAAAAATACTTCAACCCCCCCATTAGGGTTAGCAAGCGCTATATAAATGCAAACCTTTTTCCTTTCTCTATCCCTCCACTATCCTTCTCAATCCAAATAACTGACTAACAAATCCACCACTCAAATTACTTTCCTATTTTCACTATACTAATTCACCACTAATCCTTTATGGGTTCCGGAGTATCGTGCTACTTGCCAAAAAAGCGCTTTGACGCCTCGTAAGGGGTAGTAAGCGCTATATAAATGCAATTACAATACAATACAATATTTCTACCAATGAAGAAAACAACATAAAATTAAAATGTAATTAAATAACACATATTCAAGCCAGTAAGCAAGGCGTTCAGTGTAGTCTCTTTTAAAGCAGTAAGGGTAGTATGTGATCCGTAAACTCATCTGTGAAAACAGTTTCAACGGTAACTACCAGTTGCGGCTAACACGGAATAGTACTTGCGGGGACGGGGGAGGAAAAGAAAAAACCACCTACCTGGCTGCCGGCCACCGCCTCTCGTCGTGCTCTTTTGCTGATGCAAGGATGCATGCAGGCTCCCAGACTCCCCATTGCCAATCACAACGCTGCTGTCACCAGCATGACAGCAGCGTCATGATTTGGTCTGAGCGGCCTGGTTCAGCGCTAAGACAGGGAGTGGGAGCCTGTGCATGTTCTCCACCCAGCACTGCAATACAGCTGGGTGGAGAAATGCCAAGTACGCATGTCCGTTTTGCTGGACCAAGACGGCTGGCCAAACCGTCATGCGCAGTTAAGTGCATCAACTGCTGCTCTCCCTGCTGGCTGCGACAACAGCCCAGCCCCGCACGCCCCGTAAAGTAAACAAAACTGCCTCAATACGGAAAAATAAAATGATAACTTTGAGTTATTAGCATTTTATTTTTCTGTTTGGCACTGCTCAAAGTGCAGTGGGGCGGCGCTCCTCCACTGGTAACTACGTCTGTCTTATTAAGGTTGAGGTCACGAGAAATACGTTTGGCTTACGAGCTATGGTTTGCATGGCAGTTTTCATTAGCTATGGATTGCAGTCCTAACTATAACTTGAAATGTTAGTGGTTTTTGGTTTTAATTTGTAACTATAACTGCACTTTCACTTTCTTTTTTAAGCAAATATATATGTAAACACATGTACATATATATGTTATAAAAAGGCTCCATCATTCGCATCTTTATTCACCTAGCAGCACCCATGCTTGCTGTGACTGAGTGACTTGGGCCAGGCAGTTTCCCTGCAAAGGCTATCAGGTGGCCACTACTCAGCCCAGCCCAACTACTATTAGAATTACTACGTCCCTCAGTCAAGTAAGTGTCTGAAGTGTTTCTGTGCTATGGTAGTGTCCGCTACTGTGGTCCGTCTCCTTGGCCCCTGTAGTTCCTTCTTCTTTTCTGATGTTTCCACACGCTTCGGCTCTGCCTGGAAATTCGTAAAGAAAATAGACTGCAGGCAATTAAGAAAATTTTAAAACCTTGCTGAAAATTTGCAAAATCTCCATTTGTGCAGGGAAACTCAATGTGTGGATAGCTATGAAATCAGTTTTTCCCCAGAAAACGTTGTGCCGCAGCTTTGGAGAGTACCTCGTCACGACTGCGCTGGTGTGAGAGGACCACGGAAACATGGAATCTCAAGGCTGTGGGGCCGACATAGCAAAGGATCGTCAGCGGATCCAGAAACCAGGGCCAGGCCAACTGAGATACTACACATGGCTGCCAGTCAGGCGAGGGTGGGCACGAGTAGGCCTGGAGAAGCCCAGACGTCCCAGAGCTCGGGACTCCACCGTGCGCAACCTGCAAGGGTGTCTCAGCGCATTCAGAAGGGTGAGGTCACGCGGCAGTGGTGGTTGATCCCACTGAGTCAAATGGGAAGAACAATGCGTTGGCCGGTGAGGAAGACTGCCTGGCCAGTGACCCCACTGACGTCTAGGGGAAGCATTTGCCATGTTTTGAGGGTGAACATGAATCCAAGGCGGGTGGCTTCCCCCAACTGAGGGCGAGTTGAGAGGTACGTCTGATCCCAGCAGGGAGCACATGGAAGAGTGGCGGTTCGCTCAGTCGATCAATGAAAAATGAAGTACCTATGAACTAGATTCTAAAAACTCTAGGACACAACTCAGATGATGGTGGGTGCTACCCAAATAATGAAAATTTTTAAAACTAATTACCAAACTCTTTAGCCACTCATGACAAGTTTGTTAACCCTTTATCTGATGGGGCGTTTGCACACTTCTGTCCCGAAGCTTTTTCCAAAACAAACGGCATTAGGTTGTTCAAAAACATGTTCTTCTTTGATCTCCTTGGGCACTGTTATGGGGCTTTCAGCACATTCAGGGCTATGTGCTGGTGCAAACCCTGCATCAGTATCTCATTGTAGCCTGAAGATAAAAAGAACAAGCATTGGACCAGCCAAAAGGTCTGGCTTCGGCAGCCAGCTTTTTAGCTTTGTAATGGTTGTTTTGTCATGTTTTTTTGTAAAATGTTTTTGTTGGGGGAGCTGCTGGGCTCTCACTCACCAATATATAAAAATGGCAAAAAGCAAAAATAATTTTATGTCTCAAAAAGCATGTATTGCTATTGAAGTGTTGGCACTGAAGCGAGCCGCCTTGTGTCTGTATGTGCGCCTTGTGAAAGGGCAGAATGCTGTCACTCACAAAGAAGTTGGCCAGAGGCTGCCCCACTGCCCCATGCTGAACGCTTTATATTAGTGAGCGGAAGAAATTGGTGAATGATACAACAGACCGACCAATGGATGAAGAGGGCTGATTAAAAGCCACTATAATTAAGTATATTATATATATAACTTTAGTGAAATCAAGGTTTTGTCTAATAAAAGAACTACAAATGAGGATATATTTTACCATTTTTTAAACAATTTTCTCAGTATTTTGTTGTATTTCTTAAATGGACAAACAAAAATACTTGAACAATAACCAAGGAAATGTTGCCCTGATCGTCTGGAGTCCGGTAATACCAAATATATGTGGGTTTTCCTATTGAATACATTCAGCACAGTCAATTATGTAATATTAGCACAAACCATAACATTGTGGCAGAATCACTGTTTATGGTGCACTGGTTCATTTAATAACGGATCTCAAACTCAGGACTATAAGGAAAATATAAAAACTAGAACATTTCCAATTCGGTATGTCTCGAGGAATCTATTGGTGCAAGCCAGCCTCCCTTTTCCTGATTGGCTGAAAAGACGAACACTCTGAACATCACCTATGCCAGATTTTCAACATATTTTTTTTCCAAAACATGGTAAATCCATCCAGTTTCAGGAACACATCCCTGCCAAAGAATGACCCCCAAATTTGTTTTTCTGGATCTACTAAGTGTGACCCACTAAGACCATTAAGATATAATTAAGTAATTTATAGGTTTCCTACAGGTTCAGAGTACTCACAGGCGACAATTTGAAGAGCAGCTTCAAGCAAAATGCCGGTTTAGAGTTCGTGCCTTCAACCCGCATTCAAAGAAAACATAACACAACCATATATTTTTAACATCTACAGATCCTAAGGTTTCTGTCTCTGAATGCTTGTCCTCACTCACCCCGATTGGCTGGACAGGATGTCGCACTGAACGTGACCTTTGTCCGATTTGTAGCACTTTCTTTCCAATACAAGGTTAATTCTCTTCAGTCTGCCTTGGGTGGAAACGTATCCCTGCCATGACATGGCCCTCAACTTTGTTCCTGTGGGTCTCCAGGGCACAGAGGACCAGACACGTATGGGCTTTCTATGGGTTTAGGATGCCCACTGGTGATAAACCGGCAGGAGCAAATTTTGGAAATTTGGAAAGCAGATGTACCTACCATTTGGTCACAGAAATCACCCCTGCGAAGAATGGAAATGCACACAATCATATACTTTTTAATACCTACATATGATGAGGTTTCTATCGCTAGGTGCCGGACTCACCTTGAATGCTGGCAGGGACAACGAGCTGAACAAGGCATGTCATATTTTCAACATTTCTTCCTAAAAACATAGTAGTTTCCTTCAATCTTCTGAACATAGGAACACATCTCTTGCAAGGCGTGAGCCAAATCTGTGTTCCACTAGGACCTCTTAGTTTGGGGTTATTAGACCCGAGTGTGTGTTCCATGAGTGTGTGCGATCGCCACACTAAAAACCAGGGAATCTTTTCGATGAGGGAGATTCAACAAGGGATGTTGTGGGCAGTATTTGGTTGCAGGGTTGGAAGCGCCCTGGGAAACCTACCAACTTCAGACATTTCTGAAAACTAGAGGAACAGGGAATTCTCAGCGACAGCCCTTGAATGAATTCAAACATGTTTATTGATCTGAATACCCTGTAAGGTTCAAAGTGTGAGCGGAAAACAAGTACAATTCTATTTTCTGCAACAGAAAACAGCAGAACTTCAGACAAATGGGCAACATCCTGTCATCCAATGTTCTCACACTTCTATAGTTAAAAAACGTAACCTACATGTGTGGGTGGACTATTGCACGCAACAAGACTAGGCTAAAACTGTGACCCAGTGAAGAACATAATGATATTAAATTGGCTTCACGTGGTCATATATTTGGCCTGTTCTGGTCAGTTACGGCAGACCCACCCCAAATTGAAGTACTGTTTTTATTGGTTGAAGTGTGTATACTGGTTGGTGGAAGTTTTGATGTTCTCCACACATTTCCAAACTTCCAGTCACAGAAATGTTAGAAAATGACATTTTTTAACCAATACTTGAACTATGCAGGGAATTCTTGGTAAGAAAGTGGTGGCAGTGACTCGGGTCACAGCACCTGCAACTCTTACAGGTTTTTAGTGTTCAGAAAGGTCTGGGGTTGGTATGTTCCCCCAGGGGCCGGACAACCCTAAGCCCAGATGTGTGTTTTGGTGCCCAAGCGAGAAGCCAGGGGATGTTCACAGTTTTTCAAAGGCTAAGAAATAGCAGCTTCTCAATTTGTCTGTTGCCTCAGCCCCGAAATGCCCCTTCGGGGGAGAGTTGTTGCACTATACCAAGAATTCATTAACATAAAATAATAGAGGAAAAAAATCCAGTGTCTGGACTCCTTGCTGAGGTGAGTAGCGTGTGTGCGCGCGTCCCCTGGCAAGGAGCCGGGCGCTCTTTGGACTTTTTCTGAGGGTAAAAAAAGCAGCCATGCTCCTCGCAGAGGCGCAGGCGCGTATGTGTCTGTGCCCCGACAAGAAGCCAGGTGAGGTGTGGATTTCTTTGAAGATAAGATACAATCCAAACAACTTCAGGCTCGCTCCTTTCTGAGGAATAGAGCTGTATGTCTCTGTCCCAGAAAGGAGTCCGACACTGGGTTTTTAGGTCTCGCCTACGCAGCGCGCAAGCGTTGCTTAGAGAGACCTCTTGGCATCGCTCAGCACTTTTGTTAAAACTCGTGCATGTTTTGCACTGCTCTCTATGGGCACTCGTGCACGTTTGGCGTTTCCCTTGCGGGAGCGAGCAGCGGCGCCATCTGTTAGCAATTATCGCGCCTTGCTGCTCGCTCCCGCAAGGGAAACGCCAGACATGCCCTCAGCGTCTACAGGCATTCAGTATCCTGTTACACCCCAATTCTGTTTGCAGATGACAGCATTTTCCTTTGCTTCGCTGGGCCTGTTCGTTCATTTTCTGTCGCAGAAGGCCTTGCGTTCCGTTTCTTCACTGTCCTTAAATCCCTTGGCAAATCCATCTTGTTTGGGT
Organism: Calotriton arnoldi; assembly: GCA_963921515.1. Taxonomy (NCBI): domain Eukaryota; kingdom Metazoa; phylum Chordata; class Amphibia; order Caudata; family Salamandridae; genus Calotriton; species Calotriton arnoldi. The sequence continues at coordinate 448,200 of CAWUFW010003074.1, forward strand.
CACCTTTGCTTCATAGACCCAGCTTTCCCGACTAGGGACCTGTTATTTTTGTCCACTCCCTTTAATTTGCTTAATAACAAACTCTCGCGTTAAGTGAAGCAATTGACTTTTAAATACCGTCGTTCTCTTACAGCCTTGTTCTCAAACAAGAAAACAGCTCTCCTTCCACACGTTTCCCTTTCGGTCCTCTTTTTTTTTCTGCAGTAGTTGATAACATTGTGGCCAGGCTTTAACCAAATCATCGGGTTTCTGCATTTCTGTAACGACGTGGTTATGCACATACTTTCTGCATGTTGTACATTCCGCTGCCCCTAATGTGTCCGAGGTTTGTGGGCTGTGATGCATGCTAGCGCGATCTCACGAAATGCGCCTCTTCTGCCCTCCTAAAATATACCATCCTCATTCTCCATGTTAGAATTCGACACTTCAAAAACAAACGTGTAGCAAGAATTTTCTATTAATAATGCTATAATGGCAGCGCTTCTATGCATTCATAGTAACTGTTGTGAGGAAAGTATTTTTATTTTATTTTTTGCAGTGGTTCCGCTAAGTCGGTAGTCATTGATTCCTTGTTTGTGTTTTTTTGCCCAGGGGCGTTTCTTCCATTGGTGCAGCAGGTGCAATGGCACCGGGGCCCACGGAACTCTGATAATTTGTGTATTTAATATAACTGTAGCCATATTGAGGGGGGTGAGGGGTGCATTTACTTACTTGCCCTGGGGTCCGTGCCACTGAATAGGCTGCTGTTTTTGCCACGTTATTTCATTGGTTAGTGTTTAGCATTAGAGGTTGCACTCCTGAGTGACGTGAGCAAGAATTTAACATTGATTGTGCCGGGACATAAAAAGGAAATGCTGCTCAGGGCGCCAATTGTGTAAGACGTCTAGACTAAAAATATTGCGAATGCTTCGTGCACGCTGAATCTGGGATGTGTGCCCGTCAGATCGACAGCAGCTCTGTCCGTTGCTAGTGTGTTACAGGGTCTTATGATAAGGGACTGAATGCACCAAACCAATACGACTAATTCACTTTTTTCTTGGTTACTGTTGTATGAGGCGATCCTAAGGGAAGGTTTCACTTGATTTAAAAACAACTTTACTTTTCGTTCGGCTAGCATAGTATTTTCACTGCTAAATGAAACAAGCATTGGCATAGCCAATAGGTCTCGCCTTTGGGACCTTATAAGTATTTAATTATGCAGCACAATATCCTTGGTGCAACATCAACTGTTGCATGGCTAAACACTTATAATGTCCCAAAGGCGAGACCTATTGGCTATGCCAATGCTTGTTTCTTATGCTAAAGGAAAGAGCGTGTCCTGCCTGCACACGAGGAAAATAAACTAGCAGCAGGCACTTAATACGCCGAACTACTCCTGCGTTTTAGAAGCTGGCTCGGACCTTAAAGGACCCTCGCAAGAAGTGAAAAACGTAGAGGCCCCTAAATCAGATGCAAGCATTATAGAAAAATGTGTATTTATGTCCATCTTCCATCCACCACACCCGCCAGTATAACCGAGCAATGGCAATTTAATAAACAAGAGACCTGGCAAGAAGCATTAACGACATCTAGCGTTATTACGACGGTTTCAACTGGGGAGACAGGATAAAACTATGTGGGTAGACTCCGAATGTCTATCTGTTGTTGCACAAAACGTGCAGAGACTGTTTTCATAAATGGAAACAAAATGGTGATCTCACAGTCGAGGGGGGATTTTTAGATGGTGGTCAAATCAAGGCAGCTTCAAATTAAATTTTGCATATGAATACGGGGGGGGGGGGGAGTTGTAGTGCATTCATCGAGGAGGAGTTCTGCTCTTCTAATCCTTGACTCTGTCAGCAGCAGCTAGCTCCTAAACCCCACTAACGTAGAAAGCGAAAGGTCAGTGTCTTCTCTGTCATGAGTCCCCATACAGCCCTGCGAGGGGCAGGCCATCATTAGGGACCTACACATCCATGGAGATTTATTGGTTCTGTTATATTCTATTTTTGCCCTAAAATTTCCTCGAACGCAGTAGGTATCGGAAACAGATGATTGTTGCTTTAATTAGAAATTAGATCACGTCTCATATTTTCTGTTTAATCCATAAATTCCTAAAGGAATCTAAAGCTGGCTCTGTCACCGTGTCCGCGGGGCACATTGCAGCAGGGTAAAGAGCCACGGTTCAAACACACCGGCTTCCAGTTTAGCAGACTTTAGGGGCTGACAATACTAGGGGTTCAGCACCTTTCCCCCTCCGTACCCGGGGGCTTGGACTGCTCCTCATCGGGTTATCTGGTCTCAATCACTCCCTTTATGTATATTGTCCGGTCAGCAAGCCTGGACCAGCCTTTGTGCAGATGATGCTAGCCTTCTGGCAGCTTTCCCTATATGCAATGGGAGAGGTTGTGGCCTTACGGCCAGAGCTGCCGACTTTGGAGCTGGGGAACCAGGTTCGGGCGTCGGCTCAGCTTCCTATGATTCACTTAATCTCCCCACGCCTACCAAAAAACGAATGTGTCCTTGTGAACGTAACTGGTGCTCGTGTAAAGCGCCCCAATACCTTCGGGTCGAGTTTGCGCTATATAAATCTGCAAAAATAAATAATCTGATGTCAATGTTATCAGAGGACCACGAGCACTCCGCTACACTCAAGAATGTCATTTTCAGAGGGTCCCGGACTGTGGCGTGCTCCTTCGCAGCAAACTGCTCCTCGAAGTGGCATCACAACTGTAGGACTGACATGGGAACCGTAAATGAAAAAATTGATATTTAATTGCACGCACATTCCCTTCTCAGTGGAACGCACAGAACACAGCGTAGCAAATGCCCAAACGCCGACACATTAGGCATTTCAGTCTTTTTTTTTTTTTTTAAAGAAAAGCATTATTCGTCTTATTATTATTATTCCTGTAGATTGTTTACGTGTTGTCATTTGACTCACCTATTCCGGACACATGTCAAGGATCAGCCGCTAGAAAAGAAGCCAGAGTGATGAGGCAGTGGCAGCCGGTTTTCACCTCCTCCTCCCAGCTATGCTGCGATCCTGGTGGGGGGAGGGGCCGCCTCTCCACAATCCCTTTAATTTAATTTAATAAAAAAAATAAAACCAACAAGTGGATCGCAGCACTCGCTCTTTAGCTTCACACATCTTAAGCTAAAGCGCGGTGCCGCGATTGCTCCACAAGTCAAGAAATACTTTTTTTCTTTTACTATTTCTTGACTTTTGAAGCAATCGTGGCACCGTGCTTTAGCTTAAGATGTTTACAGCTAAAGCGCGTGTGCCGCCATTGCAAGAACAGTAAACTGTAGGCAAGCATACGGGCGCCGTATTAAATAAATAAAGAAATAAATCAAATCTGCTCGATGCTGTTTGGGAGGTGGGAGGGGTGTTGGAAAGTTACAAAACAATAACATGGCAGCCATTATTAGTGCTGAAGCTGCCGCAATGTTAAACGGCCATTACACGAATAATAAAAAAAGTGCTTACCGACTAAGTAAAGGACACCGTGTAACGCCGCAAGTAAAAGATCCAGTACAGATGGGCCGTCCCAAAAGGACACGGGGCGGTAACAAGGAGGGACTAAGAAGCCTCATTTACAATCGAAAGCCAGCGTTTAGCATGGATGATGACGCAAGCCAATCAAAAAGATGGGTGGGGCTTCAACTCCGCTTCTAAAATCTCCTCTACTACAATATGCCTCGCAGAGCGAGCAGCGCATGCGCGCTGCAACGCTAGGCGAGACCTAATAAGTAGATCGAGCTGATGAGCAAGGCTAGGGAGGAGCTAACGGCAGTAACAGCTACCCTTACACCTGTCCCTACCAATTAGATGTTTGGCTGGACCGGAGAGGGGCTAGGGAATCCCTCCCAGGCTCATCCAAAGGGTCTGTGACATCACTAGTGACGTCACATGTACGAAGTATATTAAAGTCAAAGTGTATTTAAGCCTTATGGGAGCTGTGCATATGGAGCTCAGTAGACTAGAGTTATAAGTCAGGCAGGAGGTGTGCAAATGAAACTCATTAATTTTAATGTTATGGAATGTATGAGTGTGTGTGCACAAAAGGAGGATTGCACATCGGGCAGACAATAAGTGCACCATTTGTGAGATATTATTCATATTATGTTTCTTGCAATTTGTTCTTCTTGTTTCCCCAGAATATGGGCAACAAATAGCATTTAAGAAGATCAGTAAGTGAATGTACTTACTTTAACATTTGAAAAGCATCAGTAAGGCATTGTCCTTTATACAAAGAAGGGATCTGAATTTACAAGGTCCTGATGAGAGCCAACAGACCCAAGAGGGCACCAATGGCTGAAACATGTAGACCTTTTTGGTGAGATGTGAATGACTAGTAGTGAGTCCCGAAACATTTCCAGATTTTTAACCTTACCCTTATTCTGATTCACATTAAAGTTTCTGGCACTGGTATCGGAAATCATTTTAACTATCTCCACAGATCCCACCTTAATTCTACATCCAGACACTCTCCCTCCTGGTGGAGGCGTTACTTACCTGGACTACCCCATGCTCGGGTAGGGGACCCGATGATGAAGCTGTCCACTATACTACACCAGTGGAGATTATATGCACCACTGGCTGGAACTAGTGAGTGAGGGAGGGTCTCTAAGAAATGCTTTGTAATTTTCTAGAATTAGAATAATGAGGTCACACTCTACTTTGATTGATTCTGACTAATACTTTTATCATAAGGGCATCCTGTGACAACATTTCATTACATGTACATGTTAGTGGGGCAGTGACAGGGTTAATATGATGGACTTTATTTAGGGGTATCCAGGGGTCACAGCTGCGACCCCTGAAATGCCTTTTGGGAGCCGCACTACAAAAATACATGATGTTTGTGTCAATTATCTTAGAACATTAAAAGATGTAAAGCAAAAAGGTTTAATAGTACAAATGAGCTCAGAGAACCTTATGCAAAGAAATATGTCTGTGCCAGCTATGTTCTAAAAACACAAACAAATATTTAAGTTGCTGGGTAACAATGAACGCCAATACAAATTCAAAGGACTGCAGTGCCCAGAAACATTTGCAAATTGTCAGAGTAAGAACCTAAATTAAAATGTACAGACTAAAGAATAAAGAATATCAACGTGCAAAAATTGTATGAATTTATGCTCAGTACAACTGTATGCCGATTGGTGGTACAAACCGGCGCAAGTCTTCCAAAAGAGGCGCACAATAGAGTATTGTTATGTTACATTTTATTTGGAAATGCTCGCATGGCTTGTCATAGCTGCAGCACGGGCATGTCATAGTCGTCCTCCAGGTAGTAGTGCTTGTTTTTTACTTGCTTTAGTAATATTTTGAAACCTTACACTTTAACCGAGAGAGCACTTCCTATGGTGGGATAGGGACTGAAGGTCAAGTGGCACCACTTCCTGTGATGTCACCATGGTCAACAGTCATATGTCACATCTTGTGATGTCATCATAGTCAAAGGGTATTTGATGTTACTTCCGCTACCCCAGGCATTTTGGTGAGCTGACGCGTGTGGTTAAGATAGCATTTTAAAGTGCCAAGCCCAGAGAGAACTCTGTTAGACTTTAACCCCATTATGTTATGTTGATTTGTAGAGCGCGGTAATCACCCGCGAGGGTATCCAGGCAATGGAGTAAGGCGAAAGGTCTCCGTAAGGTTATTCTAATAGCCAGGTCTTCAGTTTCTTGTGGAACTCAAGGAGTGAGGAAGCGGCTCCTCACTAGCCTTTAGAAGTGGACTGACCCCGCCAATCAAGGCTTAACGCGCTGCTCAGGGCTGTCACGCGCTCATCCTCCTTCGCGGAAAGAAATATTGACAACAAGCCCTTGTACAGACACACATAGCACCCAGCAGCAGCACTTTATCAGGCAGACAACATACATCGCAGTCCCGGCGGTAGCGAGGGCAGGAGCACTTCATTACACATTGACTCGGACTGCCTGGCCCAGACCCACAGCTGATCCATAATGAGGTTATTATTGATCGGTGACTGGCCTGAAGCCTGGGTAATCAATGGCTGCCACAGAGAACAGAATTAAAAGCTTTTAATTGGAGTTGACTGCTTGGCTAGGGATCCTGCAACAGCACTAAACAAGGAGCGGAGATCAGGCAAACAAACTAAATCCCTTCACGGACATTGAGCTGGAAAACTATCAAAAGTGGGAGCACAATACGGGAGCACAAAGACCTCCAAAACCAGTGCACGATTAGATTCTAGAGAACGCTTCAGGGATTCGCTCATTTTCTGATGGCGTCTTTGACGTTTTTGTGAAAAAATATAATTCTGGGTGCCAGGGGCATTGAAAGAGGATGGATCTGTGTACGGTTGGGATTTTCTTTATCTTAAGAAAAAATCCAAGCAGTGTTATTCTGGGACAGGGTACAGCAGGACACCTCCAGCCAGGATCCACCAAGACACAGCTGTAGGGAACAGGAAGAATGGCCATAAGTGATGCTAAAGCCAAGATCTTGGGTCTGGGCGATGCCAAGGGAGTTTCCATCACCTCCGAGTTCTCCATAAATTTGGAAACTGTTGTGCCACAGACAGCTACATCCTGGGCTGAAACCTCACAACCTCACCTCAAATTACCCAAGTGGTTAGGGCTATGAACTTTCAACTCAATGCTCTGAAAGGTCCTATTGTCTATATATAAACCAAACTAGTTCTACCCTGACCAGAAGCAACAGAGAGGTGTTTTGTTAGTGACGCAGACAAGGCAAACCAGGCTAAGGTGTGTTTGACAAAGCCTACAAAAAAAAGAAATCACTTGAAATACTTCATTTTACAGAAACAAAGTGGTTAGTCGAATGCCAGACAACTGCTCAACCCTAGTGTCGGGGAATCATACAATATAAATGATGAACCTAAAAACTTTTTAAATTGTTCAGATACAAGGTTTACTTATCACCCAAAACAGCACTACATGTAAACTGAAAGACTACCCTCCTTAGAAGATACTGTTGTTACCAAATGAGCATAAATAAAAGAGATGCTGTCACACTTACTAGCGCTATTACAGAGTCTACCCTTCTTGTTATTTAGGAGCTAAAACACATTGAGGACACAGACCCTCTGAGAGGACAAACCACTAAACAGCCCCTGTTCTCTAGTCTGCAGTCACTCTAGCCACTTACAGATCTCTCTGTCCTGATGAAGCCATACAAAGACAGAGAGGAGGGGTGAAACATGTTCACATAAGAAAGGGAAAGACACTTTAGATTCAAACTATGTAACTGGAAGGAACAAGTCTCCACAAAAGAATTTACAAAACATAAGCTTCTCAGGGTCCTCCCCATACTCACTTTATATCTAGTATGAGTCAGTCATAGCTGACAAAAAACAACTTTTAGAAGATTGCCATAAACAAATGGACCATGTACAGTTCTGTCTGGATTCTAAAGCATTTCTACAGCTACACAATTAATTATTGTGTTATAATTTAGAGGAATTGTCCAGTATATTCAAATTAAGCACCATTTGGTCACCAGTGTGATTCGTGATCTTGCCCTATCACCTTTGCAAAATGTTGCTCACTATAGTATGACATTATCAGATAATTGTTTTTTTTAATTTATTTGTACTGATATAGAAACTCAGCAAGTGTGTAAAATAAGAGCACATATGAGACAGCCCTCACAAATGCCCACCTCAAAATTGCAGTAACAATTTACAAAATGATGTTCAAGCACAAAAATATTCTAAAGGGCTAAATACTATGTAGCTCACAGAGTACAAGAGAGTAACACGCAAGAAGGGAAGAAGAACGCAAGCCTGAAAGAGATAAAGAGGGAAGAAGGTGCAGGACATAGAAAGAGGGTGGGGAAAGGCAGCTGGATTCTAAAAGGATGAGAAAGAGAAGAATGCGAAAGATAATTCTGTGGCAGTGAGCTAAAGGATTCCTACAAGGCAGACTCAGCCCTTCATCCTTCTGAGGTCAGAACTAATTTGGGTAACTGTACTATCCATTATTTATGACTTTAGAAATAGCAGATGTGAGCTATAAATCGTTTGGAGCAGCTTTTTTTATCAAATGAGATTAGAGCAAAGTATACCCACTTACCAGAGCTATAGGACACATCTGTTTATTCAAATTAGATTTTAAGTTGTTACGAATTTCACTGATGTCCAGGTAAGTTACTTCTTGTAAAGTCAATTCAAAGTCACCCAGAGAGCATGAATGGGGCAAGCCATGTCACTTCCGGTGATGTCAGCTCGCAGTGCACATTAGTGGGGATTCCCACTTTTCCCTTTCTGCAGAGGCTCAAAAAAACCTAGGACTGACCCCGAAGTGCCCACTCCCTACCCACTGAGAGAGACCTCAGTCTCTCCCTCCCCATGCACTGTCACTTGTTGATATTGAGAAAGTTGATGTTGATGTACACAATGATACATTCACATATAAGAATGAAACTGCATCACTATTATCAACTTCACCCGTCATGACCTCTCCATCAACCCTGACTCAGAAATACGTGGTCAGACAGGCTTTGAGACCTAGGCCTGAGGCTACTGATTGACAGGCCACAGGTGGGGTGGCACATAGCCGGCAGACAAATGCGCAAACAGGAAACTCAGATCAATTCCACAGATAGGCACAGCGACACCACAGCGACCACATGGTCGAGGGAGATTGGCCCCAATAAAGCACACATGGCCGGAGGGGTACGCGCGCATTCCCAAAACACCATATAGTCAGATGCCACATGAAGTTAGGAACACTCAGCCAATCAGAACACAGTACACTCAGTGATCAAGAACTCCTCATGCCGGACATTCGGCCACGTTACCCACTGGCCCTCATTGTGTCCAAGCAAGGTTGAGGCACACCGGCACTTGTTAACAGGTGCCATTTTTTATGACTCCAAAGACGAGACCCACGTTATTTTACCAAAATAGGATCTCTGAATTGTATTCTGATGCCCAAAGAAATGTATAAAATTCCGCTCGGATCGATTGTACTTTGAAACAGTCCTCAGACCCGCTTCTGTAACTATGCTCCCGGGCGAAGTGTTTAATTAAATCAACTATTCCTGTTTTGCCAAACGCCTCCTGTCTTTTGTTTTTTCAAGGTAAATTCATGTTCGAGCAACAACATGACCACTCTCAGCAGCTCAGCGAGTGCCCGATCTGTATCCGCAGCATCTCTGCTCCGCCTCAACAGTACAACATGCTTTCTTTCTTTGGTCCTTTCTCATAGTCCTCTGATAGGGTCTTGAGAACATTTACTAACTACATTTTCAGTGTACAAAAGAGAGTGTTGTGGGGTTAATGCCCTCTGTTGTTGAGATCTCTGTGTAATGTAACCTGCATGAGATACAAGTTCAGATTCTAGAGGGGAACGCTAAACTGTTCATCCACCCAAGGCCATCAAAGGAATAAGATTCAGGTTAGTAATCGTCCACTCTGTGCTACTGAATTGGAAAAGCTGCTGCTTCCACAAGAGCCAGCCCAATAGCAGAAAAAACACAAACCAAAGGTTGTAGTTAAAGGGCCCATCTGATGTATGTTGTCACAACAGGTCTCAAAACACGAGCAGACGTCATCCAATGAAGCAACAGTCCAGAAGACACATTGTATGTGAATGTCAGTGATGCAGGACTGGGTAGAGAGAACTGTTCTTTTCAGTTCACTGAGAGGCCCCTTTAATGTTATAGAAGAGAGTCCTTACAAGGGTACTCCAGGGCTACACCCACCATTTACACTTTTAGTACCAAATAAAGTGAACTTTTCGAATTCAACCACTAGATGTCAGGAGAGTGCACAGCATGTGAATCTACAATGGAGTCATGTTCTGTTACCCACATTTGTATAGCGCATTAATGCCATGTGTATGGGCCTGTAGAGTTTTTGTAGTCAGGGTGCCCTTCGCATACGGTTCTGGGTTTTTCACTGAAGGCAGTCGCGGGGCTCTGACGTCGCTGTGTTAGGTCGGTGAAGATGGGTCTGTCCAGTGAATGGTTTAGAAATGGGTATTGTTGGCTAATGGGAGGATCGTAAATATGGCTGATCCTCTCATGGGCCTTGTAGTGGACCATGTGGGTGAGTACAGTGCTAAAGGAGCTGACTGTGTATTTGCTTACACTGGGGTACACCACGCTGCTGTTCATCTCCTGGTCTGAAAAGCCAGCTCAGTTCAGTGGCCTTGTTTGTCAAATATATCGCTTCAGTGCGATGACGTGCGTGTGGGGTACGTGCAAGCTCATTTGCTCTGAGATGTATGTTGTTGATGCTGTGTGGCATTGGTGCCATGCTATGCACATGGGATGTCAGAAGAACTAACGTGTTATGTTGGGGAGGCGTGAACTGTACATTGATCTAGATTGATAAACAATAGGTGAAGACTGCTGACTCATCAGATCTGTGTTGACGCGGTTGAGCTAGTGCATGTGCCCTGTTGGGGAGGCATGAACTATACATTGATCTAGATTGATAAACAAAAGGTGACGACTGCTGACTCATCAGATCTGTTTTGACGCGGGTGAGCTGGTGCGTGTGCCCTGTTGAATGTAGCGCTGTGCTGTGGGAACAGTGCATCAATGTAAGTCATTATACGAAGAAAACCAGGAAAGCAGTCAATAGGTGAAGACTGCTGACTCATCAGATCTGTGCTGGACGCGGGTGAGCTGGTGCATGTGCCCTATTGGGGAGGCGTGAACTATACATTGATCTAGATTGATCAACAATAGGTGACGACTGCTGACTCATCAGATCTGTGTTGACGCGGGTGAGCTGGTGCGTGTGCCCTGTTGGGGAGGCGTGAACTATACATTGATCTGGATTGATCAACAATAGGTAAAGACTGCCGACTCATCAGATGTGTTTTGGACGCGGTTGAGCTGGTGCATGTGCCCTGTTGGGGAGGCATGAACTATACATTGATCTAGATTGATAAACAAAAGGGGACGACTGCTGACTCATCAGATCTGTGTTGACGCGGGTGAGCTGGTGCATGTGTCCTGTTGAATGTAGCGCTGTGCTGTGGGAACAGTGCATCAATGTAAGTCATTATACGAAGAAAACCAGGAAAGCAGTCAATAAGTGAAGACAGAGCACTGAAGAAAGAAAGAAAGACAATGCATCACCAGCCCTTCACCTGAGGAAAGACGCAGCAAATGCCTAACTGCTCGTGTCCCATGAAACTCCCTGGTCTCAGCTGCCCAGAGCTTCCTCCTTCTCAGTGTTAAGAGGCTCATCCCCCAGTGTAAGGTCTGGCAGAAGCAGTCACAGACTGATGGAGCGGGAGAGGAACCCTGGATCCATCCCCCAGGGAGAGAAGACAAATGGGTGTCCTCAGAGGCAGGCTAGGTGGGATGCTTAAAGGTTACTGTAGGTGATCATGAAAGATTTCACAGAGAAGCTGCAAAGCACAAGAAGGGGCCAGAACCAAACCACAGGAACACAGAACAATCCTAACATAAAGCACACCTGTACGTACCACCGGATAGCAGCACAACAGGTCCAACAATGGAAGTCTGACACAGATGCCAACAGAGTGCAGCACTGGAAGAACCCACAGCGAAGGCTTCATCCACATGGGACGAAGGGGCAGCAAAGCAGCGAGGTCTTCTCTGCTAGGAGCAAACACCCCCGCAGCACAGTCACAAAGTATTCCACTCTTCTACATTACATGAGCACAACAGGAGAAGAGTCAAGCTGTAGGTAAAAGCTAGAACATCTGCAGTGATGAGAGCGCAATCAATGCAGGGCCTACTCAGGTGGAGCTAGTGTGCATCATCACAATAAGGACTGTTTACTGTCATCCTACATGCAATGTGAGATGGAGCACGGGCGCTAATCACAAAACGCACAGTACATTGTCCATGCAGACACAAAATTAATGTAACAACTGAATAATCGTTATCAAGAGAACCAAGGCAGGAAATGAGCACAAAAGCAAAGCAATCCACATGTGAGGTCAATCCAGGTGTATCCAGGCAATCAAGGTGTGTCCAGGGCAATCCAGGTGTATCCAGGTGTATTCAAGTCAATCCAGGTGCATCCAGGTGTATTCAAGTCAATCCAGGTGCATACAGGTGTATTCAAGTCAATCAAGGTGCATCCAGGTGTATTCAAGTCCATCCAGGTGTATTCAAGTCAATCCAGGTGCATCCAGGTGTATTCAAGTCCATCCAGGTGTATTTTAGTCAATCCAGGTGTATTCAAGTCAATCCAGGTGCATACAGGTGTATTCAAGTCAATCAAGGTGCATCCAGGTGTATTCAAGTCCATCCAGGTGTATTCAAGTCAATCCAGGTGCATCCAGGTGTATTCAAGTCAATCCAGGTGCATACAGGTGTATTCAAGTCAATCAAGGTGCATCCAGGTGTATTCAAGTCCATCCAGGTGTATTCAAGTCAATCCAGGTGCATCAAGGTGTATTCAAGTCCATCCAGGTGTATTTAAGTCAATCCAGGTGTATTCAAGTCAATCCAGCTGTATTCAAGTCAATCCAAGGTGTATTCAAGCCAATCCAAGGTGTATTCAAGCCAATCCAAGGTGTATTCAAGCCAATCCAGGACACTGCGGGTGCATCCAGGGCACTCCGGGTGCATCCAGGGCACTCCGGGTGCATCCAGGGCACTCCGGGTGCATCCAGGGCACTGCGGGTGCATCCAGGGCACTCCGGGTGCATCCAGGGCACTGCGGGTGCATCCAGGGCACTCCGGGTGCATCCAGGGCACTCCGGGTGCATCCAGGGCACTGCGGGTGTAAATGGGTGATAGGAGTGTGGCAGAAGAAGATACCCAATGTAGGGTCACCGTAGGTGTGACACGAGCAGAAGAACTGCAACGTAGAAGGGCCAGCCCAGATGCACAGGAGGCTTAACGTAAGACTAATCAGAAAGTAGGGTCAACCAACGTGGAACATGAGCAGCACCAAAATAAAACCAATGTAGGCTAAACCTAGACACGACAAGGGCGCATCATCAGAACAATCACATTATAAGGTAAACTCTGGGGCAAACTTAGCATAACAGCATAGGAATCAAAGTGGGGCTAATCCAGGTGCGAAACGACTAACAGCAGTGGGCAAGTGTAGCGCAGACAGGCTAAGGAATGTCACTATGGCGCACAGCTAACCTACTGCAAAGAATGCACTGCTGCTGTTCCATGTTCATTTGTGGGCACCGAGTTCTGTGAAGTAAACGGTCTGTTTCATAGCTCTGATGCTGCTGGTTAAGCACAGGGAAGTCTCTGCTGAAGCTTACATCAACATACACGCTTTACATTAATAATAAAGGACACTGTCCACATAACTGTCAATCAGACGCACCGATCCGAAAGAGGGAGTCTAGAAAGTTGTGTTTAGAGATCTCTGAACAAAGCCAGCTTACGTTTCACACCGTGTCCTTCTCTTTGTCCACCCTGGTTTGAATGTGACCATCACTTTACATCAACAGGTATAGAACTTCGATATAATGTGCGCCACGAAGCCACATACCTCAAGGCACAAAACAAGTGGAATGTAATGACTGAAAGAAATGCTTTTAATTTTAGACCCAGTAACAGGAAGAAAGCTCGAGTCAGTCCTCTGATATGTTATCATGTCGATATATAATCTATTTCTTTTTCCAGAAACAACTTTGCTATTTTTAGGTCTCGACTACAGACAGCTTTAGGTGCCTGTTGTCGTAACCTATTGCTTCTAATACATTAAAATATGTACATATACTGGGCTTTGGGTCAGCCCCTCGCTCTTGATTGGATGGCTTTGTTGTCCATCTCATTTCCCTGCTTCTTACTCAATGGCTAACATCCTATTTCTGCGCCTCCTCCTCTGAAGCATTCTTTACTGTGCTCGGATTGGATGACTTGTGTCCTTCCACTGCATGCATTCAGGTAACTACTTCTTTCTTTCAGCACTCCAAGGAGTGCGTATTTTTTTTGTTGTTGCTCTCATTCAGTTGCTATTCCCACCCTCTCCGATTCTCTGGTGCTCTACCACTCCCTCCCCACCTACTCCATTTCTTCGCCTCTCACATCCCACTTTTTGGTTTTCTTTTGGTTTTACCCCGCCCCCCTTTTGGGTTCGATTTTACACACCCAGACAATACGAAACAGCATTTAGAGCGCCGTTATATGTTAAGGCCGCGGCTTCAAGGAGCATTGTTCACCCTCTTGTGCCGCTGGCATCCGATTCGTCCTGTGTCAGAAAGTGCCACTCCCTCACTCGGACCAATACACCTCTAGACATGCCTCTGAAATGGAGAACTCTATCCCTGCGAACCGCCGTGACTTCCGGTGTCCTAACCCTGACTTCCGGTATCCCCCGAGTTATCTACAGAGGCAGGAAGGAAGTAACTATGTGGCAGGCGGTCAGACTTTTATACATCTCTGCTGCCGGCAGTAAACCCACAGAGCTACCTCCCAGGTTCACAAGTTAACGGCTGCGCTGCCCTGTTGGAGCGGTCCTCGGTGATGGACTGCTGCCAGGCGGGGGCACAGCCACTGGTACCCAGCGCAGAGAGGTGAAAGGGTGCGCTCACACCTCTAACACCGGGGATTTAAAGACAGCCAGTCACTGACAACGGGTCACACCAGATCCTACAGTCACCCGCCCCGAGACTGGAGGGCCCAAAGGAGGGGCCCCAGAGGGCTGGGGTGGCCTTGGGCACAAAGGCGCGCAGGTAGCAGAGGGTAGGCGCTGGGCAGGAGCCGCCCCTTCGAACCGAAGGACACCCCAGACTGGAATAAGGAATCCACTGGCTCTGTATGAAGGGAGGACACACACTGAATGTGCGGATTTGTTACTTAGAAGCAGAAAGAACAATCTACAATGTAACACCTAAAAGAACGAAGGCAACGCATTTCTTACGTTAAACACGCAAGAGGAGATGGGAGGGAAGCTTGCAACAAGTCTTACCACTGGCAGTCACTCAGGGAAGCATTCCAAGCCATCGTTTTTCGCCCACCTTGCCACCTCAGTTTGGACCCAGTTATATGTAAATCAGTCTTGATCCTGCTCCAATAGGAACAGTCCAACCCGAACCGCCAATCCAGGTCCTCCCCGAACTGGAACACTTAGGGCGGTCCATCACCTGACTGAGGAGTCCAGGACGGAACCGGTCTTGGGTTGATTGTGTTCCGGTTCGGAGAGGACCTGGCAGTTCGGGCTGGATTGTTCTCATTGGAGCAGGACCAAGACTGATTTGCATATATGGCTGGGTCTAACCTGAGGTGGCATGGTGGGTAAAAGAACGATGGGTTGGAATGGTACTCCAAGCGATTGCCAGTGGTTAGACTTATTGCAAGCATCCTCCCGTCACCTTTTGTGTGCTTGCTTAAAGCCTGTTCCGTTGTAGAACCTAAGAGGCCCTCAAAGAGGGGCCCTTCATAGCGGTATCTCCCATCACTCAAGAAGATGCCGGGACCACCACAACACACACACACGTTAGCCACCCTGAGCAGAGGTAAAGACTGTTACAGACACATATCAGCCAGCCTGAGCCGGGGTTAGGAATGTCACAGACACATATCAGCCAGCCTGAGCAGGTGCTAGGAATGTCACAGACACATATCAGCCACCCTGAGCCAGGGTTAGGAATGTCACAGACACATATCTGCCACCCTGAGCCGGGGTTAGTACTGTCAGACTCATTGCTGCCAGCCTGAGCTGGGGTTAGTAATGTCACAGGCACATATCAGCCACCCTGAGCCAGGGTTAGGAATGTCACAGACACATATCAGCCACCCTGAGCCAGGGTTAGGAATGTCACAGACACATATCAGCCACCCTGAGCCGGGGTTAGGAATGTCAGACACATATCAGCCACCCTGAACCGGGGTTAGGAATGTCAGACACATCAGCCAGCCTGAGCAGGTGCTAGGAATGTCAGACACATATCAGCCACCCTGAGCAGGTACTAGGAATGTCACAGACACATATCTGCCACCCTGAGCCGGGGTTAGTACTGTCAGACTCATTGCTGCCAGCCTGAGCCGGGGTTAGGAATGTCACAGACACATATCAGCCACCCTGAGCCGGGTTAGGAATGTCACAGACACATATCAGCCACCCTGAGCCGGGGTTAGGAATGTCACAGACACATATCAGCCAGCCTGAGCAGGTGCTAGGAATGTCACAGACACATATCAGCCACCCTGAGCCGGGGTTAGTACTGTCAGACTCATTGCTGCCAGCCTGAGCTGGGGTTAGTAATGTCACAGACAAGTAGCAGCCACCCACAGCCGATGTTCAGAGAGTCGCAGACAGATTACCGCCACCCCGAGCAGATCTTAGTTGTGTCATAGATACATTTCTCAATACACAGAAAGCAAACGTGCCTTTTTGAGGCTCCCGTATTTGAGAGCCCCACGTCCGATTTGGGGGTAACTTCCCAGTCAGGGATGTTTTCAAATAGCCAATTCCTGTGACAAAACCTAGAGAGAATATTATAAAAATATATGGGATGGCCTCACACACCCCACCGGGTATCATGCTTCATCACTGGCCATCCCACGCTCGCCAGAGAATCCTCTAGTGGTGGGCGGGCCCTCGTGGCACACTGAGGGAAAGTGCAGGGATAGTTCAAAGGAAAGTGATCCAGATAAAAATCCCGGTCACCTACTCAGGGTTGTATCTGCACTTTATTGAAGGTCGGTGAGGGGGTGATAACAATAAATAGGAGGACATATAAGGGTATTTTATGCGGCTAATGTCCAAAAGGGGTCGACATGTTTCAGCCCTGAAAAAGCCCCCAAGAGGGGTCCAGGACTTTACTCAGGACTTAAATCCTATTTTTCCCTATGGTATGTCCCCGTCTATGTCGTCACACACATACGGTGCACATACAGACATACAATACCAGTTCCTAAATCCTGGTAGTAGCAAAATGATTGCTTGTGGTTCATTTTAAGGTCCATAACTGCGGGTCAACCACACCTCATGGAGGAGTAAACGAGGGTGGCCTTGTAGTCACACATTCATCAAAGCTCCGCCCCCTGCTCCATACTTATAACCACATTTGAGGTCTCCTCCCAATAAACTTCTACCACCGCCAGCAGGTGCTCGGAGTGTGACAAACACATTACAGCCACCCTGAGGCATAGGAGTCTGACAAATGAAAGCCCAGTGGCGGCTGCCACCGAGTAGCACAGATGGGGCGGGGGTGGGGGGGAGATAGAAAAATAAGTAAAACAATGACTTGCCTTGCTGCTCGGCTGCTGCCTCGCCTTGCGTCGTGCTCTTCTGTTCCCGCTTGAAGCAGGAAGCACAAACAGGCTCCCCTACCCAACCAAAATGCTGCAATGCAGCATTGTGATTGGTCTGAGAGCAGTGGTTCGGCGCTCAGGCGGGCAGTGGGAGCATGTGCATGTCTCCCACCAGGCTGTGTATTACAGCCTCGTGGGGAACATGCAAAGTGTGCATGACTGGCCGGCCCAAGACGGCTGGCCAAACCTTCATGCGCACTTAAGTGCCCATCACTCCTCCCCTTACTGGCTGTGACACAACTAAGCCCCGCCCCGCAAACCAGAAAAATAAAATGATAATAACATAGGGTTATCATCATTTTATTTTTTCTTTATCCACTGCTCAAAATGCAGTGGGCGACACTCCTCCACCTTAGCGGAGGAGCCGCCGCGGTTTAAAGCCCCTCCGATGTATACCCCAGTGTATAGTACCCCGGGTAACAGACAACTCACAGCCACTCTGGGCGCATACCTGGGTCAGGGGCGTGGCTACCAAGAGTGCAGGACGTGCTATGGCCCCAGGGGTGTGAAGGGCCCACTTCACCCCCAATGAATGGCTATTTTTTTACTACAAAAATGGGATAAGAGGGCCAATTTCCTTGTTTACATCAGGGCCCCTGGGGCACAGTGTACCCAGTGACCTGGGTGTACGGGACACTGTACTAGAGACACAGTCCAGGCTCGTTGATACACACATCTGTGTACGGTACTCAGAGCCATAGACTTAATGCAGCACAGGGAAGAGGTGTGGCGCCGCGGCAAGGGCGACTGACGCTGGAATCTGGGGCTCACGGTTCGATCCCCGGCACCGGTGGCAGGTTAGCCCAGCACCATGTGACTCTGGGCAATAGCTTGCTTAATCTTCCCGACGGCCCCCAGCGCCGGGATGCCTTCGGGTAGCTGTTCGCGCTTTACAAATACTGGATTTACATTTACATTTACATGTGGGCCAACATATCATGAGAGATGGAAAGAGAGAGTGCGTGTTTGCGCGCCACACCAAGCGCTACACGCTAATTATAGCCTGTGAGGCCGTCTGTGCGGCTCTCGGGTCCACAGATGACTGCTCTACCAGTCACACCGGAGTGTGCAGAGTTTTAATTACACAGCCACAGACTGAGCATTAAACGCAGCTCCTCCCGACACACAATCTGCCCGTGTGTCTCCGTCAGCGCTTCCGGTACACGCTGATCAATATTTCATTTTCTAGTTGCGGGTGTCTTGTGTCGACAGTGACAATCCGTCCGCAGCTCACACAGCGCAGCTGCGCCGTTAAAGACTTGCGTAAAAATGTACATTTATTCACAAAAGCATTAAAACTAATTAAAAATAAACGGGTGCCGGGTGGTCTCACAGTGCTGTCTATAATGGAAATCCCGCGGTCCAACACACCAGAAAACGTGTTTGTGAAACGGTGTCTGATTTAACAGCCTGAAGCCCGCTCCTCTGGAAGATTCGGTCCCCTTAAAACGAAAGCCATGTTCACGCTGCAATTTCACCATAAATTGTCCTTTTGATGGCGTAAAAAATTAGGAAGAAAGCGATGGGTGGAATATTTGAATGAATCTTAGCCACTGGTAGTTACTCTGGGCCGCAATCCAGTCCATTGTTTTTTTGTTTTTTTTTGCTCACCACGCCACCTCAGACAGGAACAAGCCATATGCAAATCAGCCGTGATCCTGCTCCAATAGGAACACTGCAGCCCAAACGGCCAGGCAAGGTCCGTTCTAAACACAAGGAAACGCAGACTGGTTCCAGGATGGACTGTTCCCGTGAGGAACATGGACAACACTGGTTTTAATAAGGCTGGCGGACCTCTGTCCAGAGGGGCAGGGTGGGTGAAAAACGATGGACTTTGACGCGGACCCCAGCGACCCCCATTGACCGAGATTAATTCAAGCACTCCATGCATCACCTAGCTGTTCATTGCAAAGCTACAAACAGGGACAAGACATTCAAAGCAAAACAGATAATGCAAAGTAAAGGGATGCAGAAGACGCCTTTTTTTAAAATGGCAAATAAACCCTCTATTGTTTTATTTTTTAAATGTAATGAATGGCCAACAATATTTTTCTAAACATACACGTTTCTGCCCAGACCTAGAAGTTTCAGCAAATTTGCAGTATTATTATTTTTTTAATAACACAAAAATAAATCCATTTATTGCTTATATGTTGGATTCTAATGATACAGGTTTTATATATTGTAAATACTTTACTGAAGGCTCCCAACCCTTACAGACAGCAGGCAGCACTACATCTCGCTTTATTCTCTTTGAAAGGTTTTTCAGTTCTAAGGGTCTGTAGGTTGGACATTTCCCTGCAACTGGTATAGTACATGCCTACAAGCAGCATTGGGTTCTGCAACCACTATGTTCATAAAATGGCACAGGACTCCAAATATCATAAAAAGTGTAGGATTTTTCTTTTACCTGTAACTTCGGTTTGCTATAATGAAGAGTTTCATCATCGAGAACCCATCCTGATATTACGTGCGGGTCCGGCAGATAATTGCATTTTAAATAATAAAATAAAGATATATTCAATCTTTTTTTTTTGACAAAGTATTCAAGCAGAGCCAGTCCAACAAATTGGATTCTGCCCTATTAAGGCAAGCAGGCCTGAAGCATTTGCAATGCCCTGCAGAAACCCCAGTATGCCTGTTCTACATGAAACTCCCTTTGAGGTCAAGATACTTCCTTCACATAGGGAGGAGGGGGGCGGCTTGGTTATCAATAACGAAGATGCCATGATGAAAAAGTACAGTTACAGGTAAGAAGCAGTTCCTTCTCTATTATGTGATGCTCATTATTTCATAACCAGAGGACAGAATAGGAAGTATCATCCACATAAGGATGGATGGAAAGAAGGAGCAAAAGGGGCATAAATTAATAGAAAAGGTACTCAGCGATGGCTTGCGGCACCTGTGAATCAGTCTTGGTTTAATAATTTATGTAGCAGTGTTTAGAGAAAACATGAACTGATGTCGTGCCCCACCCTTGCCACCAGACTATTCTGATCATAAACTAGATTTATTTCTGGATACTGAACTATTCTTAGAGACCTAGGCCTCCAAAGATGCCAATTCTTGCTGTCTTCTCCTGAAAAGCCTAAGGAAGAAATGGCCACATATTGATATGGATTGGCACATGGCAGTGATCAATGCTCTTACCAACTGCGTCTTTATTATAAAAACAACCTGTTTCTTGCTGTGTCCATTTAGGCCAAAATGCTGCTGCCAGGCTGATTTGTGGCCTAACCGGAACAAAACATGACACCAGCTCTTTACATTGCTGCGTGTCAAGCACAGAATTACCCCTAAGGCTGGGACCACCTTTGTTCCTGAGGTAGTCAATGTAAATATTCAGATTACCCAAGTTCACGTGGCATGTCCATTACCATAACTTGTATTCCGCACCTCAGTCTTCACTAAAGGTCCCAAAAACAAGAACAGGCGCTTACAGAGATCGAGGTTATCAGGGGCAGCAGCAAATGACCACGATCTGCTTCCAGAAGTATTATGTGTACAGCGAAGCCGGCCAACGTCAAGTAGTTACTTAAACCTGTTGGTGGGCTTTCTTTCTCGACTTGGACCGAATGTCGACCATGCTTGGTTACATTTTGTAATGACCATGTCATGTGTGTGAGCATTGTCATACAACCGTGGGCAACTCCGGCGGGAATTGGACAGCGATTCAGGTTGACCTGTGACCATGTTTATCATTTGTTTTCTGTGAAAAAAAATTGAATATATATTTCAAAAAGCTTTCTTTATTCTTTTAGCTGCTGGCTATGTGTTCCTTCTTAAGCACCAAAAAACTTTGCTGATGTTGCGCTAAATAAGTGCAAATAACATCTTCATATTGCAGCATGGTAAATTTCAGAAATAGAGAGGTTTACAAGCTTAAATGCAGAGGCTGCTGTTCCTTCATTAGAGTGAAATCTAGGTGTCACTGAAAGCCGACTGTGCAAGAAATTATAGGTTTAGAAATGATTGGTTTGGTTACAGGAGACCCTGTCCCGCGAGTGGAATGTGAGAGAAGGATTCGCTTTACAGACCTCTGTCTTTTGCCTTTTCCTGCATAATGCCTTGCAGTCAGATTCTCAATAGAGTGTCTTGGACTCTAGGGCTGGCAAAGAACATTGGTGAATGAAACACCTGATTTATGTGGAAATCTGAGATTAAGAACATCTCCATACCCAAGAAATACCATATTGTAGAAAATGTGTTAATGTAGAAGAGCCTCGATTTCAGCAGGCTCTCTAGCTGTGAAAAACACTGGGTTTGATGCATAATTTAAAAAGAGGAACAGGTCTCTTTTCTGGGGTTAAGCTCCCAAGTAGGAGCTGAGCTCCATCAGCCAAACAGACCAATAACAGCGGAAAAAATAAGGCCACAAAGCAAAAGCCACTGTATTCAAAGATGTTGGGCTGGTTGAAGGCATGGAGGGTATTGCTGGGACGATAATCTTGAATATGCAATGCCCAATTCCCTTAATAGACTCTACTTGAACATTTCAACTTAACAAGCATTGGCAACATCAATAGGTCTGGTCTTAGGAAGCTGGTGCAGTGGTTACTTTTTGTTTCTTTACTGCAAGAATATGCCACAAAAGAAAAACAAATAATAACAAACATGTAGCCTCGTTTGCAAGAAAATATGAGTTCAAAAACTAACCACTGCATTTAGTTTTAATAGAACAAAGTGGATGCTCCCCAGCTGACAGGTGTACTCACAACACGTATAGAAACTCTGTTTAATGTTCAAGCACAATCACGGAAGATGTGAACCTTACAGGAGCAAAGAAAATGTGGATATGAAATACTGCATCTTGAATACATAGCATAAACACACAAAGATGAACAAAAAAAGAGGATAAAAATGGAAAGATAAAACCGTTGGCAAAGCACAGTATTGCCCCACTACCCCTGGCACTGATGTGCGCTTATTTCAATGCGGGTGTGAAACTGTGGGAAGGACTGATACGGTCACTCAGTGACCCAGAGCCAATGACTGAAGTAGGCGGACCCACAGATGTAAGACGTAGAGGTCGAAAGCAAAATATCAATGTGCATCAGTCCTAGCAAGGGACAAGAAGGCCCCATACAAATAAAACTGTGTGAAACTGGTAGCGGACGTCTCGACCTTCTGAGTTGGCCAGTACTGTATAGAATATGCACTCTCTTGCACAACCCCCTCCTCTGTGTTCTTAGACGCCTCGCCGACGCTCTTCAAATGTTTTGTCCGTATGAGTGGCAGGCGTCAAGCAGCCCATCTGCTGCTGGGGCACGTGCCGGGGACGCCTCCATTACGGTGGGCTGGGCAGAATTCTCCCCCTTCCACAGAGGAGTTCAGAGACTGCTCCCTCCGAGGGTCAGTCAGTTCCCAGACTGACACAATCATTTCACACCGTGCAAGCCTTTCTGAGAAACGTTAGCTTAGCAGCAAAGCCCAAAGGCAAACATTGACCCTGGCGGTGGTCAGGAGAGGGGACTTGGAGGAGGCCTGCAGAGCGCCCTGTTTACTCTGAAACATATGAATAACTGTGGATCCTAGGCCAGTAAAATGGAGAAACGGTGTATTTTTAATAATGAATGCATAGGCCAAACCCAGCTTGGCAGAGAGCGGCAATTACTGTCGCAATCCATTCAGAGAAACTCTCTTCAGCTCCTACGCATATAATTGAGTTCATGTGCAGCTTGGCTGCTATTTTAAGAAGAATAAACTGTGCAGCGCTGGAGCCAAGAAAAAGCTTTTAGCAAGTTTTAAATAAAGAAATGAGCCACGACTTGCATCGATCGCTAAGCACCCTGGCACAGCGAGGACGCCCATCTACTACACGCAAGTGTGACATTCAGCGATTCCATCCAGAAGAAGCATGTTTAACCGCTCAGTGAACCTGCTAGTCTGAGGATGCACTGACAGCCTGAGGATCGGCGTGGGCAATGGGGAGGCATTTGCGTCAAGTTTGAGCCTCCGAGTCGCAAAAAAGGCAGAACGCAGGATCAATCACATCTCCAGCTCCAAATTACATGCAACCGACTTCCCCAGCCCTACACCCTTTCAGATGCACCAGCCTTTCCAGGAAATCCCCGTTGTCTTCTGCCCCCTAAAAGAATCCGAGCAGCTGTATGTGGAGCTGAGCACTGAGGATGTGTTCTGTTCATGCATCATAGCTTATAGTCAAATTCAACGGCATAGGCAAATACACAATTTAAACTATGGGTTGTAGTTATCACGCAAATCCAGTGTTTATTCAGGAATCCTATCATTTAAGATGGTGATTAACTTCAGTGTGACTCTCCCCTCCAATCCCAGACTCTTGGACAAGAATCCGAATTTCCCCCAAAGGGAGTTAATTTGTCTGTTCTCAAACTACACCTTCGGCACCGTTCCAAGAATGCAGATTTAAGACTGTTGAAGGTTTTCAGATGAAGAGCACATCAGCCCCATAATTACAATATAATAGGTCATTATTAAAGACCACAAAGTGAAGTAGATGGGAGGCTTATTGTAACTCCTTAAATATACGACTGAGAAATAACCAGATTCTTACTGTGATGGGCGTGGGTGCTGTCCCGGTGCTTGCGTTTACTGTGTTATATTTGTTTCAAATGAAAAGTAAAAAAAAAAAAAAACATAAAAATGGACTTCACTTTGCTCACCTCGTTTGGTGATAGACGTCAGGGCAACGCTCACCCTCGATGACTGGACCCTCCTGAAGAGACCACCCCCACCCCCGCTGCTGACAACAGTTAATCAGCCCACCCCCATCAAATTTACAAACAGATCTTGCAGACAACAGTTCTCTTCACCTATAGACCAGTTATCAGCAGTAGTAGTTAAAATATTACTCTTCCACGGTTGCAACATCACGTTCGCTACATGCCACGACACCGCGCAGCCGACACCAAACGTCTCATCAGACCTGGGCCCACACTGTAACCTGGTGCTGGAGGAAGCAAAACTGAAGATGGCTCGATACAGCAGTATATTTGGGGTCAGGAAAAGAAAAGTACAGGGCAAAGCTCTTAAAGCCAAGAGGAAGAGCCCCCGATACCACACTTCTCTAGGTCTAGCCCGCTCTTTAACAGACAAAGGTCTAAAAATATATTTGGTTCCTCGGGGTAGATTCCATCCTATACCACTCGCACCAACACCTTGGTGAGCTGCAGTACTGCTGAATCCAGCATGGACACCACCCTAGCTGGCGCACTGGGCCAGAGACACCAGACTGATATCTGGGCACTAGTCTATTCTCATTTAAGGCGAGGGCAGTTTGGCAAAGGCACTGGACACTGGAGAGCCATCGTTCCAGGTTTTTGAAAAAGGGCTCAGAAGCATCCATTGAGCGGGACCTTTGGTCCTCGTGAAACCCAAAAGTTCAAAATTTGGTCAACGTTTTCAGGGCTGTCCACCCGCTGACTACGTCCAACCACCTGCCGGGGGAGCCCGGTCCACCCACCAGCTGGTACTTCCACCCACCACGTCACCAAAATCACAGGAGTATCAAAGAGCGCTGGGATTATGATGTAAGGAAATACAGCCAGAGGGCAAGGGGCGGGTCTTCTTTCCCACAGACATTTATCGTACATTTGTTGAAAGCCACGGATGTTATCACTTCTGAGAACAATCCATACATCAGTCTGCCGCAGCATGCAGGAGGTGCCCGTATGTAGCCACTGGAAAACTGTGCACCCAGAAGAAACAGCGAATGCAGCAGGCCTCACGAGTAGTAGTGCCCGGGGCACATGGGGCCACGCGGGAGAAATCACGTCATAAATGCTATTAGCCTTAAATACAGTGTGTATGGGGGGTTGGTGACAGCAACACCAGTGTTAGTTCTGTTGGCAGAAAACATCCCAGCACAATGTGTGGGCCAGACAATAAAATACCATGAGAAGGGCAGTTCCCGCTTCCGTGCCAGGGTACTCTCCCAAGAATGAGTGCTCCTCAGACATGCCCGGGCACTGCCATCAGAAGCAGGGTGCCCGCAGTACTCGCAGGGTGCCCGCACCGCAGTGCTCGCAGGGTGCCCGCAGTACTCGCAGGGTGCCCGCAGTGCTCGCAGGGTGCCCGCAGTACTCGCAGGGTGCCCGCAGCGCTCGCAGGGTGCCTCCGGGAAATGTAGGGGCTCGACGGGTTAATATGGGAGCAAAACGTCTGTGCAATTATACCTTAATGTTGGCAGTCTTAGGAGTTAGTGTGTCCACCCTCGTCTGCCCTCCAGTGCCTTGGTGCCAGAAAGGGCGGACACAGGTGGGTCACTTCCCACATCCAAAAGCAGACCGGTCACAACTGTGAACCCAAATTGATGTAAAAGCCGCGACCACCCGGGCATTCGAGCCATCTGGCTGCAGGGGTCGTGCACCCTTCATAGAAAGGCCAGGCATCTGGAAGCTTCCGCCCCAGGCCCTCCAGCCCCGGACTTCTAAGCCAGTCACTTCCTGCCTAGGAGCACCGGCCACGGCTGGGTCAAGGAATCACCCAACATGTGTGAACCACGGCCTTTGTAAGCGTGAACACCACCCTCTGGCTGCTGCCCCTCCCCCACACCAATATTACACACCCACTCGTATGCACAACATGAACAAAAATGCAAACACTACATCAGTTCTTTTCTGTAGGATGAGACTCGCGTCAACTCAAAGAGGTCATTCTTGGAGGTCCAGCTATGGCTGACGACCTCTCTCTGCACCCTCCCAGGCCTGTCACCAGAAACGGACTTCCTGATCCCCAGGCACGCGTGTCCCTCCCTCCTCCTCCCCTGTTTAAATCAATTCCTGCGCTCGACCCCTACTCTCCACCACCCCGGGACCACAGTAATCATCACACGAAAGAGCCCCGAAACTGCAAAAAAGCAAAAAGAACGCTATGTAACCACAAATATTCAATTCATGAAACAGCAGCCCTACCGGGCGGGCAATGGAAACCAAGCTAGTAATTTTTTTAACTTCTATTCCTGGCCTTTTACAACTTTATTTAGATCTTTCTGATTGCCTTCCTTTAGAACGCCAGTGCTACCTCACAGTACACCAGGAATGCGCTTTTCCACACACAGCGCCCGATCGTTAATTCATTCATTCATTAGCCCCTGTCCCACGGGTCCCCTAGGGCACACCCAGTCTAGTCCTTAACTTAAAACCTACCACGCACGTCACTGAGTACCCACAGTGGTCTCACGCGCTCTGGGCGTCCTGGTGAGCCTCTTAATACCACTGTCCGACCTAGAATAAACGCCCCCCATATCCTGGGCCTCAGTCACCCAAACTAAAGAACAGTGACATCACCCAAGGGCTGAACCAGACCAAAACACTGAGTAGCTACTAACAGACCCTCCAGGAACACACTCGGGCCTTACTTTAGGGAGCTCAGACTCTTAAAGCAAAATGGACTATAAAGAGATTTTTCTGAGGCTCCAATACATTTTTATTTTGTAGTTTGTAGCTTTATGAGAGAAGGAAGACGTCGATATTTAATGTATTTATTTAGTTTCATAAGCCACGTCTCTTAAGATTTATCCTGAGTATATCACATTTAATTCACGAGGCCTCTAATAAATATCTCAATTATGAATCGTCTCTTTGAAATAATGGCTTTTCAACAAAACTCACATCGCTAGGAAAGAAACCCCCTGCATGCAACCTGCGTTCAATTTAATTAGATGACCTATTTTAATGGCGGCAGCAGGTAATTAAAACAAATGCCTGTTTGTGATTAACGGGGTAACTTTACTAATGACCTTTTCTGCAGAGGGGATTCATATTCTTATGTGTGCCAAAGTTTGCCACAAAGTCACCTTTCCAGGCCTCGGCTTTTCACTTATCAGTCACACTAGTGCTCAATTGGTTCAATTGAAGCAAAACTACAAATCCCAGAATGCACTGGCTAGGCCGTCAAATTAAGCGCAGGACAACAAGCATACAGCCAATATCGCAAATGTCTAAATACATATTTTAATGATATAATAGTGGACATTAACATCTCTAGGGATTCACAGAACCTAGTATGGCTGCATTTCCTCAGAAATGCAAAGAAAATGCAGAAGTTGTGACCAACAGGAACAGGGTGATTCTCATATTCAGTCATCATGGACATGGCTTGCGGTCCTGGGCTCTCGTGTGTTGAATTACTGCATTCTGGGTGTTGTAGTCTTGATGCCTAACCCATCTGCTACAAATTATTTGTGAGGGAGAATTTGAGGATTGGATAGATTGTCTGAGGTAAGATGGAGTGAAATGCTGATCCTAAACAGGACACATTAGTACTTTTTGCTTATGGAACAAGAATATGCCCACAAATGCATAAAACCGCCAAGACTGAAGACCCTTTAGAACTCAATGTAGTGACTATTTTATTTTTATTTACTGTGTTTTCGAGAGCGCGAACATGACCATCACGGTATCAGAGCGCTGTACAACGAGAGAGCGAATGAGGGTTGCAGTACAGTAAGAACATCTGTCACTTAAGCTGCGCTGTGCATAGAATTCAAAAAGCACGGTACGACACAATAGGATGCAATATCAAATAGGGTGAAAAGACAGTTTTGAAATAGTTCTCTTATGACGCGTGTTTTTCTAGTAGTATGGCTTTTCCCTGCCAAGCCAAGCCCTATCCCTATGAACTTCGAGTCCACAGACCAGGCCCTCATCTCGCTACACACAGACGGAGGCAAAGCTCTTCTCGCGGGGCTCCAGGATTCCTGAATGACACCAATCCAAGCCCTTCTTCTCATAGTGGTCCGACTGATCACCAATAGAACGTCTGAGCACGTCATCCCTACCTGCATCGGTTCCCTCTTCCTTCCAGGATGCACTATCAGGTCTGTTGCGGGATCTGTATGGCGCCCCACATCTGAAAAACATGGCTTTCTTGTCTAGTGGTGAACCTTCCAGGCCAGGCAAGAAGAACAAAAGGTGCTCAAAGAAAGCGGACAGACGCCAATGGGCTTTTCTCTGCATACGGCCCAGAGTTCTAGAAGGGCCTCTTGCACCTCAGACTTGCACCTTCACTGGTGCAATTCTGGGGAGGTCTCTACACCCACCTCTTCCTAATCCTCCTACCATTCTAGACTGGATCCCCCCCTCTCCCCCACCTCAACACCAGCCTTATGCTGTGTTTCTGCTACTTTCCATGTTTGCCCTTGGCTCCTATTATAAACATACCTGGACTTCTCCGCATCCTCACCTGTTACGGCTGCGCTTCCCGTTGTTATGTACAGTGCTTGGCTGCCTTTTGGGATATGTTCATGCTTTATAATTATCTCCAATAAAACAAACCTATGAAAAGCTCTTAAAATCGGAAAGTCTTAATGGACACCTCGTTAAAGTGATCCGGGACTGTGAACCTTATATCTACCTTTAAACTAAGCGACATTTTCACACTTTGCATGCTTGCGAGTACTGACTCAATATGCTTGCAGTCAAACCCTCCTCGAAATGTGGAAAGTCTCAGATGCGTTGTATCTTTTCAAGCAAGCAACACAAGGCATGAAAAGCAAAGAAGGACCAAGATGACCCCTCGCAACAGAAAAAGCTTGTGATTGAAGGACTCTCACTGTGGTAGAACGCCAAAGTGTAGGGTTCGGAGAAATACTCACCGCATCGTACGCAGTGACTATCTTCCGCAGCACCTCGGGCACTGTTCCCTGGAGCTCCATGGTGGGATACTGGTCGCTGAGATTCATGACGACTAGCGGAGTATTGTCCGGCCCGACCAATCGTGTCGAAAGGGCCAATACGCACTGCATGAAATTTGCCACCGGAGAGAGGCCGCATAACTCTTTGAAAGAAACTACGGCATTCTGTCAACGAGAAAAAATACACTAGGCGTTAGCACATGGGGTTACCAATATTATGTCAATTTCACCTGCATATTTATACTTTGGGTCTCAGTCACCCAAACAAAAGTCAAGTAACATGCGCCATATGTACACTTTAAATATAATTCAACAAATCATACACGTAAACATTCAACGGTGTAGACTCTGGGCACACAATGATCTGGTAGGGAATTTAGCATTTACACAATTAGTAGTCAAAAGAGTGGTTTACATACACTGGAGCTCGTATTTGCATATACATGGGTTATTTTGAAAACATAAGCTTGTGCGGGACTTGATGACCGGCTGCTTGCATCCATGGTGTAGGCTATTTCACCCCCAAAATCTGCCCAGTGCCATTGCCCATCACCAATGCTGTATCAGGCGGCCATCTTTCATTTATAAAAAAAAAAAAATCCAAGATAGCAGCCAGTGTGGGTGCACATGTGCAGGCATGTTTGCCATCTTGAAATTCTTCTTCCTTTGCTTAATCAAAAAAATTCCAAGATGTCCACTGTGAGCAATCACGGTCACCCATCTTGGAATTGTGTTTTTTTAATCTTCAAATGCTTTTACTTCAGCTTACTTATAATAGTTTATCACTATTCCAAGATGGCTGCCGTGCTCACTCACACACATCGGCCATCTTGGAATGCTTTTTCCTAAGCTTCATAAAAATTATTCCAAGATTGCCACTATTGCTTGCACATTAATGGCGGTCGGTGGGGGCGGGGGGAACAGTGGTAAATCTAAAAGGTCTGTATGCCAGTGTCACAGGCAAGGCCTATTGGCCTGTATGATTGATGCTTGTAAGCTCTCTCACCCAGAGGAAGTGATGCTTAATGTCGGATTCCTCCAGGTAAGACTGAAAGCTGGTCTATTCCGGCTAACTACCAATGTATACTGACACCGCGCCTCCTGCGTTTCTCAATGCTGAGACCCATAGGATGTGTCTACTACCTGGCCTAACTGCCTCTCCTTCGTGTCACCTACAGCCACAGTGAGTCTGGTGGAGACCTGAAACTGGACCTGGAAATTTTCCAATCCTCAAAGCTACAGTAACTTCCTTGTTGCATGGAGCTGGGTCTGGGAGATCGCCTGTTGGTAACCTTCATTAATACAACTTTAATGAAGATTTACCAGACAGGGCTGGCAAGATCATAAAATGCTTGCCAACGCCCAAATCAGGAACAAAATATATGTGATTCAGGCACACCCCTTCCCAGTCCCTGTACAGTAAAAGTGTGGGAAAGATTATTCTGGAAATAGATTGGCATGGCCACCAACGTGACCTTCAAGCGAGGGCCGTTCTCAATGGTTGCCCTCAGCTCCTGCAGTGACAGTGAATTGAACAGAATAAACCTACAGGCTTTCCTAGGCAACTGCCATGGTGCCAACCCTTATATCACATCATCAAGGTGTGCTTTCTGAATGTCCCGGTGACTTAGGTACTCAGTGATGTGCACTGGTTGCAAGAGACAGCGAGGACTGCCGCTGCAACCAGGCAAGTCACAGGGGTGGAATAAAATGCAGAACATATGCATTCCCATGGAAGCGCTTGAAACCAGGATGAAGAAAATGAGAAAGCAGTTAAACTTGAGGAAGTTGGGTTCAGAGAACCTGCGTCCAACCGGGAGGGAACCTGACAGCTGAATGCCAGCATGGATCCCCCATATGGGCATGTCCACTCTAAGATGGAACCTTCATGGAACAATGTTCTACAACTCAGGATGCCACACGTCTCCCTCCACAAAGTGAACAAACTTAAAAACAAGATGGTACAACTTACAAGGGTAAGGTCACTATCATATGAATATACATGTTGCCGTTTGACGAGGTCATAAGAGCTAACTCTACTACGCACATTATCTACAAATTCATACTATATACATATCAATAGGTATAAGGCATAATACAGAACCCTAAGAACCACGGGAATACTCATCACCTTGAAAGACCACCATGCACCTTGGAGTTCTATGCACTCTTGTGGTCGTACATTTTCCCAACACACTCTCCTGTCCCAAGCTTGTCACAGGAAGTCCTTTGTAACACACCTTTCTCCAGCATACACCCAGGCAACTTCACAAGCTTCTTTTTATTCCACACATTCCAGCAAAGTGTAAGGCTCAACTATCCTCAGTTGGAGCATTGATGAAAAGCACGATGATCCCTTTATCGACAAGCATCCATTCTCAACCCAAACCCAGTCCCACACAAAGAACTTGTAATTCTGAATCATACACATTCTCACCAATCACCTCACACTTCCTCTCCAGGTCCAAACTTAACATAATCCTGGACTTCTTACCCCACAGCAGTTCAAATGGACTCTTCCCATTAGCGCTATTGGGATTGGTATGATACGCTCACACCAATGTGCCAACAGCCATACTCCAAATCACCCCTCCTGCTCAGAGAGAATTGCAGCCCTTTCTTGAGAGTCCTATTTCACCCTTCCACAAGTCTATTCCTTTGGGGATAGTACACAGCATATCCAGCATGTTTAATCCCCTTCTTCGGTAAATATTCCTTCATCATGTGAGACACTAGCTGTATACCATTATCTGTCACCAAAATTTCCAGCACTCCTTCCCTCTTACACCCAACTAATCTACGAAAACAATGACTCCTTGTGTGGTGCTAGAACTGATTAATTTCACTTCTGGCCAGCGTGAGAAATAATCAACTACTACAATGGCATTTTGGGAGTGGCTACCAAAAACACTGCATGGACCAGAAATATCTAGGGATAGCTTCTTCCACGGACCATCTATCTTGTTCGTCACAACAGGAGGGCACTCTACTGGTCTTTGTGGCTTGTTCCTCCATTTACTTGGGGCACGGTCCTTAATCTTCCACTACACCACCATAGTCCAAACCCAGGCAGGAGTGCATACCACAGATGTAGAGCTTAGTGACACTCCTACCAATGTGACCTTCATGTGCCAACATCAGAATTTGCGACCTCAGGTACCACCAGCAACTCCTTCCTAAAGGCAACTCCATCAACACAAGATATCTCAACACTAATACTGCAGAATTCAGCATTCAGATATTTTTTGTAGGCCAGCCCCCAGTCGGGTACCCATCAAACATTTTTTAAGACATGAGCCTTTTTACCGGCCACCCATTCCTCACGTGAGATACATCCATATGTTTCTTCCTGCATACTTGCAACCACAAACTAATCTCTTTCAGACTCTCCTTCAAGGAAGGTGTGTACTGGTAACCACGCTAAACAGTCTGCAAAACATTATTTTTGCCAGGAAAGTACACCATTCAGAAGTTATATTCTTGCAATTTCAGAAGCCATCTTGAAATTCTAGCTGTGGCTCTAAGAGCACCCTAGGTCATAAATACGTCCACAGGAGGGTGATGATCAGTGCAGGTTGTAAATTCAGTGTCCCCACAAACATTTTTTGAAATAGCTCACTCCCCACCAACATGCAGAAGTCTCTTTCTCAGAGGTGGAATGGTGCAGCCCTCACGAGCCAAGATGCATAAGTTACCTTAACCTCCTTCCCTTTTCTGAATTGTAGCAACACCTCTCCCAAAATTCAGATTGATCGCCTCAGCGCTAAAGCCTCAGCAATATGTTCCTTTCAAAATTTGAAATCCCGCTCACACCCCTCACACTACATAAATCTTTAACTTTTTCAACATTCCCTGCATGTGTAGGCCTGGCTTTAAGACAGCATTAAGTGTCGTGCCAGCCTCCCAAAAATAGAATACAAAAATACATACATTTATCGAGCCTTTCAATCAACACTCTTTTACTATTGGTTTGTTAAAATGTCACTCAAATAATACTCCTCCCACTACAACACAAAATATAACTAAATGGACCAGCCCACTTCAGCCACTGGGAGCCCTCAGTGAGTGACTTCATTTTGAGCTTTCACATGTATACATACACCTAAACAATAGTTCCCCAAGAATAGAACTTTGAAGACACTTGTACTCTCAAGTGAGCGCTAGCCCCTAAGGATGGTAGGGTGTTATAAATTTTAATGTAGCTCCATAACACTCAAAACATTTATTGTAAGTTGCAATGTTGACTCCTCACTATCAACCCTCGCTGGAATTTTTACTTATCCTTTAGAAAACCGAACACAAACCATTAGAGTAGCAAGAGTGGGTATGCAAATTTCTAGGTTGAGCCACACCCCCTCAGCTTTGCGATTGACATTTCAAGCAATGTGGCGGAGGACTTGTTCTCGGGCCACTGTTTCATCAATTTGTCAATTGTGTGAGCCTTTTGCATAATTCGCTCTTTCAAAGCGTAAATATACACCCAGTATACGCTTCTGTTGATTGTATAGTGCAACAAGCTTTCAACCTCTATTGCACTATAGCGTAATATACATACTGACAATATTATATATTATCCCGTGATGGTCACCACTGTGTAGTTATAGTTAGGCAAGAGTTTCCATAGGAAGAGAGTTTTTTGTTTATTCTAATAACTTTGGCACAATTTGGTGAATATGCACAAAACTTTTCAAAATAGAAATTCATTCACCTCGCTCCTTCATGGAAAGTTTTGCGCTGATCCTTCATGTGTGTGGAGGGGTCCCCCTGCCTGCCCCACCCCGCCTCCACCTTTATTGGCTGGCCAGTATGTTGTGGCAGCCATAACAGGACACGGGTACATGGTCCCCACTGAAATGCCTTGTAGTGAATACCAGGTTTTGAGGGTCACAAAGGAGCACATATAAAGGGCGTTAACAGATTTTAGTCACAATATAGATCTTTCATTGGTGGTGCCATACTGATTTTAGAAATTCTGGTGAATTCAGAGGTAATTTTACCCTATGAAAAATACTGACCCTTTGCTGGGATTTAATAAACGAGTCTTTGAGAGAAAACGGTTTTCTTCATAATTTTGTCATAGAGGTTACAGAAGATTCTTCCTCAGCTAAAATGAGAGCACATTTAAGTTCACAATATCTTCCTCAACCATGTGAGAACCAAGCCAGATTTTCTAAGTGAAACATGTACTTCCAACACCAGCAGCAGCCTCTCCGCGGATTCCCCAGTGTTCTACTGCAGGCACCTAGAGTGCTCTCATGAACAACTAAAGCGCTAACTTTTTGTATTTATGACAAATCGTTGCCACAGCTGAAGCCACCACGATTATATCTAAGCTGTAAAACTCGAAGCACTTCCTTTAGTAATGATCAAAATGAGGGGGCGGGGGGGGGGGAATGAGGAGGGGGAGTCATTTTGTCATAGAAATTATGGTTGGTGCTCTAGAAAGCTAAAACGAGGACACATTGTCCAGGAGTTCTCAAATATTTACACCATCCATTTCAAGTAAAACATTCTGAAATACAGACTGAAACATATACTTTCGACACCAGCAGCAGCCTGCCAGTTAACTCCCTAGGGCCGTATTATGAATACGGCACACTTTCCCTGTTTGCGCCACGGAGCACCTTTCAAAAGGTGTGCCGGGTGCAAACGGGGATAGTGTGCAGTATTGGAAAGAATGTGCTGCCCCCAGTGCAGCCGCGAACTCTTGCTGCCCCCGGGGCAGCGCATTCAAGTGAAATATGAAGCAGGTGTTTTAAAGCTGCTCCATGTTTCACAGTGCAGGTGGAATCCATGTTTCACAGTGCAGGTGGAATCCATGTTTCACAGGGCAGGTGGAATCCATGTTTCACAGGGCAGGTGGAATCCATGTTTCACAGGGCAGGTGGAATCCATGTTTCTCAGTGCAGGAGGAATCCATGTTTCTCAGGGCAGGAGGAATCCATGTTTCTCAGGGCAGGTGGAATCCATGTTTCACAGGGCAGGTGGAATCCATGTTTCACAGGGCAGGTGGAATCCATGTTTCACAGGGCAGGAGGAATCCATGTTTCACAGGGCAGGTGGAATCCATGTTTCACAGGCAGGTGGAATCCATGTTTCACGTGGCATCCATGTTTCACAGGGCAGGAGGAATCCATGTTTCACAGGGCAGGTGGAATCCATGTTTCACAGGGCAGGAGGAATCCATGTTTCACAGGGCAGGTGGAATCCATGTTTCACAGGGCAGGTGGAATCCATGTTTCACAGGGCAGGTGGAATCCATGTTTCACAGGGCAGGTGGAATCCATGTTTCACAGTGCAGGTGGAATCCATGTTTCTCAGTGCAGGTGGAATCCTGCCTGCACTTCCAAGAGGAGATCTCCTTGCAGACGGGTTCAGTGATGGTCTACACCCACCTGCAGGTGATGTCTGGGGGGTCCATGGGACCCCCTTTCTCCCTTCACGAGGGCTGCCTTTAGGAGGCACACGAAGTACGCCACCATTATGTGGCACACTTCAGTGCACCTCCTAAAGGCATATTTGGACAGTTTGTGCTATATTATGGAAACTGGCGCAGAGGCAAAGTGATTCCCTCATTTTCATGGGGTCACGCCCCCATGCAAATGAGGGAACACTCTCTTGTGATAGCGCTGGTGCAACATGTGCGCCAGCGCTATCAGCAGTACAGAAGGGGCAGCCCCCTCTGTAATACCATTGTGCCCCTGAGGCACACAAACAGGGTGCACACTGCAGTTAGGCCCCAAAGGCACAGTGTGTAATATGGCCTTGGCAATCAAATACAGCTCTACGCTAGTGTTTTAATGAGCAACTACAGCGCTAACATTCTGTAATTATGACAAAAGTGTGGCACACCTGAATACCAATTTGATGGAATCAAAGCTGTAAACCTGAAAGGAATTTGCCACAGAGTATACTGCATTAAATTAACAAAATGAGTGGGTCCTTTTTGTCATAGCATTATGGTTAGTGCTCTATCAAATTAAAATGGACACATTTTTTATGAGTTCCCCAATATCTTCCTCATCCATTTCAATAAAACATTCTGATGCGTATACTTCAACACAAGCAGCATTCTGCCAGTTAACTCTCTAGTAATCAACTACAGCGTCACAACAGAATGACCAACAACAGCTCTAACCTTTTGTATTCAAGACAAAAGTGAGGCACTCCTGAACGCCATTTCGTTGGAAAAGGAGCTGTTGAACTCAATACCTTTATTGAGGAGCAGGCTGAAGTTGCAATGTTGATGCAGGTATGATACAAGCAGGTTAAAAATGTGAAGGGAGGTATGGGTTTCTAGTCATTTATATTTTTAACGGGGCTAAAAATAGTTGGGGAGAGATTTCTGCATAAGTACAGCCGACCCGTTTTCTCGTTCGCTTAAGAGCTCCCTGATTTTAAAATAGCAACAGTTTGATATATATATATACAAAAATGTAATGTGGCAAGAGAGGAAGGGGCCTGGAACTCCTGCCAGGGACCAAGCAATACCCCAGAGTGCTGTGGTCAGAAAGAAAAGAAAGTGGAGGATGTTGCGCACAAGACGTCCTGGTGTGTCGAGTGAGCAGTATAATGGAACCTCATGGAGTCTATAAACTGTATCATAAGTTTCTACGACCTGTGGAGCCGTTCATCAAGTTTCCTGCAGCTGACGGGCTCAACAACGTGTTCTGTCACAGCCAGACTCAACGTCCTCCTGAAGAGGTCACAGAACTACTGGATGGACCAGAGTGTGCTATATCCAACATAGTCTCGTACGTAGAGATCTGAGCTGCTTTCCGAGCAGGCGTGCCCCCACTACCAGTACCCACCTATGCCAGCGCGTGCAAGGAAGCCACATCATGAGGCTAGTGAGGAACCTTTCAGTACCCCAGATTTAATTTGGGAGCACCCTGAGTGAATTTGGCACATCTAGAACTTCTGCCCAAGCGGACCAAGGGGGAACATGAACCCCTAAAAGCACATAAAGCGTCTGAGGCCTCTCACTGGGGAATCCTTACTCATGGCTCCGCCTCATACTTCACAAGACACCTCACCCATGATTAGTAGTGGCAAGCTTCTTCACAAGTGTCTTCACCTCAATCGGGTAGGAAATTACCACCCGAATGGGCTCAACCAGCATGGGGGAGCTCATTATAAAGTATTATTCGGGACAGGTGCAAGGACCCAGTTTTTCTAAAAAGGACTATGGGTCTATCTCCTTGTATTTAGTGGGTACCAATGTCGTGGTTTAAAAATCAGAACGAAAGATGAGCCTCGAAACATAATGGTTTCTACATCCGATAATAGCTGTGAGAAGTTGGCCTGGCATATGCTGTCCACTAGTTATAGTGGGCACCTTGCACCAGTCCAAACGACCCTTATTGATGATAGGTTTAAAGACAACCTTTATTGAAAGCTATCCTAGTGGTAGCTATGGAGAGCAGCCTTCAGGCTAAGTCTTGAAGGAGTGTAAAGCAGCTTGGTTTACCAGATTATAACCTCTTGAATGACCAAATGAAAGGAGAACCACACAAGATATATATAAAATATATGTATTTATTTCTAAACACTCACTACTAATCTCTTTATGAGATTAGAGTCCAAGATACACAATATCACAGTATTAAAACGACAGTAAATAGCACAATATACAATGGGCCCCAGGGGGGGACCAAACCATATATTAAGAAAGTGGTATAAGAACCATGACTTGACTAGACACCATGCCTAGAGCACGTAGAATCGCTGGGACCCCAAGGAACCACCCAAGGTAGTGACACAGGAGACCCACGGTGGACGTGTGCAGTGTGAGAACACAGCCGCGAGCGCCGTAGGATTCTATGAGGAAAGTCGCGGTTGGAATTTTAAAGCAAAAGGACACTTAGGAGAGGACTTTGAGCAAACCCCTTTAGACTTAAGGGGTTCTAGGGCCAACACCCACGGGAGCACCGTAGTACTCGAGTTACCTCACCCAGGGAAGCCGGGTGCATAGGTGTCAAAGGGTGTCGGGAATCGTCGTTTATTTCAATGGCGATCTGCTGCAAAGTGCTGCTGCCGTGAAGGAGAAAAGTGTCCGGTGTGATCCAAGCCTGGATCGAAGATGTGAAGAACCTGAAAGCAGAGGGGACAGAGTCTGGGTCACTAGCCAGTGACCAGGAGGCGGAGCAATCGAATGCCCACCGATGTCGGGTGCTTCAGGTGCGAAGAGGTGAAGCTTGACTCTGCAGCCACGGGGTCCCGGAGACATCAAGGACGACCAGGAGCCGGATTCGAGCTGTCCCACAAAGGATGTCGAGTGCTGGGGTGTCGGTGCTCGGATTGAACACAACAAGCCTTGGCAACAGCAACCCACGCAGGAAGAGAAAAGATGCTTCTGTGAGGACCAGCAAGGTCCAGGGGACTCCCCAAGCGATGGAGAGTCAGGGCACATCTGGAGAAATCAGGAAAGCCCAATTAAAGTTAGTGTTGCCTTCTTGGGGACCCAGAGGTCAACGGACCAGGGATCGCGAAGGGACCTCGAGAGGAATCACAAAATGGCGGCCCACGGAACACTCGTTGAGTGTAGGCCGGCAATCTTCGGTGTGATCACTGCTCGGGGTCAGGGCTACAAGTAACCCAAAGCTCAGCCTCAGGGGTCGCCGGAAAGCTGATGCTTCTGCAAATGGTTCGGGTTGCACGGTCACCACGAGGGATACGGGGCTCAGACTTGCTGTGGGCACAGATCGACCTCTAAGACCTCGGAAAACCCACCTCCTGTGTGGCAATATTCTTCGGAGTCCATCGGAGTTTCGGAGATGCCAACCGGTCAGTTGCATTAAAGGTGCCTGCCTTGCAGGGGAGTAACTCCTTTACTCCAAGGGAGATTCTTCAGTCATCCAGCGTAGTGTAGATTGTCGAAGTACTTGGTTTCTGTGTCAGAGTTTAGTCCAGGTGTAATCTAAAGTCCTGTAGTCAGGGTTTCCTACTTTATACCCAAGGAAGGGGTGGGACAAACTCTGGGGACCCACCTATGGGAGGGTCAGGAAAGAGGGGTGGCTACACCCATTTCCTTTGTCCAGTTTCAAAACAAAAGCAGGGGCTGGTAGCCCCTGCAACCGGTTTGAGCTGGACTATGCACAGGGACACCAAATGTGCCCCCAGTGCAGACTTCAAAGCACTCTTGGAGTGCACCCACCCAGCCCCAATACACTAAAGCCTGTCTGGGAGGTGGTCACACCTCCCTGTGACAGGAAACCTATTGTCCAGGCCTCCCCTGCCGGAGTTTCGTCCAGCAGCAGGAGGGCAGACTCGTGTCTGTGGCTGCAGCATCCATTTTGTGATGCCAGGGTTCTGTTAAGCTGGTACCGGGTGTACCGGTGGTGCCATGTTTCTCCCTCTAGTAGGGTGGAATCATACCTCCCACCCCAGTTACTGGAGTGGAGGTATGATTCCAAGGTGTTTGACACCAAACACGACAGGTTTCCATGCACCCATTCTCAAGTTAGCATTTACCGCGAGGTTATAATGCACTTAAGAGTATATGGTTGGCTGCATCACAAACAACCCCGGAATGAAGATTCCGAAAGCTGCAGAGGGGCTCTGCTCATGCATGGGCACCCTCTCACATGAAACCCAGCACCCTGCCTTCAGGATTGTTAAGGCCTGCCATAGGGGTGACTGATAGGTTTACATGTGCAGTGATATGGAGAGATATAGGGAACCTATATCTCAGTAAGAGCTGGATACACCACCTTACACAGGCTGCTGTAGCAGACCCGTTGTGTCATTTTAAAAGGCTTCCCAGGGGTGGCACAATACATGCTGCAGCCTCTGGTAGGCCTCTGGGGTACCTATGCCCTGGGTACATAGTATACCATATACTAGGGACTCACAAGGGTACCCCAGAATCCAATCTGGAGTGTACCTAAAGTACATACAATCAATTTAAGGGGAAAGCAGATAGGCTGGGGTCCTGAATAGCAGGATCCCAGCCAAACTAAGTCGAAAACCAGCAAAACACCAGGAAAAAAGTGGGGGCAACCATGCAGTCAGATTCCACCTTCCTACAATAGCCAACATGTTTCAGGCGATTCAAAACAGCCTCTACGGTCTCTCTGCTTCTTTCAAGGCCTATAAACTCTGTGACTAAAGATTTTCGCATGATTAAAGATTTGTCGTAATTGCCACTTAATCCATCATCTGCTGCATAATCAGCCGATTTTAACAAAAGAAACATTTGGTTCTAGCTCAAAAAGTTCAAAAGTTACTAAAAATGCAACGACACGTGTTGCTGCGCAGTGGTTGGCTCTTTACAAAGCTGGGCTGGTCACCTTTCTGTTCCTTATTACTATATTTGAATATTAAACGGGTACTATTGAGGTGTAAACAATGCCCTGACAGTGCTACCAAGTTTAAAAATGGTAAAATAATGAAGTAATACTATTACAAAATGTGACACATTATTCAGCATAATTTGCCTTTTCTACTCTACATAATTTACTCAACCCTGCCGCATAATTTGGCTCTCGCCTGCTGCATAATTCCAGTAGCCCTGTGTGTGAGGCAATTCTACCTGTTGGTTGTTTTATAGAACCTGTGAAGTAAAATTTACATGAATTCACTTATTTGGCATCTCAATGACATTGCCGCACGCCTGTTGGTGATCACTCTAAACTCACACATGTAAACTAATGTAAACCCGTGTGGAGTCTATTAACTCGTAAGCACAGCAGACAGTTCTATAAAATCCATCACACATGCATACAGGTGTTCACACAAGAAGTCATGTGAGCCCACATGTACAGCATAATGAATTTGTCAAAAAAAGTGCACTATTTGATGGCCCAATTTACCCTGTTTGGGTTTTTGTTCTAAACTTATCCGCTAGAAGGCATGAGACGCTTCCCTGTAGTCAAACTCTTAAAAAAATGATATCATATGAGGGAGGCGTCTGCCACATATCACGTTTACATTGTTCCCCTAATATGCCCCAATTGACATCTTTGTGAGATCTCTTGTTCGAATAGACATCTGTTGCGGCTCCCTTTGGTGGACAAGTATTATGAGGGACACTAGTGAGGCACATGACACACACCTACACTTCTTTTAAATCACCCATTTGTGGTTGTAATCTTGGTCTTTTCATTTTAGAATCTGTGATTACATGTTTTGCCCCTCAGAGATTGAGGCCATTTTTTGGTTCTTTTGAATGCACAACACAAAGCCATCCAGGACACAGAACATGCAACAAATTAAGACGTAACAGAGCCCTCCCTGAATTTTCAAAACTTTTTTTTTTAGTCAGCTGTCTTTTTTAAAGAACCTAAACCCTGACTGCCCTCACATACTGCACAGCGGGAAACACTGATGGCAGAATATAGGAGCATTAATGTAATGGAGAAGAGAGACACCGTTCCTCGTTCTGATGACGAGGGTCAGAAATAATGAGGCAGAATTGTTTGTATCAAGTTATCACAGATGTTAATTATAGGATGAAATAAAAAAAATGCACCCTGCAGCGCTCCTCTGGGTTCACTCCCAATATAATGAATAACATACCCAAAAGAAGAGACTATCTCCCTCCCTCTAGTCGTTCAAAAAGAGGCAGAAAGAACACCCCCTGCTGGTGCACCTCTCACTACAGAATCCCTTGCTGCACTCTTGCACTCTGCACTCCTTTTCTTTTCGCACTCCCCCGCCGCCTCAGCCACTCGTCAAAGTATTTAAGCTTTGGTATCTGTGGATACCTTTAACTACCTTTATTTGGCTTTCTCAGTTCCCTCTCACCTTAATAACCCTCTGCCTCCTTGAATACATAGGTTGCATAGTCTTCTTGCACTGATGTTTCGGCACAAGAAATAATGCTATTAACTAGCATTGCCTTCATCATCACGCAGGCTGTATTACACTGCATACTTACATATCACAATCTTGCGACACAGTGCTGTCTTATAAGACTATGCTCATGCTATAGGAAAACTGGAATAAATACACGACCCCAGAACAGGCGTTGGCGACTCCACTGGTGTTCTGATTCAAGTTTTTTTCCTACACAACAGTAGGAACGTAGTTCATACTATCGAAACAAAGGAGAAGCAGGAAAGGAAAAAGGTTAATCTCAAAATGAAGAGCAGCATCACACACAGTTCACAAATTACTAAGAAGCAAGAGAATGCAATTATAGCGCACAAAGTGAGGGCCTGGACATTCTGTCCGTGGTGACCTAATGGAAGCTGACATGGGCTAATTGAATTCTCCTTCTCCTGCGTAATTCTCCATGATTACGCTGGCCCCGGGCGCTCGCTTGATTGAATCTTAAGAGGATTTGGCCTAGTGCGCCGGCCCTCCAAGCAAAAAAGCAACACAACCGCTGCTCATCATTTCTGATACTTTAAGCGACTGCTCAGAGGGCAGCGTGCCAACAGTGCGCTACCATGCAAGCGATTCTGATGGCGAACGGAGCTGCTCCACCCATTCCATGCCTCCTCTAGGCACTTCATGTTCTCCATTTTTATCCTAGGTTGCCTCTGACCAACAGTGTCACCCTCCAAATGTTCTGAGTGGGGACCTAGGCTTGAGGCTTAAACCTTGACATCATTTCCTGTGGTGCCATCGGGTCAAAGGTAACAGCGTCACTTACAGTGGCAGTTTATCACTATTTTGGATGTTCTCCCATGGGGGCCAAATAGCAAATTCATTTGGATACGGTAAAGCTGGGCTGACATGCAAGCCGACGTCTCCACCCAGGAGGCCTGGGCACCTTTCTTGCTAT
This sequence comes from Calotriton arnoldi, assembly GCA_963921515.1. Taxonomy (NCBI): domain Eukaryota; kingdom Metazoa; phylum Chordata; class Amphibia; order Caudata; family Salamandridae; genus Calotriton; species Calotriton arnoldi. The sequence continues at coordinate 490,749 of CAWUFW010003074.1, forward strand.
CTGTTCCAAGCACCTCTACCCTACTAGGCAGTGTGCCCTGCCACCGATAACCATCCCTCTAATCCAGAGATCTTCAAACTTGGGGGGGCCTTAAGTGGTCCCAGGGTGGGCACCGGACACTGGGCAAGAGAATCACTGTGCTAATAAAAAACAGAGCTGCAATAAGCCACTCAGTAAGGTGCCTTCACTAACATCTTTTGTCACTCATAGCCTTGGTGGGAGGAGGTATCAAAGGGGGACGGCCTCCAGATTATCCTCAAACGCCCCCCGCCCACCCTCTCATTTCAGATAAAGAATCACACTGTGACTAGCTTTGCACTTTAGTAAGACCAGACTGCCCGTGGCATGTTGGCAACCATGCACTGGATTGCATTTTTAGGTCGAGCCTCGAGTAGCGCGCAAGCGCTGCTTAGAGGCGAAGACTTAATGTAAGCGGGTTTAAAAGCAGTCCCAAAAACGCTCGTGTGTCGTGGCTGGCCTTTTTGGGATGGGTACGCGCGGCAAACATGTGTTTCCAATTATCGTGCCCAGACGCGGGCGCGATAAGTGGAAACACATGTCTGCCGCGCGTACACATCCAAAGGCCAGCCACGACGCACGAGCGTCTGGTCAGCTGAGCGTCTCGTCAGCTGAGCAGGCTGCCGCTCCTCTGTGGTGCGCGCGCACCACTCGCGGGCGTGTTTTTTTTTTTTACAGTAGCGATCGCTTTTTATGAATCGCGAAGAAAGGGCTGATTGTGGAGCACGCGTCATCACTTCTGCACTTCCAGTGTGCTATACACTGCCCCCAAGAGATGTTGTCCGTGTCACACATCACACGCAGACTTCAAGAGCACATATCCAAAAGAAGCCATTGATACATGTGGTCGACACGCCCCTCTTCCACAGATGCACGCACTCGTTCATCCATATTGTGTCCACAGAAACAGAGCGCGCGCACACATACTGCCTGCCCGGCGCAGATGTACACAAACCACAGACACGTGAAACATGAATATCAAGACGCTCTTATTCACCGAGGCGTCGACAGCATTACTAACAGGTACCGGCGTGCATGTAAACACTCTTGAAAAAGATGCACATGCGTCGCCAACGCAAGAACACGCACACGAAACCACTTGTAAGCCAATAGCGACACCAATAATTGCAAACAGACACGTGAACATGAAGCATGTCCATGCACAAAGACGTATACTATACAGAATTACAGGTGTCAACCGAATCACACAGACATCTTGTGCAGCCATATACACACGAGTCCTTTTCTTACAATTGTATCGGCTGGGAGTAAACAGCAGAGGATAATCGACGTGCAGTGTTAAAGACGCTGTATTAGGGCGAAGGCGTCATTTGATGGGTGTGATTAATACAACCCTCGTGGGCACACATACCAGGCTGGATGCTTTTACAAAGAATACGTTTCAAAGGATTTATTCGCCAATGATTCCAGAAGCTTCCGTTGAACCCACAGACTCGATCCAGTAAGCGCCCGAACACTTATGATAGGGATTGCTCAGAGGACAAATGCACATAGTTGCTGCTACGGCCCTTCATCCTTCGAGGTCGATATAACGAGCATCGTTGCGAATGCTGGCAGTACTACTTGTTACAAGTGTCACGAGACCGCGCTCGCAGGATGGCAGGGCTCTAGCGGGTGAGCACAACCGCGAGGACATGGAAGCGCTCTGGGGACAGGGCGCGTGCACCCAACTGGCCCAAAACAGACAGACCCCTGTTGTCACGAGCGTGCGCACATGTGCCTTGAAGTAGCCCACAACATTGTTCATCGCTTCTATGCCAGTGCCTACTAGAGTTAAACATGCCTGCCAAGCTTCGCCAGACGCATGTGTTATGGGTTAAAGTGAGATGGTCTTATGCACGCTTCTGAAAACCATTCACACAAAATGATTGGCATGGGCGCAAATAAAAATACATTCAAAATAAATGGTTTTAAGGTCCTGCCAGCCTGTGTAACCAAACAGCTGCAGAACGAAATCCTGGTTGGTGCAGTGGGGGAATAGTGATGTGTATTTATAGTACTACGAGGTCCTAGCCTGTGACCAAAAGCATTGTAAACATGCAAGTCAACTTGCAGTGGGCCTAGGGCCTTTCCATTGCTTACCATTGTTTTGATTTATAGGCTCTAACATTTGCCTGCTTCATATTAGATTGCCTGCAATCCTCTTGTGTTTGCCCCTACCCAGGAGCATAGCCTCTTTATCAACCTTTTGATCGGCTGAATTGTATTCTTTCACTGGCCCCATTTAAGGAGCTACTTTTTTCTTATTCATTAAGTGCTCAATAAGAGTGCATGTGTTTTTGTTGGTTCCCATGGCCTCTAATATCCGTTCCCCTGTTGCTTCCCCTTCACTTGCCACCACTTCCTCCTCCATTGCTCCACTACCCCTTGCAGTCCTTAAGAATATTCCTTCAGTTTCATTTTTGGAGGGCCCTGCAGCTGACATTTGCTTCCAGGCTACTCCATAGTACATATAGTGTTTATACTCCTCTCCAAGCATTGGCATAGCCAATAGGTCTCGCCTTTGGGACCTTATAAGTGTTTAGTTATCCAGCACAATATCCTTGGTGCAACAACATCAACTGTTGCATGGCTAAACACTTATAAGGTCCCAAAAGCGAGACCTATTGGCTATGCCAATGCTTGTTAAAAGGGGCCATGGAACATAACTGCAATGCTCAAATATGGTTCAGCATATTTAAACATTGCTAAGTTTCTAGAATAATTGTAAAAATATATTTTCACAGTATGGGGGCCCAAGGATTTTTCTCTGTTTTACATGGGGGCGCGGCATTGAAATATTTGAAGACCGCTGCTCTCCTGCTATCTACACTTGTTTAATGATAGTGGGTCATTTTTCAAGAAGATGCAAACTCTTAACGTAACATATCATAACATCACAGTATTTGTAAATTGCACGTTAAGCCAAATCTTGGACCTCTTGACACTGAAATAACAAATGTTTATTGTGACCCAACTGGATTTTACTCATTTTATCGGCCTGGGAAGGATGACAGGCTGAGTGGACTGAACGGGATTCAACCCTGTGGCCATCAGGTCAAACACAGATCCTTGGACTGGATGCGTTAGTCCACTGAGCCAAAGACCATGAATGACATTTTTGGAAACGAGGACAGGCAAGTGTATTTGAAACAATGTTTAAGATGTGCTCTGATTTAAAGGCCATTTTAAATAGGGACTGAGGGACCTGCTTCCAGGCACTGTAGCGGAAATGATGGCCGAAGGGCACAACGTAAGGCACACTTGGCTAGTAACATCGATTAAAACGTGACGGGTTTTACAGCAACAACTGCCCTGGGAGGTCTGGAGGTTCCCACTCAAGGATTTATGGGAAGACCGAAGAAAACTGCACTTGGGGCCTGTAAAGCAGGTCACAGCTTGAGAGGAATGAAGGCCGCTTTATTGGCAGTGGGGAGATTGCACTGGGGGGGTCGAGTGCAAGGGAGGGAGCCCCTTCCCAAGAATCCATGGGAAATATTAAGCAAAACTAGATGAAAAGCATGTTTAAGCAGATGCAAGAACACAACAGTGCCAGATTGCACCATGCAACCCCCCGCTGCTCGGTTCATACCACGCCCAGTTTATTCTCTCTGCCCCTCCCCCACCCCCAGCTCCCTCTTCCTCACTCTGACAGGCCTGTTCTCCAGGTTCTGGGCTAGGCTGCTGCTCCTGGCCTGTTATCCAAGGGTGCCCCAGGGCCCGGGCTCTAAGGGTCCCATGGATGTCTGTTTGGGCCCTGCTCTCTGGGCACTGTCTGGTCGCGCAATCAAGGCTTGGGTAAGAGGGGGCGAGGGCCTGGAGTCCAGACACGAGTAGTGATAATAACGTGCATTTATAAAGCTCTTGTTCACCCCCGGTGCATCTTGGCGCTGAATAACCAAGAATATGGTACTCCCTTTCTTCACCTCGGAAGGATGGAAAGATGAGTGGACCTGCCAGGATTTGAACCTGTGAGTATTACGCCTAGAACGGATTCCTGGAGGATGAACCGGTCCCGGAGCCAGCAAACTCTGCAGTAATAAAACTCAAGAAAAAACACATGCCTGGTCTCATATAAAGCTTAGTAGAAACTGAAACTGCAAGGAAGGAAAATGCCCCCCTGGCCACTTTTGGAACTGTGAAATACAACAATAATCAGTAGGCCCCGGTGCCACTGCACCTACTGCACCAATGGAAGCCACGCCCCTGCTAGTCAGTGAAACATAGGTGTCTGGCTGAATGCTACTGTTTGGATTGAGCTTTGGTAGTCTGTCCTTTGTCTTAGGTCTCAGCAGCTACGGGTGGAAGTATGGCTCTGTGCCAGTTAGCTGAGAATCTCCTAAACATTTCACAAAAGACAAAATGTTTAAATACCCAAAACCTCATGTCGACCAGCCTCAACCAAGGGAATAACACCCCAAGGTTTAGGGGGGAATGGAATAAAAAACATTAATCAATCACCTCGGATTCGAAGCCGCACCTAATCACCAGCGAGGGTACCCAGGCGCTAGGTTCATGCTGGGATCAGTTGAAGAGCGAGGTCTTGAGACCCTTCCTGAATTCCCATGATTGCATAAGGCTAGAAATGGGGCAACAAGGGCTCCCACAAAGTTAGGGGGCAAAGCAGCGCTTAATTTAAACTGGTGGTTTTCGGTGCCTGGCACCTACACTTAATTGTCAACACTGGCTCTTATGAGAGCCGCCACATGATGGCGCTGTTTAAGTGATTTAGAGACGAGCAGAACAACAGTTTTTAATAAATTCAATCTACATTAAAAACAACTAATGCGTGCCGCCCAAGCCATTCTTATGTCTTTGGGGGCCTGGAACAGTCTGAATTGTCACACTTGTAGGAGTGCAATAGTTAGTAGCTGTGTGAGAACAGTCATCGGCAGCGCTGGCAGGAGCAGTGTGTGGTACAAGCTGCAGTGGCCTCCTGACGAGGGCCGTGGCACTTATATTTTTACAAATTAAGCACTGGGGCAAAGGGCAGTGTGGGTTCAACACAGGCTCAGTGGTTGAATACCTCTTGCACATCTGCAATCCTCTGGATGGCCAGATGTTCTCGGGGTCAACCACAGCCAACCAGAGTCTCGGGTGCCCTCCAGGCAGGTCTTCAGCCAGCTTGACCTGGTGTTTGTCCTCTTGACCCCACTGCTCGCGCTGGAGGAAGCGCATGCTTCTCGAATAGTCTTGAAGCGGAACATGTATATACCGACATAGTGATGCCGGTCTGAACTCTCTTGTCCCGTCAGCCCACCATGATCAATCTGCTTGTTCCAATATCTCCCTTCGGTGTCTCTCATGCTACTTGGGGGTCGCCATCACTATAGCGGCAACAAGGCGGCTCTCAACCTACGTGCTGTTCGCGCCTGTATTGCATCTCCTGGCTACCAACTCCTGTCCGCGGTGCCAAAACTGGTCAATGTGGTCCTCAGAAGAAAAGGTGAAGGTAGAAGTGGGCAGGTCGCCTGCTGCTGGGGACCATTCTCCTGCATCACCCACAGATGCACCAGCGGACTCCTTGCCACAGACCACTCCCCTGGTAGTGTCTGTGGCGTTGGTTCATTGTGTTGGCCCCACACCAGGGACATTGTTTTTCATCTGAAAAGAGATTCAAACGAGAGACCTAAGAAAGCTTGATGGCATACTTCCTGCTGAAGAAAAATATGGACTATCAGAGATATTTGTTTCAATCAACTTCCAAGAAGTCTGGTGGAACATTTGATTATTTTCTCACATGTCTCGAAGGAACATGTTGGTCGTTGAAACGTTCAGCTCTGAAGGTGCCGTTCTATGGCCTTCCGTCTTGCAAACATCTCGTAACTTAGAGGACTTTAGAACTTGGCTCATACCTTCCTTACATGTTGCAGAGTATCAAACTGAGAATATATGAATAGCCACAAAATTTGCCAAGTCGTAGCTGGATCCATGTTAGTTATGTTATGTTAGTCGGCATTTGTTATAGCACACGTATCGTCCCCGAAGAGACATCTCGGCGCTGAGATAGAGAGTCAGGAGCTGAGAATTAAAACAGCTAGGTTTTCAGCTGTTTCCTGAAGCCAGCAAAATCAGTACACGCCCTAATGGCCAACGAGTGTCTGTTCCAGTGGTATGGAGCCAGGTGAGAGAAGGCCCGTCCTCCGTATTTAGATGTGTGGATGCGTAGAGGGCAGAGAAGGAGCTGATTATTCGATCTATGGTTTCTATCAGGGCAGTAAGTTCTCAATTTGTCCTGTAAATATTTGGGCCCCTTACCTGCCAGAGCTTGGTGTGTCAAGCAGAGAAGTTTGAAAATTGCTCTTTTTTTATAGGGAGCCAATGCAAGGCTCTAAGCAAAGGGACGGAGGGGGTGACCGGAGGCTGTTTATTAACCAGTCAGGCTGCAGTATTTTGAACCACCTGCAACTTGGCATGGAGAGATGCGTTGGATGCTACTACGAGCGCATTTACATAGTCAACGCGGCTTATAATCAGGGCTTGGACGAGGGTCTTGCGAGAGTCCAGTGGCAGCCACTGGAAAATCCTATTAAGGAGGTGCAATGTCCCGAAACATATACCACATGTGGAAGTCACATGGGCCTTCATTGATAGCTTGTTGTCAAAGAGGATGCCCAAGTTCCTCACCGTGCTTCTAGGAGCGGGGGCAGGGCCAAGCTCCCTCGGCCACCAGTCCTCAGCCCAATAGAAATGAGCTTTTCCAAAAAGTAGCATTTCAGTCTTGTCTCCATTCAGTTGTAAACAATTTGAGGACATCCATTTGGCGAGGTCTCTCATACAGGAGATGAATCGCTGTTTAACATCCTCACTATCCTGCTCGAGACATGACCAGCTGGGTAACATCAGCATAGGAAAGTATCTCGAAGCCATAGGATTTAACTAACCGAGCAAGGGTGGGAGACAAATATTGAAACGAGTTGGGCTTAAGGCAGAGCCCTGAGGAACTCTCTTGTTCAGGAACACGGTGTTGGACTGGAAAGGACCTAGAGTAATGGTTTGAGTTCAATCTTTTAGAAAGTCCGTAAGCTAGTGTAAGGCAGTGCCGAGTATACCTATACCCTCAAGGTGTTGAATTAGAATAGGGTGTGACATGGTGTCAAATGCCACCGACAGGTCGAGTAGGACCAGCATAGCTGGCTTGCCGGCATCCAAAGTAAGACAGAGAGTCTGCCACTGCGACAAGGGTGGTCTCGGTGCCGTGTTGAGGGCGGAAGCCTGATTGAGAGGTATCCAACAAGGAGTGAGTCTCCAGGTAAGATGACAGCTGTTTATTTACATGAGATTCCAGCAGTTTGCCAATTATTGAGAGAAGAGATATGGGACGATAATTGACGGGGTCAGTGGGATCAATGTGAGTTTTTTTTTTAGAATAGGTGTAACATAAGCAGTTTTCTATTCCCAAGGGACTGGAAGCTGAAGACAACAATAGGTTATATAAAGATGCGACTGATGGTACCAGTGAGGAAGCTAGCATGGTTAAAACATGAGGGGGGACATGAATCCGCCGGAGAGCCAGATTTAATTTTGGCTATAAGATCCGACAATTGGATGCGTGCGATGGGTTCAAATATCTCCAATGAGGCCTGAGTTTTACTGTAGCAAAAGTTAGCCGGGCAGGTGGGGGATGAAGTTGACATGGTGTTCTGAAAGTTGCAGTAGATGTTATCTATTTAATTCACAAAATGGGAGGCTAGGGTGTCACAGAGGGTCTGGGTGGCCACTGTAGTTACGGTACATGCATGAGGGTTGGTATGCTCTTTTACCACCTTAAATAATTCTTTGGCAGAATTATCTGCTCGTGCAATTCTGTTGATGGTGTATGCTCTACGTGTATTTTTGATCATGGTATGGTATGTTCCTAGCATTTGTTTGTAGTGTTGTTTGTCGAGAGCATCTTTGGTGCGTCTCCATTTACATTCCAATCTCTTGCAGTTAGTTTTGGCGGTTCTCCATCAGTCCATCAGTATCAAAGTCTGGCATCTGACAGTGGAAAACACCAGACATGCCTGCTACGATGTGGCTTTCAGCAGGCCTACTCCGGCACCTGCCTGGCGGACAGCACTTGCTGTGGTTGTGGCAAGATCAGCCATTTTCAGAGGGGTCAGAACCATTCTGATTCACACAATATGAAAAAGTCCTTTGTATCCCCAAAATTAAAAAAATATATATCAGGAAGACGACTTAAAGCGCATGACGTGCACACAACAGCACATCACCGAAGTAGCTGCTTGTGCAAATTTGTCATCCCTATTGTCGTCGACAGACAGGGAATTGTTGGCAACACCGCCCGAGCCAACACTCAACCTTATAGCTCTGACACTTTCAAACTTTGAACTGATTCTCTCAACCGTTCAGACGGAACTTATGAGACTTAGAGAAGACTTCAGTGCTCTGAACAACAAGGCCCTCCTCAATCAGATTGGCTCTGCCTGCCCTTGCCTCACTCACCCCTCCCAACATAACCACTGGAAAACTATTCCCCTCAACAACAGATCTACTAAGCCGCTTCATGCCAGGAACAGCCTCTCCCCCTCTGCCTCGACGGACCTATGCAACTCCTACCTGCCCAAACTCTGGACCCCCGAATGCACCCCCCGTTTCTCCAGCATCCCAGTGATTTTGGGAACGAGCAGAACCCCCTCCTCTCCCATCTCGCCCAGACCCCCTACCCAACTTACCACCATACACTCGTGCACTACAGTCAAAGCCAACCCTAAGCCCCTATCCTGCATGCTTGTTAACTGCCGCTCGGCTGTCCGACACACAACTGAAATATCTGAAACCCTCCTTTGCGAATCCATCGACATCGCCTTCCTTACAGAAACCTGGCTTAATGACCACTCAACTGCCATCCTCGACCTACTCACCCCCCCGGGCTACTCCATCATTAGGAAAGACAGAACAGACAGAATTGGAGGTGGCCTAGCCATTGTTTACAAAAACGAACTGCAACTCTCAAGTGTAAAAAACTCCGAACACTTAACCTTGGAGTACCTTGGCGCCGAACTCACTATTCAGGGTCCCCCCCAATTCGCCTACATAACATCTACCAGCCTCCGGGTGACCCACTTCCCTTCGCTGAGGAACTATCCGACCTTCTTTCTCTATCATCTCTCTCCAACTCGAAAAACCTCTTCCTTGGAGACTTTAACATCCACTGGAACAACACTGCTGACCCCACAGTCACCCACCTTTTCAATCTTCTAGAAATCAATAGCCTTGTTCAACTTTGTCACTCGCCCACCCACACCAAAGGTGCCACTCTCGATGCCATCATATCCAATAATGACCTGGTTTCCATCTCCAGCATCCTTCCCATTGACTGGTCTGACCATCACCTCATCCTGTTCAAGATCCAATCCGCCCCACTCCCCCCCCCCCTATTAAAAGTCACCTCCCCTTGAGATTGACCAGAAACCGCAACCAAATTCCTCCTGGCGAACTAGAGTTTAAACTTCAAGCTCAACTTCTTCTCACCCCTCCCTCCCAAGACGCAAATGAGCTCACAGAACTCTTCAACAAGACCGCCAGGGAGGTCATAGACCTCCTAGCCCCTCCCAAACCAAGAAAGCAAAGATCCATTCCATCTAAAACTTGGTTTAACTCTGATCTCAACGACGAAAGGCGTTCACTTAGACTGGCTGAAAGATCTTGGAGACAACACCCCTCCGCAGCCCACCTTGCCTGTCTCAGGGCCGCTAGATCATCCTATAAAAAACACATCTTCAAGGAAAAGGCCTCCTTTTTCCGAATACAACTCGATCGGGCAAAAAACAGACCCAGAGAACTATTTCATATTGTCCGCAACCAAACATCCACAGCCCCTCCCAAACTTACTACCTCAACAATCAGATGTGAGGAAATTGCCAACTTCTTCTCCGAAAAAATTGCCAAAATCGAGCACTCCTATCTAACGGAGATCTCACCTAATCCACCTCTCGTCGCTGACAATACACTAAATGATCCTCCCGTCCTGACTCCTCTCCATTCCACTCCCCCTCTCGCTATTACCCCTCCAGAACCCAACCTTCCCCCCCTGAAACTAAAAAACTTTGCATCTTGGACTAATTTCCACCCCGTGACTGAATTTGAAGTCTCTAACATCATAACCAAACTTAAACCGTCCTCACACACCAAAGACCCGATCCCTTCCAGTCTTATCCAGAATCTCAAACACATCATTGCCCCTTACTGGACCAACATCATCAACACCTCCTTCTCCACAGGTTGTGTCCTGGACTCACTTCAACTCGGTCAAATCACGCCTATCCCTAAAAATCCCACCTCTGATCCAAATGACCTGAACAACCTCCGCCCCATCTCTAACCTACCTCTTCTTTCCAAAGCCCTGGAAAAATGTGCTCTGCTTCAACTAGATAAACACATTAACAACTTCAACCTTCTAGACCCCTTGCAATCCGGTTTCAGAAAAGGCTGCAGCACGGAAACCGCCATGCTTAACATAAGCGATGACATCCACTCTTCCCTTGACAACGGTGAATCCAGTCTTCTCATTCTCCTTGACCTCTCGGCTGCCTTTGATATAGTCAACCACAACTCCCTTCTCAACTCACTCAAGTCCCACTTTGGCCTTAACGGTCAGGTCCTTAAATGGTTCACCTCATTTCTCCAACACAGAACTCAACAAGTCAAAATGAAAGACTGCCTATCCAACCCCTCTCCGGTGTCCCTGGGCGTCCCCCAAGGCTCTATTCTCTCCCCCTCTCTCTTTAACCTCTTTATGGAACCTCTTACCCTCATCCTGAAACATGCAGGAATCAACTATCACCTCTATGCTGACGACACACAACTGTACTATAAGATTAGGTCTCACGCTGGTGTACTTCATCTTAACCACACCTTAAACAAGATCCAACACTGGTTCCACTCCAACCATCTCAAGCTCAACCCCAAGAAAACTGAAATCATCCTCTTCTCCCCTAAAAACAACGGACTCCCCATAAAATCCTGGATCTCTGACCTCAATGCACTCAACTGCTCGCTCTCTTTGTCAAATGTTATGTTATGTTATTGTATTCTTATATAGCGCGTGTATACCGACAGGTCTCTTAGCGCTTCGGAAGAAGAGAACAGCGTCAGGGCCGGGTGGTCACCATGGTACTAGGGAGAATTAGGTCATGTCTAGAGCCTCTCTAAAAGGATGGTTTTAAGCTGCTTCCGGAAAGGGAGCAGACCATGTTCTTTACGGAGAGTATCGGGCAGCCGGTTCCAAAGTTGTGGCAGGAGGACCGAGAAGGCTCGTCCTCCTTTGGAAACACAATTGCCCCGCGGGCAGACCAACTGGGCGGCCTCTGCTGAGCGGAGCGCCCGTCTAGGCACATATTTAATTAAACGTTCCCTAATGTACTCTGGGGCGTGACCGTAAAAGGCTTTGTGGGCAATACAGAGTCCCTTAAACTTCGCTCTTTGCCTAACCGGCAGCCAATGCAGTTTGCGCAGCAAAGGAGTGGCATGGGTTCTTCTGGGTGACCTGAAAATCAGCCTGGCGGCGTCATTCTGTACCACCTGTAGCCTATTCATAAGTTTCTGGGGGAGCCCGACATAGAGCGCATTGCCATAGTCGAGTTGCGAGATGATGGTTGCTCGTACAATGGTTTCCAGCGATGAAGTTGAAAGCAATGGAACCAACTTCCTCAGTTGTCTCAGCAGACCAGTGCAAGTACCCACCACAGCGTTGACTTGATTTACCATGGAGAGCTCGGAGTCGATCTTAATTCCTAAGCTTTTTACAACTGGTACTGGGCTGGGACAAGCCCCCAGCTCTTGGGGCCAGAACAAGCCGCTCCATGGGTTATTTTTTGCCGGAATTACTAGGACTTCGGTTTTATCAGGATTGATTTTTAAGGAGTTTGCCGTCATCCAGTTTATTGTAAACCTGAGGATGTTCTGAGCAGACTCTTGGGTGCGGGCCGAGTTATCGATCTTCAGGATAAGCTGAGTATCATCCGCATAGTTAAAGACCCGACAATCCATATCGGTTAGTGCAGCCACCAGGGGCTGCAGGTATATGTTGAAAAGGAGCGGGGACAGCGCGGAGCCCTGGGGGACCCCGCAAGAGATGTTACCCTTTTCAGATACCTGATCGCCCAGTTGGACCCTCTGCGAGCGTCCTAGTAGGAAGGATTCCAACCAATTATGGGCGTGCCCCCGGATACCCAGGTCCGATAGCCGGGACAGTAGTATTGTATGGCTGACCGTATCGAACGCCGCAGAAAGGTCTAAAAGAATCAGGGCGCTCGACTCTTTATTGTCGGCCTTAATCCTGAGATCGTCGAGTACAGACAGCATTACTAGCTCTGTACTATGGTGGGCTCTAAACCCAGCCTGGCGGGGTTGGAGTAGCTCGTATTCTTCCAGAAATGCCGAGGTAGTTTTCAGGACATGACGTTCCACAACCTTCGCCAGAAACGGGAGCTGAGAGATAGGTCTATAATTTTTAAGTACGGCCTTATCTGCTCCTATTTTCTTTAGTAGTGGGATAACTCTAGCCTCTTTCAAATTGGAGGGGACTAGCCCAGTTGCCAATGAGTTGTTAAGGAGGGTAAGAATCTGGTGGTCCAGGGCCGGAAGGGCCATTCGAAAAATCCTAGGCGGGCACGGGTCGGCCGGGGAGCCTGATTTGATACTGTTTGTCAGGGACGTCAAAGATTCTAGATCTAGTGGAGGGAAACTGGTCAGAAACTGGCCAGGAGGGAGCAAAGGTGTAGACAGCTCCATGGGGCTCAGGGTAGTAGGAGTTTTCCCAATCTCCAGAAGGATATCTGTTACCTTCTGGAGAAAGAAAGTCTGTAATACATTGCAGTCTGAGGGTATTTCTGCAGATTTTACGTCAGGTTTCTTGCTGAGTTCAATTAAGATCTTAAAAGTTTCCTTTTGTTTATTAGGAGCCTCAGTTATGCGTGCCTCATAGTATTCGGCTTTCCTGTTTATAATGGATTTTTATACAGAGTGAGTGTGGCTTTGTAAGAGATTAACTCAGCAAGATCATAGGTTTTCCGCCACCGTCTCTCGGCTTTGCGCAGGCTCTGTTTACTCTCCCTGAGTGCCTCATTAAACCAGGGGCCCCCTTGCTTTTAAGTCTAGTTCTTTCTCTGCGTTCCAGTGTTATTTGATTGATGGCTAATTGCAGAGTGTTACTAAGGGTTTGACTTTCTACGTCAATATTGCCTACCTGAAATTTAGGTGCGGGAAACGTCTGTAATGTGGCTATTAAATTGTCTGCCTGAATCTTGTGCCAGCTGCGAACTCTCCTCCACTCTGGCGGATGTTGCGCAGGAGGACTGTCCAGCGAGGCCCAGCAAGAGATTAAGGAGTGGTCAGACCAGGCACATGGGTGGATACTTATTAGTCTGTCAAGATGGTTAGAGGACCAGACTAAGTCTAGCATGTGGCCTTTAATATGAGTGGAGCGATCCACCAGTTGATGGAGCCCCAGGTTAGACATTACCAACTCAACCTGCTTGGCCTGTGGCTCCCGTGGTTCCTTCTCCCAGTGGAAATTAAAATCTCCAACCACCAAGAGTCTTTGATATCGTGTACTCAGGTCGGACATGATCTCGGCGAAGTGGTCACTAAAACCAGGGGTTGCATCCGGGGGCGATAGACTGCCAGAATGATGAGGCAGGAAGATTTGGATATAATTTTAACTCCCAGCATATCCGTCTTATCCATGCTCTCTGATATAATCTTGGTGGCCATGAGCCTGGTGTTAAAAAGAATCGCTACTCCCCCTCCTCTCTTGTTATCTTGCCTATTGTGCCAGAAGGCGTCAAAGTTGCCTGGCAGTGCAGCAATAATATCAGGGGTTGATGCATCACCTATCCAGGTTTCTGTGAGGGCAAGGATGTCAATATCCCCCTCCTGGAGAAGAGCAAAGATCTCTAAGTGATGTTTCTGAAGCGATCTAGTATTTAGAACAGCCACTTTTAAACCAGGGGGTTCTCTGGCATACTCATGGAGTAAGGTATTGGCCCTGGAATCGTGTGGGTGTCTATCCTGGTATATCTCAGGAGGTGTTCTGATCTTAATTTAGCGGTGACAACTGAGTTCAACCAGTGGTTGCCTGTGGCAAGGGCCTGTAATTCCATTGCGGAGTATTGTTTGGTCAGGCCAGGGCTTCTGGCCCCTGGCCCCGGCTGGACGCGGACGGGCGCAGACGGGCTTGCCTTAGGCGCGCCTTCGGCGCGCGCGCGTCCGCTGCGCGTCTGCTCCAGCGTCCCGGTTATGCTGCCCCCTTCCGCCCACCAACCAATCAGCTCTGCTGAGCAGCAGCTGAGACACCTCCCAGCACTAGACCGCGTTAAGGGATGCGGAAGTGCTCAATCAGGATTCGTGGTGAAATCGCGAGAGCGGGTGGGCCGAGACCGGACCTCTCACCGAGATTCCCCCCAAATGTGCAAAGGCTTATTTTTTAAAAAACGTTACTTTCCCAATTCAATCCCCTAAAATCGGCATTAAAGCAATAAAAATTCGGTATTTCTTTAAAAGCAGTTCTCAGTATATTTCCATCAGTTACAAATGACAGTGCAAGGCAATTTAGCGGCAGAGGCAGCAAAGCGCAAACACAGCAAATGACAAGAATACAATTCAAGCAGACCAGGAGGACCGCCCAACTACCTTGGCTTGCCTCTCTTACTGTCCGCTGCGCGTCTGCTCCAGCGTCCCGGTTATGCTGCCCCCTTCCGCCCACCAACCAATCAGCTCTGCTGAGCAGCAGCTGAGACACCTCCCAGCACTAGACCGCGTTAAGGGATGCGGAAGTGCTCAATCAGGATTCGTGGTGAAATCGCGAGAGCAGGTGGGCCGAGACCGGACCTCTCCCGAGATTCCCCCCAAATGTGCAAAGGCTTATTTTTTAAAAACGTTACTTTCCCAATTCATTCCCCTAAAATCGGCATTAAAGCAGTAAAAATTCGGTATTTCTTTAAAAGCAGTTCTCAGTATATTTCCATCAGTTACAAATGACAGTGCAAGGCAATTTAGCGGCAGAGGCAGCAAAGCGCAAACACAGCAAATGACAAGAATACAATTCAAGCAGACCAGGAGGACCGCCCAACTACCTTGGCTTGCCTCTCTTACTGTCCGCTGCGCGTCTGCTCCAGCGTCCCGGTTATGCTGCCCCTTCCGCCCACCAACCAATCAGCTCTGCTGAGCAGCAGCTGAGACACCTCCCAGCACTAGAGCGCGTTAAGGGATGCGGAAGTGCTCAATCAGGATTCGTGGTGAAATCGCGAGAGCGGGTGGGCCGAGACCGGACCTCTCCCCGAGATTCCCCCCAAATGTGCAAAGGCAAACTCAGTGAAATCTCTCGGTTTTACCGTTGACAAAAATCTAACCCTCAATGATCACATAAAAAACTCTGCTAAAGGAGCTCTCTTCACTCTCCGTCACCTGAAGAAAATCAAACCCTTCATCCCACCTGAAGACTTCAAATGGGTCGTCCAATCCCTGGTACTCTCAAAAATTGACTATGGGAATGCTATCCTCACAGGAACCCCCAAAGTCCACCTAGCCCCACTCAGATCTGTGCTCCACCTAGCAGCCAGGCTTATCACGGGCTATAAACGTTTTGACCACATCTCCCCAGCCCTGAAAGCTCTCAACTGGCTTCCCGCTGAAGGTAGATCCTCCTACAAGGCAGCATCCATCACACATAAAGCCCTACACCAGAGTGCCCCGCTGTACCTCACAAAAAACTTAAAAAAGCTCCAGAACGATGAGGAGCACAAACACTTTCCTCCTCATCCCCCCCTTAGTCAAAAAGAAAACCACTCAATCTCGCTCCTTCTCTGGAAACGCGCCGATCATCTGGAATGCCCTTCCAAAGGAACTGCGTTGCAACCCCTCCTACATTGCCTTCAAAAAAGACCTTAAACTGCACCTCCTTGACAAATACTGGGGTCCTTAATCAGACCTTTGACCTCCGCCGAACCTACCCTCCTCTATTTCACTCCCTCCCCTTCACCTCTCCCTTCCCCTGTCTACTCTCCCCCATCCTACTCCCACCCCCTTCCCTCCTCCCTCTGTAAACCCCTTCCGACTGACCATCCCCCCCTTTTCCCAACCTGCTTTCCCCCCCCCCCCCGCCTATCCTCGTTCGAAATTTCTGCATCTCCCACAGCTCAGCCCTTAATCTCTTCCTCCACCCAGCCTCTTTGTATGTAGATGTATCTGTTTTTGCCATGTCTCTGTTTATTAGATCTCATCGGAACGTTTTTTGTTTTTATTTATTGTTTATATTGTGTTTTGTTTTTGAGCAACTCTTGTAACCTTGTTTTTCACACATGTAAAGCGCTCTGATACCTCCGGGTCTAGCCAGCGCTATATAAAACCTTTCAAATAAATAAATAAAATAAATAAGCTAAGGACTTCTAAATCCATTTATCTGAACTGATCTCAAATATTGATGTAGAAAGGACACAATTTCCTATTCTAGCAGACTCTGGAACCACCTTCGATGTCATGACGGACCCAGGCTTCACAGCGCTAACACACAAGCATGAGTTGATACGTACTAATGTCCACATATTTGCATTTGGCTCCACAAAGCCTCTCAAATACCTAGGGCTCTTCTACTCTAAGTTCCCTCAACTCACAGTGGTAGCTTCGTTTTTGAAGCAGCTGCTGCCATTGGCTACATTTGGGCTTTAGGTAAGCTGTCAAAATAGGCTTTCTGCAGGCCCTCTGCGGACTTATTCCTAAAGTGACTGAAGAAAATGACAACATTAACGTTACAGCAATGCTTCCTACTCTCTTTAAGGGCACTGTCAAACTCAAAAGGTGATCAATTTGCCTACATATAGATGTACTGAAAGAACCAGGTGCACAACTTTTCTGTGACATATCCTTCAATATCCAAAAATAAGTGCAAGAGGAAATAGAAAAGCTGCTAAAACAAGATATCATCGAAAAAGTGAATAGGCCCACACTATGGATATCGCCCACAGTGCCCGTCACCAAGCGCCAAGCTGGGAGCAAAGACAGCATCCGCGTAGACATGCAGCATCCAAATCTTGACTTTCAGTGTGAGAGGCACATGGCACCTCACATTCAGGACATAACACACCAACTAAATGGCACAAAAGCCTTCCGAAATCTTGACTTGAATAACGGTTACCCTAACTTTAACGGGAAGCTCCTGCTACATCACCACAGTTGTCATTCATTGCGGCCTCCTCAGGTACAAATGGCTCAGTTTTGGCAAAGAGTGGAGAGGCAGTGCGACATACAGGGCATTCCAAACGGCCTTACTTGCAGGGAGGACCTTCATATCTTCGAAGCATCTAGGAAAGAATAAAACAATACACTCATCCAAGTCTGCCATGCCTTCAGGTAAGCAAATCTAACACTGGAACGAACATAAATGCATTTCGAACAGACTTATTTCAGTTTCTATGGTGACATCTTCCCTTGTGGTGGCATGCGCACTGATCCAGTGGCCCTAACATCTACTCCTGTACCTACCAACATACCTGCTCTACACTCTTTTTGGGTCTTGGCTTACTATTGTGCTTGCTACATCCCCAGCTTTGCCCCAGTCAATGCCCCTTTAGGGCCCTAACAAAGAAGGGGACACATTTCAGGTTGTGCATTGTCTGCCAAAAAGCATTTGAGACAATTCAAGCCAGGATCACCTCTGTTGAAGACCCTGCTTACATCCTGCTGAACACAGAGATTGCTGTGAATACAGTCCAGTTGTTGTAGGTGCCATCCTAACTCAAAGGGATGCCGAGCCCAAGGCCCCACATCACATCACCGCCTACACCAGCCGCAGCCTCTTGAATCCAGAGCAAGGTTACTCGTGGGCAGAGTAGGAGGGGTTGGCGATTGTATCGACGCATGAGCATTTTCGTTTCTTGGAAAAATTTGCTGTCATTACAGATCACGAAGCGCAGTCTTAAGAAACTCCTAGGCGAAAATTCCCCCACGTATTGAAAGATGGGGCCCCTGATTACAACACTACAAGTTTAAAATAATAGATCGTCTGGCCAAGTATCAAATCCCAGCCCACTTTGCATCCAGGTTTCCTCTTGCTTCACAAACACCAGGCAGTCTGTGGTGGCAAAGTATCTCCAAATGAAGCGCGCCCATGTGCCTTGAGCAAGAGATCCATCGCTCAGGCAACAACTATGACCACACTATGTAGGGGACTTCTGATCTCATTGATATACAAAGGTGGAGAGATCTGTGCAGGACTCATCGACTACATAAGAACAGTATGTTGAAGGACCTTGAGGCTTTCAGACACATAACACACTCCCCAAGCACCACACTGGACTTATGCTTCAGGGTACGCACCCCTGTCATACTTCGGTCGCTAGGAGGTCATGTTCTGGATCTAGCTTTCGAGGGCCATTGTGGCAACGTTGCTACCAACCAACTACAGGGCCAGAAGGTCTGGATTCTTTCACTCTACAACTTAAAATAAAAGATGGCGGTGGAGTGCCTTATCTGTTGGGTGCTGGACAAAGGCAAGGGTTCGAAGCCGCTTCAATGGTAGTCACTGCTGTTAAACATTAGGGAAGGGGCTGCAATAGACATCTATCAACCCATCTCCACCATACAGCATTTACCAGTCGTCCCTGAAGAATGCTTACACCTTCCAGAGTTGATGGCTATCCCAAGTGTGCGCACGTCATACCTGCGTTAAACAAGGCATTTGCCTCCTTTTGCAGGCCACCAGTCGTTAAATCAGACAAGGGAGCCCAATCAAGGGGACAGAATTGTGTGACTTTGCTGCATAGCTAGCATTGGGACGTCATAAGACAACGCCTGTGTGGTCCCAGGTATGGCGTCCTGGAGAGGTTTATGGCCACCTTGAAAAACATGCTTCAGGTAGCCAAAGCCACCAAGTCTCCTGTCTCTGAAATGACGTCACACTATTCACAAGTACAGAGACAGCCCACACATCACCTCTGGTTTTCACCTGCTAAATTAATTTGCAGGTGAAAGCACAGAACAAAAATCCTGCAAGTGCTGAGTAAACACGATCCTCGCATGAAACGAGAAGTGTGAACTAAAGATGCCAAGAATAATGACACAACGAGGTCGTATGTAAACAAGCAAAGAGGGCTCGCAGCTCAAATTGTGGTCAAAGGGATCTGGTGCTAGTGAAACATTGAGGAACTGTAAGGATGATCCCACTAGATCAGCTCAAGGCACACAAAATGGTCTTCAGCCCACCATTGCATCCTGGGAGCTGCCTGATAAGGCTGGAACTTGGACTGGAGGGCAAACATGGGCTAGCATGGCATTCTTTGTCAATTATTATAGGGCTAAAAAGTGCTGCCTAACACCATGAAGGCTGTCCTCCAGAACATCTTTGCCCTAGAAGGGACTCCCTGGTCGCAATACCTCCAAATATCAATTGCTACCCTATAAATCGATCATTTGGTATTAAATAACCTACAGCTCTGGTGTGCTGCTCTTAAAACTACACTGAAAAAACAAACACTATTGAAGGCAAGTGACATGGACAAACTCAAATCAAAACTACTACAAGCAGTGGGGCAACCACATGCCAATGCACAGCCGGACTGGTCTGCCTCCGGCCTCAACCTCATCTCCGCTGTGTGTCGCAAAGGTTGCCTCAAAGAAATAATGTTTGCAGGCTTATGGGTCTCCGAGTCAAAGAAGTCACCCCTAGATGGTTGTCACTCCCCAAAAGTGTTCACTGCAGACAAGCACGAGTCCTTCAGTCATCTATTTTGTTGTCGCCCGGCACTTTTGCAGCCGCGCCGCACATTGCTAAAACCACTTTTTCTTGCCTCCGGCATCTGAACGTGGAACGAGGCCATGAACCTGGGGTTTACTATCACGGAGCCATGGAACTGGCTAAATTTGGCAAATCCATCAGCCTCACGCAATCTTACATGAAAGAGGCGAACAGAGGCAGCACATCCTCTCTAGAGATCGGTGACCTTGGAACTGGCCAGATACCGCCACTCAGCAGCAAGTCAGCTGATCACCTCAATTATAAAGCTTCCGGGTTTCAATGGAATAATTGTGCACGAACAGGCTGGCAACGACGGCGACAAACTGGTCGCCCATCACTCCTTGCATGTAGTTTAGTGGCCAGACAACCAAGGAATCCTTACTGTGCGGCCTCTGGAGTGGAAGGTTGTTCCATCACAGCCAGTTCTTAGTCTGAGAACAAGCACTTGAAGCACTTTATAGCTCCTCTAGCAGAAGACTGTACGCTGCAAAACACGGCGGTCCACTGCAGCGTGCATGAATTACAGCAGCCAACCATTGCAGGGCACTTATGATGGTCGAACTTTGGACTACCATAGCCAGTTCCCCCCCTGTGGCCAAGCACTTTATGGCTCTGTTGGCACTTAACGCAATGCGGCTCTATCTCTTCTCTCTTTTAGGCCTGCAGACTTACCTTGCACCCGAGCACCTCATCTGTTTTAACGAGCCCCCTGGCAGACGTTCACCTTATGTTTTTAATGAATTGTCGTTCTTAATGATTTTATGTATTAGTGCTTCATTAATCAAATATTGCAAAGATTTCATCATTGTGAAGATTTTAATTAATCACACAAAGTATATATTGACAGTCATTAACTCAGACAAGGTGGCCCAAATCAAGGGGACAGAATTGTGCGACTTTGCTGCATATCTAGCATTGGGACGTCATAAGACAACGCCTGTGTGGCCCCAGGTGTGGCGTCCTGGAGAGGTTTATGGCCACCTTGAAAAACATGCTTCAGGTAGCCAAAGCCACCAAGTCTCCTGTCTCTGAAATGACGTCACACTATTTACAAGTACAGAGACAGCCCACACATCACCACTGGTTTTCACCTGCTAAATTGATTTTTCAGGGCAAAGTGCAAAACAAAAATCCTGCAGGTGCTGAGTAAACATGATCCTCGCATGAAACGAGAAGTGTGAACTAAAGATGCCAAGAATAATGACAAAACGAGGTCGTATGTAAACAAGCAAAGAGGGCTTGCTGCCCATATTGCAATCAAAGGGATCTGGTGCTAGTGAACCATTGAGGAACTCGTAAGGATGATCCAGACCAATGCTTAAATTGAGCCAGTGGTTGCCGGTGCGGCCCACTGGCACTAATTTTTGGGTTCCAGCACTTGTTTTTCCTCAATAAACTTTAATCCAGCACAAGAGAGAAAAACACAAAAGGGGGAAGATGGAAAAACAGAGAAAGCAGGAATTAAAAACACCCCACAAGAGTGAGATATAGAGGCGGAGAGTGCCTGGCGGTGGATTAACGAGGCATGCGGTGGAATTAAGACAACCCAACCTTTGTATTTGGCACCCCGATCTTCGATAGCACAGGATGCAGGATTTTGAACAAACCATTCGGCCCAAGCACATATTCTTTTATAAAATAAGCATTGATCCCAGCTACGACCACCAATCCCATGTGGTCACCGACATCAACGGCTCCATGGTCACCGACATCAACGGCTCCATGGTCACCGACATCAACGGCTCCATGGTCACCGACATCAACGGCTCCATGGTCACCCACATCAACGGCTCGGCTCCATGGTCACCCACATCAACGGCTCCATGGTCACCGACATCAACGGCTCCATGGTCACCGACATCAATGGCTCCATGGTCACCGACATCAACGGCTCCATGGTCACCGACATCAACGGCTCCGTGGTCACCGACATCAACGGCTCCGTGGTCACCGACATCAACGGCTCCGTGGTCACCGCCATCAACGTCTCAATGGTCATCGACATCAACGGCTCCATGGTCACCGACATTAACAGCTCCATGGTCACCGACATCAACAGCTCCATGGTCACCGACATCAACAGCTCCATGGTCATGTCATGGCCCGGAACTCTTCATATTTCAGGGCTCTCTCAGGTGAGCCTTGTGATGTATCATGTGTCGAAGAACATTCTGAACAAAGCATCTGCTCTGCAAAGGCCTATAATACTGATGCGCTGGACATCCAGAAGGATGGCATCAGTCTCTTCTGAGGACGACTGACTCAGATGTAATCACTAATCCTCTTATAGCTCCTCGTTTGTGTCCTCTCTACCTTCTGCCTCCTCTGTTTTATCTTCCTTACTTGTTTCTTCTTCTTCCGCTTCTATTTCCTCGTCATGCCCACAATGGGTCCTCATGCCTCCAGGAAAGACTTACCAATACTATGGACTGAAGTAAGTTTGTGTTTATGCTGGGAGCGAGGGGTGTCCTGATTTTTGCTTGGATTAAGCGTAGCTGATTGGGCACATTGGTGACCCTCCCCGGTGCTCAGGAGGAGATGCACAGGAGGCGGAAAGGCAGGGTGAGACGGAAGCGCAGAGGCGGAAACAGGCCCTCGCTGCTTAACTCTGATGCAGCGCGCGTGCGTACCCACCTTGTGATTCTGACACTGGTCTGAACTCTCATCTTGTCAGCCCATGCCAAAGGCGCACCAGGAGTGACCCAATAAAGGTACTTGTTTAAAGATGTACTTTGGTGCCTCATGCTACTCGGGGTTGTGTAGTATCTTGTGTGTCCCCATTCTCTGTACGTCTGAGCTGGTGTCTGGAAAGCTGAGAGTGAATGAGGGTATAGAATGGTGGCGTGTGCTCTGTATTGGGAGATCGGGACAGTGCGAGGGCGTTTGGAGCCCTGGCAGGACCTACTGCTGTTGCTGTAACCTAAGGGCCGAGCATAAAACAAAGAACTTACTTCCAGACGGGGGGCACCTCGTTTCTAAGCTCTACCACACTTGCCCTGCTCTGCTCCTAGCCAGCGACAGTCATATCTGGGAATTGTGGGAAAGCAAATTACAACGCCCTTTAACGGATGAAATTTGGTATTATTGCTGCCACTAGACTAAACTCATCTCCCCAATCACAGACATATATTGAGACACTTTAAATTCCTTAGGCGAACATATACTACCCCTCAGTTCCTGGCCAAACTGGACCCTACCAGGTCCTCAGCATGCCCTAAATGTCACTCAGAGGACGCTGACTTTGCACATCTCACTTGGACGTGCACCCGTATCGGGGATTATTGGATAGCCATTTTCTCCCAGCTCTCCTTAATGGTAGATATTACACTTACACCCGATCCCCTCCTTGCACTATTGCGTTATGTCCGAGATATTCCGAAGGGGGTCAGAAGGCTTACGCCAATGGCACTACTGCTTGCGAAGCGTGAAATACCTATACACTGGGGAAGTAAACGCCTCCCAACTGAGGCAGGGAGGATTAGAAGCCTCAACTTCTGGGACACTACTAGCTAAATGTATGCTGCGCGACAGCCACCTTCCTCCCGCCCGAAGGACATTGGGAGACATTTCTGTCAGAGGAGGCGGCCTGTGACCATGGAGGCAAATCACTTAATCTACCAGCGCCCACCAAAAATGAATGTGTCCTTGTGTAAAGTAACTGGTGCTCATGTAAAGCGCTCCAATACCTTTGGGTCGAGTTTGCGTTATATAAAAATGCAACAACAAAAAATATACCACACCCACGAGTCGGTCACTACTCCGTCGAGAGAGACAAGCTCTTCCGGCATCACCGGAGGGGTCTGCGCAGCAGGGAAACAAAGAGCCCTGGTGAGCGCATGAGGCCTGTCTGAGTGTGAGCAGGACAGCGCGTGGCCCTAAGAGCGCGAGGACAGCGTGTGGCCCTAAGAACGCGAGGACAGCGTGTGGCCCCCCCCCAAGAGCGCGAGGACAGCGTGTGGCCCTAAGAACGCGAGGACAGCGTGTGGCCCTAAGAACGCGAGGACAGCGCGTGGCCCCCAAGAGCGCGAGGACAGCGCGTGGTCCCTAAGAGCGCGAGGACAGCGCGTGGTCCCTAAGAACGCGAGGACAGCGCGTGGTCCCTAAGAGCGCGAGGACAGCGCGTGGCCCCCAAGAGCGCGAGGACAGCGCGTGGCCCCCAAGAGCGCGAGGACAGCGCGTGGCCCCCAAGAGCGCGAGGACAGCGCGTGGCCCCCAAGAGCGCGAGGACAGCGCGTGGCCCCCAAGAGCGCGAGGACAGCGCGTGGCCCCCAAGAGCGCGAGGACAGCGCGTGGCCCCCAAGAGCGCGAGGACAGCGCGTGGCCCCTAAGAGCGCGAGGACAGCGCGTGGCCCCCAAGAGCGCGAGTACAGCGCGTGGCCCCTAAGGGCGCGAGGACAGCGCGTGGCCCCCAAGAGCGCGAGGACAGCGCGTGGCCCCCAAGAGCGCGAGGACAGCGCGTGGCCCCCAAGAGCGCGAGGACAGCGCGTGGCCCCCAAGAGCGCGAGGACAGCGCGTGGCCCCCAAGAGCGCGAGGACAGCGTGTGGCCCCCAAGAGCGCGAGGACAGCGTGTGGCCCCTAAGAGCACTTGTCAATCCCATTCTGCGTATACAATGGTGCCCGCTGTTAAGTGACCAAATGAGATAGCGCGGCTCCGGCTAGTGCTGTGTCCGAGGCGATGGGCCGAGGCCTTGTGACAATTGTCAACACCCAGTAGATGGGACCTCTCCTCCAGGACAGGCCAGTCAGTCTTGGAAGAAGAGGTTGTGGTGTTTCAGGGAAAAGATTGTGAAACTTGCTCCTGAGAGGGCCTTATGTGTCTTGGATACAGACCCGTACGGCGGAGTGGAGGTGTGGATTATGTAGACTCGGACTCCAGGAAGGAGGGTAGTACGCCGATGTTTGATTGGGACAGGTCTGGAGATGTTGAAGAAAGGGCTCCAAGGTTTTCTGATGAATTTCCTGCCCGGACAATATCTACCTGCTATTGCCGTATCCCAAGAGTCAACATGAAATAAAGAACTGTACAGCACAGGATGGGTAAGAGTGACCAGGGCAGCGCTGTACAGTAAAGGACGGGATAGTGTGACCAGGTCAGAGCTGTACAGTAAAGGATGAGACTGTGCCCAGGGCAGCGCTGTACAGTAAAGAGCGGGACAGAGTGACCAGGGCAGCGCTGTACAGTAAAGGACGTTACAGAGTGACCAGGGCAGCGCTGTACAGTAAAGGACGGGATAGTGTGACCAGGTCAGAGCTGTACAGTAAAGGATGAGACTGTGCCCAGGGCAGCGCTGTACAGTAAAGAGCGGGACAGAGTGACCAGGGCAGCGCTGTACAGTAAAGGACGTTACAGAGTGACCAGGTCAGAGCTGTACAGTAAAGAGCGGGACAGAGTGACCAGGTCAGAGCTGTAGAGTAAAGGACGGGATAGTGTGACCAGGTCAGAGCTCTACAGTAAAGGACGGGACAGAGTGACCAGGGCAGCGCTGTACAGTAAAGGACGTTACAGAGTGACCAGGGCAGCGCTGTACAGTAAAGGACGGGATAGTGTGACCAGGTCAGAGCTGTACAGTAAAGGATGAGACTGTGCCCAGGGCAGCGCTGTGCAGTAAAGAGCGGGACAGAGTGACCAGGGCAGCGCTGTACAGTAAAGGACGGAATAGTGTGACCAGGTCAGAGCTGTACAGTAAAGAGCGGGACAGAGTGACCAGGTCAGAGCTGTAGAGTAAAGGACGGGATAGTGTGACCAGGTCAGAGCTCTACAGTAAAGGACGGGACAGAGTGACCAGGGCAGCGCTGTACAGTAAAGGACGGGATAGTGTGACCAGGTCAGAGCTGTACAGTAAAGGATGAGACTGTGCCCAGGGCAGCGCTGTACAGTAAAGAGCGGGACAGAGTGACCAGGGCAGCGCTGTACAGTAAAGGACGTTACAGAGTGACCAGGGCAGCGCTGTACAGTAAAGGACGGGATAGTGTGACCAGGTCAGAGCTGTACAGTAAAGGATGAGACTGTGCCCAGGGCAGCGCTGTACAGTAAAGAGCGGGACAGAGTGACCAGGGCAGCGCTGTACAGTAAAGGACGTTACAGAGTGACCAGGGCAGCGCTGTACAGTAAAGGACGGGATAGTGTGACCAGGTCAGAGCTGTACAGTAAAGGATGAGACTGTGCCCAGGGCAGCGCTGTGCAGTAAAGAGCGGGACAGAGTGACCAGGGCAGCGCTGTACAGTAAAGGACGGAATAGTGTGACCAGGTCAGAGCTGTACAGTAAAGAGCGGGACAGAGTGACCAGGTCAGAGCTGTAGAGTAAAGGACGGGATAGTGTGACCAGGTCAGAGCTCTACAGTAAAGGACGGGACAGAGTGACCAGGGCAGCGCTGTACAGTAAAGGACGGGATAGTGTGACCAGGTCAGAGCTGTACAGTAAAGGATGAGACTGTGCCCAGGGCAGCGCTGTACAGTAAAGAGCGGGACAGAGTGACCAGGGCAAAGCTGTACAGTAAAGGACGGGATAGTGTGACCAGGTCAGAGCTGTACAGTAAAGGATGAGACTGTGCCCAGGGCAGCGCTGTACAGTAAAGAGCGGGACAGAGTGACCAGTAAAGGACGGGATAGAGTGACCAGGTCAGAGCTGTACAGTAAAGGATGAGACTGTGCCCAGGGCAGCGCTGTACAGTAAAGAGCGGGACAGAGTGACCAGGTCAGAGCTGTACAGTAAAGGACGGGATAGAGTGACCAGGTCAGAGCTGTACAGTAAAGGACGGGATAGAGTGACCAGGTCAGAGCTGTACAGTAAAGGACGGGACAGAGTGACCAGGGCAGCGCTGTACTGTAAAGAGCGGGACAGAGTGACCAGGGCAGCGCTGTACAGTAAAGAGCGGGATAGAGTGACCAGGGCAGCGCTGTACTGTAAAGGGCGGGACAGAGAAACCAGGGCAGCGCTGTACAGGACGGGACAGTGTGACCAGGGCAGCGCTGTACTGTAAAGGACAGAACAGAGTGACCAGGGCAGCGCTGTACAGTAAAGGACGGGACAGTGACCAGGGCAGCGCTGTGCAATAAAGGACAGTACAGAGTGACCAGGGCAGCGCTGTACAGTAAAGGACGGGACAGTGACCAGGTCAGCGCTGTGCAATAAAGGACGGGACAGTGACCTGCGGTAGCGCTGTGCAATGAAGGACGGGATAGAGTGACCAGGCCAGCGCTGTACAGTAAAGGACGGAACACTGTGCCCAGGGCAGCGCTGTGCAGTAAAGAGCGGGATAGTGTGCCCAGGTCAGCGCTGTACAGTAAAGAGCGGGACAGCGTGACCAGGGCAAAGCTGTACAGTAAAGGACGGGATAGAGTGACCAGGTCAGAGCTGTACAGTAAAGGACGGGACAGAGTGACCAGGGCAGCGCTGTACAGTAAAGGACGGGATAGTGTGCCCAGGTCAGCGCTGTACAGTAAAGAGCGGGACAGCGTGACCAGGGCAAAGCTGTACAGTAAAGGACGGGATAGAGTGACCAGGTCAGAGCTGTACAGTAAAGGACGGGACAGAGTGACCAGGGCAGCGCTGTACTGTAAAGGACGGGACAGAGTGTCCAGGGCAGCGCTGTACTGTAAAGGACGGGACAGAGTGACCAGGGCAGCGCTGTACAGTAAAGAGCGGGATAGAGTGACCAGGGCAGCGCTGTACTGTAAAGGGCGGGACAGAGTGACCAGGGCAGCACTGTACAGTACAGGACGGGACAGTGTGACCAGGGCAGCGCTGTACAGTAAAGGACGGGACAGTGACCAGGGCAGCGCTGTGCAATAAAGGACAGTACAGAGTGGCCAGGGCAGCGCTGTACAGTAAAGGACGGGACAGTGACCTACCGTAGCGCTGTGCAATTAAGGACGGGATAGAGTGACCAGGCCAGCGCTGTACAGTAAAGGACGGAACACTGTGCCCAGGGCACCGCTGTACAGTAAAGAATGAGAGAGTGAACAGGGCAGCGCTGTACAGTAAAGGACAAGACTGTGACCAGGGCAGCGCTGTACAGTAAAGGACGGGATAGAGTGACCAGGGCAGCGCTGTACAGTAAAGGACAAGACTGTGACCAGGGCAGTGCTGTACAGTAAAGGATGGGACAGAGTGACCAGGGCAGTGCTGTACAGTAAAGGATGGGACAGAGTGACCAGGGCAGTGCTGTACAGTAAAGGATGGGACAGAGTGACCAGGGCAGTGCTGTACAGTAAAGGATGGGACAGAGTGACCAGGGCAGCGCTGTACAGTAAAGGATGGGACAGTGTGACCAGGGCAGTGCTGTACTGTAAAGGACAGAACAGAGTGACCAGGGCAGCGCTGTACAGTAAAGGACGGGACAGTGACCAGGGCAGCGCTGTGCAATATAGGACAGTACAGAGTGACCAGGGCAGCGCTGTACAGTAAAGGACGGGACAGTGACCTACGGCAGTGCTGTGCAATGAAGGACGGGATAGAGTGACCAGCTCAGAGCTGTACAGTAAAGGACGGGATAGAGTGACCAGGGAGCGCTGTACAGTAAAGAATGAGAGAGTGACCAGGGCAGCGCTGTAATGTAAAGGATGGGACAGAGTGACCAGGGCAGTGCTGTACAGTAAAGGATGGGACAGAGTGACCAGGGCAGTGCTGTACCGTAAAGGATGGGACAGAGTGGCAGGGCAGTGCTGTACAGTAAAGGATGGGACAGAGTGACCAGGGCAGCGCTGTACAGTAAAGGATGGGACAGTGTGACCAGGGCAGTGCTGTACTGTAAAGGACAGAACAGAGTGACCAGGGCAGCGCTGTACAGTAAAGGACGGGACAGTGACCAGGGCAGCGCTGTGCAATATAGGACAGTACAGAGTGACCAGGGCAGCGCTGTACAGTAAAGGACGGGACAGTGACCTACGGCAGTGCTGTGCAATGAAGGACGGGATAGAGTGACCAGCTCAGAGCTGTACAGTAAAGGACGGGATAGAGTGACCAGGGAGCGCTGTACAGTAAAGAATGAGAGAGTGACCAGGGCAGCGCTGTAATGTAAAGGATGGGACAGAGTGACCAGGGCAGCGCTGTACAGTAAAGGATGGGACAGAGGGACCAGGGCAGCGCTGTACAGTAAAGGATGGGACAGAGTGACCAGGGCAGTGCTGTACAGTAAAGGATGAGAGTTACCAGGGCAGCGCTGTACTGTAAAGGATGGGACAGAGTGACCAGGGCAGTGCTGTACAGTAAAGGATGGGACAGAGTGACCAGTGCAGCGCTGTACAGTAAAGGATGGGACAGAGTGACCAGGGCAGTGCTGTACAGTAAAGGATGGGACACAGTGACCAGGGCAGCGCTGTACAGTAAAGAATGAGAGGGTGACCAGGGCAGCGCTGTACTGTAAAAAATGAGAGTGACCAGGGCAGCGCTGTACTGTAAAGGATGGGACAGAGTGACCAGGGCAGCGCTGTACAGTAAAGGATGGGACAGAGTGACCAGGGCAGTGCTGTACAGTAAAGGATGGGACAGAGTGACCAGTGCAGCGCTGTACAGTAAAGGATGGGACAGAGTGACCAGGGCAGTGCTGTACAGTAAAGGATGGGACAGAGTGACCAGGGCAGCGATGTACAGTAAAGAATGAGAGTGACCAGGGCAGCGCTGTACTGTAAAGGATGGGACAGAGTGACCAGGGCAGCGCTGTACAGTAAAGAATGAGAGGGTGACCAGGGCAGCGCTGTACTGTAAAGAATGAGAGTGACCAGGGCAGCGCTGTACTGTAAAGGATGGGACAGAGTGACCAGGGCAGAGCTGTACAGTAAAGGACGGGAGAGTGACCAGGGCAGCGCTGTACTGTAAAGAGCGGGACAGAGTGACCAGGGCAGCGCTGTACAGTAAAGAGCGGGATAGAGTGACCAGGGCAGCGCTGTACTGTAAAGGGCGGGACAGAGAAACCAGGGCAGCGCTGTACAGGACGGGACAGTGTGACCAGGGCAGCGCTGTACTGTAAAGGACAGAACAGAGTGACCAGGGCAGCGCTGTACAGTAAAGGACGGGACAGTGACCAGGGCAGCGCTGTGCAATAAAGGACAGTACAGAGTGACCAGGGCAGCGCTGTACAGTAAAGGACGGGACAGTGACCAGGGCAGCGCTGTGCAATAAAGGACGGGACAGTGACCTGCGGTAGCGCTGTGCAATGAAGGACGGGATAGAGTGACCAGGCCAGCGCTGTACAGTAAAGGACGGAACACTGTGCCCAGGGCAGCGCTGTGCAGTAAAGAGCGGGATAGTGTGCCCAGGTCAGCGCTGTACAGTAAAGAGCGGGACAGCGTGACCAGGGCAAAGCTGTACAGTAAAGGACGGGATAGAGTGACCAGGTCAGAGCTGTACAGTAAAGGACGGGACAGAGTGACCAGGGCAGCGCTGTACAGTAAAGGACGGGATAGTGTGCCCAGGTCAGCGCTGTACAGTAAAGAGCGGGACAGCGTGACCAGGGCAAAGCTGTACAGAAAAGGACGGGATAGAGTGACCAGGTCAGAGCTGTACAGTAAAGGACGGGACAGAGTGACCAGGGCAGCGCTGTACTGTAAAGGACGGGACAGAGTGACCAGGGCAGCGCTGTACAGTAAAGAGCGGGATAGAGTGACCAAGGCAGCGTTGTACTGTAAAGGGCGGGACAGAGTGACCAGGCCAGCACTGTACAGTACAGGACGGGACAGTGTGACCAGGGCAGCGCTGTACTGTAAAGGACGGGACAGAGTGACCAGGGCAGCGCTGTACAGTAAAGAGCGGGATAGAGTGACCAGGGCAGCGTTGTACTGTAAAGGGCGGGACAGAGTGACCAGGCCAGCACTGTACAGTACAGGACGGGACAGTGTGACCAGGGCAGCGCTGTACAGTAAAGGACGGGACAGTGTGACCAGGGCAGCGCTGTACAGTAAAGGACGGGACAGTGACCAGGGCAGCGCTGTGCAATAAAGGACAGTACAGAGTGGCCAGGGCAGCGCTGTACAGTAAAGGACGGGACAGTGACCTACCGTAGCGCTGTGCAATTATGGACGGGATAGAGTGACCAGGCCAGCGCTGTACAGTAAAGGACGGAACACTGTGCCCAGGGCACCGCTGTACAGTAAAGAATGAGAGAGTGAACAGGGCAGCGCTGTACAGTAAAGGACAAGACTGTGACCAGGGCAGCGCTGTACAGTAAAGTACGGGATAGAGTGACCAGGGCAGCGCTGTACAGTAAAGGACAAGACTGTGACCAGGGCAGTGCTGTACAGTAAAGGATGGGACAGAGTGACCAGGGCAGTGCTGTCCGTAAAGGATGGGACAGAGTGACCAGGGCAGTGCTGTACAGTAAAGGATGGGACAGAGTGACCAGGGCAGCGCTGTACAGTAAAGGATGGGACAGTGTGACCAGGGCAGTGCTGTACTGTAAAGGACAGAACAGAGTGACCAGGGCAGCGCTGTACAGTAAAGGACGGGACAGTGACCAGGGCAGCGCTGTACTGTAAAGGATGGGACAGAGTGACCAGCGCAGCGCTGTACAGTAAAGGATGGGACAGAGTGACCAGGGCAGTGCTGTACAGCCAGTGCTAGATCTGAAAGCCGAGCCTTAACTCCTGGTGTCCTCCAAGGCTCTGTGCTAAGCCCTCCGCTATTTAATATCAACGTCCGCCCTTTGGCAGACATAGTGGAGAGTTGTGGTCTGACCGTCTGACCACTGTTTCGTACGCAGATAAAACGCAAATGATATTTTCCGTGTCATCTCCCCAGGATCGTGGACCCTCTGACCTTCACCTGGGCCTGAGTCGAGTGTCTGTCTGGAGGAGGGCCAACTCTCTACGGCTGAATGGGGATAAGACGGAGGCCATGATCCTGGGTAAACATGTCCAGCTTTGGGTCCCTCAACATTGGCCCCACTCCGTCTGAAGTGCTGAAACGGTGAAGATCATCTGGATGATCCCCCAATCCGCCCAGAGTACTGTGATTCAGGCCTCAATTCCATCTAGACTGGATTAGGGTAATGTCCTACACTTGGGGATAGACCCGGCACCCCTGAGGCACCTGCAGATGCGTCAGAATGTGGCGGCCAGACTGTCGTACCGGCTCCAAATACACCTCAGCCTCATCTCTTTCTTGCCCTGCATTGGCGGACGGTCTCTCAACGGATCCAGTTTAAGGCTCTTTGCTGTACGTTCAAGGCCAAAACTAGGCCAGAACCAAACTACATCCAAGACCGAGCGACATCTTACATCCCTTCTCGTCCCCCGAGATCCTCCACCTGGCCTTTTGCTCTGCACCGAGGTTCCATCTGGCCCGGATGGGAGGCCGTCTTGTGCAGTGTTGGGTCCGAGACTGTGGAACTCTCTTCCCAAATCCCTTAGGGCCAGTACCTCACTTCGTGTGTTCCACAAAGGTTTGAAGACATGGCTATTCTAAGTAGATGGTTCTTTTGTTTCATCGTGCCAAGCGCCTGGAAACCCTTTGGGGTAGCTGTGCGCTTTACCAGACTATGAAATAATAATAACTAATGTGTCAGGGAGACCAGGACAGGGTGATATACAATGAATAAAGCAAAGCACGGGGGGGGGAGGGGGAGATGTTAAGACAACAAGGGCTGCACCGTCTGGGGGGGCTGGGTGCAGGGTCAAGCGCAGGGCTGCACGGTGACCACGGTAGGGTGCAGGCTGACAGGCACCCCGTTATTCTATGGGGCCGGTAGTGCAGCAGTGACGTCCCTCACCCTATCCCCGCCACTCACTCTTCATCTCTGTCCCTGTCTGCCGTTCACCATCACTCGACTGTCTTTTCACCACTATCACTTCTTGTCTCTTATCTGCCTTTTTCGCTCTTCCTCTTTTACGATCTATAATGAATGCTCAGAATCACAATAATGTGCTATTTATACAGCGGGTTTCGACCAAAGAGCTTTCCATAGAACATTTTATATACACTCAATCCCACCCGTCAGAACTGGTTCTACATGAATCCACCAGCGAAGGACAAGAGCCGACCGCATGCAGATCTCAGCAGCGAGTGCACAACCCGCTGAGCTATCCTCGAGGCTGTGAAGATGCGCACTCACACCAAACACACCAGCAGGGCTTTGTTTACTAGTGTGTCAGATAAGCAGTCAAGGTTTGCAGAATAGACTAGACACAAAATAACACCTAAAAAAACACAAAACAGGTTCAGATTGTGGGATTCTGGTGTTATGTTGGAAGCAATCTAAGGTCATTCAAGGGCGAGGGGCGGAGGGTGCTCTCGGGGGACACCCAGCGCCCAAAGGATGCAAACATCTGTATGACCAGGAACCCAGACCTTGCAGAGAAGGGAACGCGCCCTGCAGTCACATTTCACTTAATTTAGTGTGCCAGGTTCACCATACAGACCCCACCCACACTTCACCCCGTGAAAACACATCAGTCAAGTACAACACCACCCACCCCAGCCTAGTTTCACACTAAGACATGAATATAAAACCATTCCTGCCCAGCAGAACGGGCCAGGCCCGAACGTTAGGGGCCCCGAGAGAAAGTGCGTACCCCACTACCGTCCGCTGCTATTAGGGGCCATAATAGAGAAACTTTGCACTGGTGAAAAGCAGTCCATTTTGCACCATTTCTGATCAATAACATAGCAAATATAGGTCACAAAATCCACAGTGAAAGGACTTGTTTTTGCACTAGACAAAAATGGTGTAAACGGATTAAAGAGCCACGGTTAAACACACAACATTTACTTCATATAAAAGGGAGAGTGAGAAAATGTGTGCGCGAGAGAGTACCAGTAAAAAAAGACACTATTTTTATCCACTTAGAAATATCCTATGAAACAGAAAATGGACCAACCTGACACTTCTCTAGCCTTTGTTACATCTTTCATACTAGTCAAGACACTGCATATTCACAATTCCTTAGTGAGCGAAGCACAGTAAACCACACGAACGAGGATGCTGCGCGGTCTGTCCTGGTGAAAGACTTTAGTTTCAAACACACTGTTTGCCACTCTCTGAATTACACAAGCGTCGAAGCCGTGCAGCTCCGTGACAGGCTCAAAGATGTCTCTGGTGCCACTGAAGCAGAGGGTGTCTAAAGAGAGGAACACATGCATTGGGGTCACCGACATCTCACAGAAGTTTAAGGGAGGGGTTCATGGGCACGTGGCACACTGGCCATGTGGGCACAGGCCCCTGTGCTGTGGATCAACACTTCAGCCCGGTCTGGTTTCACCCTCTCTGCCCCCCTCATGCCCAGAGCCCCTCCCTCTAGTTTACAGATATAGAAATCCTTCGGCTATTGTCTGCAACACATATATATCCCATGTCTGCGCCCACATGTATGTATAGATATTCCTGGCTGCAGAGCAAAAGAGCTCTGTACATTATTCACAGTAGATTCCTCCAAACTGAACCATTGCATTATATTTCACGTATTTACAACTGCACGCATTTCAGAAATTGTACTATTTTAGGCACAGGGAGAGTAAGTAATTTGACCAGAATAGCATGATTGTCACTCAAGTGCTGGAGCCGGGATTAGAACCCAGGTCCCCTGGTAGCTCGGCCACCAGACCTCATCTCCACCGCATGAACCCATTCAATCCTTGGCCTCTCTTCTAGCTCACACAAGAAATACCCACCTCTCAGCCTTTCCCAGGGCTTTAAGTGGGGGGGATCTGTGGGGGTCTGAGCACCCCCAGTTTTTTTGGGGGGGCCTCGAAAGGGGTCTCTATGGGGCTCTATTTTCGGGCCTCAAAGGTCAAAGGTAGATTTGGGGGTATTGTGTGATGCACTTCTGGAGCTCAAAGACTTATCACTCTCCTTACAGAGGAGGGACATTACAATTGTTAATGCCCACAGACTTTTGGTTAGTCAAGTACGTATATTTAGAGCAATGAAGGACTCACCAGGGGAGTTTGCTTCTGCGGCTCAGAGAGCAGTTGACAAGGGCAAATTCAAGAATGTTCCTCTTTTCCATGGTAGAAGTAACTTTGTTGCCCTTAATCAAAATCAGTTTTACCAAAGTCTGTCTGTAAATATCAATAAACGATGTGCCCCGGATTCTGAGAAAGAACTTTTAGCCAGCTTCAGTGTGCTAGATGCAGGCAACTTGCCTTCTGGTGATGAATGCATTCTTTATGGTGAAACAGATATCCAGAAACTGTGTTCAGAGTTTCAGCTGCCAGCAAGAGATACTATCCAAGCTTTTAGACTTTTCAAAGATTTTGGTGGAAAGAAAACCCCTGAAGCATTAAAAAAGTTAGTAGTTTGCATGGAAACCCTGCCAGCAAGTAATGCGGATTGCGAGAGAGGTTTCAGCGCAATGAACTTAATTGCTTGTCCAACAAGGGCCTCTCTTCTTGTAGAGACCATTTCTTCATGCTTATGGGTAAAACTCAATGGTCCTCCATTTGAAACATTTGACGCAAAGCTGTATGTAAAGAGTTGGCTGGCAAAAGGTTGAAGGTCTGCTGAAGAAAATTGTTGTGAGAAACCCCAGCAAAATAGACACAGTGAATATCTTCAAGGGTTTTGGGAAATCCTGCAATAGATTTCTAAGTAATGTAAATAATTTTTACATGTTTTTTAAAGTGTTTGGTATTTTATGGCTTATACTTAATAAATATACCCTTTTGCCTATTTTATTATCCTTTGCTGGATGCGACTTCATGATTTTCTTAAGCACACAATACTAGTTATCTTGATTTAGACCACGCCCCTACTCGGATAGGCCACACCCCTTTATGAAATTTGTCACGCCCCTTTTAGAGCACCCCCAGTTTTTTTTCCCCACTTAAAGCCCTGGCCTTTCCTCTAGTTTACATACACTTCTGTTTATGTATCCATGTAACTGGTTTTATAGCTCCTGCGTGTAATCCCATGCATCTTCGTAGCGCTAGGTAGGTGTCTGTTATTAGTGCCATCTCACAAGGCCCTTCCCAACTTCAGGAGACGTAGGTCCAGGTGGGTCGTCAAGAGTGGCTTCTGGAGAGGATAGGTGCACTCAGAAGGGTCCGGTGCCTTGCTGGAAGGGTCACAGACGCCCCTCCGCCCCCCAGCATGAAGACGAGAGGGAAACGCTTCCTGCAAGAGTGGGGTCTTCAGATCTCTTATCTGTTGAGTCTTGTGATCAGGATGTGGCTAGCTCCAGAGATGGGTGCCCAGCACACAGACAGCCCGGCTCAGGGCTCGTCTGAATTTATCCTGTTCCATCGAGCCTGCTTTGCTTGAGGTGTACTGTGGCATCTGGTTCTCGAATACCTTTAGGCAGGGCTTTAAGTGGGATGAAAAAACTGGAGGGTCTCTCAAAGGGGCGTGGTCAATGTAAATAAGGGCGTGGCTTAAAAAACACTTAAGCTAAAAATCTGTGCTTAACATAGTGTGCCGCCCAACTTGTATTTTGCTGTTTCTGTCACGGCATCTAGATATATTATACAACAAGTAACATACCTACAACAAGTCAGGACTATTGGCTTTGTCAATGGTTGTTAGTTGCATAAGATAAATAAGCAGCAACTATGGCTTGTATATAATATTGAAAAAGCTTCCACTTAAGCCCTTGTGACACCACGACAATGTTGCTGCTCCTGAGTTTCAAAAAGAGAAGGGAAATCCAGAGAGAAAATGACTCTATAAAGAATTTCCCTTCCCGTATAACGCTCACCTGGGCATGACGTCATGCCGTAACTTCTCCAGGAGTGTGAAGTGAGCAGTGTGAGCACGCGCACATCCATGTGCCTGCTGTCACGGCTCATTGCAGTCCGGAAAAAACGGACCGCCTGTGCACAAAATAGAGCCCGAAAGAGACCCGTTTCGAGGCCCCCTTTAAAAAACTGCCGGTGCTCAGACCTGGTGAGACCCGGCCCACTTAAAGCCCTGCCTTTAGGTCAGATTCGCCCCACATCCTGGAGAGAGAACCAGGTCAATTGAACCTCAGCGCTGGCACCACCGGAGCCAGTGACGCTAGAGCGAGAGCCGGGGATGGGGCCTCTTATTCCAGAACCACGTAGAGGCTGGCTGCTTGTTTTTGCAATATAGGGAGTGAGTGTTTGGATACATTTTGGGGGCTCCAGCATAGATTTTTTTTTTACATGAATCCAGCCTGACAGCACCAAGGTCGTGGTAGATTCAATACAGCATCTTAGCTGCTGCAGAGGAAGGGCTTTCAGGACCACACGCTGATGCTCACTGCTGGGAGGATGCTTTGTTTAGGTTGTTATGTGCATTGATAATTACTGTCATTATTCAGGATGGCCTGGAAGATCCTCTCACTACCTTTCAATTTTCCATAAAGGGATTAAAAATAAAGAAATAGTGCCCAGTAGTACCTTTTAAAATTAAGTTTGAATGTTTTTCTGTGCATGAGGAGTTTGACAGGGAGAGCTGGGATCAATAACCCCCACAATGGCATTCAGGGAAGTGTGTCAACATTCCTGGTTACAAATGCACTGTTTCCTACTTTGAGCCTCTTGTCCTGTAGTAAGGTCTTTAGCCTGGACAGAGTCCTCCCTTAACAGGCGAGGGATGCGCTCACCGGACCTCCAAACTCAGCACTGTTCAGCCTTTTGCATGAAGAACAAGACAAACAAATTCTTCAACTGACAAGTCTGAGTGGAATGGTGACCAGAGCTAGGTGTGGGATATTAATGCCCTAATGAAGAGGTCCCACCAACACCCACCGCAGTAACTCATCCTTGTTCCCTGCACAGTGCTTAGCAGAGATTGAAGCTTGCATAGCCAGAGGTAAAGGGTCTGTGACGCGCTACCAGTCCTGAAATTCAGTCCACAGGCTCCATTATCAAGATTTTGTGGACATTGTTGAGAACGTTTTAAGCAGTTTTGTCTAATCTTCAATTAGCAAAGTTGGATTAAATTTACAGTGCAACCTTACACCAAGCATTACACAAATCACACACTTGTACCTGAAGCTACAGATTAGACTGAAGGAACCTTACCTGCATGTTCTCCCTCAGGTCTGTGGCCTCGCGGATTGGCTGGACGGCATTCTTGAACACTTCGTCAATTGCTTTAATCCAGAGCGTTCTCATGGAGGCGTAGTCTCGGGATTTCTTGGCCTTTCTCACAGAGAGGCCACGTTTATGAGGTTTCCCGCCACCCCGCCGGTTCGTGATGGCAACGTGCACAAATAAAGACGCGTGGGCCAACACGTCGCCCGTCAACGACTGCAGCGGGATGTGGCGGTAGCCTGTCTGTAAACACTCAAATGGGATTGTATACTGACCAATAAACTCATCTCCAATGTAGTCGTCATCCAACACAACAAAGCGTACCATTGCCAGCTCAGGCAAATTAATTTGAAATTCAAAGCTTTCATCAAAAATAGGGTTGTCTCCATTTTGGTGCACCGTTTTTGTCCTTTGCTCAGCGCAGTCGGCAGGGATTCCATGAATCTCAACGTAGACATATGGGTCCACAACATCTCCTTTGGCCCCTGAACCCTTAGGTTTGGGGAAGTGCTGTCCGCTGATGATTTTAATATGAAGAAGTTGAGGCGAGACTCCAGGGACCGAGTCCTTAGTGTTGGCGCTGAAGAACGACACCTGCTCGCGCATGATGGCAGGTCGGAGGACGTAGCCACAGTTCCCGTTCTGCCGAAACCACCCAATGTTGAGGTCCATCATCAGCCCTGGAGTCTGAAAATTCATTGCCACTATTTGGCAACCACATTTCCAAAAATCCTGAGGATTCATGTTACTAGAGTCAATTCTCATGGGGCTGGGAAACACCCGGGCCAGGAAGCGTTTGTTGTAGTTGACAAAGTCGCCAGGGTTCTCGGTCGCATACTTGCTGGCAACCACCTCATTGAAGGAACATACTTCCCAGTACTTCTGGTTCTGAAATGAAGCCTGAAACTCGGTGAACTGAATTGATTTACAAATGCTGACCAGCTCCGAAAGCTCCTTGCACAGCTGTACGCGCTTCACCGGGCCCACAGTCTGCTGCTCGACGCCATCTTTGCTCACCCTCTGTGACATCTCCAGACCTTCGTCTTCGTCCGTGACATCCCCTTCCAAACCAGTGCAATTAGTGGGCAGCTTTTTGGCCTTCACCAAGAGTTTTCCCTTCAGCATCTCAGGTGACGGCAGGTATGCCTCCTCTGTGTTAGGAGAAACTGTGTAGAGTTTGTCCCCCAAAATTTTCTTCATGTGTTGCACCATAACTTTCTGTTGTTTAATCGAACAGTGGTTTTCCAAACACAATATGAGTGGGTATACTGAAGCAACAAATCCATATTTGTTAATGATGTCAATCACACTACGGAAGACTATCTGCGACGTCATGGTATGGCCTGTGTAAATAACTGGCTCGTTGTCCGGGCCATCCCATACGTCTAGCTCAACACTGCGGCAGCCCATTTTAAGCGCCCTTATGTACCCAGAAATGTCTGACGGACCACGGAACTGGTCCTCGATCAGGTAGGTGTTGTGAGACGCGTTAATGTAGTAATGGGACAATGGCTGTTTCATATCCTGACACACGTTCTTGTGTTCAGGATCGAATATGTAGCAGTCGGGCGATGTTAGATAATTTGTAAAACCGTCCAATGAGAGCCAGCCCTTGGCCTGACCTTCTGCCGATGGCTCATATTTGTGGATAAGGTCCAAACTGATATCCTCAGTGACATGTGCTATTCCCTGCTCAGCCTCCAGGAACATCATGAGGTCCTTGGTGTCCAAAAATTCTTTATTGCTAGAAAACTGAACCAACAAGAAGTAAATCTCGGGCCTAGTACAGAGCTCGTGGAAGACTTCGATAAACTCCTCCCTGGTGACGTCCGTGCCTGTTTTGTCCTTAAATTTGTGCAGCTCTTTATACTTCAACTCAATTTTGCTGGTTTTCAGACCAGGGTTTAGGTTCTTTATACACTGTACAGCTTTACACAAGGTTATGTGTCCAAAGTTATCCTCGTCCGCTTCACTAAACATCCGTGAAACCCATGAGGTCCGCATGTTGTCCTGGCTACTTACGATCATGTCAAGGGTGTGCTTCCCGTAAGAGATCAGGTAGCGCAGCCCGGTGACCCAGATGTTGGCTACATCGGCTGAGTTGGCCACAAGGTCGAGGGACTCGTAGTTCTCGCCGTAGATGATGGAGAAGGCAGAGTCCTCCGAGATCTGGTCGTAGATCCCGTTGCTTCGGAAGATGTCTGTGTTCTTCCCGGTTCGGACTTCCTTGACCGACTTGATGTCGATCTTGGCCTTCTCAGAGTCCTTCTTGGAGGGCTCCCACCGCAGTGACTGCATGTCGGCGTCCAGGAGGAAGTAGCGATAGTAGACCCGGGAGTTGGAGCGCACCTTCTTGAGCTCAGACCCATCCACCATGGAGTTGATGCAGTCGCTGGCGCTGCTGATCTTCTTCTCCGCCGGCATGCTGCTGAAGGACACCGTCTTCTTGCGCTCCCGCTTCTGCCGCGTGCCGTCCTGCAGAGGAGAACAGAAAAAGAGCCATCTTAGAAGGTGCCTATCACAAGACTGTCAAATTCTTTCAATGCAAGACATACATGGGGGGAGCAGATCCCTACAGGGCTGGCCTACAGAGGACAGAAAGAGCCATCTTCAAAGGGGCAGATCACAAGACTGTCAAATTCTTTCATTGCAAGACATACATGGGGGGAGCAGATCCCTACAGGGCTGGCCTACAGAGGACAGAAAGAGTCATCTTCGAAGAGGCAGATCACAAGACTGTCAAATTCTTTCAATGCAAGACATACATGGGGGGAGCAGATCCCTACAGGGCTGGCCTACAGAGGACAGAAAGAGTCATCTTCGAAGAGGCAGATCACAAGACTGTCAAATTCTTTCAATGCAAGACATACATGGGGGGAGCAGATCCCTACAGGGCTGGCCTACAGAGGACAGAAAGAGCCATCTTCGAAGAGGCAGATCACAAGACTGTCAAATTCTTTCAATGCAAGACATACATGGGGGGAGGAGATCCCTACAGGGCTGGCCTACAGAGGACAGAAAGAGCCATCTTCAAAGGGGCAGATCACAAGACTGTCAAATTCTTTCAATGCAAGACATACATGGGGGGAGCAGATCCCTACAGGGCTGGCCTACAGAGGCAGAAAGAGCCATCTTCGAAGAGGCAGATCACAAGACTGTCAAATTCTTTCTTTGCAAGACATACATGGGGAGAGCAGTTCCCAGACATGGCTGGCCTACAAAGACGACCTACAGGTGACCAGGAAACTGTCGGAGTTCATGCCTGTACGTGCGCTGTGAATGTTCTGTGGGACAGGTATGCATGGCTGACTGTTCTGTGTTTATAAGAGAAAAGTATTTTCTAAAAGTCTCCTTAAAACAAATGAAAATTAATTTGAGTGTATTTGACTAGTTTATTGACTAGTCAAACGACACTAACAAACAAGGGATGGCTTGTATTTTATGGTATGCATTTGTTAAAAAAGAAAGTGCTTCAGATCAAACTTAGTGCAGCCTTTATGTGAACATACCGGACTTCTGAAAGCAAACTGTGCTGATGGTGCAAGATGGACACGTGTGGTGTGCAAACTGGGGTCACCTGCGTGTGCATAGACTTAGGCTATGCAGAGGTGTGAAGTACTCTGTGTGGGGGTACACCAGTGGAGATCAGCTGTGCAGGCTAGGTAAGGATGATTTCCATACCGAAGTCCAAGCTGGGGTCACCTGCAGCGTATGTATAGCTGGGGTCACCTGCAGCGTGTGCATAGCTGGGGTCACCTGCAGTGTGTGCATAGCTGGGATCACCTGCAGCGTGTGCATAGCTGGGATCACCTGCAGCGTATGTTTAGCTGGGGTCACCTGCAGCGTGTGCATAGCTGGGGTCACCTGCAGTGTGTGCATAGCTGGGGTGACCTGCAGCGTTTGCACAGCTGGGGTCACCTGCAGCGTGTGCACAGCTGGGCTCACCTGCAGCGTGTGCACAGCTGGGGTCACCTGCATCGTGTTCACAGCTGGGGTCACCTGCAGCGTGTTCACAGCTGGGGTCACCTGCAGCATATGCACAGCTGGGGTCACCTGCAGCGTATGCACAGCTGGGGTCACCTGGAGCGTATGTATAGCTGGGGTCACCTGCAGGGTATGCATAGCTGGGGTCACCTGCAGCGTGTGTATAGCTGGGGTCACCTGCAGCGTGTGTATAGCTGGGGTCACCTGCAGCGTGTGCATAGCTGGGGTCACCTGCAGCGTATGCATAGCTGGGATCACCTGCAGCGTATGCATAGCTGGGGTCACCTGCAGCGTGTGCATAGCTGGGGTCACCTGCAGCGTGTGCATAGCTGGGGTCACCTGCAGCGTATGTATAGCTGGGGTCACCTGCGTGTGCACAGCTGGGGTCACCTGCAGCGTATGTATAGCTGGGGTCACCTGCAAGCATATGCACAGCTGGGGTCACCTGCAGCGTATGTATAGCTGGGGTCACCTGCAGCGTATGCACAGCTGGGGTCACCTGCAGCGTATGCACAGCTGGGGTCACCTGCAGCGTATGCAGAGCTGGGGTCACCTGCAGCATATGCAGAGCTGGGGTCACCTGCAGCGTATGCAGAACTGGGGTCACCTGCAGCGTATGCAGAGCTGGAGTCACCTGCAGCGTATGCAGAGCTGGGGTCACCTGCAGCGTATGCTTAGCTGGGGTCACCTGCAGCATATGCATAGCTGGGGTCACCTGCAGCATATGCACAGCTGGGGTCACCTGCAGCGTATGCATAGCTGGGGTCACCTG
The DNA here is from genome assembly GCA_963921515.1 of Calotriton arnoldi. Lineage (NCBI taxonomy): Eukaryota > Metazoa > Chordata > Amphibia > Caudata > Salamandridae > Calotriton > Calotriton arnoldi. Next base: position 533,189 of record CAWUFW010003074.1, read on the forward strand.
CAGCGTATGCACAGCTGGGGTCACCTGCAGCGTATGCATAGCTGGGGTCACCTGCAGCTTGTGCATAGCTGGGGTCACCTGCAGCGTATGGACAGCTGGGGTCAACTGCAGCATGTGCATAGCTGGGGTCACCTGCAGTGTATGCATAGCTGGGGTCACCTGCAGTGTATGCATAGCTGGGGTCACCTGCAGCGTGTGCATAGCTGGGGTCACCTGCAGCGTGTGCATAGCTGGGGTCACCTGCAGCGTGTGCATAGCTGGGGTCACCTGCAGCATGTGCATAGCTGGGGTCACCTGCAGCGTGTGTATAGCTGGGGTCACCTGCAGCGTGTGCATAGCTGGGGTTACCTGCAGCGTGTGCATAGCTGGGGTCACCTGCAGCGTGTGCATAGCTGGGGTCACTTGCAGCATGTGCATAGCTGGGGTCACCTGCAGCGTATGCATAGCTGGGGGTCACCTGCAGCGTATGCATAGCTGGGGGTCACCTGCAGCGTATGCATAGCTGGGGTCACCTGCAGCTTGTGCATAGCTGGGGTCACCTGCAGCGTGTGCACAGCTGGGGTCACCTGCAGCGTGTGCACAGCTGGGGTCACCTGCAGCGTGTGCATAAACTGAGGCTATGCAGAGGTGTGAAGTACCCCGTGTGGGGGTACACCAGTGGAGATCTGCTGTGCCGGCTAGGTAAGGATGCTTGGCGTACAGCAGTACAAGCTGGGCAGGGGTGAATGACAGACAATGTAGCTACATACGGGTGCTTGCTGGTAACAGGTTCTAGTCGCCATACAAAGGTGTATTATGCGGGTGGCGGACACTGGTGTGTAATGCGCACATACACTGGGTCAGATAAATGATGCACACACATGTATGATTTACACACATAGGTTTTATGTTGTCATTTGTACAGCGTACCCCTACCACTAGCGTGGCCTCGCAGCGCTCTTTCCTCTCAGAATGGCTGCAGGCAGTGCTTTAAATGGGCCGGTACTCACCAGTACTGAGTACCGGCACTTCTTATTTTTACCGATCAGAGTACCGGCACTTTTTATTTTTACCGATCAGAGTACCGGCACTTCTCCACTGCTAAGGAGAGTACCGGTACTCATTGAAGGTAAGCTAATTGGTGCTGGTGCTGCGGAGCTCGAAGCAATCAGAGTGCAGCAGATCTGTGCGGCACTCTGACAGCCAAAACGCCTCTCTAGCTCGTAGGTGAGTAACTGCTGCACCATTCAGCAGCGGCTCATGTGCGTTATGCAAGGGATGTATGTCCCTGTTTTGGAATTTTCACGCCCTGCTGTGTTTGATAGAGAAGGGCCCATTAAGGCCCTTCTCTGTCAATCACATTCACACTGTGCTTGCTGTGCTGTAACAATCCCAAGTGAACCTTTTTTGGTGAGTGAGAGTGTGAGTGTGTGTGTTTGTGTGTGTGTGTGTGTGTGTGTGCCTCCTTCTGTGTATGTTTGAGTGTGAGAGAGAAAGCGAGCTCAGAGAGGAAGAGAATCTGGACACTCTCAGGAGGTAGTTTTAAAGAAATGCGTGGAATGCTTTTGTGTGTGCATTGTCTGCTTGTTTCTGTGTGTATTAGAAGTATTGTGCCAAAAGCAACCAAGTAGGAACAGTAGGACAGTGAGAAGCTTCAAATATTGCAGAACAAGGAAACCTTAACATATCGTGTTAGGTCTTTATTCTGTGTAATGTGTTAACACGTTGTGTTTATATTGATACTTTTCTCACATGTTTTCGTATGTCCTGCAGCTGGTGTAGTACACATTATTAATGCTGCTCTTCCAAAGGCTCTCTTGTTCTGAGGCGCACTGATAATGAGCCTGAATAGTGCTGTTGATGACGTGACTGCATTCATTTAAAAGGTCCTTCTATTATGATGTAGGGCCTGCGCCCAGCAGGTGTTCACACCGCTCTTTCTCATCATATGCAGCTGTTAATCTGCACATATGGGAAGTTTGAAACTACTATCAAAAGAAATGCACGGGCAAAATGAATACTCGATAGAACTGTCTTAGTATCATCATGTCTCGCCCCGCCTCTAGCCCCGCCCACTAGCCACGCCCCTAGCTCAATTTAATGAGTACCTACACTTATTTTGTCCCATTTAAAGCACTGGCTGCAGGCACAAACTAGACACGCAGACACGATGCTCACATGTGTTAGCCACACAGGTACATGATCAACACACGAAAACCATGGGAACTTAAAGTGCACAGGTGCTGGACTCAAACAGGTACTCGACGTACACGGGTAGTAGTTACACACGGATGCATGACGCACACAGGCACTTGATGTACACAGGCAGGGACTACAGACTAGTGCCTGGTTTACATGCGTCTGGCAGCCAGGACCTAGCCTGCCACCAGGTCACAGACTGACCCGGATGAGGCTCCCCACCAGGAGTAACCCCTCCTCCGTCCTCTGGTGCAGCTGCTGGGATCTGAAGGCAGGGCGGGCTCATCCCCCCACTAACTCCCCGAGGCCCTGGCCTCTCCTTGTGCGAGTCACGACCCCACACCAGTTTCAATCACGCCAAGCTTGGAAACTGTCAAAGCACAAGGAGGGATTCAAGCACAGCCATTGGTCAGTGACTTGCTAAACCACTTGGCGTGAACACTAACCTTACCCAGAAGTTGTTGTGTCCCAAGGATGCAACAAATTACAGTTATGAAACACGTGTTGGCAACATAGACCTTGTTAAACCGAATGCAACTGTTGCTGACTTTGCTCTGCACATTTAAGATCAAGTGCATTTAAAGTTGAAGATCACACATGTGCCATCAATACATTTAAAATTCTTAGGATGCCTCATTCAGTCATATTTCCACGCGCAGCCCGCCCTACTGACCACCAGTTAATATCACTGCCCAGGGCGGGGTGGACCGCTGCCACGGATGCAGTGGAGGGGGGTGGGGGGGGGGAGGGGGGAGTCTACATTAGGTTGAAACCTTTGTTTCTCTTTTTGCAAAGATTTTAACAATGTTCATATTTCTTCGCTCCCTCCACTTGCCAAAACAAATCCAGTGGACGTCAATGGAAGGGCGAAACCTATAGTTTTCATATCAATTCTGCCCGATTTCGAAGCCTGACCACATCCCACCCTTCACGACCACCCCGCCCACCCCAAACTGCCAGATACAGGTTCCCAGCCCCATTCATGGGAACCTATTGGAAGACATGGGCTGTTTGAAATCTGTCCATGGGGGCTTTACCCCCAAGATGAAAACCGATGTGACTTGTTGATTCCTGGCCTCTTTGTCCTCCCAGTAGACAACTTCACGCTTCTGGAATAATTCATGGCGACCAAGACAACCAGAACTTGCGTTTCGGTGCACCACGGAGATCTTCCTGCATTCATTTAGGGTCTTCTTACTCCCCTGCCCTCTCCTCTTTCTGTGGAGTCATCCAAGGTTCCCCTTTTTCCTGATCTTCTGTTACTTACGTCTAGTTTACTAGACTTCACCAACTCATTCATCCTCTCAAGATTCCAGTTACATTTTCTGTCCATGCTCAATTCTGCATCATTCTCAGACATACCCAACCAGTTTCACACACCTGAGATCCCACGGCTTCAACATACTGGATGGCTCTGTTTCTAAGATGGCGTTCTCCAAACTTGACTCCTAACCTCCACCAATCAAACCTCACCAGCGGTGTTCTTCCAGAAATACCTATCCGCGACCCTTGTGTCCCACTGATCTCTTCCCTCCTGTAGGCTACTGCAGTCAAACTTAACTAAAATGTTCCAAAACCTTTCCTTCATCACTCAGAGCCACCAAAACCCTCAACTACCTAGACTCCACCAACCGGTCGCCCGGGCAAAGGCATAAGCTGCCTCCAGTCAGGGCCGGCTGTAGGGCGGTGCAACCAGAGCAGCCGCACCTGGCACTGACCTTGAGAGAGGGCAGGGCAGTGTTTAGAAATAACTTATAGGTTTAAAAGCACCTGCTGCAGAGTTCCTTGAGTGTCCAGCAGGTTTCAGGCAGCAATAAAAATGCCAAGATATCTCTGGTGATTAAAGTTCCTGCTGGAGAGAGATGGATTTTGTCTCGTGGCAGTTTGACTCATCATAAGGTAGCACAGAGGGTTAATATGCCTGCTGCAAAGAACGTGCACCGTGCAGATCACAGAACTGTATTTCATGTGCATAGCTCCGTGGGTTACTGCTTTTGTCACAGTGATCCTTTTATTAAAGCAGTTCATAAGTTACAATACTAAAAAATAACAGTGCCTTATGAACCGCCATCCAAGAGCTGCATGCAAACTGGAAGGGATAGGGCTGGAACCTTAAGTTTCTCCCCATGCTTTCCTTATTCTAATGTTGCTAAAAAAGGGTTAGTTTGGGTAGAAATACATTCTTATTAGTAAAGCCAACCCCTACCAGAGCTTTAAAGCAAATTCAGTGTATGTGAAAGAGGGACTATGGAGAGATGAGGGGCACTGTTGAAGGCTATTATTGAGGGAATCCATGGAGGTGGTCATGGGGGTGGGGGGTGCACTCAAAAAAGATTGTCGCACTGGGCGCTACCAGTGCTAAAGCCGGCCCTGCCACCAGTGCATCCAAATATCCAAATGTCGCAGTTTGGTTGACAAAGAGAAGACAGTGTGTCACACTAGTTTAACCATGGAGATATATTTATTTATACATATATGTATATATACACATACACACATATATACATATATAGTGTTCAGAGTAGAGGGGTATGTGAGTAGGGGCTCAGCAGAAACTGATCAGTGCCTCATCCACCCATCTGTGGGATCCATGCAGACCTCCACCCACATTCCTTGGAGCTGCTTCTGAACTGGTCACTCAGCGCTCTACATGGCCCTGCTTTTACAATCTAATTGTTTTCTGAGCAAGGGGCCGTATGTGGAGGGGGGGGGGGGTTGGGTAGTGGGGGGAGGGTCTCAGCAGAAACTGACCAATCCCCCATCCACTCGTCTGTGAGACCCATACAGACCTTCGACACACTCCTTGGGGGTGCTTCTAAATAGGGATCTCTGTGCCTGTTCGTTTTCTCTGGCTGTCAGGTTCCTTCTGACAGTGGTGTGTTTTGGATCCTGAGGCTGTATGCTCATTACTCCATGTTCATTTTCAATTTTTAAGTCGCAGTTTTGTTTTCTTATTGATCTGTGACACTGTCACAGGTGAAGTAGGTTCATAGAGTACGCTCTGATGGGCCGCGGATACCGGTCATAAGGGTTTGCAGAAATGTCAGCAAGTTTCTTGATCAGTGGGTTTTGATTTTGGCCTAGTCCTTTGTAGAGTTTCCCGTTGAGTTTGCAGAGATGGTCGTCGAACATCTCAACGCCTAGATCTCTGTGGAGGCCTGCTGTTCTTGTGAAGCATGGAGCACCTGCTGCTACCCGTAAGGCCTTGTTCTGTTGTCTGCAGAGGCTTCCGATATTACGGCCGACAGCCGCTCCACACCGGTGAACCATATGTGTCATTGTCAAATAATTGCGTTGATTGCGTCCTCAGAAGCGGGTACAATGCAGCCAGTTTGGTTGATGCTTTCTGGCAAGTTTTCTCCATGTGGCCTCTCCAGCTCAGTTTGGAGCCAAGTGTCGCCCCCAGGTAAGAGCTGCTGTGTTCCCCCTGCGCTGTACGCGACCCTGCTTTGATAATCAGGGAGTTTTCTGAGTAGGGGCTGTATGTGGGGAGGGGCATCGGCAGAAACTGACCAATGCCTCACGCACCATCTGAGGGCCCCACACACAATGCCAGGCACTGCATTTAAAAGCAGCTCACTGAGCTGTACATGTATTTGCTTCTACAATTAAGAGTGTTTTTAAAAGTTGGAGGCTGTACATGAAGCGGGCTCTTTGCAGCATTTATTCTGCGTACCGACCCAATCTGTGCTCATCTTCTGCTAAGAGAATCATGCGGTGCCCGTGGCCCACTCACTGGCACCACAATGCAGCCAAGGGCCATCAAACATCGACGCGCCTCGCTGAAAACGGTGCCACAGAATCCGAGATGTAATGAGATTCTGAGAACGTACACATTTACTTCCACAAAATATGGCGTGAAGCAATTACCCTGACAGGCATATCAACAGAATGTGCACTCACCCGTATGTTGTTTCCACACGACTTGGGTGGGTGTGCTCTGCATATGCACCCTTCTGTTGACGACAGGCCTTATGTACAGACGGGCCAGCTCGCGACACAGGCCCTGCGCGCGACACAAGCCCTGCGCGCGACACAGGCCCTGCGCGCGACACAGGCCCTGCGCACGACACAGGCCCTGCTCGCGACACGGGCCCTGCTCGCGACACGGGCCCTGCGCGCGACACGGGCCCTGCACGCGACACGGGCCCTGCACGCGACACGGGCCCTGCGCGCGACACGGGCCCTGCGCGCACTCCAGGGTTCCCCCCTGCTCATGGAGTGCTCTTGTCCCCCACCGCCCCGCGTGGGCCAGGGATGCATGTACTGCTTGTCCCCGCGGGCAGTAACCACACACAATGGTACCCTCAGGAAAGATTACTCTCTAATCTACTCCTGAATCTTCCTACAAACAGTTGTGGCCTTTGCTGCTGAACAAGGTCACGGTTTTATTAGAGATTTAGATCTTACAATGAGATCTATAATATACAATATTACATCGATAAATACAACTTTAAAAAAATGTGGACATTTTACCACACATCAATCCATTAACTGGGCAATTCATCATCTCCGTTGCGGCTTTAGTTATTAAAAGAATTTTTTTTTTTATGTCGTTTTAAAAATCTCTGTTGATAAATTTTTAAAACAGGACACAAAAATATAACCTGTTCAATGGTCTCTACATCATTCTAATGTAAGATGCATGTTCTCTGCTCCGAAGCTACATTCTGCCATGCATCCGTGTCAGTTTTTAACGGCCTACAAAGCATTATGCATCTTCGCACTCTATGTTCAGGTCCAACTCAAACACGCGTGAGGGACGGCTGCCTGACAGGATTGGATACCACAATGGAAACAAGCTTTTGCTCTGCAATTTTTCATGGTAGGTTTTAAATGATTTTTAAGGTGAATATAGCTCAGACCCTGGATATCTAATCTAGTCAAAGAAAAGTGCTGAAGTGCACTTTAAACTGCTGCTGAACATTGCTGCGTGTTTATCATCCAACACCCTGGAAGAGCCTTCCCTTTACTCCCAGGTACCGGTAGATTCCTCAGCCTCTTCCAGGTGTTGTGGCTTCAAGGACCTGCCAGCCTTTAACCTGGTTACCTCCCTTTACTCCCAGGTACCTGTAGATTCCTCAGCCTATCCCAGGTGTTGTGGCTTCAAGGGCCCGCCACCCTTTAACCTGGTTACCTCCCTTTACTCCCAGGTACCTGTAGATTCCTCAGCCTCTTCCAGGTGTTGTGGCTTCAAGGACCTGCCAGCCTTTAACCTGGTTACCTCCCTTTACTCCCAGGTACCTGTAGATTCCTCAGTCTCTCCCAGGTGTTGTGGCTTCAAGGACCTGCCAGCCTTTAACCTGGTTACCTCCCTTTACTCCCAGGTACCGGTAGATGCCTCAGCCTCTCCCAGGTGTTGTGGTTTCAAGAACCTGCCAGCCTTTAACCTGGTTACCTCCCTTTACTCCCAGGTACCGGTAGATTCCTCAGCCTCTTCCAGGTGTTGTGGCTTCAAGGACCTGCCAGCCTTAACCTGGTTACCTCCCTTTACTCCCAGGTACCTGTAGATTCCTCAGCCTCTCCCAGGTGTTGTGGCTTCAAGGACCTGCCACCCTTTAACCTGGTTACCTCCCTTTACTCCCAGGTACCTGTAGATTCCTCAGCCTCTCCCAGGTGTTGTGGTTTCAAGGACCTGCCAGCCTTTAACCTGGTTACCTCCCTTTACTCCCAGGTACCGGTAGATTCCTCAGCCTCTCCCAGGTGTTGTGGCTTCAAGGACCTGCCACCCTTTAACCTGGTTACCTCCCTTTACTCCCAGGTACCTGTAGATTCCTCAGTCTCTTCCAGGTGTTGTGGTTCCAAGGACTCACCACCCTTTAACCTGGTTACCTCCCTTTACTCCCAGGTACCGGTAGATTCCTCAGCCTCTCCCAGGTGTTGTGGCTTCAAGGGCCCACCAGCCTTTAACCTGGTTACCTCCCTTTACTCCCAGGTACCTGTAGATTCCTCAGCCTCTTCCAGGTGTTGTGGCTTCAAGGGCCCACCAGCCTTTAACCTGGTTACCTCCCTTTACTCCCAGGTACCTGTAGATTCCTCAGCCTCTTCCAGGTGTTGTGGTTTCAAGGACCTGCCAGCCTTTAACCTGGTTACCTCCCTTTACTCCCAGGTACCGGTAGATTCCTCAGCCTCTCCCAGGTGTTGTGGTTTCAAGGACCTGCCAGCCTTTAACCTGGTTACCTCCCTTTACTCCCAGGTACCTGTAGATTCCTCAGCCTCTTCCAGGTGTTGTGGTTTCAAGGACCTGCCAGCCTTTAACCTGGTTACCTCCCTTTACTCCCAGGTACCGGTAGATTCCTCAGCCTCTTCCAGGTGTTGTGGCTTCAAGGACCTGCCAGCCTTTAACCTGGTTACCTCCCTTTACTCCCAGGTACCGGTAGATTCCTCAGCCTCTCCCAGGTGTTGTGGTTCCAAGGACCTGCCAGCCTTTAACCTGGTTACCTCCCTTTACTCCCAGGTACCTGTAGATTCCTCAGCCTCTTCCAGGTGTTGTGGTTCCAAGGACCTGCCACCCTTTAACCTGGTTACCTCCCTTTACTCCCAGGTACCGGTAGATTCCTCAGCCTCTCCCAGGTGTTGTGGCTTCAAGGACCTGCCAGCCTTTAACCTGGTTACCTCCCTTTACTCCCAGGTACCTGTAGATTCCTCAGCCTCTCCCAGGTGTTGTGGTTTCAAGGACCTGCCACCCTTTAACCTGGTTACCTCCCTTTACTCCCAGGTACCTGTAGATTCCTCAGCCTCTTCCAGGTGTTGTGGTTTCAAGGACCTGCCAGCCTTTAACCTGGTTACCTCCCTTTACTCCCAGGTACCTTTAGATTCCTCAGCCTCTTCCAGGTGTTGTGGTTCCAAGGACTCGCCAGCCTTTAACCTGGTTACCTCCCTTTACTCCCAGGTACCTGTAGATTCCTCAGTCTCTTCCAGGTGTTGTGGTTCCAAGGACTCACCACCCTTTAACCTGGTTACCTCCCTTTACTCCCAGGTACCGGTAGATTCCTCAGCCTCTCCCAGGTGTTGCGGCTTCAAGGGCTCGCCAGCCTTTAACCTGGTTACCTCCCTTTACTCCCAGGTACCGGTAGATTCCTCAGCCTCTCCCAGGTGTTGTGGCTTCAAGGGCCCACCAGCCTTTAACCTGGTTACCTCCCTTTACTCCCAGGTACCGGTAGATTCCTCAGCCTCTCCCAGGTGTTGTGGCTTCAAGGGCCCACCAGCCTTTAACCTGGTTACCTCCCTTTACTCCCAGGTACCGGTAGATTCCTCAGCCTCTCCCAGGTGTTGTGGTTCCAAGGACCCGCCAGCCTTTAACCTGGTTACCTCCCTTTACTCCCAGGTACCGGTAGATTCCTCAGCCTCTTCCAGGTGTTGTGGTTTCAAGGACCTGCCAGCCTTTAACCTGGTTACCTCCCTTTACTCCCAGGTACCTGTAGATTCCTCAGCCTCTTCCAGGTGTTGTGGTTCCAAGGACCCGCCAGCCTTTAACCTGGTTACCTCCCTTTACTCCCAGGTACCTGTAGATTCCTCAGCCTCTTCCAGGTGTTGTGGTTCCAAGGACCCGCCAGCCTTTAACCTGGTTACCTCCCTTTACTCCCAGGTACCTGTAGATTCCTCAGCCTCTTCCAGGTGTTGTGGTTCCAAGGACTCGCCACCCTTTAACCTGGTTACCTGGCCTCCAGGACATGGCAACACTCCAAATGCAATCGCCAGAGCTGGACAATACTTGAGATGTGGAATCCAGGAGGCGGCCACCATAGCGGAGCCAGGACCTCCAGACATGGGCACAATATTTACTTTCTTTTACAATTTGTACAGCGCAAACTGTGACCCTGACGGGTACCCTGGCGCGAAAGAGGACCAGAGCCTCACTTCTGCTTTGCTCAGACGAGCCCTGGCCATTAGATGTGAGCGAGGTCTAGAAATAACCGTGTTTGTAACCAGTATCTATATCTAACATAATTGCTCTCCTCCAGGGTAGGATATGGAAGGTGGTCTCAAATCTTGACAGTCGCGACCGAATTGGTTCTGCAGCTTGCTCTGACTTTTTGCATTTTGAGAATTTTCAGGAGGTGAGCCTAGGAAGGCTTCAGATGCCTAAAAGGGACATATTTTTTTTAAATTTACCATGTAGCTAGTTCTGGTTCATGGCAAAAACACGATTTTTTTAAATCTCCTTCACGGGAATTGCAGGTAAAGCCATGTTCTGGGGCCACCAGGACTTTGCCCCGAGATCTCTACTGCCAACTACTGACTACATCTCCTGTGAGCTGACATTTAACTCAGACTCCTTCTGAATCGCCCATCCTGCAATGCCACTGAGGCACCCTCTGAACATCTCCTGTGAGCTGGCATTTAACTCAGGCTCCTTCTGAATAGCCCATCCTGCAATGCCACTGAGGCACCCTCTGAACATCTCCTGTGAGCTGGCATTTAACTCAGGCTCCTTCTCAATAGCCCATCCTGCAATGCCACTGAGGCACCCTCTGAACATCTCCTGTGAGCTGGCATTTAACTCAGGCTCCTTCTCAATAGCCCATCCTGCAATGCCACTGAGGCACCCTCTGAACATCTCCTGTGAGCTGGCATTTAACTCAGGCTCCTTCTGAATCGCCCATCCTGCAATGCCACTGAGGCACCCTCTGAACATCTCCTGTGAGCTGGCATTTAACTCAGGCTCCTTCTGAATAGCCCATCCTGCAATGCCACTGAGGCACCCTCTGAACATCTCCTGTGAGCTGGCATTTAACTCAGGCTCCTTCTCAATAGCCCATCCTGCAATGCCACTGAGGCACCCTCTGAACATCTCCTGTGAGCTGGCATTTAACTCAGGCTCCTTCTCAATAGCCCATCCTGCAATGCCACTGAGGCACCCTCTGAACATCTCCTGTGAGCTGGCATTTAACTCAGGCTCCTTCTCAATAGCCCATCCTGCAATGCCACTGAGGCACCCTCTGAACATCTCCTGTGAGCTGGCATTTAACTCAGGCTCCTTCTCAATAGCCCATCCTGCATTGCCACTGAGGCACCCTCTGAACATCTCATGCGCCCCTTTCAACCTCCCTTCTGCTCTGAGTATTAACTGAGTACTGTCTGTGCAACCACAAGAGGCAAACGAGTGTACAAGCATAGCCAAAGGTCAGTGACAGACATTTAATAGAGTCGGGCCTAAGGGGAGCCACGAGGGATCTGTTGAGCTGATGACCTGAAGTTTCCACCCCGAACAGCAAGCAAGAGGAGATCTAAGAGGACACCACCCCTCTGCCACCCCTTACAGCTGGCGGGTACGCGTGGGATGGGACACGGTGTCAAAAGCAGCCGAAAGAGCCAACAGCACTAACCAGCGGCCTGTCCTTCATCCGAGGCCCTCTGCTGACCGTCCAGTGCTGCCCTCAATGCAGCTGCAACACCGGAGTACAGGAGTCTCGTTTCTAGCTCCAAGGGTTCAAAAGTTACTAAAATGCGACGACACGTGCGGTGCGCAGTGGGCGGCCCGTTGCAAAGCTGGACTGGCCTCCTTTCTGCTGTTTATTGCTAGAATTGGATGTGAAACTGCTACTAATGTGGTGCAACCAATGCCCACAGAGTGTTACCAACTTTAAAAATGTGAAATAATGAAGCTAAACTATTACAAAGTATGCCGCATTATTTGCCTTTTCTTGCTGCAGAATTTACTGAACCTGCTGGATGCTGATCCACTGGCCCATGCTGTATGCGGAGGTGGGAGGAGGCAAAGTGTGAATGATGCAGGAGCAGACCAATGACTGAAGGGGGCTGATCCACTGTCCCATGCTGTATGCGGAGGTGGGAGGAGGCAAAGTGTGAATGACGCAGGAGCAGACCAATGACTGAAGGGGGCTGATCCACTGTCCCATGCTGTATGGTGCGGTGGGAGGAGGCAAAGTGTGAATGATGCTTGAGCGACCAATGAGTGAAGGGGCTGATCCACTGTCCCATGCTGTATGGTGCGGTGGGACGAGACAAAGTGTGAATGATGCAGGAGCAGACCAGTGAGTGAAGGGGGCTGATCCACTGTCCCATGCTGTATGCGGAGGTGGGAGGAGGCAAAGTTTGAATGATGCAGGAGTAGACCAATGAGTGAAGGGGCTGATCCACTGTCCAATGCTGTATGCGGAGGTGGGAGGAGGCAAAGTTTGAATGATGCAGGAGCAGACCAATGAGTGAAGGGGCTGATCCACTGTCCCATGCTGTATGCGGAGGTGGGAGGAGGCAAAGTTTGAATGATGCAGGAGCAGACCAATGAGTGAAGGGGCTGATCCACTGTCCAATGCTGTATGCGGAGGTGGGAGGAGGCAAAGTTTGAATGATGCAGGAGCAGACCAATGAGTGAAGGGGCTGATCCACTGGCCCATGCTGTATGCGGAGGTGGGAGGAGGCAAAGTGTGAATGATGTAGGAGCAGACCAATGAGTGAAGGGGGCTGATCCACTGTCCCATGCTGTATGCGGAGGTGAGAGGAGGCAAAGTTTGAATGATGCAGGAGCAGACCAATGAGTGAAGGGGGCTGATCCACTGTCCAATGCTGTATGCGGAGGTGGGAGGAGGCAAAGTTTGAATGATGCAGGAGCAGACCAATGAGTGAAGGGGGCTGATCCACTGTCCCATGCTGTATGCGGAGGTGGGAGGAGGCAAAGTTTGAATGATGCAGGAGCAGACCAATGAGTGAAGGGGGCTGATCCACTGTCCAATGCTGTATGCGGAGGTGGGAGGAGGCAAAGTTTGAATGATGCAGGAGCAGACCAATGAGTGAAGGGGCTGATCCACTGTCCCATGCTGTATGGTGAGGTGGGAGGAGGCAAAGTGTGAATGACGCAGGAGCAGACCAGTGAGTGAAGGGGGCTGATCCACTGTCCCATGCTGTATGCGGAGGTGGGAGGAGGCAAAGTGTGAATGACACAGGAGCAGACCAATGAGTGAAGGGGGCTGATCCACTGTCCCATGCTGTATGTTGCGGTGGGAGGAGGCAAAGTGTGAATGATGCAGGAGCAGACCAATGAGTGAAGGGGGCTGATCCACTGTCCCATGCTGTATGCGGAGGTGGGAGGAGGCAAAGTTTGAATGATGCAGGAGCAGACCAATGAGTGAAGGGGGCTGATCCACTGTCCCATGCTGTATGCGGAGGTGGGAGGAGGCAAAGTGTGAATGATGCAGGAGCAGACCAATGAGTGAAGGGGGCTGATCCACTGTCCCATGCTGTATGCGGAGGTGGGAGGAGGCAAAGTTTGAATGATGCAGGAGCAGACCAATGAGTGAAGGGGCTGATCCACTGTCCCATGCTGTATGGTGAGGTGGGAGGAGGCAAAGTGTGAATGACGCAGGAGCAGACCAGTGAGTGAAGGGGGCTGATCCACTGTCCCATGCTGTATGCGGAGGTGGGAGGAGGCAAAGTGTGAATGACACAGGAGCAGATCAATGAGTGAAGGGGGCTGATCCACTGTCCCATGATGTATGCGGAGGTGGGATAAGGCAAAGTGTGAATGATGCAGGAGCAGACCAATGAGTGAAGGGGCTGATCCACTGTCCCATGCTGTATGCGGAGGTGGGAGGAGGCAAAGTGTGAATGATGCAGGAGCAGACCAATGAGTGAAGGGGCTGATCCACTGTCCCATGCTGTATGCGGAGGTGGGAGGAGGCAAAGTGTGAATGATGCAGGAGCAGACCAATGAGTGAAGGGGCTGATCCACTGTCCCATGCTGTATGCGGAGGTGGGAGGAGGCAAAGTTTGAATGATGCAGGAGCAGACCAATGAGTGAAGGGGCTGATCCACTGTCCCATGCTGTATGGTGAGGTGGGAGGAGGCAAAGTGTGAATGACGCAGGAGCAGCCCAATGAGTGAAGGGGGCTGATCCACTGTCCCATGCTGAATGCAGAGGTGGGAGGAGGCAAAGTGTGAATGATGCTTGAGCGACCAATGAGTGAAGGGGGCTGATCCACTGTCCCATGCTGTATGGTGCGGTAAGCTGAGGTGGGAGGAGGCAAAGTGTGAATGATGCAGGAGCAGACCAATGAGTGAAGGGGGCTGATCCACTGTCCCATCCTGTATGCTGAGGTGGGAGGAGGCAAAGTGTGAATGATGCAGGAACAGACCAATGAGTGAAGGGGCTGATCCACTGTCCCATGCTGTATGCGTAGGTGGGAGGAGGCAAAGTGTGAATGACGCAGGAGCAGACCAATGAGTGAAGGGGGCTGATCCACTGTCCCATGCTGTTTGGTGAGGTGGGAGGAGGCAAAGTGTGAATGAAGCAGGAGCAGACCAATGAGTGAAGGGGGCTGATCCACTGTCCCATGCTGTATGGTGAGGTGGGAGGAGGCAAAGTGTGAATGACGCAGGAGCAGACCAATGAGTGAAGGGGGCTGATCCACTGTCCCATGCTGTATGGTGAGGTGGGAGGAGGCAAAGTGTGAATGACGCAGGAGCAGACCAGTGAGTGAAGGGGGCTGATCCACTGTCCCATGCTGTATGGTGAGGTGGGAGGAGGCAAAGTGTGAATGATGCTTGAGCGACCAATGAGTGAAGGGGCTGATCCACTGTCCCATGCTGTATGGTGCGGTGGGACGAGACAAAGTGTGAATGATGCAGGAGCAGACCAATGAGTGAAGGGGGCTGATCCACTGTCCCATGCTGTATGCGGAGGTGGGAGGAGGCAAAGTGTGAATGATGCAGGAGCAGACCAATGAGTGAAGGGGCTGATCCACTGTCCCATGCTGTATGGTGCGGTGGGACGAGACAAAGTGTGAATGACGCAGGAGCAGACCAATGAGTGAAGGGGGCTGATCCACTGTCCCATGCTGTATGGTGCGGTGGGACGAGACAAAGTGTGAATGATGCAGGAGCAGACCAATGAGTGAAGGGGGCTGATCCACTGTCCCATGTTGTATGGTGCGGCGGGAGGAGGCAAAGTGTGAATGATGCAGGAGCAGACCAATGAGTGAAGGGGGCTGATCCACTGTCCCATGCTGTATGCGGAGGTGGGAGGAGGCAAAGTTTGAATGATGCAGGAGCAGACCAATGAGTGAAGGGGGCTGATCCACTGTCCCATGCTGTAGGCGGAGGTGGGAGGAGGCAAAGTGTGAATGATGCAGGAGCAGACCAATGAGTGAAGGGGCTGATCCACTGTCCCATGCTGTATGCGGAGGTGGGAGGAGGCAAAGTGTGAATGATGCTTGAGCGACCAATGAGTGAAGGGGCTGATCCACTGTCCCATGCTTTATGCGGAGGTGGGAGGAGGCAAAGTGTGAATGATGCTTGAGCGACCAATGAGTAAAGGGGCTGATCCACTGTCCCATGCTGTATGCGGAGGTGGGAGGAGGCAAAGTGTGAATGATGCTTGAGCGACCAATGAGTGAAGGGGGCTGATCCACTGTCCCATGCTGTATGCGGAGGTGGGAGGAGGCAAAGTTTGAATGATGCAGGAGCAGACCAATGAGTGAAGGGGGCTGATCCACTGTCCCATGCTGTATGGTGAGGTGGGAGGAGGCAAAGTGTGAATGACGCAGGAGCAGACCAATGAGTGAAGGGGGCTGATCCACTGTCCCATGCTGTATGGTGAGGTGGGAGGAGGCAAAGTGTGAATGACGCAGGAGCAGACCAGTGAGTGAAGGGGGCTGATCCACTGTCCCATGCTGTATGGTGAGGTGGGAGGAGGCAAAGTGTGAATGATGCAGGAGCAGACCAATGAGTGAAGGGGGCTGATCCACTGTCCCATGCTGTATGGTGAGGTGGGAGGAGGCAAAGTGTGAATGATGCAGGAGCAGACCAATGAGTGAAGGGGGCTGATCCACTGTCCCATGCTGTATGCGGAGGTGGGAGGAGGCAAAGTGTGAATGATGCAGGAGCAGACCAATGAGTGAAGGGGCTGATCCACTGTCCCATGCTGTATGCGGAGGTGGGAGGAGGCAAAGTTTGAATGATGCAGGAGCAGACCAATGAGTGAAGGGGGCTGATCCACTGTCCCATGCTGTATGCGGAGGTGGGAGGAGGCAAAGTGTGAATGATGCAGGAGCAGACCAATGAGTGAAGGGGGCTGATCCACTGTCCCATGCTGTATGCGGAGGTGGGAGGAGGCAAAGTGTGAATGATGCTTGAGCGACCAATGAGTGAAGGGGGCTGATCCACTGTCCCATGCTTTATGCGGAGGTGGGAGGAGGCAAAGTGTGAATGATGCTTGAGCGACCAATGAGTAAAGGGGGCTGATCCACTGTCCCATGCTGTATGCGGAGGTGGGAGGAGGCAAAGTTTGAATGATGCAGGAGCAGACCAATGAGTGAAGGGAGCTGATCCACTGTCCCATGCTGTATGGTGAGGTGGGAGGAGGCAAAGTGTGAATGACGCAGGAGCAGACCAATGAGTGAAGGGGCTGATCCACTGTCCCATGCTCTATGGTGAGGTGGGAGGAGGCAAAGTGTGAATGACGCAGGAGCAGACCAGTGAGTGAAGGGGGCTGATCCACTGTCCCATGCTGTATGGTGAGGTGGGAGGAGGCAAAGTGTGAATGATGCAGGAGCAGACCAATGAGTGAAGGGGGCTGATCCACTGTCCCATGCTGTATGGTGAGGTGGGAGGAGGCAAAGTGTGAATGATGCAGGAGCAGACCAATGAGTGAAGGGGGCTGATCCACTGTCCCATGCTGTATGCGGAGGTGGGAGGAGGCAAAGTGTGAATGATGCAGGAGCAGACCAATGAGTGAAGGGGGCTGATTCACTGTCCCATGCTGTATGGTGCGGTGGGACGAGACAAAGTGTGAATGATGCAGGAGCAGACCAATGAGTGAAGGGGGCTGATCCACTGTCCCATGTTGTATGGTGCGGCGGGAGGAGGCAAAGTGTGAATGATGCAGGAGCAGACCAATGAGTGAAGGGGGCTGACCCACTGTCCCATGCTGTATGGTGCGGTGGGAGGAGGCAAAGTGTGAATGATGCAGGAGCAGACCAATGAGTGAAGGGGGCTGATCCACTGTCCCATGCTGTATGCGGAGGTGGGAGGAGGCAAAGTTTGAATGATGCAGGAGCAGACCAATGAGTGAAGGGGGCTGATCCACTGTCCCATGCTGTATGCGGAGGTGGGAGGAGGCAAAGTGTGAATGATGCAGGAGCAGACCAATGAGTGAAGGGGCTGATCCACTGTCCCATGCTGTATGCGGAGGTGGGAGGAGGCAAAGTGTGAATGATGCTTGAGCGACCAATGAGTGAAGGGGCTGATCCACTGTCCCATGCTTTATGCGGAGGTGGGAGGAGGCAAAGTGTGAATGATGCTTGAGCGACCAATGAGTGAAGGGGGCTGATCCACTGTCCCATGCTGTATGCGGAGGTGGGAGGAGGCAAAGTGTGAATGATGCTTGAGCGACCAATGAGTGAAGGGGGCTGATCCACTGTCCCATGCTGTATGCGGAGGTGGGAGGAGGCAAAGTTTGAATGATGCAGGAGCAGACCAATGAGTGAAGGGGGCTGATCCACTGTCCCATCCTGTATGCTGAGGTGGGAGGAGGCAAAGTGTGAATGATGCAGGAACAGACCAATGAGTGAAGGGGCTGATCCACTGTCCCATGCTGTATGCGGAGGTGGGAGGAGGCAAAGTGTGAATGACGCAGGAGCAGACCAATGAGTGAAGGGGGCTGATCCACTGTCCCATGCTGTTTGGTGAGGTGGGAGGAGGCAAAGTGTGAATGAAGCAGGAGCAGACCAATGAGTGAAGGGGGCTGATCCATTGTCCCATGCTGTATGGTGAGGTGGGAGGAGGCAAAGTGTGAATGACGCAGGAGCAGACCAGTGAGTGAAGGGGGCTGATCCACTGTCCCATGCTGTATGGTGAGGTGGGAGGAGGCAAAGTGTGAATGATGCTTGAGCGACCAATGAGTGTAGGGGCTGATCCACTGTCCCATGCTGTATGGTGCGGTGGGACGAGACAAAGTGTGAATGATGCAGGAGCAGACCAATGAGTGAAGGGGCTGATCCACTGTCCCATGCTGTATGCGGAGGTGGGAGGAGGCAAAGTGTGAATGATGCAGGAGCAGACCAATGAGTGAAGGGGCTGATCCACTGTCCCATGCTGTATGGTGCGGTGGGACGAGACAAAGTGTGAATGATGCAGGAGCAGACCAATGAGTGAAGGGGGCTGATCCACTGTCCCATGTTGTATGGTGCGGCGGGAGGAGGCAAAGTGTGAATGATGCAGGAGCAGACCAATGAGTGAAGGGGGCTGATCCACTGTCCCATGCTGTATGGTGCAGTGGGAGGAGGCAAAGTGTGAATGATGCAGGAGCAGACCAATGAGTGAAGGGGGCTGATCCACTGTCCCATGCTGTATGCGGAGGTGGGAGGAGGCAAAGTTTGAATGATGCAGGAGCAGACCAATGAGTGAAGGGGGCTGATCCACTGTCCCATGCTGTATGCGGAGGTGGGAGGAGGCAAAGTGTGAATGATGCAGGAGCAGACCAATGAGTGAAGGGGGCTGATCCACTGTCCCATGCTGTATGCGGAGGTGGGAGGAGGCAAAGTGTGAATGATGCTTGAGCGACCAATGAGTGAAGGGGGCTGATCCACTGTCCCATGCTTTATGCGGAGGTGGGAGGGGCAAAGTGTGAATGATGCTTGAGCGACCAATGAGTGAAGGGGCTGATCCACTGTCCCATGCTGTATGCGGAGGTGGGAGGAGGCAAAGTGTGAATGATGCTTGAGCGACCAATGAGTGAAGGGGCTGATCCACTGTCCCATGCTGTATGCGGAGGTGGGAGGAGGCAAAGTTTGAATGATGCAGGAGCAGACCAATGAGTGAAGGGGCTGATCCACTGTCCCATGCTGTATGCGGAGGTGGGAGGAGGCAAAGTTTGAATGATGCAGGAGCAGACCAATGAGTGAAGGGGGCTGATCCACTGTCCCATGCTGTATGCGGAGGTGGGAGGAGGCAAAGTGTGAATGATGCAGGAGCAGACCAATGAGTGAAGGGGGCTGATCCACTGTCCCATGCTGTATGCTGAGGTGGGAGGAGGCAAAGTGTGAATGATGCAGGAGCAGACCAATGAGTGAAGGGGCTGATCCACTGTCCCATGCTGTATGGTGCGGTGGGAGCAGGCAAACTGTGAATAATGTAGGAGCAGACCAATGAGTGAAGGGGGCTGATCCACTGTCCCATGCTGTATGGTGCGGTGGGAGGAGGCAAAGTGTGAATGATGCAGGAGCAGACCAATGAGTGAAGGGGGCTGATCCACTGTCCCATGCTGTATGCGGAGGTGTGAGGAGGCAAAGTGTGAATGATGCAGGAGCAGACCAATGAGTGAAGGGGCTGATCCACTGTCCCATGCTGTATGCGGAGGTGGGAGGAGGCAAAGTGTGAATGATGCAGGAGCAGACCAATGAGTGAAGGGGGCTGATCCACTGTCCCATGCTGTATGGTGCGGCAGGAGGAGGCAAAGTGTGAATGATGCTTGAGCGACCAATGAGTGAAGGGGGCTGATCCGCTGTCCAATGCTGTATGCTGAGGTGGGAGGAGGCAAAGTGTGAATAATGCAGGAGCAGACCAATGAGTGAAGGGGGCTGATCCACTGTCACATGCTGTATGGTGCGGTGGGAGGAGGCAAAGTGTGAATGATGCAGGAGCAGACCAATGAGTGAAGGGGCTGATCCACTGTCCCATGCTGTATGCGGAGGTGGGAGGAGGCAAAGTGTGAATGATGCAGGAGCAGACCAATGAGTGAAGGGGGCTGATCCACTGTCCCATGCTGTATGGTGCGGTGGGAGGAGGCAAAGTGTGAATGATGCAGGAGCAGACCAATGAGGGAAGGGGCTGATCCACTGTCCCATGCTGTATGCGGAGGAGGCAAAGTGTGAATGATGCAGGAGCAGACCAATGAGTGAAGGGGGCTGATCCACTGTCCCATGCTGTATGGTGCGGCGGGAGGAGGCAAAGTGTGAATGATGCTTGAGCGACCAATGAGTGAAGGGGGCTGATCCACTGTCCCATGCTGTATGCTGCGGTGGGACGAGACAAAGTGTGAATGATGCAGGAGCAGACCAATGAGTGAAGGGGGCTGATCCACTGTCCCATGCTGTATGGTGCGGTAAGCTGAGGTGGGAGGAGGCAAAGTGTGAATGATGCAGGAGCAGACCAATGAGTGAAGGGGCTGATCCACTGTCCAATGCTGTATGCTGAGGTGGGAGGAGGCAAAGTGTGAATGATGCTTGAGCGACCAATGAGTGAAGGGGGCTGATCCACTGTCCCATGCTGTATGCGGAGGTGGGAGGAGGCAAAGTGTGAATGATGCTTGAGCGACCAATGAATGAAGGGGGCTGCTCCACTGTCCCATGCTGTATGCGGAGGTGGGAGGAGGCAAAGTTTGAATGATGGAGGAGCAGACCAATGAGTGAAGGGGGCTGATCCACTGTCCTATGCTGTATGGTGCGGTGGGAGGAGGCAAACTGTGAATAATGTAGGAGCAGACCAATGAGTGAAGGGGGCTGATCCACTGTCCCATGCTGTATGGTGCGGTGGGATAAGGCAAAGTGTGAATGATGCAGGAGCAGACCAATGAGTGAAGGGGCTGATCCACTGTCCCATGCTGTATGCGGAGGTGGGAGGAGGCAAAGTGTGAATGATGCAGGAGCAGACCAATGAGTGAAGGGGGCTGATCCACTGTCCCATGCTGTATGGTGCGGCAGGAGGAGGCAAAGTGTGAATGATGCTTGAGCGACCAATGAGTGAAGGGGGCTGATCCACTGTCCCATGCTGTATGGTGAGGTGGGAGGAGGCAAAGTGTGAATGATGCAGGAGCAGACCAATGAGTGAAGGGGCTGATCCACTGTCCCAGGCTGTATGGTGCGGTGGGAGGAGGCAAAGTGTGAATGATGCAGGAGCAGACCAATGAGTGAAGGGGGCTGATCCACTATCCCATGCTGTATGGTGCGGTGGGAGGAGGCAAAGTGTGAATGATGCAGAAGCAGACCAATGAGTGAAGGGGCTGATCCACTGTCCCATGCTGTATGCGGAGGTGGGAGGAGGCAAAGTGTGAATGATGCAGGAGCAGACCAATGAGTGAAGGGGGCTGATCCACTGTCCCATGCTGTATGGTGCGGCGGGAGGAGGCAAAGTGTGAATGATGCAGGAGCAGACCAATGAGTGAAGGGGGCTGATCCACTGTCCCATGCTGTATGGTGCGGTAAGCTGAGGTGGGAGGAGGCAAAGTGTGAATGATGCAGGAGCAGACCAATGAGTGAAGGGGCTGATCCACTGTCCAATGCTGTATGCGGAGGTGGGAGGAGGCAAAGTTTGAATGATGCTTGAGCGACCAATGAGTGAAGGGGGCTGACCCAAAGCTCCTCTTTGGGTAGAATTGTGAGCAATCGTTGATTTTTTAACAACACGAAGCTAACCTAGAGCAGATCTACAAAGCGAGAGACCTCCCAGAATGACACAGACGAGGCTGCAATAGCCGAAGTCGTCTTCATACACGACATGGACACCGGGTTGTGCCAAAGACAGGTTTCTTGCACCAAGTCAGTGCATTATTAAATGTTCAAAGTGCTCGGATGTCATTGTATGCCAGCGGATAACCGCTGAAAACATGTCACTAACGAAGCACACACCAGTCACAAATGCTATTTTAAGGAACTCGGGCGGCAGGTTCAGGGCCAAACTGCTGTAAAATTCAGAGACGAAGCAAACTGTCAAAAACCAAGAGCTGGAAATAGCTGCCACCCACATGGACGCCTTTTGACACAATAAAAACCATCTGGCCTCCAGCAGATTTCTAGGAAAAACATCAGAATCTAAGCTGGCACAAAAAGGCGAGCGAGCAATGAAAGGCTCGGCAGAGACACGCTGGTCTCTGTGGCAGCAGGGAGGTGGGGGGGAGGAAGGTTCAGAGATCGGGGGGTGTCAGAGGAGGGGGGGGGGAGTGGGGGATGATTTGCCACAAATGCTGAGCTGGTTCCGCCCCTCTGGGCCCCTGGATTCAAGATTATGCTCCGAGAATTTGGTACTTTATTTTTAGAGCAGAGACTCTAATGCTGTGAATTTATCTCGCCTCATCTCATGGAAATTTAAACACTACAATAATTAAGCGGCAAGAGTAACGGAAGTGACATCACCACCCCTTGGCACCAACAAGATCAGTGAGTGGACACCCCTTGCGCGACCCTTGACCTCTCAGCAGCTTCTTATTCCTACCCCAGGGAGGTGTGGGCGAGGGCATGGAGTGGACAATGGGTAGTGACGTGTTTGCTTTCAGGAGCAGGGGTGGCAAGGGCAGTGCCAGGGGTATCACATGGTCAGCCAAGGGCAGCAGCTGGTACCACTGGCCACCCTAGTTTCCGCCCATGCACACTCTGAGGTTCACCCAGGGTGCCCACCCAGAAACTGACAGAGGTAAACCTGCGCCTTTTAGGAAAGGCCTAAAGTGTGATCACTTCAAGATGGCGTTTTACTTACCTTTCACTAGTGCACAGAAGGGGAAACGTGCACTAGAGACGGCGGCGGGCGATGATGGGTTACCCACAAGAAGTGAAAGGGAGTACAGGGGAATCGAGGTTCAGAGAACCACTGCCCCTTTCGTGGCCTTCTGCACCAGGTCGCTCTTCAGGAACCTTGGAGCTTCTCAAGCTCAGGGCAAGGAGCGATCCGGGTGGGGCTCGGGAGGTGGCAAATTTGCCCCAAAAGCAGCAGGAATCTTTGTGAGAAAAAAATATGGTTATGAATAAACAGCTTGTGGCCGTAACAGTCACCACTGACTGGTTGTGAACTGGACTTCTGAACCCCAGGTCATTCTAAGGGTTCACAAGCAGGTGCGTGGACACTGGTGAAAACGACCCTGAGACACTGGGGTGGCCGGGTCACCCTGGAAGAGGTGACGCAAAGAGCCAAGGCGGTGTTTCACTGTCAGGCCAGGTTACACTTTACACACTAGAACCTCAACAAATACAAGAAACTCATTCCAGGAACGGGGGTGTGGAGAAAGAATTGTGGAGTGTGGAGAATGGATACAGTGGGCACAAGACCGCACACCTATTTACTTTTATCTTCCTGAAAAGAATTGCACACGTCACCGCCCCTGGGTGACTGTACAGACACTGATCAGATGCCCCCCTAAAAGGTGCGGGTGGCGAGCTGGTGTTTGCAACAAAGGCAAACATCTGGAGAACACTAGGCAAACATCTGGAGAACACTAAAGTCTGGCACAGGCATCAGTTGCTGCACTTATGAATAGGGCTCCCGGTTTTATGGTATTTATTTTTTGTGCACTTCCATCTGTATTTATCCGTATTTATTGTTTAGCCATCATATTGGTATTTATCCATATTTATTTTGTGTTTTGCGACCAGAAGTGGTGATAGCTCGTATTTTTCTACATTTATTTAACGGACAGACGAGCACTCATACTTTGATGCCTGTCAGGTTTTAGCACATTACACAGCCAAATATAATCAAATAATAAATCCACATGAAATAAATTAGCGGAGTAGCACAAACACATGTTGAGATGTGCAGTGATTTAAGCAGATCTCATTCAGCTTTGTAACGCCTCTTGCTGCCAATATGTACAGACATTGGCCTGAAATTCATTAATTTCCGCACGGCGAGTCACTCAAAGGAAGCCAAAGTATCTGTATTTTATCACTTTTAAAAATAAATACAGACCGGAAACAATGTTTTCTGTCTGTATTTATCTGCAAAACTTAGTAAAAACAGAAAACAGGGAGCGCTATTTATGAACAATGAAGAGGGCACAGAAAAGGTTATTGGTGAAAAACAAGAAAAGTAGAGTGGATTGCAGGGGCGTGAATGGAAATCATAAACTTAAATCAGTGGAGAATGAATCACGTCCTGTTTTTTGACAGGGTCTTTTGATCTCGTGCTCTAGAGAACCTCATTCACATTAGGCGTACGGAGCGGTATATGTTGAATCTCCGCTTTGTTAAATAAGTGAATAACATCATCATTGGGTCTTATCCCTTGAGTGCTCAGTTCTCCAAGTGATCTTCAATCCTCCAACCAGAGGAAGACCGTCTGTTTTTTTTACGGTTGTGATTAGAGAGTGGAAGGGCATCTAAAAAAATGAGTGGGATTAAAAATGTCTCCATTCCTTAGTCCGGTCTTTTATTTACAAAGGAAGGAGCAGAGTTAAAAGTAGGTGGGCGGTGCTAGTGTGGAAGAGTTACTGTTCCACCGCACCTGATGTCGTGATTGGTCGACATGTTTCGGCCCTTGGTAGCCTTTGTAGGTCTGCGGACCTTCTTCAGGACCGAAAGGGAAAAATTGGCAACCTTTGGGGTAGGTAACACGGCGTAAGTGACTCACTTACCCTTCTTCAACAGTGAGCTCAATCGCTTCCGGGGCACTAAGGACAGAGTCAGCACAAGAAGCTGACAGGACGCTGAATAGAGCGAGCCCTATCCAGTCCCTTTCCCCGAAGCAGCAATGCGCATCTCCTTAAAAAGTTATAGACAAAAGATGTACCAATAATCTACACAACAAACTGAGCAATTGGGCTCACTGTTGAAGAAGGGTAACTGTAGAGTACTTGGAGAACTGAGCACTCAAGTGATAAGACCCAATGATAATGCGATTCACTTATTTAGCAAAGCGGAGAATCCACATATACCGCACCGTATGCTTAATGTGAATGAGGATCTCCAGAGCACGAGATCAAAAGACCCTGGCAAAAAATAGGACGTGTGATTCATTCTCCAATGATTTTGAGTATACCTAACGGAAGCTGAATGAATCTCTGCTTCTCCCTCCCTCCTTCTGATTTAATGATTATTGGAAATCAAACTCAATTTCATGCATCTTTAGGCCAGATTATCTTGTTTTATGTTAATTCTGCCATTGCTTAATCATTCAGGACCCATCAGTGTGTAGTGTCCGGACACACCCCTACAGGGAGCTCTGTCCGGGTAGACTCCTACAAGGAGGGCACAAAGAACTGAAGGGCCGGGATGGGCGAGGCTGGCTTCTGCCACTGTCTGGGTACAGGACGAGGCTGGCCTCTGGCACTGTCCGGGTACAGGACGAGGCTGCCTCTGCCACTGTCCGGGTACAGGGTGAAGCTGGCCTCTTGCACTGTCCGGGTACAGGACGAGGCTGCCTCTGCCACTGTCCGGGTACAGGGTGAAGCTGGCCTCTTGCACTGTCCAGGTACAGGGCGAGGCTGAATCTGCCACTGTCTGGGTACAGGGCGAGGCTAGCCTCTGCCACTGTCTGGGTACACGGCGAGGCTGCCTCTGCCACTGTCCGGGCACAGGGCAGGGCTGGCCTCTGCCACTGTCCGGGCACACTCCTACAAGGAGGGTACAAAGAACTACAGGAGGGCGAGGCTGCCTCTGCCACTGTCCAGGTACAGGGCGAGGCTGACCTCTGGCACTGTCCGGGTACAGGGCGAGGCTGACCTCTGGCACTGTCCGGGTACAGGGCGAGACTGGCCTCTGGCACTGTCCGGGTACAGGGCGAGACTGGCCTCTGGCACTGTCTGGGTACAGGGCAAGGCTGGCCTCTGGCACTGTCCGGGTACAGGGTAAGGCTGACCTCTGGCACTGTCCGGGCACAGGGCGAGGCTGGCCTCTGGCATTGTCCGGGCACAGGGCGAGGCTGGCCTCTGGCACTGTCCGGGCACAGGGCGAGGCTGGCCTCTGGCACTGTCCGGGTACACCACTACTAGGAGGGCAGAAACAGCTGCAGGGCCGGGATGGGCGAGGCTGGCCTCTGCCACTGTCCGGGCACAGGGCGAGGCTGACCTCTGCCACTGTCCGGGTACAGGGTGAGGCTGGCCTCTGGCACTGTCCGGGTACAGGGCGAGGCTGGCCTCTGGCACTGTCCGGGTACAGGGCGAGGCTGGCCTCAGCCACTGTCCGGGCACAGGGCGAGGCTGGCCTCTGGCACTGTCCGGGTACAAGGCGAGGCTGGCCTCTTGCACTGTCCGGGCACAGGGCGAGGCTGGCCTCTGCCACTGTCCGGGCACAGGGCGAGGCTGGCATCTGCCACTGTCCGGGCACAGGGCGATGCTGGCATCTGCCACTGTCCGGGCACAGGGCGATACTGGCCCTCTGCCACTGTCTGGGCACAGGGCGAGGCTGGCCTCTGGCACTGTCCGGGCACAGGGCGAGGCTGGCCTCTTGCACTGTCCTGGCACAGGGCGAGGCTGACCTCTGGCACTGTCCGGGCACACTCCTACAAGGAGGGCATAAACAGCTGCAGGGCCGGGGATGGGCGAGGCTGGCCTCTGCTACTGTCCGGGTACAGGGCGAGGCTGGCGTCTGGCACTGTCCGGGCACAGGGCGAGGCTGGCCTCTGGCACTGTCCGGGCACAGGGCGAGGCTGGCCTCTTGCACTGTCCGGGTACAGGGCGAGGCTGGCCTCTGGCACTGTCCGGGCACACTCCTACAAGGAGGGCATAAACAGCTGCAGGGCCGGGGATGGGCGAAACTGGTCTCTGGCACTGTCCAGGCACAGGGCGAGGCTGGCGTCTGGCACTGTCCGGGCACAGGGCGAGGCTGGCCTCTGGCACTGTCCGGGCACAGGGCGAGGCTGGCCTCTTGCACTGTCCGGGTACAGGGCGAGGCTGGCCTCTGGCACTGTCCGGGTACAGGGCGAGGCTGGCCTCTGGCACTGTCCGGGCACACTCCTACAAGGACGGTACAAAGAACTGCATGGCCGGAGATGGGGAGGCTGGCCTCAGGCACTGCCCGGGTACACCCCTCCAAAGCGGGCACAAAGAGCTGCGCACCAGGGTCAGAGCTAGGCTCGGAAGTGGGGTGATTGGTCTGAGGAGACGCGGCTGGGGGCGCCAACTCAACTCCCTGGCACCACTCCGCCTGGAGTCCTTCCAGCGCCATTAAAGCGCTCGGCCAAGTATGAAGCGCCTGGCGCAGGTGAACATTTCACTGCTGCCCGTCTCCTGGCACCGGGCACAGGGCGGCCTCCGGCCTTGTAGGGCCCTGTTATCGCATTCCCAACCGTTTAGTTTCCAAAACAGCCTCGCAAACCATTTCATGCCCAGACAGCCGATCTGTGGGGCGATAAGGAAGAAAAGCGAACGTCAAACTGTGCTGCGCCTTGAAAGAAAACATCTGGCGCGTCAGCCGGGCCCGCGCAAGGCCCCGGGCGAGGGGTACAGAACCCCGGGACGTGGATACTGGCAGCCTAGGGTCGTGGCCTGGAGCGACCCCTGCCACTGCTCTTGAAACTCTAGGTCTCAGGGGTCATGAAGGCACTGAAAGAAACACAAAGAAACAGGACTCGAAGCGCTATGTTGACGCTGCCGTTTCCACTCCGTGCATTTGTGCCTAGCCCTGCAGCAGAAAATAGGAGGCGCTTGGGGACACAGAGTCATACGAGGGGTTATGCCCATGATGGCAAAGGGTGCGCGATGTCACTTCCGGCACGCCTGGCACTCTGATGATTCAAAGTCCATGATCTTTTTCTCTTAAAGCTCACTCCAGGCGCTGCACCCAGAACCTGTTAACTGGACTTACCTCTTGGCCGTGGAAGGTTGAAAACCACCTTGGTAAAAGGATCAAGTGATGACATCACAACACTACCAACAAGGAATAGTTGCAAGAAGGTTATTCTCGATCTGTAAAGCGCTTGTGCACCTGATGGTTTCTTGGCGCTAGAGTATGTCAGACCGCAGCACTTACTCAGTCAACCCTACCAAGAGGCTGGACAGTGCTTAATTTGTGAAAAAATAAGTGCCAGGCCCCACGTCGGGAGGCCACTGCAGCTTGCACCACCCATTGCACGTGCCAGCGCTGCCAAGGATAGTACCACTTCTACTAACCAGCACACTGCTACATGTGACACTACAGACTATTCCAGGCCCCCCAAGCTATAAGAATGGCTTGGGAGGCAGGTATTGATCGTTTATAAGGTATACTGAATTAACAAACAACTGTTGTTGCGTTCACCTCTAAATTAGACACACAGCACCACCAAGTGGAAGACTATCGAAAGTGCCGATGTTGACAATTAAGTGCCGCTGCCGAGCACCGAAAACCACCGGCTCAAATTAAGCACTGAAGAGGCAGGTTTTGAGCGTACGCCTCGTTACTGAGCCGTGCATGCACACAGTAGCTGAGAACGATACCTAGCAATACACTGGTTGTGGCAAGAAGGGACTCTTGGTAATGACCAAAGTCCTGGCATGGCAAGGAGAGCTGTGCCAGTGCCACCCTGAACCCGCACCACTGGTCTTGAATCTTTGTTCACCCCTCTAGTGCTCAATTGTCAGTAAAGGTGCACCATGGTTTCTGACACTAGTAGTTGAGCTCTGGTCTTTGCTGGCCCGGGTAGACTTGAGTGCACCATCCCACCCTGGAGACCTCTCTTCCCTCCATGTGTGCAGGGGGCGAGGGGGTGGAGCGCCTGGTCCATGCTGGCCCAGGTAGACTTGAGCGCACCTTCCCACCCTGGAGACCTCTCTTCCCCCCACGTGTGTAGGGGCGAGGGGGTGGGGGGGTGGAGTTCCTGGTCCATGCTGGTCAGGTGTAGCCTCAAGTGCACCTTCCCACCCTGGAGACCTCTCTTCCCCCCACGTGTGCAGGGGGTGGAGTTCCTGGCCCTTGCTGGTCAGGTGTAGCCTTGAGTGCACCATCCCACCCTGGAGACCTCTCTTCCCTCCATGTGTGCAGGGGGCGAGGGGGTGGAGCGCCTGGTCCATGCTGGCCCAGGTAGACTTGAGCGCACCTTCCCACCCTGGAGACCTCTCTTCCCCCCACGTGTGTAGGGGCGGGGGGGGTGAGGGGGTGGAGCGCCTGGTCCTTGCTGGCCAGGGGTAGCCTTGAGTGCACCTTCCCACCCTGGAGACCTCTCTTCCCCCCACGTGTGCAGGGGGTGAGGGGGTGGAGTTCCTGGCCCTTGCTGGTCAGGGGTAGCCTTGAGTGCACCTTCCCACCCTGGAGACCTCTCTTCCCCCACGTGTGCAGGGGGCGAGGGGGTGGAGCGCCTGGTCCTTGCTGGTCAGGGGTAGCCTCGAGTGCACCTTCCCACCCTGGAGACCTCTCTTCCCCCCCACGTGTGCAGGGGGTGGAGTTCCTGGTCCTTGCTGGCCAGGGGTAGCCTTGAGTGCACCTTCCCACCCTGGAGACCTCTCTTCCCCCCACGTGTGCAGGGGGTGGAGTGCCTGGTCCTTGCTGGTCAGGGGTAGCCTTGAGTGCACCTTCCCACCCTGGAGACCTCTCTTCCCCCCACGTGTGCAGGGGGCGAGGGGGTGGAGCACCTGGTCCTTGCTGGTCAGGGATAGACTTGAGCGCACCTTCCCACGCTGGAGACCTCTCTTCCCCCCCGTGTGCAGGGGGTGGAGCGCCTGGTCCTTGCTGCCCAGTGGTAGCCTTGAGTTCACCTTCCCACCCTGGAGACCTCTCTTCCCCCCACGTGTGCAGGGGTGGAGTTCCTGGCCCTTGCTGGTCAGGTGTAGCCTTGAGTGCACCTTCCCACCCTGGAGACCTCTCTTCCCCCCACGTGTGCAGGGGGTGGAGTTCCTGGTCCTTGCTGGCCAGGGGTAGCCTTGAGTGCACCTTCCCACCCTGGAGTCCTCTCTTCCCCCCACGTGTGCAGGGGGTGGAGCGCCTGGTCCTTGCTGGCCAGGGGTAGCCTTGAGTGCACCTTCCCACCCTGGAGACCTCTCTTCCCCCCACATGTGCAGGGGGTGGAGCGCCTGGTCCTTGCTGGCCAGGGATAGACTTCAGTGCACCTTCCCACCCTGGAGACCTCTCTTCCCCATCCATGTGTAGGGGGTGGAGTGCCTGGTCCATGCTGGAGACCTCTCTTCCCCCCACGTGTGCAGGGGTGGAGCGCCTGGTCCTTGCTGGCCAGGGATAGACTTGAGTGCACCTTCCCACCCTGGAGACCTCTCTTCCCCCCACGTGTGCAGTGGGTGAGGGGGTGGAGTTCCTGGCCCTTGCTGGTCAGGTGTAGCCTTGAGTGCACCTTCCCACCCTGGAGACCTCTCTTCCCCCCACGTGTGCAGGGGGTGGAGCGCCTGGTCCTTGCTGGCCAGGTGTAGCCTTGAGTGCACCTTCCCACCCTGGAGACCTCTCTTCCCCCCACGTGTGCAGGGGGTGGAGTTCCTGGCCCTTGCTGGTCAGGGGTAGCCTTGAATGCTCCTTCCCACCCTGGAGACCTCTCTTCCCCCCACGTGTGCAGGGGGTGGAGCACCTGGTCCTTGCTGGTCAGGTGTAGCCTTGAGTGCACCTTCCCACCCTGGAGACCTCTCTTCCCCCACGTGTGCAGGGGGTGGAGCACCTGGTCCTTGCTGGTCAGGTGTAGCCTTGAGTGCACCTTCCCACCCTGGAGCCCTCTCTTCCCCCCACGTGTGCAGGGGGTGGAGCGCCTGGTCCTTGCTGGCCAGGTGTAGCCTTGAGTGCACCTTCCCACCCTGGAGACCTCTCTTCCCCCCACGTGTGCAGGGGTGGAGTTCCTGGTCCTTGCTGGCCAGGTGTAGCCTTGAGTGCACCTTCCCACCCTGGAGACCTCTCTTCCCCCACGTGTGCAGGGGGTGGAGTTCCTGGCCCTTGCTGGTCAGGGGTAGCCTTGAATGCTCCTTCCCACCCTGGAGACCTCTCTTCCCCCCACGTGTGCAGGGGGTGGAGCACCTGGTCCTTGCTGGTCAGGTGTAGCCTTGAGTGCACCTTCCCACCCTGGAGACCTCTCTTCCCCCCACGTGTGCAGGGGGTGGAGCACCTGGTCCTTGCTGGTCAGGTGTAGCCTTGAGTGCACCTTCCCACCCTGGAGCCCTCTCTTCCCCCCCACGTGTGCAGGGGGTGGAGCGCCTGGTCCTTGCTGGCCAGGTGTAGCCTTGAGTGCACCTTCCCACCCTGGAGACCTCTCTTCCCCCCACGTGTGCAGGGGGTGGAGTTCCTGGTCCTTGCTGGCCAGGTGTAGCCTTGAGTGCACCTTCCCACCCTGGAGACCTCTCTTCCCCCCACGTGTGCAGGGGGTGGAGTTCCTGGCCCTTGCTGGTCAGGGGTAGCCTTGAATGCTCCTTCCCACCTCTCTAGATTATGAGATTGACGCCTGGTGGCATCTCAGGTCACAATGAAGGACCTGCCCCACTGCAGGAGGAGTCTACAGACCTTCTGGAGACCTCTTTTCCCCCTACACGTTTTTGGAGGGCCTGGCAGCTGCTATTTGTTGCTGGGGTACTCCTTTTTTAAAAGTAGTGCTTATGCACAAGTGAAAAAATCTTCTTTTTTTAAGTTTAGTACTCAAAATGGGGTCGGCCTCTTGAAACAGTAAATAAAAACTATACAATTTTGGGCGCCAGCGTCATTCTGTAGGCACATGCATACGTCACCAAACAGACTCATGCATACGGAATGACACGTCCGCCATACCATCATTGCATATTTTTTTCTTTTTTCCGATGCTGCACAGCATAGACAAAAAGCACTGGCAAAGCCAATAGGGCAAAAGGGTGTGGCCTATTGGCTTTGTCGATGTTTGTTTATACAGTGTAGCCAGGGCCCTAGGTTGACATTCACACAATCCACGTCCCATAGGAGGCGCTTCCAGCCCTTGATCGAGGATGAGGTGAGGTAAGAGGTTCTTTGTAAAATGATAACTACAAAACGACGATGCTTTAACAGTGCGCATCACCTTTAAACGGGGTCCTGCATAGCTTCCAGTGAGCTCACCTTTAAACGGGGTCCTGCATAGCTTCCAGTGAGCTCACCTTTAAACGGGGTCCTGCATAGCTTCCAGTGCGCATCACCTTTAAACGGGGTCCTGCATAGCTTCCAGTGAGCTCACCTTTAAACGGGGTCCTGCATAGCTTCCAGTGCGCATCACCTTTAAACGGGGTCCTGCATAGTTTCCAGTGCGCATCACCTTTAAACGGGGTCCTGCATAGCTTCCAGTGAGCTCACCTTTAAACGGGGTCCTGCATAGCTTCCAGTGCGCATCACCTTTAAACGGGGTCCTGCTTAGCTTCCAGTGCGCATCACCTTTAAACGGGGTCCTGCATAGCTTCCAGTGCGCATCACCTTTAAACTGGGTCCTGCATAGCTTCCAGTGCGCATCACCTTTAAACGGGGTCCTGCATAGCTTCCAGTGCGCATCACCTTTAAACGGGGTCCTGCATAGCTTCCAGTGAGCTCACCTTTAAACGGGGTCCTGCATAGCTTCCAGTGAGCTCACCTTTAAACGGGATCCTGCATAGCTTCCAGTGCGCATCACCTTTAAACGGGGTCCTGCATAGCTTCCAGTGAGCTCACCTTTAAACGGGGTCCTGCATAGCTTCCAGTGAGCTCACCTTTAAACGGGGTCCTGCATAGCTTCCAGTGAGCTCACCTTTAAACGGGGTCCTGCATAGCTTCCAGTGAGCTCACCTTTAAACGGGGTCCTGCATCTTCCAGTGCGCATCACCTTTAAACGGGGTCCTGCATAGCTTCCAGTGAGCTCACCTTTAAACGGGGTCCTGCATAGCTTCCAGTGAGCTCACCTTTGCTGGGACATGCCCCTAATATGGATATGGGCCACCGCCATATGACAACCACTGTGTATCACAGCTCCTATACCTGCCCCCAGCTCTTTCAACTAAGCCTCCCATAGTGGGTTCCCGCGTATTTTTATGATAAAAGTAATAATGTAATCTATTAACCACAGTTGAGCACCTTAGGACCGAGATGGCAGCTGTAGGTGCGAGGAATCCTTCAGATCCTAATACGAGTATCATGACCCACAGAACCTTCCTTTTATTACCGGTGTGTGACTACAGAGGGTACCGTCTCCTCCCAGACCATGAAGTTTGGTATCCACTAAGTTAAGGTGCGATATGTATACCATATGCATGCATGCATTCACCTGGTACATGTGTATGTTTGGTTTGAAGTGCAGTGTCACTTTTACACTTACATGCGTGATGATCCCACATGTATTGATGATTTCGAGTGCCAATTAATATGTTCCTGTGTTTCTAAATTTTTGTTTCTTTGAATACCTTTATTTAATTAGGAGACATAGCTAAGTGCCAAGGTAGGACTCACTTTAACACTACCTATTTTTGCAGCACTCACGGACGTTAGGTGAGTCAGCTTGTTAGGGAACCCCTGGCCCTGAAGAATGCCCATGACCTGTATTGGCTAGAGTAGGGCAGAAACATGTTGGCATATGATGGACGGTGGGGCCATCACGCCTACATTCCGTTCCATTATTGTTTTTAGCCGTGCCAGAGGTACCCGAGAATAAAGGTGATAACCTGGGTTTACCTCTAAGTGTTTTTAGCGATGTCGTAACCTTTCTGTCCAGGAAGCTTTTATTGAAGAACTCCCTCTACTTCGAGATAGAGTCCGCCCTGGTGGTACCATCCAACCAGGGTGGGGAGAGGTCGGCCATGATGAAGCATGCCTCAAATAGTGGGTGAGGCCTCCTCTTCCAATAAGATTGGTATCTCGTAAGGGGATTCCCAAGCACCTAATCAGGGTAACAATCCTGGCCTAGACCTCAATAGGTAACTTTGCCTGGGCACCCGTGTGTGCTGTTTGTGAGGTAAGAGGGCATCGTTGTCATACCTTCCCGGCCCAAAGGCAGAGCCAGGGTACAGATTTAAACTCTACTGATTCACGCTAGCTGTCGGGGGGAGGTGTTCGGCAAGCAACACAAAGGAGATGTGGGGGACAAGGGAGAGACCAGCAACAACGAGCAGTGTGAGGAAGGCGGAGGGGGCAAGAAACAGGGGAGGTACGGGGGAGGAGGGAGGGAGCTGCAACACAGACAACAGGAGGAGGACGGGGGAAGCAACAAGAGGGAGGGGTGTGGGTGAGGAGAGAGGGAGGAGCAACACAGCCTACAGCAGGGGAAGGGGTGGAGGTTCGTACAAGAGCACGGACGGGAGGGTGGAAAGAGGGAGGAATTCAGACACATGCACTCTTATAGAGTTCACGACAAAAAGTTTTAAATAAAAGTACCGGTTAGAGCGCACGGCCAGTGGAAGGACACTGAGTGCAGGCAGGAAACTGTACTTGGTCCATGCTCCATGCAGGGACAAACACTGAAGCCCCAGGAGGAAGCAGGCGGTGCTGACCAATAAGAAGCAAGGAAACAAGAGTGACGTCAAAGCCGACCAATTATAAGTACTAGTATGGCTCGAAGTCTGTTTTAAGGGTTTTTTTGTTTACAAAACATTTCGTCTACAGTGCAGGCTTTTTTTTGTTTACAAAAGATTTTGTTGATATCGCAGGCACCATCTCCAGCGAAACCTAAAAAATGCATCGTGCAGATGCACAGTTGCATTCAATTTTCACATGCAAAGCCAAACTGTTGCAATTTAGTATAAAGAAAAACATTTGCATTTGAGTATTCGAGGAACTCTGGGATTTCATGGACTACTCCTCGAATTCTTTGAGAATTGGGGAAAAAAAGTCCGAAATTTGCTCGAAATGTCATATTTTTTCTTTTCTTTGTGAATCGGCTGAATGCGCCTTCAGGGGTGGGTGTCAGATTAATGATCACAGCAGGAGTGCCCCTCCCAGCCCTCTAGTCTGATCTCTTCCACCCCAGACATGGGCGCAGATCTTTACGAACAAAACTCAGAAACCGAGACAGCCCTCCTTAGAACCAAATGTGTTGTTGTTATGGCGAGTCCAAGGCGCCCCCATGCCACTAGGGCGCAGAAAGCAAATGCCAACCATGTTTTGCCATTTGAGAGGCTGGCTCAAAAAAGAGAAAATGTGGAAAAATAGCTGCTTTGCCAGCCAGAGGCGGCTCCGGGGGATGGAGTGCCCGGCCAGCCGAGCCTGCTGTGGGCGGGAAATGCCCGAATAACAACCTGTGTTTCCTGTCGCTCGAGGGTGGCTCTGAAGGGCGATAATGCGCTTTCATCTAATGCACATTCACGAAAAAGCCAATATTTGCATGTCAATATCATACTGTTTGCCTTGGTAAAGATTGCAATAGCAGGAAAGTGCGAGAGCGGGCAGATATCACAGCTGAACCTTATCTGACGGAACTAAAGAAACATTTAAAAGTATAATAAAGGAATGGTTAACCTATAGGACCCCCAAAGGAACCCGTTGGCACTGTGGCAGAAGACCTGAGGTGGCCCCGTGCACCAGACCCAAGGGGACGCCGTGCACCAGACCCGAAGGGCCCCCGTGCACCAGACCCGAAGGACCCCCCATGCACCAGACCAGAGTTGGCCCCGGGCTCCAGACCCGAGGTGGCCCCGTGCACCAGACACGAAGGGCCCCCCCGTGCACCAGACCCGAAGGGCCCCCCGTGCACCAGACCCGAAGGATCCCCCGTGCACCAGACCCAAGGGGACGCCGTGCACCAGACCCAAGGGGACGCCGTGCACCAGACCCGAAGGGCCCCCGTGCACCAGACCCGAAGGGCCCCCCGTGCACCAGACCCGAAGGGGCCTCCGTGCACCAGACCCGAAGGGGCCTCCGTGCACCAGACCCAAAGGGCCCCCCGTGCAACAGATCCGAAGGGGCCTCCGTGCACCAGACCCAAAGGGCCCCCTCATGCAACAGATCCGAGGTGGCACCCGTGCAACAGACCCGAGGGGATCCCGTGCACCAGACCCAAGTTGGCCCCGTGCACCAGACCTGAGGTGGCCCCGTGCACCAGACCCGAGGTGGCCCCGTGCACCAGACCCGAGGTGGCCCCGTGCACCAGACCCGAGGTGGGCCCGTGCACCAGACCCGATGTGGGCCGGTGCACCAGACCCGAGGTGGGCCCGTGCACCAGACCCGAGGTGGGCCCGTGCACCAGACCCGAGGTGGGCCCGTGCACCAGACCCGAGGTGGGCCCGTGCACCAGACCCGAGGTGGGCCCGTGCACCAGACCCGAGGTGGGCCCGTGCACCAGGCTCAAGGTGGGCCCGTGCACCAGGCTCAAGGTGGCCCCGTGCACCAGGCCCAAGGTGGCCCCGTGCACCAGACACGCGGGGACCCCGTGCACCAGACACGCGGGGACCCCGTGCACCAGACACGCGGGGACCCCGTGCACCAGACACGCGGGGACCCCGTGCACCAGACAGGCGGGGACCCCGTGCACCAGACAGGCGGGGACCCCGTGCACCAGACACGCGGGGACCCCGTGCACCAGACCCGATGTGGCCTCGTGCACCAGACCCGATGTGGCCCCGTGCATCAGACCCGAGGGGACCCCGTGCACCACACCAGAGGGGACCCCGTGCACCAGACCAGAGGGGACCCTGTGCACCAGACCAGAAGTGGCCCCGTGCACCAGACACGTGGGGGCCCCGTGCACCAGACTCAAAGGGAGCCCCGTGCACCAGACTCAAAGGGGGCCCGTGCACCAGACTCAAAGGGGGCCCCGTGCACCAGACTCAAAGGGGGCCCTGTGCACCAGATCCAAGGGGGCTCCGTGCACCAGATCCAAGGTGGCCCCATCCCGTGCACAAGACTAAGGTGGCCCTGTGCACAAGACCCGAGGTGGCCCCGTGCACCAGACCCCAGGTGGCCCAGTGCACCAGACCCCAGGTGGCCCAGTGCACCAGACCCCAGGTGGCCCCGTGCACCAGACCCCAGGTGGCCCCGTGCACCAGACCCCAGGTGGCCCCGTGCACCAAACCCCAGGTGGCCCCATGCACCAGACCCAAAGGGGCCCCTGTGCACCAGAACCGAAGGGGTCCCTGTGCACCAGACCCGAAGGGGCCCCTGTGCACCAGAACCGAGGTGGCCCCGTGCACCAGACCCGAAGCCTGGTAGATCACATCCTAGACATCCGGGTAACCTGGAGACGTCACTTCCCAGCTAGTCTTGAAGCAAGAACCTTGCAGAGCGAACCTGAGCATTATATGGTATTTCCAAATCTGGGGCTTTAATCATCAGAAATCTACATTATGGTTACGTAGATTTCAGAGCTCTGCAGGGTTCAAGACGAACCCCAGGGGTACTACTGAATATCTGTGTCGGTCGAAGCTCTGCAGGGGTATTTCAATTTGCTTTCTCCCCCAGTGGAACAGCCTTTACTCCTGCCTTTTACATGAGTAGTTTGCACGGATTTTAACACAGGAAACTACTGGTAAAAAGGCTGCAAATACGTATAAATATATGGGTGTTCACTACAATGTGCACACTTCCCAGCCGCTAACCAAGAAAAGTATCCACCAAACTGCGGATTATCTGTTATTAAAACTATGATTTACAATGGGAAAATTCTACCGTTCATGGGTCACCAGCCAGAAAATGTCCTTTTACTCTTGCATATCAGAATTTTGCCAACTTAAGTGAATCGTGCCCTAAATGGTTGATATATATATATAATCCTTAATGTGAAAATATCATTATAGGACACGACGTGACTTGTCATCAGACTCACAGGATATCCGGTCTTTGTTGAAGGCAGTCATCCTCTCAGGGGTTCTGGAGGTCGCTGACTGCAGGACAGGGCGACTTATGGCGCAGGATCTCCGTAAACTGCAGATGGGCCGGTAGGGCTGGGGCCAAGTCAGTTCTTCTCTGCAGTCCCCTCTGCTGGGCGTCTTCTTTCATCCTTCTTCTTCGTAGGGTGCGGGAATCTGTCTTCTTGGTTCAGGGCTGCCCCCTAAATACTGAATTTAGGGGACGTTTTAGGGGTCTCGAGGTCAGTAGCCAATGGGCTACTGACCTTAGGGTGACCACACCCTTGGTGTGCTCACCCCATGTGGGGGGAGTGGGCACAATCCCTAATTCTGATTGGAGAGTGCCTGCCATCTGCAAGATGGGGAGCACTGAAGAGTGGGCTTCACTTCGCCTCCTCCATCTGTGGGGTGGGGTTGGCAGAGGTGGGCACACCTTCTGGGCTGTGCTAATTTTTCCAGCCTGTCTTCCTGCCGAAAAAGAGGGGAGACAGGAAGGGGGCCTGCTCCTGATAGCAGGAGAGGCTGGTGGTCGTGTTACAAAGACAGCAAAGCCTTTGAAGCTCCCCTGCCACAGATGGCTCTTCCTGGCATGGGGGAGGTGTGACCACCTCCGCCCAGGAAAGGCTTTGTTTCTGGGCTCAGGGAGCAAAGGCTCAACCCCAGGGGTTCAGAAACATGTTTCATGGTGGCAGGCTGGTGTGTACCAGTCAGGGAACCCACCACAGAGGCTGGTCGTTTTTCAGGGGGCATCTCTAAGTGCATTGTATAATAAATCCCACACAGGCATCAGTGTGGGTTTATTATGCTGAGAAGTTTGCTAACAAACTTCCCAGAATTCACTACTGCCATTATGGTGCTGTGGAGTTTGTTATGACAAACTCCCAGACCATATACTCTTCATGGCTTTACTGCACTTACAATGTCTAAAAATGGACTTAGACACTGTAGGGGTACAGTGTTCATGCAACTGTACCCTTACCAGTGGTATAGTGCACCCAGCTAGAGGGGTGTCTTACCTATACCATAGGTAGTGGGTTGCAGGCATGGCACACAGGAATGTGTGCCATGTCGACTCTTCACTTTTCTCTGCACCAAACATGCAGCCTGCAATAGCAGTGTGTGTGTGTTAATGTGCAGGCCCTCTAAGGGTGACACAATATGTGCTGCAGCCCTTAGAGGCCTTCCCTGGTCACAGTGCCCTTGGTACCCATGGTACCTTTTACAAGAGACTTACATGTGGCCAGAGAGGTGCCAATTGGGGGTACAAAGGTACAGTTTGGGGAAAGAACACAGGCCCTGGGAACCTGATTGGCAGGGACCCAGGGCACACCAAGTCAATGTGCATCAGAAATCTAGCAAAAAGTGGGGGGGGAGGGTTACTGCAACAGAAACCCAGCTTCCTACACTCCCCAGTTTTTTCATCCCACTTAAAGCCCTGCATAATAGCAATAGTTTAACTTATATCTGAAACCCTATGCCGCCGTCAATAGCATGCTGAGTTACTCCAAGTGTCTGGGAATGCACCCTGCATTCAGACAACTCACTCCTCATTCTCGCCCTTCACTTTCACGCTCACCCTGCACTCACAGCGATCACAATGCACTCACAATGCACTTGCGCTGTTCACCCTGTAGGTCACACGAACACACTACTCACCCGCACTCATGTGACACTTCACCCACCTGTCCCCCTCACTGCTCAATCTGTAATCTCACTCAAACAAGCCCATCACTAACTATGCATTCATTTATCCCACTCTGCACTTACATCCGCACCATATGGTCACCTCACTCACCCAAAGGCATTAGGGGCGCCAAAAAAAAAATGTTGCACCGTGTGCGACCAGTGCTAGGGCCAGCCCTGGCTGGGAGCCTTTTCCCCCTCCCCCCGAAGTTCGGGTCTAGTTGCGCCCCTGATGCCTCATGACTCAGTGGGGAAACTACCCTCCAGCTGAAACACAAGTCACGTACCTGGCACAGGGATTCTAAAGGAGCCCTGGATGTCACTTGCGGCATCCTGGGACCTCCTCAGAAGCAGGCCCAGATCCGAGACACATCTTTCTCTCTCTCATAGGCAGAGCCACTGGAATTATGTGGCAGAGGAGGCCCAAATTACGTGGCATGGTTGAGTAAATTATGCGGCAAGAAAAGCCAAATTATGCGGTGTAATTCAGCACATTTCGTGATAGTAATACTATACTGTTTTGTAATTTTTTATGCTTACAAACACTGTATTGGCGTTGTTGCACCTCATTTGTACTATTTTAAAACCCAAATATAGCAATAAGCAACAGAAAGGTGGCCAGTCAATCTTTGCAAAAGGCTGTCACTGCGTTGTTTGTAACTTTTAAACTGTTTGACCTAGAAACAAAATTGTTTTTTTGTTAAAATCTGCAGATTATGCAGCAGATGATGGATTATGTGGTAAATGAGACAAATCTGTAAATATGCAAAAAATGCTGCATCTGCACAATCGCATAATTCTAGTGGCCCTGCTCATAGGATGTTTGGATTCCTGCCCTGTTACCGTCATGTAAGCACGCCTCTCCCGGTCTCTAGTGGGTAGTCGGCCCACTTCCAGATGAATAGTTCTGTTCAGGGAGAAGAGAACCAAAGTGACAGGGGAGCCCCGGTGCCAGTGAAAGCGTTTCGTCTTTCATCAAAATATTAAGGGTAGCGGAAGTCACATCACACATCCTTTGACCCCAGTGACACAACTCAAACTGTGACCCTCTGCGGCACCAGTGCTGGTTACTTTTAACTAGCCAAGTACTAAAACAGGCACATTCAGCCACAAAACTAGCCCAGACATAAGCACACTAAAAGATTAGTGGTCTGATGTGCTAAAGTGGCTTACAGGGGTTGCTGGCAGCAATGCAGGCGGTTGAGAGGGCAAACCAAGCAGGTGTTTCTGCAGTGCAAAAAAGATGCCGCATAATCGCCCCCTCTTGTTCACGAGTACTCTGAAGGGCGCAACATAGAGATAGATTGTTCACATCAGCTGGGTGGCCTACAACACAGAGATTGTCCACATTGTTTGGGTGCATAGAACCCAGAGATTGTTCCCACAGGTTGGGTGGCCTAGAACCCAGAGAGAGTCCACATCGGTTGGGTGGCCTAGAACCCAGAGAGAGTCCACATCGGTTGGGTGGCCTAGAACCCAGAGAGAGTCCACATCGGTTGGGTGGCCTAGAACCCAGAGAGAGCCCACATCGGTTGGGTGGCCTAGAACCCAGAGAGAGTCCACATCGGTTGGGTGGCCTAGAACACAGATTGTCCACATTGTTTGGGTGCATAGAACCCAGAGATTGTTCCCACAGGTTGGGTGGCCTAGAACCCAGAGAGAGTCCACATCGGTTGGGTGGCCTAGAACCCAGAGAGAGTCCACATCGGTTGGGTGGCCTAGAACACAGATTGTCCACATTGTTTGGGTGGCCTAGAACACAGATTGTCCACATTGTTTGGGCGGCATAGAGCTCAGAGATTGTTCACACCAGTTGGGTGGCAATTCCACATCAGTTGGGTGACCTAGAACCCAGTTTGCGAAGAATGATGGACTTGGCGAAAGGCACGTTTAACCTAAAGCATAAGAATTGTGAGGCTTCGATGAGACTTACACTTTGATGGTTGTATGAAAGCACCCTGAATTGGGTTTTGTAGTTTGAAGACTGAGTAATCCAACTTGTGCAGTTAAATTGACCAACTCTTGACCCAAAGATTTCCTGCCTAACAATTTTTTTTGAAAACATGCCCCTCTTCCAACGTAAGGGAACAAACTACCACTGTTTCCATGGGTACCAGGAACATTTTTGATTCCAGCTCTGTCGCAATCACCACCGAGGACGGTTCATTGTGAAGCAATGCAACGGTGCAACCGGCGCACTAGGATTTCAACACCTTCGTTTTTGTAAGTGACTTTGCGGCAAAGGATAGATTTTGCAGTCGGTTTATATGGCCCCGGAAGAAATCTGGCCACAAAAGGGCAGAAGTGAAGCGTATAATAAGGAAGGGGTGAGATACCCTGACAAGTGATTGACTACTCCGGAACCGACCTCCCTTTCAAAGGCACGACTGTCAGGACAGCTCAGATTCCTAGATAAACCTGTCTGCCTCCATTACCAGGCTATTGTGGGGCCATGTTCTTAGTTGAGTCAAAAGACGGCTTCGCTGGTTGTGGTGTTCAGGAAGCCCAGGCTCACACGTGCGATTAAAAGCCCCCAGGAGTCAGGAAGAAGGGTATTTCAACAAGTCCTCGGGTTGGAAGATCTAGAGGTCACCTCTGTGATTCCAGAAGCTGGGAATAACCTTACTACCCGAGGCTGGAATACACACCCCGAAAATACTACACCACTGTTAGAAAAGGTCAAAAGGCTTTCTCTGATGTTGGGAAAACTAGTTACAAAGTGTCTAGGAAGAAAGACAGGGCTGGGAAGATACCACCTCACTTTGTACACACCCCACCTCAAGAAACGACACTGGCTCCTGATCCAGAAGAGATGTCAGTTCAAGATGCTGACCCCCGCATTCAAAGCCCTACACAACGCAGGACATGCACACATCAACAAAAGTCTGACTTTCCACTAACCTACCTGACAACTACAGTCCACCTCCCTCTTCCTAGCAGACACCCCTCGGATCCGCCGAACCAACAGCAGGTCGTTCTTTCTCGCACCTGGCAACCAAGGCATGAAACAACCTCTCCTTGCATCTTA
The DNA here is from genome assembly GCA_963921515.1 of Calotriton arnoldi. Taxonomy (NCBI): domain Eukaryota; kingdom Metazoa; phylum Chordata; class Amphibia; order Caudata; family Salamandridae; genus Calotriton; species Calotriton arnoldi. The sequence goes on from CAWUFW010003074.1 coordinate 575,377, forward strand.
GGACCACCCCATCGATCCAACAATTGAGGCAAGAACTCAAGACCTGGATGTTCGAATGAACAAACCACCACCCAGCAGCAAACATCTCCAGCGCCCGGAGACCCTCACGGGTGATTTGCCGTGCTATATAAATGTATGATTGATTGAGAACCTACTGCAGAAAACCACACTGGTGTGCATGAAACAAGCAAACACATGCCCCTTGTAGAGTTCCCTTCCACATGCAGGTCTGCAAGGGCTGTCTACCTAGACACTACTCCCAAATCTGAATATCAACAATCGAATAGGTCAGTGCGAAAGGATTAAAAAACAGGTTGATGCTACACTAGGTATGCAGGTATAAAAGGCACACGGTTTCAGCAGGCCTCAGTACTGACCCCAGTAAAAGACATGACAGCCAGCAGCATGTGTGTGTGTGTGGGCTATGGGTCACATGAATATCAAAGCAATGGAACATGCATCGTATGGGGGTATGTGTCCCGTATGTAGGCCATATGCAAGGCCCACATTCGGGACACATACTCTGACAATGGAACACGTACCCTTTTTATGTCAGCTTCATTATCAGAGCGGTTCTATAAGAGTCCTTTGGTGCTCATCAATAATTGATTTTTATGTAGCGCTGCGTAGAACACTTCTGCCATTTCTAAGTGCTATGAACAACAGGTGTTACTATTACCCAACGTAATGGTATTGACTTTACCAACCTCAGAACAATGGAAAGCCGATTTGGCATCACTGGGACTCTAGCTTGGTCCCTCCAATTATAGCAGGAGCCAGCCGCGAGAGTTTAACTCCTCGAGCTATCCTGCCAACTTGTACATGTTTCAGTGCGTAAACAACATTCCCCATCCTCACACACAGCCAGACTTAACAGCATTTATAAAAGACCCTCCCATTTGGCAACTCAGTGGTGCTCCTTTCATCCATGAAGGGTGGGTGAAAAGAGGAGCAAACCCAACGGGACCCCAGCACACTCAGCTAGTTATTGCTTTAAGGGGGAGTGGTGCAAGCACGGATTATCCATAAATGCACCATGCTGTTTTTCTAAAGCTATCACTTTTTACGTCTGGCGTTAGCAAGGACCTTTTGATTTTAATATGTAGCCAGCCCTCTTCATTCACTGGTCTCTTGGTTTGTCATTCACATTTTTCTTCCGTCCACTACAGCATATAGCACGGGCCATGGGTCAGCCCACGTCAGCGATTGGCTAACATCACTGTGAATTACAGTATTTTTCCCTTCACAAGTAACACACAAAGTAGTTCCCTTCACCACAAGTAACTACTATAGCAATGTGTGCTTCTTTTGGGACTGAAAAAATGCTTTTAGCCAATGTTTTTATTTTATATTGAGCTCAGCAGCTCTATCGACCATACAATTTTACAAAAAAAAAAGACCAAACAGAACAAGCACTGTCAAAGTCAAATGGCTGGCAGTCAATACCAGACCTATTGGTTTTGCCAATGCATGTTTCCCTTCTGACAGAAGAGTCTTTCTGTTCTCTACTTACAAATATTTCCTCAGAGCTGTGAAAATACTACTGATGTGCGGCGCAGACACTAGCAGGGGCACCTCCGCTTCGGCAGAGGAGCGTCACCCCACGGCTCTCGGAGCAGTAGAAAGGAGAAATAAAATGATAATAGAACGTTATTTTATTTTTAGTGGCGCTTGGAGCCAGGTTAGGGTGGGCGGGGCTCGCCACGTCAGAGGGAGGAGGAGTGGTATCATGTGCACCTCAAGTGCGCATGACGGCTTGGCCGACCGTCTTGGGCCAGCCAAACCGTCATGCGCACTTGGCATGTTCTCCGCCCGGCTGTATTGCACAGCCTGGGTGGAGAACATGCACAGGCCCCCACTCCCTGTCTGAGCGCCGAACCACAGCACTCAGACCAATCACAACGCTGCTGTCAATCTGGTGACAGCAGCGTCAGGATTGGCTAGGGTAGTCTGGGAGCCTGGGTGCTGCCAGGAGAACAGCGAGGATGGAGGAGAGGCACCAGCTACTGACCGGCGACGAGCAGGTAGGTCTTCTTTTTTTCCTTCTATTTTCTAACCCCCACCACCGTTCCCTACCAGCCGCCACTGACAGACACGCTAGGCAACTGCTGACGTCCACACCAGACAACACTAATGTGACATTATGTATAGTCCCACCACATACCTCACATCTGCTGCTTCTGAGCACATCTGCATAAGGATCAGATGCCAGGAAACATATTCACTTACACTTTGTCTGCTCCCACAGAACCATGAGCAAGAACCAATACATAGAAAAGTGAAATAATTCACTTTAAAGGGCGAGGGCGGTATCACATTTGTAAAATAACATTATCCAGTATTTCTTCCTTCATACTGTGAGCTGCGTCCGGAGAGGCAGGCTTACAAGTTCACAGATTGGGGTGCTGGTTGCCTGCTCCATATACATGGGGGCCGCCATCGCTAACCAATAACCCCACAGGGATATGTCCAAGTGATTGGAGAGGAACTCAGAATGGGTGGAGCCAGAAAGAATGTGTTCCAGAGGGTTGGGCGGAGCATGGCGCACTTGCATCCTCCCTAACTGCACATCTATTACAAGGGAATGCCCATGTTGTGGCATTCGGAGTGTTGGCTTACTGTGTTTTTTTAGTTTGCGCCAATCAGTCAGCACAACTGTTGGGTTGCTAAACACATAATGGGGGCCTTACCAATATCATAAAGGGTTTGGGATCCTCCCATTGCTTGCCATTGGTTTGCCTTACTGGCACTCTTATTTGCCTGCTTCTTATTCGTGCCCCAGCCTGTAAATCTTGAGTTTGTCCCTCCCAAGGAGCATAGCCTCTATACTATCGCTTTTGAATGGCTGGCTTCTATGCTTCCACTGCTTGCTTTTCAAGCAGTATTTTTTTCTTTTGGTTTAAGCACTCCATGAGACTGAATGTAGTCTCTCTCGCGTACTTCTCTTCACCCTACACTCCATGTTGCACTCTGTCACTTGTTTGCTTACTCACAGTCCCTCCACGTTTCTCTTGCCCTCATGCACTTCCTCCCATTGCTTTCTCACCAGCGTGCTTCTTCCCTGCCTGCTCCACGTTGCTGTGTCGCCAGTTGCGTCCCTCCATCCCGGCCCTCTGTGTTGCTACACACCACCTTCACCCTTGTGTTGTTTTCACCCACCCATGCCTCAAAAAAAAAAAAATTGTGCTATTTAAAAAATATATATTTTATTAAGCAATCAACTCAGAAAATAATAATTTTTAAAAAAATGGTTGTGTCATTTTGTCGATGTGCACGTGTGGTAGGCACGCATACAAAATGGCGCGACCACCTCATCATAGTGCCTTTTTTTAAAGTTTGTTTTCTTTAGCCAGACAGCACATCATGGGGGATTCTGTACAGCATAGCTAACAACCATTAGCAAAGCCAATAGGTCCCAAAGGTGACATCAGACCTACCAACTTAAAAAATATATTTCACAGTGTGAGCAGGGGATGAGGAATTGGAGGGGGCAGAGAGCCATGCGATAACTACCCAAGAGGCACTTGTGCCCCCTCCCACCATCAACCTCCCAGCTCTCACACCCGTTAACAAACATCGGCTGTTCAGTGCCTCAGAAGATGAGCTGGAAACCAACTCTGTGCAGTGGCTTGTGTGTTCCCTGCCACCATGTGATATTGGTTCCTCATCAGGTGACCCTGTGAAGGGAGCTGATGTCATGTGACATACGAGTTGGCAGATCTGCGCAACCTATTAGCTTTGCCAATGCTTGTTTGGTGGGGGGGGGTGAGGGTGTGGAGGACCGTTTATTTTCCATTTGTGTAATAGTTTTTCTAGCGCACCTGACCCCATCGGAGGGAAGGCACTCAAACTGAAACAACTTTTTAATAGAACAAGGACAACTTCGAGGAGAGAATTTGAAAAATGTCAGGCTGCGCCTTTCCGATGGCGCCCAGAAGCATCTTCAGACAACGTGCATCAACACGCTGAGCTATCTTACTGGTAAGTAAGACGTTATGCTGGACACAACAGAGAAGACAATAAAAATAAATAAAACAAGCAGTAAAGCTGTCGTAAATACAACTGCACTGTACGTGCACTTTAGCTGGCCGCAGACCACCTTTGTCAACCGACAATTACAAAACCCCGGCGCCCGTTTTGCAACGTTTTTCTTGGGCACCTGAAAGACACGGCTTGTGAAACGGCCGCTGGTTTTGCAATCATGTGTTGACGGGCCCCAGACCTAGAAATGAGCACAGCACATTGGACACAGGACATGGTAGGGCTCTGTTCTACACTTCGGCTGGCGTACTCCTGCCTCTGGAGTAAGGGCCCTCAGGGTGTACTGTAAGGGAGTAAATTAGCCTGCAGGTTGGAGCCTTCTGCAAACACACAAAACCCCCGAGTGGAGACTGTGCCCACCAAGAGGGGCACCTCCCCACCCACCAAGAGCTGTCTCCCTCAGATAACCGCCTACCCCGCCCCCTCACGGCTTAGAGCCACGCCCCCTCACGGCTTAGAGCCACGCCCCCATGACCCCTGTCACACCAACAGCTGTGAACCTCAACATCAGGGCCCCTCGAAGACCTTGATGACCCCCAACATGCGTGACTCCCGCATTCCGCATCCACCACATCAACACGTGAGCCCTCCAACAGCATCCTACCAGTGCATGGATATTAGCATAAAACTCATTTACATGGTCTGGAGTTATCCGACAACCTGGACCCTCTTGGGTGTAATTTGGGCACCGGCGATATACCCATCGCCAGAACACACGTTTCTATTCATGCCATGCAGAGCTCAGAGCAAGGGCACAAGTGTACTGGGCAAAACCGGACCCACGTCACCTGGGTGAAAAAACCGGGCTTTACCTGAACCGGAAATAATTTGAACTCACTGCTGTGGACTGCTGTGTGGTTTTAAAGGGCCCCCAGCGTCCAGTCCTGCGTCTCAAACAATCATCAACAGGGTCTAGACTGTTCCTTTGTTTGATGACGTCACTTGGGCTGTGACATCATTCAATGATGACGTGCCTGGGGTGTGAGATCTCCTGTGACCTCATTCATCTAATGGCGCCTTTTTTTGGACTTGACACCCCTGCTTCTTCAAGGTCGTGCACAGTACTTTACTAAGAGGAAGGCAGGTTATTTCGGGCCTGAGCGCCGTAAACATTACACGTCTGGGCAGTGACAGCGCCGCGTCAGATGCCTGTCCCGAGCTGCGCTAATTATACACGGGGCGAAGTCAGGCCAAGAGCTTCTAAAAATGTCACCGGGGGAAGGAGCAACACAACATGGCCGCTTAATGTCCAGATTAACTAAACCAACCCTGCAAATAAGCAATAAAAACTTACACGTGAGGTACAGGTTGTTTTAGCAAATGTTGCCAGTTACAGGGAGACTTCAGACAAATGTGCAAAGTGTATTTAAAACCGGTAAAAGAAACAATTTTTCGTTTTAACGCACACCACAGGAAAATTGGATTATTACTGACCAAAGAAACGGTGCAATTGACTTCAAAAGTCAAAGTTTAAACACACTAGGATGACCAAAACATGATAAAGAACTTAAAGACAAAAAGCATTGGCAAAGTACCATATTGTCCACCAGCACTGGCACTGACGTCCTTCGTTTCAGATAGATATGCAGGCGACGAGGCAACATTCCATCAAAAGAGCCAGCCAATGGCTGAAGTGGGCTGACCCATAGCCTCATTCTGTATGTTGTGGTAGGTGCAAACGAAATGTGAATGACATTTAAACAGACCAATGGGTGAATAGAGCTGGTGTAAACGTTTTAAAATAATTGGAAGCCTGCAATATATGTATGAAAACCTGTTGTTGATGTTCTTATTACAGCCTAGATGTGAGATCACCAGCCACCTGTAACAAGAAAATGTCGTTGCTACTCTACTGAAATAGCCTATTATAGTTGATTTGTGGCATAATTACCACTGCTGTTTAAATCGGGAAACTGAGAACTAGGTTTTCAGCTGTACGGAGTTACTTTTCCCTGAAAATGACCAGTTATTAACAGAGGAGACAAGTATAGCTGTTTGTTTATATTTTTCAACTGATACAGTTTATGACTCCTTCTAAACTACAACCGGGTTAGAAATTAAATCAAACTGCTAATAATATATCACATTTTACTTCTACATATTGCTTCATTATCATACTACAACCTCTGCATCTATTCCAGATATATGCAACCATAACATTCACCATCTATGCCGGCTAAAAGGGGTTCTGCCATTGCTCCATTACCCTCAGAAAAACTCTCCAATCACAAGCTTGGTCATTACCCACAGTACAACTGCAACAGGTTGGACACAAGCCTGGAGTGTCACCAGGCAGCCCGCGTACAGTTCAGTATGTAACAACATGACCAGGTCACACCTGCCTTGAAATCCCTCCGTTGGCGCCAATAAAAAGAGTGACCCTCAAGGCTCTTTGCACAGTACATAAGCACTCCAAGGCCAATCACCAATCCCACAAAACTGCCCAGGCCACACTTTACGACCAGAAACCTCAGGTCTCACCACCCGCACTAGCACATACAATAGTATGGTGGCTGAAATTTGCAGTTGCAAACTCCTTACCCCACACCTGAGACTGGAAGACGATTACGTGAAGTTACAGAAGCACGTAAAGGTTCACCTCTTCTCACTGGCATATAGTTAACTTACTCCTCGTGTCATGTGCTGTATCCTGATGCACCATTAGTACTCCAGACCACTTGACACCTGGTTCTCTGGCGGATGACTTACCAATGGGGCACACCTGCGTCCACCCAATGAGGACCCAGCGGCTCTGAACACAGCAGCCAAAGTGATCACCAGACGCATCTTCGAGAGCCCAGATCCTTGCAGTACTGGACAGCTTGCATTGGTAGAGAAAAGCACCAGGTTGAGGCTTCTGGGCCTAGTTCTGTGTGAATTCCGTTACATAGGGGTCCATTTTCTATTTGATAAAACCCAGACCGGGGCAGCACCCCACACCCGTGGTGGTGAGTGCATGACTTGTTGAGGTACAATGCATTCGCTGCCAAGGCATGGTAAGTCGTTCCTTCTTTCTGGCGGTGCCACTGTGGAATAATCTTCCTTCGAAGACTATGGAAACCAGGCTTGTTACAGGTTAGCACCATTCTATAGCTAACTTCTAGTGTGCAACATAGCATCTGTAGACCTTAAGTTGATCAATACCACTCATAAGCACTAAACTTTCTTGTGCGCCCTCCAGCGCCCTCTGCAGGTGGTACCCTAACATATTCATTGTCTTGCCCTAGAGCTGCCTTTGGTTATTAAATCAATCTGGAATTCTTTCCTAGTTAGCGCCCTTCCTGCTCATATTTCTGTATAACTAGCAATGTATAACCCATTAAGTAATGCAACCTTTATTAGAATATCCAACCTTGCTTAAGGGTGCTGTGGACGCGAAGCAGAATGGCTCAGAGTGACGGTGATTATAACACACTGCTCAGAAGTATGACGCCGCGAGCTTTGCTAGAACGCTGCTACAGAACAAAGGCTTCCCATTCGCTGCCCCTCGAATTCCCGCCATTCTGCTGCATACCACCGCGTGCACGCGGAGTTACAAAGGCCAATCGCTGCATTGAACGGGTCCTTCCCTCTGAAAGCATTAGACTGGGAGAAGCACAGCAGGGCACCTCTTGCGACTTCTAATACCAGCCCTCTCAGAGTCAGACCTTTGCTAAAAGAAGAGAAACATGCCGCAAGACTATATATACTGCATGCCATTATCTGTAAATACACTAGCTGCCGCGTGCCGTTGTCTACCATGCTGGGCAAACGAGAGATGAAAGACTGACTATTGAAAATATCCTTTGTGGCGGACATGCTGGTTGAAAACTAAAATTGTCAGCTTTATTCACTGCACTTTCTTGACTCTTGAGGGGAGGGATATGCTTGCATAAGATGCTAGTGTGCTGCTATCAGTCCGTCTAGACTCATCCTCAGGCCGGCTTACTGCCCGCTCTCGGGACATCCACTGGATTCAGTGGCGCCTGCCTTACAACGTCTTCAGAGAGGGCAGAAGTAGAACCTGGGGGGGAATATAGAAGGGCAGTGCATAACCTGCAACCTCTGGCACCCACATTATTTATTCACCAATGCGTTGGCACTTTGCTCCACTCACTCTCCTCTGGCGGCCCTGAATCCTGTAGACCCAGGACTGGTCGGCACAGAGTATCCTCAGGTTCTGCACCTTGTGTTCTCCATGTATCCATACCATGCCCAAACAAGGGTTACGGTACTTGGCAGAGCATCCGGCTTTGCATTTTGAAGTAAGGTGAGATGAGGTCTGGAGGCCACCAGCTACTGGGCTATTGCTGGAACCAACCTTTTAAACCACGTGACATGTTCCTCCACAAGGTCAAGACTGATTTGCATATGGCTGGGTCTGAACTGGGGTGGTGAAGTGAGCTAAAAAAACGATGATGGATTCAAGCCAGATCTGTGACTGGGGGTGAGTGTCTGAAAAGTTTCAGCGCTCCGTCCATCATCTCTTTGTGTTTCCTATGTTCCTCCCTGTGCCTGGATGCCTCTGCCCTACCAGAGGCCTGAACATCAATGCCAATGAATGACCCCAAGTTCTCCTTCTCTCCACAGCCTTCGTCAGCTGCAGACCCTTAGGTAAGCTAGGTCAGGATGCATGAGATGTCTAAAGGCAGAGGTTGTGTGGGGAGGCGGGATGAGGCGCTCTCCTGCCTCCCCAGGGCAAGCTCTGGTCCGCCTCAGTACCGCTGGAATCATAGAGTTGGAAAGCTCCACCTCTCAGGGGCATTGACTACACTTCCGGTCAGTCATCCTGTCTTCTACTTCCTCTTCCCGCCCCCACACTAGCTAGCTCCTCACACCAGCCTCATCACTCCTCTTCCTACCCGGAGGACATCCGCCTGTGACCAGCTTTCCCACAATGCCCTCGCGCCTCGTTCGATACTAGACTTATTACAACAACCTTTTCTATCTGTTGCTTTCTTTCGCCATCCCTCCTTCTCCCTCATTGCTCGAACCTATAGTGATAGAAAGCGTGTACACACATCTTAAAATATCAGTGCGCCAAGGCCCAGGTCGACTGTATATTATATGTAGCGGCTTCATACAGCTCTGTCACGAAGAAATATGTGGGCTTTTGCAGTTTAAAATACACTTTTACCTGATGAGAGTGTACGGCCCCACCCCGGCTGGAATTAAAACCATGTTTCAATGGTATCCCCTAGTAGACATCTTCGCTCGGCAGCCCACAATTTAGTGGTCAATCCCAGAATTCGGAGACAGAGGTGGGGAGTGAGAGCCTTTCGGCTGCGGAGGCCAGACTCTGGAGGCTCCCCCCCCCCCCTCTATTTAGCCTGAATGAAGCTGCAAACTCCTTTCAGGAAGGCCTTAAAAACCGGGCTTTTCTCTCTGTAATAAGGTTAAATTCCTCATACATTTTCGCTACGGGCTGAGGCTACTTTCAGGATTAGCGATGAGTGCCTTGACGCCTTTGGGCATTTGTTGCGCTATATACATTTACATACTTTCTTTTGATTCATTACCCGAGTATCCCAGGAGAGGGCGTAACTGCTGCTGTAGTTCTGTAATAAATACATGTTATGCCCTGCATAGTTATTCTGTTATACATTTCACCTATTCTTCCTGCTGCTCAGCCAGAGTGCATGTTTACTGTAGAATGTTGGGAATGCAGTGATGCACGGAATGTTGGGTGTCTGGTGAGTGAGGAACGACAGTTAGAGAGGGGCTGAGCAGCAGGCAAGCTGCTCCTGGTGGGGTTCTGCTGTGGCATAGGACTAAGGGCTTGACTTCTGGCTAATCTACTTATACTTCACCTGTTACCTGGACTACCTGTCTGTTGTACTCACCAACCATCTGGATGTACTTGAACTGACTACAGATTAAAGGTACATGTTAAATCTACATGGCTACCAGCGTCTACTTTCTACCACAGACCACAACAATACACGATGGACTACACTAGACAAGCCAGTATACGAAAGAAAGCCATGAAAGTCTGCTCTGGCCACCAACAGTTCACAGGCCACTCCCAGATGCGCCAAGTTCCAGAGGACGCAGGACAGAGTTAAATAAAAGCACACTTTAGAGAACCCCCTCTTCTCCTGGTCCTGCCTCGTGGCGCTAAAGAGGACCACGAGCCAGGGCAGACTGTCACAAGTGCCCAGTGCCACTGATGGTGCAAGGGCTGTCTTCAAGGCTACAGAACAGTCAGCCGAGTCACACAAGAAGTGTTGGATGGAGCTCCACTACGAAAAGCCCCCGGCTCTGGGTCCTTGCGACAACCTGCTAGCCATTTCTGATTCAGGCTGACGCAGTTTGTTTTCTTGGGCAGAAGACCCTTGTCACAAGTCTCCTGACACGTGTGTGGGTTTTTAGTGCACTTAGATTACTAAATTCTGTTGGGGCACAGGGGCACCCCCAAAGTGGTGCGCCTTTTAACATGCGTGACTAGTATCCCCATGAACAGACTGGACACTAATAAACATTGGTGGAAGCTATTTGAAACAGCCATGGATACAGACCTTTTTACCGGACTCCCAGGGGGGACAACACCTGCTGGCTCTCCCTGGTGAGTCGGTGTGAAACGCCTCTCCCTGGTGAAACGCCTCTCCCTGGTGAGTCGGTGTGAAACGCCTCTCCCTGGTGAAACGCCTCTCCCTGGTGAGTCGGTGTGAAACGCCTCTCCCTGGTGAGTTGGTGTGAAACGCCTCTCCCTGGTGAGTCGGTGTGATACGCCTCTCCCTGGTGAGTCGGTGTGATACGCCTCTCCCTGGTGAGTCGGTGTGAAACGCCTCGCCCTGGTGAGTTGGTGTGATACGCCTCTCCCTGGTGAGTCGGTGTGAAACGCCTCTACCTGGTGAGTCGGTGTGATTCGCCATGATTGGGCCCCTGGTTGTATGGCGCGTGCATGGCAGTGCTCGAGTACACCTATTCTAGCGCTTCTCCTGGTAGTATGCAACCCCAAGGTGCTCTCTAGGGTTTCGGAGTAGCCAGTGCTGCTGTCGTCTGTTCTCCCTACATGCGCCCACCTGCCCTATGCTCAGTATCACCCCAGCGCCTCGCTGCAGTTTTCTCTGTAAAGCCCAGTAGAGTTGTCTGGCTTGAATTCACATCCAACTGAAGGGACATGAAGGAACCTTTAATGTTCACTGGGCCTGGACCAAGACGGCTGCAGCCGGGGGGCTGCAGCTTTAGAAGTCTAGCACCAGAACACTCAAGTGGCATAAGGCGCGCCAAGAACAGCAGGCCACATACACAGACTTGGGCTGCGTGACGTGTGTCAGCTTCTGCAGCACAGAGAAGCCAGCAGCACCAGAGGATGCAGAATGTGGTCTTTGTCTGGCTATTCAGACTGTCCCACGGAGTTGTGGTGCACTGTACAGTGCTTAATTTGAGCTGGTGGTTTCTGGTGCTCAGCACCGGCACTTAACTGTCAACACCAGCGCGTGTGACAGTCTGCCACAAGGTGGCGCTCTCTGGCTAATTTAGAGATAACCACAACAGTTAATTATTAATTCAATATACATTAAAAATTACAATTAGCTGCCGCCCAAGCCATTCTTATAGCTTTGGGGGCCTGAAATAGACTGAATTGTCACACTTATAGGAGTGTGATGGTTAGTAGTTGTGTTGTCAGTATCATTGCAGTGTGGCAGGGGCCATGTCTGGTGCAAGCCGCAGTGGCCTCCTGACAAGAGCCTCTGCACTTTTTTAATTTAATTTTTATAAATTAAACACTGGGTGCACATGAACAGAAAATGCATTTTTCCAGGACTGTCTCTGCATCAAACTGTGCTGGTGAGGACCCCTGAGCTTGGCTACAGTGCTATACCTACCCTGATCAGGGTATGAATCTCATGGAAAGCCTCAGACGTCCCCAAGTGATGCATTCGGAGGTATGAATGGGCCACAAAACATAACAGGTTACTTAGCACATTATCTTATTTAAAGTTCTCTATAGTGCACCATCACTCAAGCCTTCTCCTACATCGCTCCCAAAGCCTGGACCGACCTCCATTTCTGTTCCATCCTTGAATTCCGCAAGAAGCTGAAGACCTAGCTCTTCGAACAGCCCACCGGCCCGCCCCAGGCCAGGCAGAACCGCGCCTTCAGTGCTACAATACCCTCCCGGGTGAGCGTGAGCTTTACAGATACTGTAACAGAATAGGTAAACAACCATTGCACACAACCAGAGGAAACCTCAACTTTCAGTTAGTAAGACAACACCAAGCGCAAACAAGGAGGGGCAAAGGGCAGTGGCCACTCTGAACAACTGTTACTAGGCAACATGTTGACAATCTCTTTGTAGAACAAACACTATCTATTGCTTAAAGATTACTACTTCTGCAGTGACACATGCTTGATCTGTAGTAGTCATTCTAACCCACACCACCCTCTAACAATAAGGCTTGCCTGTTTGCCCTCACTACCCTCTGAGACGCGGTGTCTAAAGAGCAGGCGGGCCAATTCACTGAGCTTACAAAGGTATCTGGTTCTTGTGTTTCCAGTTCCAAATTCTTCATTGCAAAGCCATACAGGCCCCTGAGAACCAGCCTGAAAGGAGGTTAGGAGTCAGACATGACTTGAAACAAAATCATGACAAATACAAGTGGCCCTCACACGAGGAGGAGACATGGAGACTTTCACAAGAGGAGATGGCGTGGAGAATCTCACAAGAGGAGTAGACGTGGAAACCCTCACAAGAGGAGTAGACCTGGCAACCCTCACAAGAGGAGTAGACCTGGAAACCCTCGCAAGAGGAGTAGACCTGGAAACCCTCGCAAGAGGAGTAGACGTGGGGACCCTCGCAAGAGGAGTAAACGTGGGGACCCTCGCAAGAGGTCTAAACGTTGGGAACCTCGCAAGAGGAGCAGACCTGGAAACCTTCACAAGAGGAGTAGACCTGGAAACCCTCGCAAGAGGAGTAGACCTGGAAACCCTTGCAAGAGGAGTAGACCCGGAAACCCTTGCAAGAGGACTAAACGAGGGGACCCTCGCAAGGAGTAGACCTGGAAACCCTCACAAGAGAAGTAGAAGTGGAAACCCTCACAAGAGGAGTAGAAGTGGAAACCCTCACAAGAGGAGTAGAAGTGGAAACCCTCGCAAGAGGAGTAGACCTGGAAACCCTCGCAAGAGGAGTATACCTGGAAACCCTCGCAAGAGGAGTAGACCTGGAAACCCTCGCAAGAGGAGTAGACCTGGAAACCCTCGCAAGAGGAGTAGACCCGGAACCCCTTGCAAGAGGACTAAATGTGGGGACCCTCGCAAGGAGTAGACCTGGAAACCCTCTCAAGAGGAGTAGACCTGGAAACCCTCACAAGAGGAGTAGAAGTGGAAACCCTCACAAGAGGAGTAGGCCTGGAAACACTCACAAGAGGAGTAGGCTTGGAAACCCTCGCAAAAGGAGTAGACGTGGGGACCCTCGCAAGAGGAGAAGACGTGAGGACCCTCGCAAGAGGAGAAGACGTGGAGAATCTCACAAGAATAGATGTGGAGCCCCTCACAAGAGGAGCGGATGTGGGCACACTCACAAAAGGAGTAGACAGGGAAACCCTCACAAGAGGAGAAGAGGTGGAGACCCTCACAATTGTAGAGGCGGAGACCCTCACAAGAGTAGAGGCGGAGACCTTCACAAGAGTAGATGTGGGGACCCTTGCAAGAGGAGCAGGCGTGGACACCTCACAACAGGAGTAGATGGGGAATCCCTCACAAGAGGAGCAGATGTGGAGACCCCCGCAAGAGGGGCAGACGTGGAAACCCTCGCAAGAGGAGTAGATGTGGAGACCCTCACAAGAGGAGTAGATGTGGAGACCCTCACAAGAGGAGCAGAGGTGGGGAACCCCACAAGAGAAGCAGATGTGGGGAACCCCACAAGAGGAGCAGAGGTGGGGAACCCCCGCTAGCGGAGCAGAGGTGGGGAACCCCCGCTAGCGGAGTAGAGGTGGCGACCCTCGCAAGAGGAGCAGAGGTGGGGACCCTCGCAAGAGAGGAGAGGTGGGGACCCTCGCAAGAGGAGCAGAGGTGGGGACCCTCGCAAGAGGAGGAGAGGTGGGGACCTTCGCAAGAGGAGCAGAGGTGGGGACCCTCGCAAGAGGAGCAGAGGTGGGGACCCTCGCAAGAGGAGCAGAGGTGGGGACCCTCGCAAGAGAGGAGCAGAGGTGGGGACCCTCGCAAGAGAGGAGCAGAGGTGGGGACCCTCGCAAGAAGGAGCAGAGGTGGGGACCCTCGCAAGAAGGAGCAGAGGTGAGGACCCTCGCAAGAAGGAGCAGAGGTGGGGACCCTCGCAAGAGGAGCAGAGGTGGGGACCCTCGCAAGAGGAGCAGAGGTGGGGACCCTCGCAAGAGGAGCAGAGGTGGGTCCCTCGCAAGAGGAGCAGAGGTGGGGCCAGGGCTTTAAGTGGGCCGGGTCTCACCGGTGCTGAGCACCGGCAGTTTTTTAAAGGGGGCCTCGAAACGGGTCTCTATCGGGCTCTGTTTTGTGCCCTGGCACAGGCGGTCCGTTTTTTTCCGGACTGCAGTGACAGCAGGCACATCAATGTGTGCGTGCTCACACTGCTCACTTCTCACTTGTGGAGAAGTTACGGCAAGACGTCATGCCAGGTGAGCGTTGTAGGGGAAGGGAAATCCTTTAAAGAGAGTCATTTTCTCTCTGGATTTCCCTTCTCTTTTTGAAACTCAGGAGCAGCAACATTGTCGTGGTGTCACCAGGGTTTTAAGTGGAAGCTTTTTCAATATTATATACAAGCCATAGTTGCTGCTTATTTATCTTATGCAACTAACAACCATTGACAAAGCCAATAGTCCTGACTTCTTGTAGGTATGATGTTACTTGTTGCATCTTATATCTGGACGCAATGACAGAAACAGAAAAATACAAGTCGGGCGGCACATTATGCTAAGCACAAATTTTTAGCTTATGTGTTTTTAAGCCACACCCTTAATTACATTGGCCACGCCCCTTTGAGAGACCCCCCAGTTTTTTCATCCCACTTAAAGCCCTGGGTGGGGCCCTCGCAAGAGGAGCAGAGGTGGGGACTCTCGCAAGAGGAGCAGAGGTGGGGACCCTCGCAAGAGGAGCAGAGGTGGGGGCCCTCGCAAGAGGAGCAGAGGTGGGGCCCTCGCAAAAGGAGCAGAGGTGGGGCCCTCGCAAAAGGAGCAGAGGTGGGGACCCTCGCAAGAGGAGCAGAGGTGGGGACCCTCGCAAGAGGAGCAGAGGTGGGGCCCTCGCAAAAGGAGCAGAGGTGGGGACCCTCGCAAGAGGAGCAGAGGTGGGGACCCTCGCAAGAGGAGCAGAGGTGGGGACCCTCGCAAAAGGAGCAGAGGTGGGGCCCTCGCAAAAGGAGCAGAGGTGGGGCCCTCGCAAAAGGAGCAGAGGTGGGGCCCTCGCAAAAGGAGCAGAGGTGGGGACTCTCGCAAGAGGAGCAGAGGTGGGGACCCTCGCAAGAGGAGCAGAGGTGAAATGGCTTCCTTTTCATGCCCCTTACAATAATAAAACCATACACTGGGGTCAAGAGGACCCACACACCCTACATGGTCCATTCTCAGTATGTAGTACAAATAATCTTAATGGGTACTGTCGCTTATGTTTGAAGGGTTGTAACAAAGTTCCTGAAATGGAAGGGAGCGGGTTGCTGCCCCCAGTCGGCTGCCAGCGGCCCTGTTGAACATAAGTTTCCACCACTAAAGTCAGAAAAAAAGGACCGCAGATTAATGAGGCTTAATTCAACAATCAAAGGTAGCGACCACCATGGTGGGAGGGAGGGGCTTTCCGTCACTCATTCGCACATTTACTGCCATCCTGCCAAGCATTCGTATTTCCAGGAAAAGACATAAGCACCCAATGTAAAACATCACTTTATTGTTCAATAACGCTTCTGTGCAGCAGTAACGCTATATATTAACAGATTTTACGCACGTCTTGCGAAGGTCCCGTGTGCCTGAATGTTGAAGTCATCGTTTAAATGTAAGGTTATAAAAGGTGTAAATGTGGCGGGAATAGGGGGGGGGGGTGGTTTGTGGCACACACAAGCTAAGGCGTGGCACACGACATCTAAGATGCGGAATAATAGAGAGGTGACCCCCCCTTCCGTGGCTTCCATCGATGCGCGCGCACCTCGGAGCGCAGGCGCCTCATCAAAGGAGCCGTTTTCTTCGCTTTTATTCATTACATATTCATCCAATGACGGCCTGTCAGAAATAAAAGCCGCCGTGAATAATGAATGCGCAGACCTGTAATAACTGGCAGGTGGCACCGAGCGCAGAAACGGGCACCGGCGCGGGGAGGGGGGAGAGATTCGGTGTCAGCCGCCCACCAGCAGGAGGTGAAGGGGCCGCTTGTAGGGCCACACTGACTTGTAGTGTTTAAGAGAAGACGATGGCTCCGGGCCGGCTTCTCCGACCAGGGGCTCCCCAGCTACCTGGAAACAGCTCTCCTCTGGGCAATCAGTGCTTTGTTCAGTCATTACCAGTATACCAAAACTGAGCGTTTATTAGAGATTAAAAAAAAGTAATTTCACAACTGGTAAGCTCATACCTGCCAATTTACAAAATAACTTCACCCTGTGAGGAGGGGGCGCGGCCTGCGGATGAGAGCTATCTAAGAGGTTTTGTGCCCTCACCAAGCCCCCACCCCCACCCAAAAAACCCCACAAAACAAAGGGTCATCGATGTCCTGGGGTGTTTTTACACCCTTTAATAGACATTATTATTTAAAGCGCCTGGTTACTCCAACGGAGTGTCCCTGCTTACAGCCTCCAAAAACGAGCTGGACATCCAGTGTGTACAGTGGTTTTCAGCTCGTGTTCCCTGGCACCGTGTGATGTCGGCTCCTCACCAGTGACAGTGTGAAGTGAGCCGAAATCGTGTGACACACGGTGGCACCGTGAGAGTTGGCAGGTATGCAAGCTGATGTTTGGAGAAAAATGGTTGGGTTTCCAAACTATATGTAAGGCAGATATTTGAGTAATAAATTGTGCGGCGTTGGGGAGTCTTATTAGTAATATTAATACCTTGGTGCCAGGGGCACTGCGGCCACGGCTGGTAGTGTTACCCATGTAGACGCACTGCACATTGACAAAGCGTGTTTTTACATTACTGCTGGCGACCCTGCCTGATGCTCTGAGGTGATCGATGCTGTAATCTTACAAGGGGAACAGTAATGTAGGCCTATCTGATGCTGTCACTATTACAGCACTTAGTAGTAGCCAGGGATGATTTTCACTGAACATCAGTAGCTCTTATTACAGAAAAGGTGTGAGACTCCTGTCTTAAGGGGTTCAGTGCCAGTGGCACACATTTGTGTGTGACCTGAAGATCAGAGATTTAAATTCTGGCTTCGCTGAACCAGTCTTTTCATCTCGCGGAGGTGGATAAAAACCCCCACTGACTCAGGTAATATTGGCAGCTCAGAACACACAAGTAATGAATTTAGGTGCTCACGCGCCTGTCCACTTTGGCCAGATGGTGAGACAGCGTTAGAGCGCAGGTCCAGACTCAAAGGTCAGTATCTTAGCCCCTAGAGCGGGGTCATTTAAACTAAATGTAAAGGCCCCAAATACTGAAAACATGCCACGCCCCACAGGCGAAGACTCATATCCGGCTAGGAGTGTGGTTTAGTGCTGGAGTGGTAATGGCAGGGCGTGTGGTATGGCAAGATCAGATAGGTGGCATGGGAGTGTCCGGTATTAGGCAGAGCGCGGTCAAGGTGAGTGGTGCGGCTAGGTGTGTTGTATGACTGGGAGCTGTAAAGCAGAAATACACAAAAAACACACCCAAATGATAACCCGCGCAGAGCGGCCTGGCGCCTCCCGCTGCAGACGGGAGTGCTGCTACAAGAAAAAACCTCTCCATTTGCAAGAGCACCACAGCGAAGTAATGGCGTCTCATAAAAGCTTCAAAACAAGCATTGGTAAAGCCAATAGGTCTGCCTTTAATGTACCAACAAACAAAAATAGGCATTCTGCATGCATTGTATGAACAAATGTTGTTTATCACATTAAAGCCTATCCTACTGCCTTTGCCATTGTTGGAAGAAAGTAGTAAAAAATATTGCTTTCTGTGTCGACTGCATAGAGGAGAAAATGAAGTGAAGTTGGTAAAGTGCAAACTTGGGTTTATTTTTCAGATTTAGAATTCCTCATGCATTCTAATGAAAGCACTTCCTGGATAGTGGAATGATGCATCCTCACTGAGAGCATGAGGTGAGACAGTAATACTTTTCTGGGCGAACCAAGTCAAAGCCCACTCTATGCATATTTTAAAGAATTGCAAAAATACGTCATGCAGACAGTTGTGGTGTCAATCCAGCAGGAGAGGCCATTATTACAAAAAATGTAGAAACGTCATGCCCTATTAGTACTTTGTCATTCACAGACATGCTACGTCAGAGGTCATCTAGAATATGTAGAAAGCAGTAAATAAATCTAGTGAATAGTTTGAAAAGTGGTTTTCAGTGCATTGAGCACTATTTTTACGGTGAGAGAAAAGTATCCATACCTGTTAGGACCAGAACACAAGCAAAAAGCTGGTGCTAATTTTACTCCAATAATTGCGGGAAAAGAGACCGAAACAATGCTTGCACATTTATCCCTAAATTTGCTGTAATGTCACTGTGAGAAGCTGGCTTAGAATATGGTGCACACTTATGTAAGTGGGCACCCTGCGCTAATCCAGACCACCCGTATGGTGATTTTAGTGGTCTTAGACAACCTTAGAAAGCTCTCCAAGTGGTAGCTGTGGAGAGCAGCCTTCAGGCTTAGTCCAGAAGGAGTGTAAAGCAGCTTGTTTTACCAGAACGTAATCTTATAGGTATAGATTAAGTGAACAAGAACCACAAAGTGTATTTATAAAAATATGCATTTACTATAAGACACTCACTAAACCTACAGATACCTCTTCCTGGAGATATACACAATGCACACAATACTTTACGATAGAAACAGGTATGTATCACTTAATACACAGTGATCGCCAGGAGGAGACCAAACCATATACTAAAATAGTGGGATGCGAACCACGACTCAAGTCAAGATTGTACCCAGAAGACATAGAAGAGTTGGGGACCCAGGGAACCACCCGAGGTAAGTACCCAGGAACCCCACGGAGGCCGTGTGCAGATTGGGAACACGACCGCATGCTAAATACAAGAAAATGGGTAAGTCATGGTTGCAATTTTAAAGAAGACGACCCTTCCCAGTGGACCCTGAAGAAACCCAGTGGAAGACAGAAGGCTGGAGAGCCACCCCACCCGTGGATACCCTAGGAACCAGGATACCTACACCAGGGAAGCCGGGTGCATAGGTGTGAAGTTTCGTCTGAAACCACAGTCATAATCAATGGAGGACTTCAGGAAGATGCCGCTGATGGAGAAGGAGAAAGTGTCCGGTGGAACACAAAGGTGGATTCAAGATGAGAAGTACCTGCAAGTAGAGGCGACAGAGTCTAGACCACTCAGGAGTGACCAGGAGGCAAGGAAGACGAATGCCCACCGATCTAGGGTGTTGCAGAAGAGTTGACGGTGACTTTGGAGCAGCAGCTGTGTGGACCAGGCGATCCTGTGGAAGACCAGGAGCCATTCACGAGCTGTCCCACATCGGATGTCGGGAGTTGAGGGGTCGATGTCCATCGGGAGCACCAACAAGCCTTGGCAACTGCAAACAACGTGGAAAGCGAAGAAGGTGCAGTGTTGGGACCAGCAAGGTCCAAGTGACTCACCACAAGCAGGGGAGTCAGAGCAGGCCCTGAGCAATCAGGGGAGCCCACTGAAATCAAAGACCACCTTCAAGAGGCCCCACAGGCCGGAGGCACTGGAGTCGCAGGAGGACCTCTAGCAGCTCACCAAAGATGCAAGCCCATGGTGCAAGTGATGCGGTGAGGACGAAGATCTTGGTCACAGGAGATGCTTGAGGTTGGGGATACTTGGAGCCTGAAGATCTTGGATGAAGGAAGCCAACAAGCCTTTGCAGCAGCAAGTTGACGCGGTGCACAGGGGTTGGGTTCCTGTGGCTCAGACGAGGGATACTGGCCTCAAACTTGGTGAGAGGACAGGGCAGGCCTCGAAGGATGTGAAGAACCACCACCTGTGTTGCTGAGCCTTTCGGAGTCCGTGGGAGCTCGGGATCAGCAGACCGGTCAGCTTCATTGCGGTGCCTGCAGATGTAGGGAAGTGACTCCTTCACTTCAAGGGAGATTCCTTCTGGGGTCTTGGATGTCCCCAGGCCTTGGAAGGTTCCTGTATGGAGCACAAGCACAGACGTTGCAGCAGACGAGCAGGACGACGAGACCAGGAGCCGCAGGAGTCTTCCCAGTTGCAGTCTCAGAGCCCAGAGCAAGGTCCAGGGAAGTCCAGAGTGCCCAGACGGTCGAAAAAGAAGTGGTGTCTTGAAATTAATCTTGTCCCACAATGAATCTAGGGACCCACCTACAGGTAAGCCCTTAAGTACCCTAAGGAAAGGGTTGGGACGAATCAGGGTTCCCTCCCAGGGGAGAGTTGGACAGTGGGGAGGATACTCCCATGTCCTGTGTCCAGTTTCACGCCAGAGTGGGAGCAAACTGCTCCTCCTTGAACTGGTTTTAACTTGACTATGCAAGGAGGGCACCAAATGTGGCCTTCAAGCAGACTGAGCGGAGCTAGGAAACGCCCCCACCCGGCCCCAATACACTAAACCCTGTCTGGGAGGTGGTCACACCTCCCTGTGACAGATACCTATTGTTCTGCCTTCCCCTGCTCGAGCTTGGCTCAGCAGCAGGTGGGCAGAATCATGTCTCTGGTCGGCAGCAGCCATGTTTTGCTGTCTAGGTCTAGAAGACTGGCACCGGGAGAACTGAGGGCCTCCCGGAGGAGCTTTACAGTGCATGGAATCATACCTCCCACACCGTTTACAGTGTGGGGGCATGATTCCAACATGTTTGATACCAAACATGACAGGTTCGTTACAGCCAGTTTCGAGATGGTCATCGCGTAATAACGCATGGCCACTCTATGTATCTTAAAGGCTGATGCACTTACAACCCGGGAGAATGGACTCCGAAGGCTGTAGGGGTGTCCTGCTCATGCAGGGGCACCCTCACACATAGAACCAAGCACCCTGCTGTCAGGATTTAAAGGCCTGCTTTAGGGGTGACTTATAGGTTCTAAGGGCAGTGACCTTAGATATAGGGAAACCTATATCTTTCGTAAGTGGCGCTAGCACCAGCTTACACAGGCTGCAATGGCAGGCCTGTAGTTAAAGTTTGAGTGATCTCCCATGGGTGGGATAATACGCGCTACAGCCCATGGGGGACCCCTGGTGTACCTATGCCCTGGGTACCTCAGTACCATATACAAGGGACTGATAAGGGTACACCAGTGTCCAATCTGGGATGTACCTAAATACCTACCATAACCAATTTAGGGAGAAAGCACAGAGACTGGGGTCCTGATTAGCAGGATCCCAGCAGGGCTGGACTGGGGAGCGAAACCGGCCCTGGCAAACTGCTCGGCCGGCCCCCAGGAGGGGGGAGAGGGAGGTGCGGCCGAGCTGTTAGTGCCGGTTTCGGCCGATTTTGTTACCGGGGGCCGAGATTGCCAGCCCCCGGTAACAAAAACAGCCCCCCAGGGGTCCAAAACCGGCCCCCACCCTGGCGGCCCACCGGGGAAACGCCCGGTGCCCGCTACGGCCAATCTGGCCCCGGATCCCAGTCAGACTAGTCAGAAACAGCACAGCACCAGGCAAAAAGTGGGGGTAACCATAAAAGCAGATCCTACTTTCCTACAGTCACAATAACCAAATTGCGGTATACCCACAAACCATCTGATAATCTGTACATGGCTCCATCAGTGGGTGAAAGGGAGGTTGCTCATTTCTCCCACATGGCAGCTCAGCACAGCTCAACTGTGCATAAGCAGCAGAATGTTGTCCCAAAAATGCTTCTGCTGAGGACCTAAACGTGTTCTTGTGACTCTTCAAAAAGGGCATCTTTTCCGGGTTTACTCGACGCCACTCTGGGCCTTATAACTACACCCCTGATATCACCGGGTAACTCTTCCCCAGAGGCCCTGGTACCAGAGGCATCGATAACTGCGGGGAGGGCGGTGGTGATGGAAATAACAGGGGTCACAAGTGGGACATTGAGGGTTGCCATAGAAATGAGGAATTACCAGGGGAAGTAAGGCGGGGGTTACAGTTCTGGGAAGGGTAGCATTAAGGGGTAATAAAGGGTTTTGAGGTTCACCGAAGGGTGTTAGGGGCAGTAAGGAGTTTTTAGAGTTCAAGGAAGGGTAGCATTAAGAAGCAATAAGGGTTTTTAGGATTCAGGGCTGAGTAGCGTTAATGGTAGTAAGGGCCTTTATGGTTCAGGGATGGATAGTGCTAAGGGGTAGTACGTTTTTCCAAATCAGGGAAGGGTAATGGTAAAGGGTAGTATGGGGTTTTTAGGGTTTAGGGAAGGGTAGCTGTAAAGGGTAGTTAGGGGTTTTAAGGGTTCAGGAAGGGTGTCGTTAAGGGGCAGTAAGGGGGGTTAGACTTAAGGGAAGGGTAACCTCAAAGGGAAGCAAGGAATCTGCAGGGTTCAGAAAAGGGAAGCATTACTGTTTTTTAGGGTTCATGGAAGGGTGCCATTAAGGGGTAATAAGGGCTTTAGGGATGATTAAGGGTAACATTAAGGAGTAGTAAGGGTGGTTAGGGCTCAGGAAATGATAGCGTTAAGGGGTTGTAACAACTTTTAGGGTTCATGGTAGTGTTAAGGAGTAGTGACAGGTTTGTAGGGTTCAGAGATGGATAGCATTACAGGGTAGTAAGATTTTCCGGTTCAAGGAAGGGTGGCATTAAGGGGCAGTGTGAGGTTTTTAGGGTTCGGGGAATGTTAGCATCAAGGGATAGTAAGGGTTTTCGGGATCATGGAAGGGAGGGTAGCGTTAAGGGGGTAGGAAGGCATTTGTAGGGTCTGAGAAGGGCAACATTAAGGGGCAGCAAGGAGCTTTTAGGATTCAGGGAAGCGTCATTTAAAATGATAGTATATTAAGTAATATAGTTTAATATATAAAAATAATAAATTTGAAGTTAATTGTATATATATTATAAGCAATGCAAATAAAAAACAAATCAAATAAAAAATTTAAATTAATAATTAAATTAACTTTTGAGAGCTGATGAGCTCAAAAAAAGTCTTTCCATAAATCTTGAAATTTAGAATTAGAAAGAAAAAACACTTCTCTCAAAGATTGCTGTGTTAAGGTATCTCTGAAGTTGATAATGGAAAGGAAAGGGGGAGGCAGCTAGGACTGCAACACGTGCCTCCTGAAGGCCCTCCTCCCAGCTTTGCTGCTGTCACAAAAGTACAAGCTCTAGAAGTATCTAATGATCTGGGAGACATCTGGCATCGCAGTGGTATGTGGTGACCTGGAGGTAAAGCTCTGTTGTAACACAATAGCATGCCTTGGTAAAGAGCTCTGGCTCACACAACTTTATGAACATATCATTACAGCTTTGTGAGGGTAAGCACTTTTTTCTGTGGAAGCACACCACTTCTGCCAAATTAAACAAATGTCCACCAGCATGTGGGCGGAGCCAAAGCCTCTCTCTGTACTGCTCCTGCAACTCTTTTTGCGGTTGATCGCATAAGATCTGGCGACAGCGGCGCTATGATGCGTAGGCTAAAAAGCACTCTCCGAACACGGTCATTCGTTCGTGTACTAAATCCTGAAATAATGGGATAAAAAAAAACTAAACCTCCCTCCCTTTCCACCACAGCGAGTACAGACCAGCTGCACAGATGGCTAGTTGTTATGTTTCAGAATAGAAGACAGGGGCATAAAGATCAACAGTGTCCAGTTGTAGCCTCGGGCCATCAGCCAGCGTTGAACGACTTGTGTCTAGTCCTAGCTGTCATGGCGCGGGCCTTTGCAAACTCCTGTATCAAGAGTGAATTACTTGCCACAGTAAGACATCATCCAACCGGTTCTTTAGAAGACTGCAGCAGTAACCACCCATGACCAGTGCTTAATTTGAGCCAGTGGTTTCCAGTGCTCGGCACTGGCACTTAAGTGTCAGCACCAACACTTATGACAGTCTGCCACATGGTGGCGCTATTTGTCTGATTTAGAGTGAGCAAAACAGTTGTTTACTAATTCAATATACATTAAAAATGACTTATACCGGCCGCCCATGCTATTCTTATAGCTTTGGGGGCCTGGAACAGTCTGAATTGTCACACTTGTTTGAGTGTGATGGTTTAGTAATTGTGTTGGTTCTGGTTCTGGTTCTGGCACTGGCGGTGATGGCAGGGGCAATGGGTGGTGTAGGTTGCAGTGGCCTCCTGATGAGAGCCCTGGCATTTTTTTTTTTTTACAAATTAAGCACTGCCCATGACAGATGCTATTCGCCTGCATAGACGTTCACAATGTAGGGAATCACATCCACGGAGCGATGAAACTCTTTACTTCCGGTTGCAGCGACCAACAGGCCTGCTCTCTATTGAACTGTAACAGACATGCCCAGCGGCCAAGTCCATGGTGCATGGACAGACTCCTGTGGAAGACCAGGCCCCTTGTTCTAAAGGACGTGACAGAGGGTTGAGTTTCCCATCAGAAGTTACGCCTTCCTTCAGTTCTCCGTCAGATTCCATCTCTTGTTCTCTCCATCACACTACTGCATCTCTGCATCTTCAGCGGACCCCAATGCCCCCCCCCTGCCTCCCCGCTGTGCCGTGTCCAATGCATCATTTACCGGTGGTTGCAGATGCGAGGCAGTGAAACTCACTCTTGAGGTCCAGGACTTACTGTTCATAAGATTTTGACCTGGAGCAAGAGAGCGAAAGGCAGAAAAGGGAGAGGGCAGACGGAAGAGCAAGTGGTCCATGTGTCCGAGGAATGGTACAGATCTCAAACCTCATCTCTGAAACCAGCCCCCGGGGCCCTTGCAGCTGGCGCGCCCTTCACCTCTATCTCTGCCAGGCTGTGCCCAAAAAGGGAACCAACAACGAGCAAAGAGGCAATAACAAAGGCGTGGCCGGATCTGTGACAAAGAGCCTCGATTTCTAACCTTGAAGCTTCTATCCTGGAGCGAAGCACCTGCAGAGACACGGGTTCAAGAACACAACCTCCCCCCCTCCCCATGCTACGTGTAACCCATACACTGCGAGGCACGTGCATGCTGCAATGGACAACAATCTCGGATACAGCATTGACTCCAACTGTCCTTGGAGGGAAGGGAGTTTGCAAACTCGAGCAGGCTGCTGCTGACTTCACTTCCTGGTGACTGCAATGGACTTCAGGCACGTGGCCTGCGAGAGGGGGCGGGGCCACGCTCACTGGGACAACACCTCTCCAGGAGAGGACCTTTTTGTAATTAACAATTATAGTATTCAGGAGGCACCTTCAAGCCCATCTGTTCAAACGGTTCTTTCGCCAGTTTCATCCTGCAGCAGGTACACCCCCGAGGGTCTGTTGCATCACTCCCAAGTCCCTTCTGCTAAATGACAGATACTTCCATGTACAAATGTGATCGGTTTCAGCACTTTTCCCCTCGTTACTATGGTCTATTGGTAATCCACCTTTCTTGTCTCCATCAGTTAGGGTTTATTGTAATACACTGCTAGACTGCTCTGGTTGCACTACAGAAATGTAAATAAATACATATATGAATACTCTATAAAACAATCAGCAATAAAGACGATTAACAGTAATAGAAGACACTTTTCAACATTGAGAAAACCGTAATATTCGCTCAAGATATGCCTTGATTATCTTAAGGAGGAGAGACACACAACAGTAACAAGCATTGGCAAGGCCAAGAGGTTTCGCCTATGCGAGATCTATTGACTTTGCCAAGTTTTTTTAGACATGTTGCACAGCACCGCGGGCTTCTGTTCAACATGGCTTAAAGTAAAGAGAGAAAAGCGCAATGACGTGCCCACCACTGATCGCATCTTAAAGCTTTACTTTCTTTAAGGCATATTGCACGGCAGTGCGGGCTCCTGCACAACATGCCTAGAAACATGAAACCAAGACAAAGAACACATCTGCACAAGTTATTTGGCTTTGTTTAGTGTTTTTGTAGCGGGTGGGAGAGAGGGTTGGAGGAGGCAGAGGGAAAGGGGGGGGCAGCAACACAACAGACAACAGACATCGGGAGGAGGGCGGGGGCAAGCGACACATGGGAGGTGTGGGGGAGGAAGGAGCAACAGCACAACAGAACAGGAGGGCGGTGGGGCAAGCAACACAAGGAAGGTAGGGAGCAGCAACACAACAGAGGCTGAGGGGAGTGCAGGGGCAAGCAGCACGAGGGAGGTGTGGGGGAGGAGGGAGCAACAGCACAACAGAGCAGGAGGAGGGCGGTGGGGCAAGCAACACGAGGGAGGAGGGGGAGAAGGGAGGAAGAAGCTACACAGAGGCTGAGGGGAGTGCAGGGCAAGCAACACAAGGGAGGTGTGAGGGAAGAGGGAGGGAGAAGCAACACAACAGAGCTAGGGGAGGGAGTGCAGAGGCAAGCAACACAAGGAAGGTAGGGGAGAAGGGAGGGAGCAGCAACACAACAGAGGGTGAGGAGAGTGCAGGGGCAAGCAGCACGAGGAAGGTGTGGGGGAGGAGGGAGCAACAGCACAACAGAGCAGGAGGGCGGTGGAGCAAGCAACACGAGGGAGGCAGGAGGGAAGAGGGAGGGAGCAGCAACACAACAGAGCAGGAGGAGGGCGGGAGCAAGCAACACGAGGGAGGTGGGAGAGAAGAGGGAGCAGCAACACAACAGAGCAGGAGGAGGGCGGGAGCAAGCAACACAAGGGAGGTGTGAGGGAAGAGGGAGGGAGAAGCAACACAACAGAGCTAGGGGAGGGAGTGCAGAGGCAAGCAACACAAGGAAGGTAGGGGAGAAGGGAGGGAGCAGCAACACAACACAGCTAGGGGCGGGAGTGCAGGGGCTAGCAACACAAGGGAGGTGTGAGGGAGGAGGGAGCAACAGCACAACGAAATGCAGGAGGGCAGTGGGGCAAGCAACACGAGGGAGGGAGAAGCAACACAACAGAGCTAGGGGAGGGAGTGCAGGGGCAAGCAGCACGAGGAAGGTGTGAGGGAGGAGGGAGCAACAGCACAACGAAAAGCAGGAGGGCAGTGGGGCAAGCAACACATGGGAGGTGTGGGGGAAGCAACAGCACAACGGAGAGCAGGAGGAGGGCAGTGGGGCAAGCAACACATAGGAGGTGGGGAGAAGGGAGGGAGCAGCAACACAACAGAGCTAGGGGAGGGAATGCAGGGGCTAGCAATACATGGGAGGTGTGGGGGAAGAGGGAACAACAGCACAACAGAGCAGGAAGAGGGTGGTGGGGCAAGCAACAATAGGGAGATGTGGGGGAGGAGGGAGCAACAGCACAACAGAGCAGGAGGAGGGCGGTGGGGCAAGCAACACAAGGGAGGCAGGAGGGAGAGATCAGCAACACAACAGAGCAGGAGGAGGGCGGGAGCAAGCAACACGAGGGAGGTGGGGGAGAAGGGAGGATGCAGCAACACAACAGAGCTAGGGGAGGGAATGCAGGGGCTAGCAATACATGGAAGGTGTGGGGGAAGAGGGAACAACAGCACAACAGAGCAGGAGGAGGGTGGTGGGGCAAGCAACACGAGGGAGGTGTGGGGGAGGAAGGAGCAACAGCACAACAGAGCAGGAGGAGGGCGGTGGGGAAAGTAACACGAGGGAGGTGGGGGAGAAGGGAGGGAGCAGCTACACAGAGGCTGAGGGGAGTGCAGGGCAAGCAACACAAGGGAGGTGTGAGGGAAGAGGGAGGGAGAAGCAACACAACAGAGCTAGGGAAGGGAGTGCAGAGGCAAGCAACACAAGGAAGGTAGGGGAGAAGAGAGGGAGCAGCAACACAACAGAGGGTGAGGGGAGTGAAGGGGCAAGCAGCACGAGGAAGGTGTGGGGGAGGAGGGAGCAACAGCACAACAGAGCAGGAGGGCGGTGGATCAAGCAACACGAGGGAGGCAGGAGGGAAGAGGGAGGGAGCAGCAACACAACAGAGCTAGGGGAGGGAATGCAGGGGCTAGCAATACATGGGAGGTGTGGGGGAAGAGGGAACAACAGCACAACAGAGCAGGAGGAGGGTGGTGGGGCAAGCAACACGAGGGAGATGTGGGGGAGGAGGGAGCAACAGCACAACAGAGCAGGAGGGCGGTGGGGCAAGCAACACAAGGGAGGCAGGAGGGAAGAGGGAGGGAGCAGCAACACAACAGAGCAGGAGGAGGGCGGGAGCAAGCAATACGAGGGAGGTGGGAGAGAAGGGAGGGTGCAGCAACACAACAGAGCTAGGAGAGGGAATGCAGGGGCTAGCAATACATGGGAGGGAGGAGGGAGCAACAGCACAATGGAGAGCAGAAGGAGGGCGGTGGGGCAAGCAACACATAGGAGGTGGGAGGGAGGAGGGAGCAACAGCACAACAGAGAGCAGGAGGAGGGCGGTGGGCTCGCAATAAATGGGAGGTGTGGGGGAAGAGAGAACAACAGCACAACAGAGCAGGAGGAGGGCGGGAGCAAGCAACACGAGGGAGGTGGGGGAGAAGGGAGGGAGCAACAGCACAACAGAGCAGGAGGAGGGCGGTGGGGCAAGCAACACGAGGGAGGTGGGGGAGAAGGGAGGAAGAAGCTACACAGAGGCTGAGGGGAGTGCAGGGCAAACAACACAAGGAAGGTAGGGGAGAAGGGAGGGAGCAACAGCACAACGGAGAGCAGAAGGAGTGCGGTGGGGCAAGCAACACGAGGGAGGTGTGGGGGAGGAGGGAGCAACAGCACAACAGAGCAGAAGGAGGACGGTGGAAAGCAACATGAGGGAGGTGGGGGAGAAGGGAGGGAGCAGCTACACAACAGAGCTAGGGGAGGGAGTGCAGAGGCAAGCAACACAAGGAAGGTAGGGGAGAAGGGAGGGAGCAACAGCACAACGGAGAGCAGAAGGAGTGCGGTGGGGCAAGCAACACGAGGGAGGTGTGGGGGAGGAGGGAGCAACAGCACAACAGAGCAGAAGGAGGACGGTGGAAAGCAACATGAGGGAGGTGGGGGAGAAGGGAGGGAGCAGCTACACAACAGAGCTAGGGGAGGGAGTGCAGGGGCTAGCAACACATAGGAGGTGTGAGGCAGGAGGGAGCAACAGCACAACGGAGAGCAGAAGGAGGGCGGTGGGGCAAGCATAACATTATTGTTGACACGTTCCCATTGCCATATATCAACTAATTGGTGCTGCTACTCAACAGTGGGAAGTATTTTTCGAATAAGATCTGAAAAGGGCTCTTCACCGGATTAGACTTCAAGAGTATTCCAAGTCACTCACTGCTTTCATTACCATGGAGGGAACCTTCCAATTTACTTGCATGCCGTTTGGTCTATCGTCAGCGGTGACTGGTTTTCAACATACGATCAGTGAAGTTTTTAAAGGTCTACAAAACATTGTCTATGTTCAGGACAATATTTAGATTTTTGGAGAGACCACTTAACAACACAATTTGGTGCTTAAGCAACACTTTGTATGATTGCTAATGTGGGACTTACATTGAGAAAAGACATGTGTACATTTTTGGAAGAACAAGTTGAGTATATGGAATACACAATATTGTGGGAAAGAGTAAAACCTAAAATGGATTTGTTTAAAGCAATCGCATTGGTGTCTGTTCCTTTGGATAAGGAGCAGTCGAGATCCTTCATGGGTTTAATAGAGAACTAGTCGAAATTTGTTGAAAGACTTGCTGACAAGACAGAGTGTCTGAGATAGTTAATAAAGAAAGGGTGTAACTTCAATTGGGGCAAAGATTGGCAGGACTGTTTAGATTCTATAAGGAAAGAAATATGTGGAGCAGGAATTTTAGTTGCCGTCTATGCAAATTTGAAATCCATACTGACGGCTGATGCTAATGCTACCAGACTAGGAGCTACTCTTTCTCAATGCCAGAAGAACCAGTAGAAACAGCGGCTTTCGCCTCTAGAACACTTACAGACTCGGAAAGGAACTACTCTGTAATTGAAAGGGGAGCCTTGGCTGCTGGATGGTGCGAGGAGTATTTCTGTACATTTCTGTGGGGAACATAAATCAACCTGTGCACCGATCATAAAACTTTGGTGAAGGTATTGTTGCCGGGAGGGGCTGAAAAAGGCCCAGCAAGGCTTGCAAGACTGGCGGCAAGGTTACAGCAATACTAATATAAAGCTGAGCATATCCAAGGGTGGTAGAATTTCCACATAGACTATATATCCAAATTATTGGTAGATTGGTGTATGGCCCTGCTGTGCTGGCCAGGGAGAGTGAGGGGCTGCTGCTTCGGTTCAGGATGCTGAGGTGGGTGGTGAAGGTGCATTTACGGTTGAGCAATGGTATCATGAGATGGATAGTGGTCACACTTTGCAAGAAGTTTTGCATTTGGTTGTGTCTGGGAGTAAAAGAGAAAGCTGTGTGCCGGTATCTGTACGACCTTTTCTGAAAATATTAGATTAATTGACCATATATAGTGACAAGTTGCTGATGAGAGGTGACAGGTTTGTACCACCTGTGGGTTTCAGATGTAAATTGATTGCATTAGCACATAAAGGGCATATGGGGCAGAGTTTAACTCTGCAATTTCTGGTGGCCAGGATTAGATGAACAGGTGTCTTCATGAATTGAGAGGCGTGTTGCAAGGAAGGAGGGAGAGAGAAGACTTAAAGTGGGTGTTCAGTCCTCAATGGGTCAAATTGAAAATCCTGGTAAACCTTGGCACAGTGTTTGTTTGGATTTTATTGGCCCAATGTATGACTTTAGGAGTGATTTCAGGTTTGCGTTGGTCGTTAAGGATGTTTATTCTTAACATTTGGGTGTTGCGTTTTGAGAGAAATTAACACAAGTACCAATATTCAGTGTTTAAAATAATTTCTTAAAAGAAGGGGTACTCTTGATATTGACTATGGATAATGACGCTCTGCTTGATCCATATGAAATACAGACCCTTTTAACAGATTTTGAGGTTGTCAACTATCATACCTCACTTTACAAACCACAGGGAAACATAACTGTCTAAGTTCAGAGGAACTTTCCAAGTCAAACGTGTTCATCAGTTTTACATTGAATTGGTGAGCGTTGGAGTCGTAGGAGATTCAAAGAAAAGGGGGGGTGAGGACAAAGGTGACCCGAGTAGCAGTGAATTTCAT
Source organism: Calotriton arnoldi (assembly GCA_963921515.1). Lineage (NCBI taxonomy): Eukaryota > Metazoa > Chordata > Amphibia > Caudata > Salamandridae > Calotriton > Calotriton arnoldi. The sequence continues at coordinate 606,517 of CAWUFW010003074.1, forward strand.
GTTTATGAAAGACGGTGACTTTCGTATGAATGATGGTGCTGAGAATTCCTCTGTGGTCGGAGGGGGGATTCATACATTGGTGGTGGAAGAGAATAGACTTGTCCCGTTATAGTAGGGGAAAGTAGTGTAAGAGCTGAGGCACCCGGTTACTTGCAGGAATATGTTTGCTGAATGAAAGGTTTATTGATTTCTTCTTTATCTTTAGTTCAGATTTGTAATTGTATAATTTGTTTACTCTATTCTGACAGATGTAAATTAACTGTTTCTATTTTTATTTATGTTTATGGTTAAGAAGGAGATGTGTTATAATGTACTGCGGCTGGGACAGTATTGTGTATATTTGTGTTCCTAGTAAGCGGTTTGTTAGGCCTCATTTGAAGCTTGGCAGTTGGTTCGTGGCCAGCGAGGAAGCGACCACCTTTCGCTGTAACTTAAATAAACGTACTCTTTATACTTCTAAGAAGCTCCCCCGTGTATCCTTCTACAACATTTGACTAAGAGACAAGCAACCAGAGAGTGTCGTCACTTCCGGTAGTGAGTCAGTGTCACACCACAGTGCACCACATGTGGGCGTCTTTCAAAGAAGAGCGTAAAAATGTGTTTCACAACTACAAGCATCGGGCAAAGTTTAAAAGGTTACAAATGAAAAAGAGGTCTGGCCTAAGGAGAAATAGGGGCATTTACTGAAAGTCTTTGACACTAAAAGGTCAGTAGCATTCTCCGCCTACAAACTGCCCTCCAGACACAGGAACCCCTTGCCAGCCCTCCAGACACAGGAACCCCTTGCCATCATTAACCCTCACCATGTACCTCTGTCTGAGGTGATAGCTCAGTGTCCAGACAGCTGGCCGAGGAGGGGTAAGCAAATGCTTGGGCCACTCATCACTACTGCCACCGCTTACCCCATTTAGACTCCGCTCTAAAACTGGCACGGAGCCCCATGTTATGTTAAGTGAATTTGTAGAGTGCTGCTAATCACCCGCAAGGGTGACCCCCCTATCCCCATGCACCTTTAGACAGTTAGATTGGACTGATAGTTTTGGCAAACAGTGGCGTAGCTAGGCCTTTTGCCGCCCGTGGAGGTCCCAGCGTTTGCCGCCCTGCGGCGGCCGTAAAAGCGGGGGAGAGGGGTTGGCGATTCCTGCACTTGCCACCCCATGAAGGCCGCAGGTAAGAGCAGGGGGGAGGCCACAGCCACCAAAACTCATGCCATCCGGGGCAGATTGCCTCCTCCGCCCCCTCCTTGTTACGCCACTGTGGGCATAAGACCAAGGGAACAAGCAGGCTTTGGCTAAGGGCCGGTCTACTATGCACCTCATCTATTAATTAAATCATATTATGCATCAAGTTTTCCGAAGAAGGCACGTCATATGTCTGCTTAGTTGACGTCAACTCAGCGTTCGATGTTGTGGGTCATGGACTCCTTTGGTCAACGCTTGCCAACATGGGCATGTCCCATTGCCCGCTGGCACCGCTTGCTGCGTTCATCTCCAGTCCCTGGACTCAAGTATATATACGGTAATAAGTATAACAGAATCCGAGGTGTTCTCGTGAGAACCCCTTGGATTCCGGTGCCGAATTGTCTGAAGCAGAGGTGTGCTTTGGCCCCGCCGCTGTTCTCTCTATTTAAAACTGACCCTTCCGCAGCACTTGAGGCGCCGTGTGCTAACAGGCCCATATCCACAGGGTATACATTACGCCATGCCGTTGCTTCTGGCTAGATTTGCCCTATAGAAATACCCTATACATAGACAGAACTGCCATTGGTTTACAAAGGCCGTTAACTGCCCTCGAAACCTACCTCAAAGTTAAGAGGATGTTCATTAATATCCACAAACCTCTAATTCTACCCACTGGGGGCCTTCGATGCTGTTGTAACTGGGAAATAAACAAATAGCACTTGAATCTGTGGATTCTGATGGATACTTGGGAGGGATATTAAATGGCAAACAACATGCTGAGGAATCCACCCCATGCAGAATACTTGCAATAGAAGCAAATTATCCTTATTCGGACTATTCCTTTAGAATTTTTATTTTGATGGTTGGACGGCTCAACCATTTTAAATGCACATGCTTCAAAAGGACAATCGATTTCAAATTATGGTATGGCTGGGATTCTGCTGGGAAAAGTTACTGATTCTTACAAATTTGGGAAGGCGGGCATTTCGAGAAGCCCTGGGTTTTCGCTCAAGCGTCGGCCTTAAAGTGATTCGCGCCAAAAGAGGACTGACGTCATTGCACTTTTTAAAAAAAAAGGAAGCATTCGTCAATTTCTTGGCTCAGAGGGCGGGAGATGCCAGCTCAGCTGAACAGCGTTTAATGGACTTGGCAAAAATCAGAGCGGACAGGTCTAAAGTGAGAAGCGTCACCGCATCCTTACTTAAAAGTTACAATATGCAGAACATGGGGCAAGTGTTACTAACTGGTAATCCAATATTTGTCAATAAATAGGCCTTAAGGCAATTATGGTAAAATCGTGTTACGCTGACAGGGATTTATCGCAATAAAAAGCGCATTAGCTCACTTTTATGGGATTAAGTTGGATGTCATGAAAGAAGAACATGTGTCTTGTATTCCTAATCCCATGTCACACCGTCCGTGTGCATAGAAGCAAGCAGGCACTCTGTACACAGCACCCGCACTTCTCTTTTTCCGTTTTCAGCACCGAGTACATCTGAAACAAAGGGTCCCTGTATGCCACGGCCAGTCTCTTTAGCCCACACGGTGTGATCATGTCCATCAGAGGGGCAGGAATAGCTCAACCCAATAGTGAATGAGGGTGGGCTAAGGTGGGTGAATCTGCCATTGGATTATTTCATTCAGACAAACTGGTGTTTGCAGCTGCTCTTTTTTACTACTATTTTTACACGGATTACAACGTTCTGATAGTTATTTGTCTATTAAAGTCTTAATTGAGTTAAGAAATATTTGATTGTATTGCTGGTTTACATGGACGTAGAAATTCTGATGAAGGATAACTTATTACGATCATGTAATGAGAGGGGGTGGGCTCCAGGGTGCAAGAGTGTAGTGCTTGGAAGCGCTGACGCCTGCTCCTGTCTGCCCCCTCCTGGCATAGCCCCAAACATCTCTTCCAGCTGGGCTCCCAGCCAAGACACCAAACCCTCTAACAATTCGAGTCAATGACTAGAGGCCCCATCAAGCCACAGTAAATCAGATGTGTGGTAGGTAATCTATGAATCACACCCGCCAGAGGTGGAAATACGAAGATGAAACCAACAGGGTCGGATTGGTAATGCGGGCACTCGGGAAATGGCCGGAGGGCCGGTAGCCGAGTTCTAGCTGTGGGCTGCTTTTTTGGGCAGCCGGGGGGCTGTCTGTGCTGTTAGGATGCCGCCAGCGGCCCAGTGGGTGCCTGAGTGGCCTTTCTAGAGGCAGATGGGCGGAGGTATCACTCTCTTTCTCTCGCTGGGCCGGCCCATTAATGTATGCTGATTGAGCGGGAGCAGAGGTGGTCTCACTTGCATTCATGTTGGCTCAGCAGTGTGAACTAATCTGTGCATTTTTTTTTATCTAAGTGAAGTTAATAAAACATGCCCCCACCCCCTTTCTTTTCATAAAACTTCGCTGAAGCAGTGTTTTGCGGAAAGGCAACACGCAAATGTGGGCCACTTTTTTGGGGTGTGCCCGGGCCGATTTTTGATCCCAATCCAACCCTGGAAACCACCCCAGACTTGTACGGCATTAGGTGTGTTTTGGGTCACTGTTCCAAATGCTGACGCTACCTGTCTTTCCATGCACTATCGTCTCCGACGAGCATGCACAGAGATACATTCATGCCCACTTACAGGCACAGTGAAAAATACAGAAGATCCGACAGCACATCGACAACACCGAGCCTGCCTCTCTTCTCACACCCACCCCTTCTCGCAGAATCATGCAACAGTCATCCTTCAAAGCGCCATCTCTCACAGATCTCACCAGCATACTCGACTCCCTCAAAAGCCAGTCTATAAATAGGGTGTCTTACCCTCGGCTTTCATCAAAGCTCTCTCCAGGGAAGCTCTCTCTCCCCTACTCACCACTGTCAACACCTACCTCAATCAAGACATCTTCCCAGAAGCTCTCAAGACAGGCCACATCCTCGAGCTCCTATCCTACGGAAACCTACACCAGCTCCTGATGACGTCGCCAAGTACGGGCCCTTCCTCATCTACATTCATCAGCAAGATCACTGAAAAAACAATCTATGTTAAACTCCAAGAACCCATTGATGCTGGTCACCTCCTGCAGGACTACCAGTCTGCCTTCAGATCACACAGCAGCAAGGAGACCCCTACCTTACACAGCGTCGACAACGCCTTCCTGACCCAAGAAGATTAACCTTTGCCTTGTGATATTGCTGGACCGCTCAGCTTCCTTCGACACAGTCGACCATCCAACCATCATCTACACCTTGGAGTCTTTAATGGAATTCACTGGCAACGTCCTTCACTGGTTTTCCTCTTACCTTTGCAGCCAACAACAGATTGTTTACATGGACACCTCGTGGTCACAACATATCTCTATCACCTGCCGGCTCGGTCAGGGTTCCATACCGTCCCCGATCATCTTCAATCGCTACATAGAGCCCTTTGGAGCTCTACTTGCAGACAACATCATCAAAATTCACCAATAGTCAGACAATACACAACTCTACTTAAAAGTCTCCGCAGACATTGAACGCCTCAAACACTGCCTGCACCCCATTAAGACCTGGATGTCCAAAGTCAACCTGAAGCTCCACCCCAACAAGACAGAATTCTTGTTATTTGCCAGCACCACAAGGGAAAAATAGTGAAAATCTGACTTAATGACATGAACCTCAACTTTTATCATATGCAAGTTACTTGGATTCACCCTGGACAGCAACCTAACCCACCCTCGAGGAAAACAGCTCACCCTTAAGGAAAATATTGCCAAAAAACCAAAGATGACATGGGACCAGCTCTTTCATCTAAAGAAAGTGAAAACACTTCTTCTAGAAAGCAATGTCAGAATTCTATTGAAGCCCTCATACTCTTGCATCTGGGTGGTAGTAACGCCCCACTCCGTTGGTTCCCAAATTCCCCATCCCCTTAAAAGCATCCTACACGCTGCAGCACGGAAAATCTGTGGCCTGAAGAAATATGATCACGTCTCCCTCCATACTGATGGACCTCCACTGGCTCGCCTTGGACGCCTGCGTCATCATCAAAACCAGCTGCATCATTTAACAAGTCATCATAACCAGCACCCCTGCTTATCATGCAGAGAAGCTCACCAGCTCTGGTGGTTCTCAACACCCACAGCCAGGACACCATCGGACTGCAGACACGCTCACCAGCTCTGGTGGATCTCGACTCACCCGCAGCCAGGACACCATCGGACTGCAGACACGCTCACCAGCTCTGGTGGGTCTCAAACACCCGCAGCCAGGACACCATCGGACTGCAGACACGCTCACCAGCTCTGGTGGATCTCGACTCACCCGCAGCCAGGACACCATCGGACTGCAGACACGCTCACCAGCTCTGGTGGTTCTCAACACACCCGCAGCCAGGACACCATCGGACTGCAGACACGCTCACCAGCTCTGGTGGTTCTCAAACACCCGCAGCCAGGATACCATCGGACTGCAGACACGCTCACCAGCTCTGGTGGTTCTCAACACACCCGCAGCCAGGACACCATCAGACTGCAGACACGCTCAGCAGCTCTGGTGGTTCTCAACACACCCGCAACCAGGGCACCCTCGGACTGCAGACTAAGAAGTGTAAAAATCATGTCACCAGGCCCTTTCCATATATCCACTCTGGAACAACAAAATCCCAGTACACATCGTGATCGACCCAACATCGCTCCAATTTAGGAAGCAGTTGAAGGCCGCTCTCTTTAAAGTACACTATACCACAATGCAGTAACAATACACTTCTGCCCCCAGACCCCAGCCACCTCTTCCATCAATCATTGGCAGTGTGCAGCGATCTGCTGCCTTTCAGCTACTCCAACATGGCAGCCATCACTGCTTCTGTTGAATCCAATATGGAATTTAATGATACTCTGATAGCGTTAACGTTGTGTTGTTCACGATCTATTAACGGGCTAATCCCAATATCATGACACTCTGGCCAGTCACACTGCTGCTGGCCACGTGACATGGTGAGGAGAAAACCCTCTCGGCCAATCCCATCACAACATGGCGGAGGGTTTTACCCTTTCAAGCCCCTGCGCCGTTACGCGTCATCCGAGCGTGACAGCCATATTAGGTAAAGGAACACCCCTCACAAGTCAGTGAGTGGAATAAGCACTCTTTTTCGGTGCAAGCACACACATTTGCCTCAATCAAATGCTGTACCTCGGGTAGCCAATGTGTGGGTGGAGCCAAAGTCCCTCTCGCGGTAGTATTTTTTAAAGCTCTTTTTCTGTTAACCTCATTATAGCAGACCGAAAATGACCACACAAAGGCCACACCCCCTGAACATGTCCCTACACATTACACACGCACCAACGATGCTCGATGTCTTTACATACTTAAAAGTATCATATATATGCACACTCCCTCAAATGGCCTGTTCCGGAGCCAGGGACACGGAAAAGGGCCCTCCAGGAGCCACACGCACCAAAAACACAGGCCACTGAACGTGGAAAGAATCTCTCTGTCCATCTCCTGCCCGCTCACGTGCGCGCCAAACTGAACAGGATTCCACAGATGACACGCACACAGTGGAAAGTGTACAGCGGGGGCCACCCGCCCCATAAATGACACGCACACACTCTGAAAAGTGTCCAGCGTGAGCCATATGCACCCCAAAATGACACGCACACACTGGAAAGTGTCCCACATGAGCCACCCGCACCACAAAGGACACGCACACACTGGGAAGGGATCCGCGCAGCCACCACACTCTCTCACGCACCGTGGTAGAGACCCACCCGGGCCATACGCACCGAGAAAGCCCTGCACAAGTCCTACGCGTTGGATGGCTTCAAGTAGCCCTCGGGCGGGTGGCCACCGCTCATCCGGAACCGGTCTGCTTTGGTGAGGTCTGTGGCCCTGCGCGCCGCGGGCCTGGCACGGACGGGAAGGAATAGGGCGGGAGTTTATTTAACAAACGTGCCGCTGTAATTTCAGCTCTCTGGGCCTGAAAGGTTTATTTTTCAAGTCCTTTCTAAATAGCTACTAAATGACTTCCATGTGTTTAAGTTCCAAAAATGACCCAGGCGACCCATAAAAAGACATCCGCCTCTGGCCGGCCTTTGACCACCCTAATATTAGTGCTGTGGCATCCTGCGGCCCTCTGTGGGTGCACCACGGCGGACGCCCCCCAGGGCGGGGGGCTCTCACCCAAGCGCTTTATTAACACTCGGTGTGGAGAGAGGCTCCTGCAGATGTTTAAGGGACTCGTGAAGATGTATTTTCTGTCGGCCACAGCCCACAGTTCCGCTTTTAGAAGTCATCACGTGGCGCTTCTCCGGATGAACTCAGTTCCACATAGGGTGACCAGAATTTTGAAAGACAACAAGCATTGGCAATGCCAGTAGTTCTGGCTTTAATGGAATGCTTTATGGTAATGTGAAACATTACAAGTAAATAGGATGGGAATGGCTATGTATTTGTGTGGAAGCAAAGAACTGTATAATAATATTGGTGTAGGCTGGGCTTTAAGTAGGATGAAAAAACTAGGGGGTCTCTCAAAGAGGCGTGGCCGATATAATTAAGGGCGTGGTTTTAAAACGCCTAAGCTAAAAATCTGTGCTTGGCATAGTGTGCCGCCCGACTGGTATTTTGCTGCTTCTGTCATTGCATCCAAATATTTGATACAAGTAACATTACACCTACCCAGGACTATTGGCTTTGTCAATGGTTGTTAGTTGCATAAGATAAATGAGCAATAAATATGGCTTCGTTGAATATAATATTGAAAATGCTTCAGTTCTGAAAGGATGAGACTGTGAAAGAACTATAACGAGTCTCTTTGAAGTTACATCAAAGGCAGTGAAGGGTGGTACTGCTGCAGAGGTAAGGTTTGTTTTTCACCCCGAGGGGGAGGGCAAAAATGGAGAGCCCGATAGCGACCCGTCTCAGCACCTCCTTTTTAGAACTGCCAGTGCCAAGCACCGACAGGACCCAGCCCACTTAAAGCACTGGGTGTAGGTTAAACGGCCAGGTGACAGTTGCACTGTCAAGCCAGACCCAAATAGTGATGTAGGTTAATGACTGCCCTCCTGCCATCTGTGCTACTGGCAGAGAAAAACACCATGAATTATCTAGTTATCTAAGACACTTTAATAGCATTACAATGTTGTGTGCACCCCTCGAAGTTCAAGCTCAGGCAGCTGGATAATGGTCTGATTGGGGAAGATTTTTATAGTTGGGGCGAGGATTAAGAGTGGGAGGGAATAGGTTTTTGAAATGTATTAGCGAGGCGGGGTTTTTGATGACCGTAAAGTTTTGGAGGTAGCTGCAGTGCTGTCCTAATAAAGCAGCATTTTGCTCTCTATGGCTTATCCAGGTAAACGTGCGCTGTCTCGCCCGATGGGTGCACTGGCTTCTCTTGGAGTCAGCGCTGTGCCTTTGTGCAACGGAAGGCTCTGTGCAGAGCATTCTGGACCCAGGGCCTTGTGCTGGAACAGTTGTAAGTTCTTCTTGACACTGATCACTGCAGCACACTTCTGGGCGTGCCAACCGGAGGAGCTGTAACCTGCCCAGCTCGCAGCAGCACGCGCCCTGGTGAGTCTGAGCTGGCAAGAGCAGACCTTCCCTTCACCGGGCGCCCTGAGCTGGTCTGTGAAGCCCCTGAACCCAGAAACACCTTATTGATGCTGCATAGGGACTTCCCTTCTCTAGGCCTTCCCTCCCACCTGTAACATCTTAAGGACTCTGTATAGGGATTTCCCTTCTAAAGGCCCTTCTTCCCACGTGCAACACCTTATGAACTCTGCATAGGGACTTCCCTTCTAAAGGCCTTCCCTCCCACCTGTAACATGTTATGGAGTCTGTATAGGGACTTCCCTTGTAAAGGCCTTCCCTCCCACCTGTAACATCTTATGGACTCTGTATAGGGACTTCCCTTCTAAAGGCCTGTTGTAGGGATTCTGCACATACACAGACCTATGCACAGGATAATAGGACCTCAGAGTATAGTGGTGAGCCAACCATGCCCCTTAGTACCCACAATCCCAATCCGACTAGCTTTAGCGTCTCATTCGCAGCGCAGTTACCAATGATTAGACAACCCAGAACACAGTCTCTCTCAGGACTCGCGGGAGCAAGAACACTCTTTCATAACTCACTTATACTTGTCCACAACGTGCGTAATAAGAGACACTGTATAGTTTAAAATGTTTATTTCAACTATCATGCTCTAAGATACAGTACACGTGCCAGTACTATCAGCATAATGCATAATGATAAAATAATAAGCATGGTTACAATTCCATAGAATACAAACGGGGACAGCATTTTATAAAGACAGTGGATATAGGACTAAAAGGCCGAGCCACCCTCCCCGTGCTAATAACTAGTTTATTATAAAAATAGAAGACCTCTGGGCTTTGTCTGGCGGACCCCCATACCTCAATATCTAGATGCAAGGTTTACATCATCAGACAAGCACGGCTCTTCTCCCTGGAAAGGTTTTTCTCCAAGTCCCACAAACAGCGAGATCACAATATTAAAAGCACACGAATTTCTCCAGTGCAGCTGTATTCTGCGTTATGTCTAAGTGCGAGGGGCTGACCAGATCAGCAAGAACAAGGGACGTTGTTTTTCGACCTTGTACATGTTGTGCAGACGCAACCCACAGGGAACAGGAGAAAAGGTGAAAGGCAAAAAGGCAGACAGTTCTAATATAGCCGGGCACAAGCAGAGGCTGGAAAACAAAGTCACAAAGTAACGTGTGCAAAAAGGCATCATGGCAGCCAGGCCTAAGCTAACTTAGCAATGTAGGCAATGAGGCCACAAACCACACTACACCCTCCCCTGGTCAGTCCATAGGCCAAGACAAAAAGACGAAAACAGAGTTCAAACAGATGGAGCAGAACGCAAGCGCGTATTTGGGAATAGTCCATAATGAAGGACAGCGAATGGGGAAAAAATCATTCCAGGATAAAAAAAAAATCCAGCGGGGGCAAAAATATTTCCTGAGACGCAGGACGGAGGCTACTCAATCCAACAGAGTGTAAGTGCAGAAAAACGCCACACCTTCCAAAAGGACATCATTGGTATCGTCAGAAAAAATAGATGCCATCCAGTTCAACAAATCAAAACTGCATTCATGTTCCTCAGAATAGGGAGCAGAGACCAGCATTGCGGGACAACTTGCGTGATACTCAAGATAACTTTGTTGTAGGAGATTCCGAGCAGCCACCCAGATATCCCATTGCGCCAAAACTCCAAGTGCAGCCGCATGCGCCATCAATCCAGTGCCGGAACATTCCCGTTCATGGGCCACTAAGGGGCCCAACAACTGGTCAAAATCCGGGTCCAACTGAGACGTATTGGAGAGGCAAAGATCCAAGGACCAAGAGAAAGGACATCTTAAGCAAGACATCACAGGTTGCACGCAAGTGAAATACGCAAAGCGAAAAGAAAGTTGATATGACACACCGAGTGTCGCCAATGGTAGGACGCCGAAGCTGTGGAGCATTCGTTCACGGAGCATCAGGAGTCGACCTTGGTCGAGTAGGCCCCCAGGAACTGCAGCCATTGCGCAGCAAACAAATTAAAAGTAGTATTCCAGCAGCTAACGCTAGGATCAACGGAAAGCCGCCAAAGACGCTGGAAAAAATAGAATGAATAAAAGCCGGTATTACACCAAATATAGTTTGAAAGGAGGTAACAAGGCCAGAGCCCACGACTTAAAAAAAGTGCACAAGACCTTCGGTGCGAGATGCATTGAAAACGCGGTGAATTAGCTCACCGAAATGTTGTGGGAGGTTTGTGTTCAAAAGGGCCTGTATCTCACTGTGGGTACTAGCCACCTGGAGGATGAAGCTCTCCCGTGCGGATGTGAGCATAACCTCCTGGTTCAATAATAGCGCCTTTATTCTGCTCAATTTATTGAAATCTGCCTTCAAAGTCGGAATGGAAGGCCAAATGGAACTATCTATTATGTCGTGCGGGGAGGAAAAAGCACATTTTTACAGCACACAACGCGGTGGGAAACTGTTACAATATAGGGGATGCCGGCCAGCATTCCACAGCAGTCCTGATTATTCAGAAGGAGATAGCTACCATTTGCAAGCACAGTGAAAGTAGGTGATATAGCAGGAGCAGGAATGCCCTTTAAAACACAAGCAAGATTCGGAGCCGAAACGTTACAAGCCCCGTGCAATTTAATGTTTTTACAAATGAGGGAATGACCCACTGCAGAATCGCAAGACTCTCCGGTGAGAAAAACCTCGTTTCCGTCCCTAATGCACTTGTACATGAAAGGCAGGGACCAAAGTTCATGCAAGACGGCACTGCCCAAGGGCTGAAAACGGCCAACAGGATAATGTTTCATGCAGGAACTAAATTCAAATAAAGAAAAAGGCAAAGCGATAACCCCGTGTACTAGCCACACAGCGGAGTCCAGCTCCGCCACAGAGAAAGGTAACGGCTCAATCTTCTCGATATGTAATAGAGTGTATGTTGCATCTTTCATGGACATGAATTGCTGTTTGTCAGTTAAATTAAACAGTAAAAATAAGGCAGTCGTGTTTAAAAAATGCCAAGGAACTTTACCCATTTTCAGTGTTTGCAAAGTCCATGCAAACTGCATTACGGAACGCAATTGATTTTGACCATGATATAACACAGACACATCATCTTGTACAATATCAACAACAGAGGAAACAATATTCTCTAATGTGTAAATGCGGGAAGACAGGGTATTAATACTATTGTCAACAACAGCAAGCACTTTTTCTAGATTTGCTTGATCGATTTCCCGAAGTCGGGAAGCAGCTTCAATTTGTGAAAGCTTCCAGAGTTCATTGTAAGTTTCATAAATGAATCTCTTAGGTCGAGGACCACGAGGCCCCAGAACAAAATCGGACAGATCAATGTTGCCTGATAGGAGGGATAAATGTTCTTTTACAGAATCTAAGGAAGAGTGCTGCAACCACTGCTTACACAGTTTACCAACAGAATATGTGGTAACAGTACGGGAGTCAGAAAACCGTGGATCAGGCCTATCCTGTTTGTAACCAGGAGCAGAGTCATGAAAACGCAGTTGGCAGGCATTTGATGCAATGGGCCAAGACAACCAGGGTGACTGAACAAACGTAGAAATATTAAATGAATTATTTTGATATAAAGCTTGCAACGTTGAAAGTGAAATATTGAAAAGCAAGCTTACGTTGGGAGTGGAAGACAGGACGGGAATGGAGGGAGCATTCAATTGTTTGGAAGTAGCCAAACCCCAGCATGTTGTTTGAAAAATTGTATCATTTAAAAATAAAATCTGGGCCGGGATTAGGCAAGCACGGTGCAAAGCTTCCGTACCGCGTACCTGCCATGATTTGGTGCCCCAAATAGATTTTAAGTCAATGGTGGCTAGCCAGTGTTCATACCCACCCACTGCTAAGAAGTTCAAAAAGGAACTTGAATACAGCAATTTAGTGTGGGTCAACATGACCTTTTGAGCGGATGAGGAATTCAATTTAAAATAATAGGACCCAGGGTTTGATCTGTCAAAGTCTGTGAAATAAGTAAATTTACTTTTAAGTGTTTGGGAGCTACCAGGCAAAGGGGCTGGACAATGTTCCCATTGGGTGTAATTAAAAGTACCCCGAAGTGTACTTGGTTTATGGAGAAAATGGTTGCCCCAATGCTGGTAACAATATAAATCAGCATAACTTGCAGAATTTAAATACAGATCTTCAGCATTAAAGGCAGCATAATATTTCAAATCAGAGAATAACGATTCAACGGCATGCACATCCCAATCGTCAGAATGAATATTACTTTTTACGACATCACCCATTGAAACACGGAGGACATTTGGTACATTAATAATCTCGGTCGGTCCATGAATTTGGAAATTCACCGCATCCCATACGATGCCATCAGCGACTGGGAAAGCTGAAATGTTCACAAATGTGTGGTCACGCTTCATGATGTGAGATGAAGAATGTGGAGCCAAAGTTCCAGTGACACAGTTTACTGCAGAGCGTTCTGGTAAATAATGACCATTAATGAGCAAGAAAAAAACTGTCACAAAACCAATGGACATGAACAGAAAAATCAGGAACAGTACCAACCAGATATATGTCCATGGTGGAACCAAAAAATTGTCTCTGAACCAAGATACAAAAATACTGAAGCTGGACGGGATAAGTGATGAGGTGGAATCCGAATCAAAGGAAAAACGGGTTGGGCTCAGTGGTGTTGTTGGTAAATGAGCCACCGACTCGGTGGCGGGATAGGTGTACTCGGTCTCCTCGTTGCAGGAGGAAGCCGGGAAGTCGAGCAGGCGATCAGGCAAATTGACCATCTCAATGGCAACATCAGTGTCCGTGCGGGCTGGAGGGCCATACACATGACCCCTAGAAATAGCCAGACATGAGACCGCAGGTGTTACACTATTCAGGATCGGCCAGACGTTGTAGTTTGACATTGTCCACTGAGATGTATCTGTTCTCTTTGCGACCAGGAAGCGGTGGTAAGATGACTGTACGAGTACCCTTCAAGCCAAGAACTGGAACCGGTGCACGATAAGAGGGGCCAAATTCTTTTTTGTTCTCCACCTTCTCTCGGACCAGATCTCCAACCTTTGGAAGCCAGCCGGCAACCGGAATCTGCAGCGCAGCGTCAGTGGCTGAAGGTAAATGTTCGTTTGCAAGTTTGTCACGGGCTCCTTGTAAGTCCTGTAACATAGTAGAATGATTATCTACGTCAAAGATTGCGGCACTCGCCGCCATGTCTAGACCATCAAGGTCAGGCACAAACATTTGTATGCCAAAGAGCATTTCGTATGGGGTCCGTCCACCCAGAGATCTTCTAGGGAGATTATTAAGTGCACGTTGTACGCTATACAAGTGGGCCAGCCAGTTCCTGCCAGTACCTAAGACTCTAGCTGTCAAGGATTGCTTTAAGTCACGGTTCATTCGCTCCACAATTGAATTACCCTCAGGTCTATATGGAGACGGAAATTGCACCCGCACCCCCAGTGACCCCATTGCGTCCTTGTAGGCCTTAGAGGCGAACGCTGGACCTTGGTCAGAATGGAAGGTGCCGCAGGCAAAAATTCCCACAAAGACACGCAAATCCCTGATGACATTTCGAGCGTCAGCACTCCGTTGTGGCCAGACCCAGATGAAACGTGACTTAAAGCAATCCTGGACAGCTAGAGTCTTAGGTACTGGCAGGAACTGGCTGGCTACGCAATGTAAGCTAACTTAGCAATGTAGGCAATGAGGCCACAAACCACACTACAGGCCTTCCCTCCCACCTGTAACACTTTATGGCTCTGCACAGGGACTTCCCTTCCCACGTGTAACACTGTATCGACTCTGCACTGAGACTTTCCTTCTGAAAACCCCTGTTACGTGCAACACCTTATGGATCTGCAAAGGAACTTTTCTTATAGCTTTTCCTGCCACGTGTAACACCTTATGGATTTTGCTTCTATAAGTCCTCCCTGCCACGTGATAAACGCCGCGAACTCCGCATCTCTTAAACTTTGCGACAGGCTTCCAGGCCTTCGCCAGGCGGTGTGAGTAGGTACTCTGTGCACTCATCTTGCAGAAAAGCTCTGCATTTCTTCCCTATGTCCCCAATATAGTCAATGTCTTAAACTGCATATGGCCTATATGACTCTGAATACACAGGACCCGCCAATGAAATCGAAGATGTTATGCCAGTCGGGTTCTGGTCTTCTGGGCCGCATGAATGACATCTCTGCCATGGCGCTATCAGTAAGCGTATCATAAGGCGGCAGTCATGGGGCTGGCAGCTACAAAGCCAACAACCCACTCTATGCCCCAAAGTGCCAGGAACAGCACCGCATTCTCACTGACAAGACCCACTGGAGAAACTATGATGGCTTCTTGGGTGAGCGTATCCTTGCAAACAAGGTTTCCTGGCTCATGCATAGAATAACAGCCATGCTCACCCAGCCTTCAAAGGACACTCCCCCACATACTCACCCAGCCTTCCAAGGACACTCCCCCACATACCGAGGACACTCCCCCACATACTCACCCAGCCTTCCAAGGACACTCCCCCACATACCGAGGACACTCCCCCACATACTCACCCAGCCTTCCAAGGACACTCCCCCACATACTCACCCAGCCTTCCAAGGACACTCCCCCACGTACTCACCCGGCCTTCCAAGGACACTCCCCCACATACTCACCTGGCCTTCCAAGGACACTCCCCCATATACTCACCGGGCCTTCCAAAGACACTCCCCCACATACTCACCCGGCCTTCCAAGGACACTCCCCCACGTGCTCACCCAGCCTTCCAAGGACACTCCCCCACATACTCACCCGGCCTTCCAAGGACACACCCCACATACTCACCTGGCCTTCCAAGGACACTCCCCCACATACTCAGCACAGCGGACTGGGAGGGCTCTGGCCTACTGCCGCCATACTGAAAGTGGAATGCAAGCATTGATTAGCATAAACACATAATGCTAATTAATGTTAGGTGAATAAACTCAGCAGGGACGCCTTCCACCCACTCACTACATATTTTGGAAATACACTGCAATAAACTGAAAAGATGAAGAACAAGGAAAACAGACTAACAAAAATATTTAACTAATAATATATATTTAAGATGCTCTAAACTGAGGGAATGGAAGAAAGATAAACTAGTTAGTACTGTGATTCCATGTAACACTAGCCATGGCAACAGCAGACAAATTCACTAGTCAAAGATGGCTGCACTATTCGCAGCACAATGGAGTTATCTGTGTCAGTTCCACAGGGAGAGTTAAAGGGAGCGTTGTTTCAGTGAAGAGGATGAGGCATTCATTGGGGGGAACCAGTGGAGTTTTTCATATCGGTGGCAACTATTGTACGCAGAAGCTCAGGATCACAAGGGGGATTCGCAGTGAAGGCTGGAGTTCCAACCAATGAACGTCCAGTTCCAAGACTTGTGGTCTGAAGACACCGCCACAGCTTTTCCGCTCAGCAGACTTCAGTAACCATGACCTTTTACGCAGGACATACTTTCCAACACAACAGCTTCAACCAACACGGTTAACATGGTTACAACCAAAAGAAAACAAGCACATAGCAACAGTGTTTGTACATATCTAACATAAGAAAAAGCTAAATCAAATTATGTTCCTAGATTAGTGTAATCAGGAGTGAAACTTAAATACATTTAGTCTGTTGATAATATTACAGTTCTGCTTTTCACTTCCCAGAAGTACTGGTTGTGAAGTGAGCGATTATGGTTGCTGTAGTTACATTGAGGAGTACTTCAGTGGGGTCCTTCAGAAAGTAAACCAGGGCTGCAAGACGGTGGTGCTAGTGGGCGATGGCGACCAGTCAAGGTCTCAAGATTTCAAACGAGATTAAAATACCATGGTACGATATATTAACAGTTTTCCATCAAAAAATCTTGTAAATGTAGAAGTTTCTCAAAACACCAGCGCTGCACTTGGTCAGCATTGGCCGGCCATGAAAGCCCCACTCCCTATGGGTCCGCTCTCAGAGTTTGCTTTCAGCCAAACAGATGCGGTACCAGCTTCTGATCGCAACGTCCCTAAAAACATGCCATGACGTCTAGACCTTTGCCTGAGACGTGGAATGGATCATTGAGGAGAACAGAGTGTGAGTGTACGATTGTGAAGTCACCCCCTTACACTACTTCAAATGACACTGCAGTGGTGTGAGCTGTTGAACATTACTTCTGGGGAAACACTGGAATTCCATCAATCTACAGCACGGAAAGGTGGCATGGTCAAGAACTTGTTGCACGGATTGGCGGCAAAGCAGCTATCGTAAACCCAAAATCTATTTCCCCAACAGTATCTCAGGGATGAATCAACCAAAGATGTCTCATACTTCAATGCAATCCAGGTATACCTGGACCAGTACAATCTTGCCACGGATGCTAAGAGGGCAGACATCTTTGTCTTAGGCAAGCCTCTTCCTTTCCAGTGGCTTGTGGACAGTACATACTACTGCGGATTCTGATCATAACCTCTGTATCAATTTAAGTTTGTCAGCTTCCCATCCAAAACAAATCTGGCAGTTATTCAAGTCTTGTGCATCGGCCAGAATCCTCACTTCCCTCTTGCCACCTTTATTCGGGCCTTCGTATGAAGGATGCACATAAGTCCATCTCTTCTCATTGCAGAGCCAGACTGACACACACCTTCCTCATGCCGGCTCCTCTCCCAGATGTGAATTCAGACAACCTGGACAGAAACTGAGCGGTGGGGGGGTAGGTCAGCGATGGGATGGAAGGTGGTACTGATCCAAAAGCCTTTCAGAAAGAGGTCATGATTGGGTCTTGGATCAGGTCTGCCGGTTTGATGTAGTGGCGAGTTGGTGGATCTGAGGTCATGCTTGAGGCACCGATGGCTGGAGTGAGATTTCTATGTCGCCTTTCGGAGAACGGAAACATATTCTAAGTAGTATTTGAGTTCTCCATTTGGTCTAGCAAAGAGGAGTCAGTTTGCTCTAGAGTGGATTTGTTCAACAATGGGGAGAAACCTTGAGAACTAAGTTATCATGGTGAGTTAGGAGCTGGTGTGTCGGTGGGGGATGGGTGTTTCGGGAGCTGGGGCTGCGGGCATTCGTTAGGGTTGTTGGATGAGTTAACTGTATCAGTGTCAGATAGTTGCGGGTCTTTGAAGGTCATTAGTTGGGCTAAAGGAAGACTACAAAGTACTTGTTGGGCAGTAGAGGACAAGGTGTAGTACACTGGCACAAAGCGAGTGTTTGGTGGTAGGGCTCAAGGACGTATGGTAAGAACTGAGCGTGGATCTAGGCAGAGCCTGCTTTGCTGTTATCGACAAGACTGCGGACAACTGTGCCGAGTGCCCCGTAGGGTGGGTTTTGCCAGATCCACCACACAGCTCGTCTACCTTATCCCCGCTCCCCTAAATATTGCCACTGGGACAAAGTTACTTTCAGAGACCTCATCCCTCAGGCTAGAAATTGACATCACCTGAAATCCAACAACATCCATCTGCTTCCGTACTACATTTATGGATACATCTAGCTGGGATCCTAGATATTTACAGAGAATCATAAATTGCTAATTACACAAAATGTAGATACATTTATGGCCTATATTCTATATGTATGCTGAACCATTTAAGCTGAACTCACATCTAACTGGAAAATGTAATAGCTGGTTACACATCTATGTTGAGTTCAATACGGCTCCATGTGCATGTAAATACAGTTAATTATGTTAATTACATAGTATCGTTTATATTTAAACTTACAGATTATAAAACTACACCGATTTGTTTTTCCGAATGATGCTTCCGGCTTGGAGGTTTCAATCACTTTACATTAACCAGCAGGTCCATCGGCCACAGTGCGATACACGGTTGTGTTGGTGACTGTACATACGCCGCTGTGTAATTTGTCCGTAGAGTGCGATGCAAGCAAATGGTGACCCTCAGATTCCATATAATGCTGCAGTCTCAGGCATGCTGGTCTATGACTCTAGGAGTGTCATTACCACAGCGTCAACGATGGGGGGTAATGGAGAATGAGTGGGGTGGTACGCTACGGGTCCATTGGACAGGGTGGGTCAGTCCAAAGCCTTGATTGGTTTGCTACCGAAGAGTTTGGGATGGAGTGTGTGTTAGGCGGGGACAGCTAAGAATGAATGTAAATGTG
Source organism: Calotriton arnoldi (assembly GCA_963921515.1). NCBI lineage: Eukaryota > Metazoa > Chordata > Amphibia > Caudata > Salamandridae > Calotriton > Calotriton arnoldi. The sequence continues at coordinate 625,314 of CAWUFW010003074.1, forward strand.
CCCTAGGCACTGCGGTTAAATTCGGTCAAGCAGCAACAAGAAATAAAAATCTATAGACTTCCCTTTAACCAAACCCCAGACAACTTAGAAGTCCAACCTCCTTCAGCCCAAGAAGAGAACATCCTCATGGCAAGCTGGGCCAGTGCATTACAGGTAACAGTGGAGATATGCCCCATTGCATGTGCAGTGATGCACAATTACCAACGATGCCCGTATTTATGCCCCAACCATGCACCCCCACCCTCTCACCACTCGGACACCTTCACAGGGTGTCATCAGAAGACCTTGCTTGACCTTTTCAAACTTCTGTAGGACAATTCCACTAGGTTTGGCAAAACCTGGACAAACTTGAAGAATTCACAGATCTGACCACCAACCCCAGCAGAGGGCACCCATAACATGACGCCACCCATAGGTACCTCCTACGCGATGGTCAGTCTGCTAGTGACCACTATAAGGAGCCAGCGGGCCCAATCCTAAACCTAATCTTGGTCTCTTCCTTAAAGTCATTGGTTTGTAACTGTGTCCCAACCCATGATGAACCCACCTGTTTAGACCACGAGCACCGCTCCCCAGGGCTTCGACTGGTCCATGGGCAACTAAAGCCAAGAGAACAACCTACAGAGCTCAAGCAGACGTCAAACAAAGAACGCGCTAGAGGCCTATTGTTATTATTAATGATGCACGATTGGTTGCAGAGAAGAGCTTTCCTGCTCTACCAAGAGGGCACTTTCAGAAAAGAGACGACCCCAAGCTTCAGGCCAGTGGCGTAACGATAATTGAGGGGGCCCCCCTGCAAGGTACATGGAGGGGCCCCCTCCGGACTCTATCAGGAGCTCTCCGGCCGAAGTGCTGTGCTAAGGGGGGCCCTGGAGCTTGGGGGCCCCCCGCACTGCGGGGGCTGCGGGGGCCTGTGTTACGCCCCTGCTTCAGGCATCTCTCCCCGTCTGTCGGCCAATCACCCAAGATCTGTCCATTGACCATTTGTACCCCGCACAGGACACACTGCTTTTCATTCAGCGCCTGCATAAGTAGTAGTCAGCTGCGCGAGGACACTTTGTTGTTCACAGATGCTGGCTTCACAGTAGCTTTCGCCTCTCCCCTAGGTGTGTACTCCACTCTAGTGTGTGGGTAAATAGGGTGATGCATTTGTGTCATTTTCTTATTTCCTTAACACCGTAAATTACTATCTTTTAAAAAAAAAAAGTTTGTGTTCAGAAATATTTATAAATCAATATTAAAAACTCTTCTTTGTCTATTAATAATCCATGAGTTAAGGGAACCTTCTGAGACATCCCAGAAAGCCTGGGTTGGTGAACTGTGGTCTTGTTGGGCACCAGCAAATGAAAACTGACGAATATAAAACAATCTGTAGTTGGAAGATGTTGTTGATTCCCAGTTTGCAGTATAACTTAGGGAGAAAGTGTTTTAATGGTGCTCCTTCCCTACACAGACACTACTCCTGCAACTTGTAGTAAGAGTGAAATAGTAGCGGCAATCAAGCATTACACACAGCTGATGTAGTGGTACGTAGAGGTAGTAAGCTACAACCGTCAATTCATTTCTTTACAACTCCTGGTGGCTTCTGGGCTCCTGAGTGCGTGTGCGTACACACACACACACACACACACACCTGTACATATATGTAAGTAGATATATATATTTTTGAAAAGTATGTTTTTATTTAACTGCACTGAGGCTCCCAGCCTCAGCTTCAGCCTGCTCAGGCCACATCCATGTAAACGTCTGCAGAAAGGCCCCTTGTCTTACAGGCACCACATAACTGGAGGACGGTGGACACTCCGATGAGGCCGTACCGCATTCTTTTCCACCCGCAGGTACTGTTCTGGGGATTAAAATATCCGCCTTCACATTTAGTGAAGCAAGTCAATGCCCTTGCTTCGGGGTCTGCGTTGTGAAATCTTTTCGGCTGAAGGTACTGTAATTGTATTTGTATAGCGCTTACTACCCCTGATGAGGCGGTGAAGCGCTTTACTCCAGACATTTCCACGGACTAAAAGCCCTTCTCGCGGCACTCTCGGGCCCCTGGCTTCCCCCAGCATCCTCTAGCGACTAAAAGCCCTTCTCGCGGCACTCTCGGGCCCCTGGCTTCCCCCAGCATCCTCTAGCGACTAAAAGCCCTTCTCGCGGCACTCTCGGGCCCCTGGCTTCCCCCAGCATCCTCTAGCGACTAAAAGCCCTTCTCGCGGCACTCTCGGGCCCCTGGCTTCCCCCAGCATCCTCTAGCGCAGAGTTCTTCAATCTGTGGGGCGGGCCCCCCTGGGGGGGCGCGACACCAACTCAGGGGGGGCGCGCACTCCACTCTAATCTTACCTTTGTTCCCTGCGTCGCAAGTCTTCTAGGAGAACTCCGGTATAGTTAGAGGGGGGAGGGAGGGGAAATCGATGGGGCACGATGTGCCCATGCTTTTGTCATGTTAACTAAGCCTGGGCGTAGTTCGCGAAGTAGCGCTACGCGAAGCTACGCAAAGTGCAGTTCGCACTACGCGAGCTATGCGTAGCACTACGCGAACTGCGTAGTGCACTGTTCGCAATGATTGCACAGTGCCGGATGCTTGTCCGCACTGTGCAATCATTGAAAACGGCATCTTGCACAGTGCGTGCTGTCGCTTACTGCCGCTCGAGTAGATTTTTACTCGAGCGGCAGCTTCTCAACGCGGACTGGTAGTTTCTCATCGCGAGCGGTCGCGAGCATACGCGACCTCTCGCAATGAGAAACCTGACCTCCCGCGTTGAGAATCTGGCCGGGATGTTTATTTTCCACGCTCGCGATCGGCAACTTGATGTTGCTGATCGCGAACGAGGAAAAAGTCTCGCCGGGATGTCATTTTGCTTGCTCGCGGTCGCCAACTTGACGTTGAGGACCGCGAGCAAGCAAAAAATGACCGCTGCACTACGCTACGCGTGTTTGCACTGTGCTACGTGCAATTCGCGTTGTGCGAAGTAGCGCAAACTTCGCAAACTACGCGAGCGTAGCGTAGTGCTTTGCCCAGGGTTAATGTTAACCCTCCCAGGAGGGGGTTAATTCATAGAGCTGAAATGCTTCAGCTGGAGTGAGAGGCAGGAAGTCTCCTCTGCTAAAATCGAAAGCAAATGAACAGACGGTCCTGTTCCTTCACATTCGATCCTTGCCTCCCACTACAGCTTAAATGACTGTCTTTTCGTTTGCTTTCAGTTTAAGCAGTTATGAATTAACCCCCTCCTGGGAGGGTTAGCTCTTCCCAGAAAGGAGACAAAGTTTATTTTAAAATTACACAGGCAGGCGCGCAAAATGCCAGCCAGCCATGTGTTGTTTAAACAGCCTGCAAATTGCTTGTCTTGACACTAAATATGGTTATAAATAAAGAAGTGTGTATTCATTTGTAATGTGACTTTTCTGTCTTTGTTCCCTTTTATTATCAGTCATGGGTCATTCAGGCAGCCCTAGAACACAATTAAAAGTGCTTTCTATTTATATTCGCTGTTCAAAGTATGCACAGACAAGTGCTGAAAATACGGCTTTAGGTGACTGCTTATTTTTGTACCGCCTGGGACATCAAAATAATGAGCTGGCAACCCCAATCATAAAACTGGAAGTTTGTTGCAGGATCAGCACATTATTTATTTCCTCCACCCTGATCCCTGGTTACTGCCATAATAGCAATAGTTTAACTTATATCTGAAACCCTACGCTGCCGTCAATAACATGCTGAGTTACTTCAAGTGTCTGGGAATGCACCCCGCATTCAGACAACTCGCTCTCATTCTCGCCCTTCACTTTCACGCTCACCCTGCACTCACAGCGATCACAATGCACTCACCATTCACCCACTTACCCTGCACTCACAGTGATCACTCTGCACTCACAATGCACTTGCGCTGTTCACCCTGTACCTCACCCTGCAGTCACATGAGCACACTATCACCCGCACTCATGTGACACTTCACCCACCTGTCCCTCTGACAGCTCAATCTGCAATCTCACTCAAATAAGCCCACCACTAATCATACATTCATTCGCCCCACTCTGCACTTACATCCGCACCCAAATTCATATGGTCACCTCACTCACCCTGCAGTCACTCCTCTTACCCTACTCTCACACAGTCACATGGCTCACCGTGCACTCACATAGGCACTCCTGCCACCCACACAGTGCAGAGGTTTAATGTGCCTGCTACAAAGAATGTGTACCATGCAGATGACTGAACTGAGTGTGAGTAAACTATGAGTAGTGCTATAAAAAATGAAATGTTTGCCAGAAAGGTGCTATAGAGAGATGAGGTGCATCGTTGGTGAGTGGTAGCGAGGAAATTCATGGAGAAGGAGGAAATGGGGGAGGGGGCGCCAAAAAAGACTGTTGCACTGTGTGCGACAAGTGCTAGGGCCTGCCCTGGCTGGGAGTGTTAGCCCCCACCCGAATTTCGGGTCTAGTTGCGCCCCTGTACACAAGTATGGGCATGTCGTGCCCCATCAAGGTTTTCGTCCTAAATTACAAAAGGACACATTTACATGCACTGCAATCCAGCCTTCCAGGGGGCCCCTTGATAGAGACAGCTCTGTTTTTGCCCTGATGGCCTGGAATAATTCCTAAACAGATTCTTGTGAATACTGTTTTGTTTTATTTCTTTTTAATGTGATTGATGTGAGGGAGTCTATTACTATTTGCAGAGAAATGTGTGTTTCATGCAACAACCATAAAAAAGTTTATTTTAGATCCGAGCGGGTCCTCACATATGAGAAATTAGAGGATATCACAGATATTATTAGCTGTAAAATGAGTGGGCTGCTGCTTTGTTAAAACAGTGAAAACACATCACTATCTCTAAATATTAGATGTAAACGCTTTTAGAATTTCGACTACAGTGCCTGGGCACCATTAGTAGCCTGGCTAAAGAGGGTATGGCAGAGCTGAAAGTAAATCATTTAAACTCAAAGCTATAGTGAACAGGGGCCCCCAAAATAGTTTTGGCCCAGGGCACCCAAAATCCTTAACATGTCCCTGCCACCACAAAGTCTGTCAGACAACATTGCTCTGAAGTAAAATAGACATCATTAATTTATTATCAGTTCTATTTTTTTTAAACTAAGCCTGTCGTGTCCTAAACTCCCACGGCTTCAGGCAAGCAACTTATCGTACCACTAAGGAATTCTCAATTAAGTGTTCGTTCAGCGCCCTCTCTGTGGACTTTCACCTTTGTCTCCGGATCCATAACTGGTTGGTGGGCAATTATCCCATTATAATGCTGCCTAAAACGTTTGTTAATGATTTCTAGAGAAGATTTGTTTCTCGTGTACCAGCTCTGAGCTAGGGAGTGCTTGAAAAATCTGACAACACTGTCTCCCTTGTTTTGGCTGAAAATGTCTGCAGAATATTCAGCTTTGAGAGAAACTGCTATCAAAACTTTCTTGCCTTTCAGCTCGTCCTATTTATGTGAGATCGGGTTCTCAGCACTTGCGGTATTAAAGACTAAGTACCGTTCAAGACTTGATGTGGAGCACAACCTGAGGATGGCAGTAGCAAAAATCCATCCACAGTTTGACCGTCTCTGTGGCGAAAAACAGGCACACCCGTCACATTTATGTTGGTGGTGTTATTATTAATCTATGTCATGTGTAAAACAAAGCATCCTAGTAAAAACAATTTGCGCACATTTTATCTTGGAAAATTGAGTTTTGAGCTGTGTAATAAGCCTCTGTCATTTCACCACACCCACTCACAAACCTGCAGTTTACTAAACACTCTTATTGTGTTGAACATTATTTGCTGGATATGGCCCGGGATATGCGCGTGGCGGTCGATTATGTAGTATACCAGATTCCAGAAATTTCTGTCAGGTGGTGGGGGGGGCCCAACATCTAAAATAATTCAGCTGGGGGGGCTCAACCTACAAAAGTTTGAAGACCTCTGCTCTAGCGGCTAAAAGCCCTTCTCGCGGCACTCTCGGGCCCCTGGCTTCCCCCAGCATCCTCTAGCGGCTAAAAGCCCTTCTCGCGGCACTCTCAGGCCCCTGGCTTCCCCCAGCATCCTCCAGCTAGCATGCACACGCCGGTGCTGTGAGGTGAAGACGTGTAAGGGCCGATCGGTGCAGCACTAGCATTGCGTGTTTTCAGCCAGCTTCGAGGCATTCCAAGTTTAAAGGAATACCTGCTCCGCCAGTTATAAAAAACACAAAGACCGGTTTTGGCAGGTGTGAGTTCTCTGCTCGGTTCACCGAGCACAATTTACGAGTCTCCAATATAAGAAAATCCTGCTTGTGTTGCTGGTGCACACCAAATGTACACTGTCACAGATTTCAACATTTGGTGTCAAACGTAAAATGCAGGCACAAAAAACTAAATATTGCAGTCATGTGAAAGTGTTTTCATAAACCCAAAGCAGGCGTCCTCGTAAGGCGTATTACAATGTTTTTAAGAGGTCGCTGTGCTCCATGAACATCATGCGTGTGCTCCGAAGACGGGATCCGAGGCACCTAACACTGCCGTCGGGTGGACTCCGCAGGCAGTTTTAAGTCAGAGTAAGCGGTGCTGGACAGACCCGCCCCCAATGAAAGAATCTTCTGAGTCCAGCAGGGGTGGACACCGTGGTTTTCAAACTTCTTAACGCTGCATCCCTCCTCCCGCCCCCCTCGCAAGGGGGCGGCTCAGAATTTTTCACAATTATTCTGTTGAACTGGCAGTGCTTAAATAGGTCTAGACTTATTTAAACATTGCAGTTAAGTTCTGTCTGTTACCGTTTTAAAAATGCAATCAAATATGTGATTACCAAACATACTATTCTGGGGTCAGGAAGGCCTTACTAACGTGTAAAAGTATTCACAGTGTGATTATTAAAATGGGTTTGGGGGCTTTTGAAGCATATTTGGAGTCCCTCCCTTTGAGACACATACTCCCAGCCAGGATATAAATAACAAAACATGTCAGTGAAGGTCCATTACAGAGGGGCTTACTGCCGCTCATTTTTTCCGCTTAAAACAAAGCGCTGCTATCAGCATAATGCTTTTATTGGCCAGAGCATGGTGCATCCCCCCTCCCCCTCCGCATCACTTGAGGCCCCCCTAGGGGGGCCACCCCCATTTTGAAGACCTATGGATCCCCCTCGAACACCGAAAGACCGTCACTCACGCCCTGGTCACCAGCAGACTCGACTACGGCAATGCACTCTACGCCGGAATAAACAAAAACCTCACCCGCAAGCTACAGAACATCCAGAACGCCGCCGCAAGACTGGTCCTCAACCTGCCAAGACACTGCCACATCTCCCAGCACCTGCGCACACTCCACTGGCTCCCCGTCGAGGCGAGAATCACCTTCAAGATGCTCACCCACGCACACAAGGCCCTCCACGGCACCGGACCAGAATACCTGAACAGCCGACTCAAATTCCACGCACCCCAAAGGACCCTACGATCAGCCCAGCTCTCCTACGCCGTGGTCCCCCGCACCAGAAAGACCAGATCGGGAGGCCGCTTCTTCTCCCTCCTCGCGGCCAAAGCATGGAACGCCCTTCCGCTCCACCTCAGACAGACAACATCGCTCCCCATCTTCACAAGAAACCTCAAAACCTGGCTCTTCGACAGACCCCCTCCTTGATGGAATGGAACCTGCACCCCCCACCCCTAGCGCCTTGAGACCCTTACGGGTGAGAAGTCGCGCTTTAACAAACCCCTGATTGATTGATTAGTGAAACAGCACACAAATAAATGCTGAAAACAGCCCCAGCCTCCCCCTCTCGCCACACTACCTAGTGTTGGGGAGTGGGAGGGGGGGCGTCCCAGATCTGCCACATCGGTCTGGCATGGGTGCCATGAGGCCTAATGCAAGCAAGGAAATTGCCCCCCTTGTCCCTGGGTTGGTGATAAAAAGCCACCAACAAGGGTACAGTGGGCCCCTATAAACCTGTGGCCCTCGGTGTCACTGCACCTGCTGCAGCCGTGATAGCACTCACTCAGGTGACTTGCAGGGACAGCCTCTTTCCCGCCATCTCTCCTAGTAAGAGGCAGAAAGTATAGCACGGGTTCTGGCTTTCAAGAGGGTCGGCTGGACACAGTGAGGCAAGTGTTTGTGTGTTTAAGTGCACATCCGGCAGTCCTCATCCGACAATACAATAATTTCGCTAACACAGATTTAGTTAACAATTTAGTTAACACAAATTTCCATTTGATTCCGCTCACTGCAACAATGTCTGTGTTTTCTAGGTGGGTGAACGTTGCCCATTAAGTCATTTTTGTAACATTTGGGCGGTCCAAAATTGTAGCCCTACTTTTATGTCGGTGGAATGGCCGCTTTTTGGTTCCAAAATCTGGTCCCTCAATGGGGAGGACGAGCCCGGCAGTGTCCCTATGGGCGCATGATAAACATTTACCCCTCAAAGACCACTTTTGCCGACTCCGGGGATTACTGCGGCCGAGGCTACCGCCCTCTGCGTCAGCCGCTCTTTAAGAAGGAGGCAGTGTGCGTGTAGGAAGGACGGCCACGGAGAGCAGTGCGGGTGACACAGAAAGCCGCGACAACAAGGTGATTTCCAAAAAGCAAACATTCAGCAGTAAAGCAGCAGTGTCGATACCAGCGGCACGGAACCCTGGCGCAGCATGCGTGGGCCTCAGTCGAGGAGCAGCATTGTAGATTAGATTATATTACATTATATTATATTATATTATATTACATTACATTAAGTTCACTGGACACTGCAGAGTTATTGAACAAGTTCTTTGATTCTGTCAGGAGAAAACCCCTTGGCACCATCCCAAGCTAGACGCAGCCAACAACTTCCGTGGCATGAGTCAAACCGCGAGAACCCCATGATGCCATAAGGTCTGCACACGGCAAACATCCTGTCAGCCCAGAGGCTGAGCTGCCAGGGCCCGAAGATTATTCGAGCTACACACTATAACAATTATATTACATTACTTTATATTCTATTATACACATATTTTAAGCAGACTGTGAATTCAACATTACTAAGGTCTGTGAAAGGGACATGCAGTGTCTCAATCACTCCCGTTCTTCCCTTCCTTCTGCAGTCTCGCGACACTTACGCCCTTCTCCTTATATCTTTCTGAAGCCCTCCATATGCGCATCTCGCATCTTTCCTCTTCAGCACCCTGTTTTCCCTCTCTCCTGCATGTACGACCTTGCATCCCCTTGACTTCACCAATCTCCCCACACACAACGTGCCCACTCACATGTAAACACTGCATTTTCATTCACTTTCGCCTTGTCAATATTTGGACAGCTGTGTGCCTCCTTCACACACGTCACAACAATTGGCACACCCTACCATTGCTCTGTGTGCTCTGCAGAGAGGTCAAAGATCGGATGAGCATGTACTCTGAACCCCATTATCCCCGCTGAGGGGCTGTGAAAAAGTCTCACTGCCTTGGGCCTGAAGTCCACAGCTCTCAATCACGCCTGCTATAAACACTCACCCACAACCTGAGCCCATACACACCTACTGGCGACCTTTTCACAGTTCACCGTATGCATGAGTAATTTGCCACATGAAAAACTACAGAAACACAACATCATTGAAAAAGCGAATACTCTTAGGTAATGCAAGACTAAGCAAAATTTGAAATCTAAACACAAACAGCATCACTGCTCCCACCTGAGAGGCCAGGGTCTGTTTTTTCCATGATGGACGGATAATTGAATGGACATTAAGGAACAACGATTATCTACCCCTTGGGTTTCTTTGTATTCACACTGCATTATTTGTCATTTATCGCTGTGTGAACGCTCACAAGCACTGAGCACTTTTTGGATAGCAGTACATATTTGGGATACGTGCGAGTCTCTCTGCTTCATTAATTGTTCAAACTTCTCCTCTATTGATCTTTGTTGAAATCCATAAAAGAACACATTTCTTATTACACGGAACCCTTGTTATCTCGCATCCAGGGAACTTCATTTTGCTTTTTCGGTCAGGAGTGCATTTTTTCTAGATCTCTCCCGTGTTCTGCTTCTCCTCCCTAAGCAGCGGGCTTCCCTTCGCCCCGGAGCTTCACGCTGCTTCCTCGTCCCTGCCTCAGGCTGGTCCAGTGCTTGCCCCAGCCCTCCCTGCTTTTATTATGTCTTGTAAGGAAAGGCCTCTCTAGGCCCATCCTCATAGGGAATGGTGCAGCCGCGAATAACAACGAGACCAGCGTACATTCCATTTCACCTTTTTCCTTGCTACACTACATCAGCAAGCATTTAGCTTTTTACCGATGCTGCAGAGCATCAGCAGACACATTGGCAAAGCTAATAGGGAAATAAAGCGCGCTCTATTGGCTTTGCCAATGCTCATTTACATACTGTATTGCGTCCTGCCATATCACCCAAACGTCGATGGGTATGTGGGCTTAGGGTGACCAACTGGCATGGGTGCAAATTCAGGATGGTGGGTGTGAAAATTCAGGACAAAGGGTCAAAATTCAGGACAAAAGGTACGTTTTACAGACAAATGAGAGGAGGTCGCGCAATAATATATGAGTAAATTGACAACCAAAATAAGTACAAGTCTAAAAAAGTTTATATTAGGTTGAAACAATCGTGCACTTCACCGTTTTTCAGTCTGCGCGCAGCTTTGAGCGACTGAGCAATGTGCAGGTCTTTTTGTGGTATTTCATTTGATCATAATCTATTTTAGATCATTCTTTTCTCTCTATTCTTTAAATTCATATTTCATTTTCTTTTCATATTTCCCTATTCCATATTCCCATTCATTTTTTTGTTCCATTTTTTCATTTGATCATCCTCTTGTCCTTCCTTTATTGTTAAATCTGTCTTATAACAGTTTCTTCTCCTTCGTTTTCTCACTCCATTTGTGTCGTACGTCTTTTTGATTTACCATTTTAATAATTTATCTTTCTGTCCTCGCTTTTGCCAACTTCCGCATCATTTGGGCCCCCCCCCCCCCTCCCCCGGCTGCATCGCGGGGATTATTCTTGTTTTGTTTATTCGGATCTTCTCCCGTCTTGTGCTGACCTGTGAGCCACAGATTAAAGTTAGGAAGGGCGATGAAACGCTTATATCTGACGCAGCCCCCCTTACCCCCTGCCACCACACTTAGTGGGTGCTTCAACACACCCTTGGCCCATTGTCATTCTTTATGTGATAATCATCCACAGTCATAATGATTATGGGCCTGTCCACAGACTGAGCGAGGTCGGGGAGTGGCTGCTGCAGCCCTGGAGTTCGAAAGAGAAGTACCAGCTGGCTGATTGTCACAGCGGAACAGCATAGCTTGCTGCAATCCCAAAATTACAGACAAATGGCGTCCATAAGAAGAATGATGACGGACAACGGACAAGATAGCAAAATGACGGACAGTCCGTGAAATTTATGGACGGTTGGTCACCCTATGTGGGCTGCATGCTCTACAAATCCGCATGAAACCGTTGGACCACTGCAGGGTTTGTTCAACCTTTCATCCCTCTGAGGTTCATAAAATGCACATAGTTGAGTTTGGTAATCCAGATTAATCGAGTACCTGCGCAGTGTATGGTGTAAATGATATTATTGAGTATTTTATATATATTATGAACAGAACTTCATTTAAAGCTGAATTTACTTGACATCATAACTGAGCGGCTTATATTTCCTGTCATTTATTCCTAAAATGGGGATGACAAACTCACACGGGCAGCATGTAGTTGCTACTGCTAAAACTACAGCCTATGGTAACAGATTTGTATAGCGCTGAATGTGGCCTCGCAGCGCTGTGTGGGTTGGGTACCATCACACCCTGGTCTCGAAGACTCCATCACAGACCGGAGTCTGTTTTGTGTTTGTTTGCATAGTAGTTGCATCAGTAATGTAGGTGTGGATGACATTATATTTGTTTATGTGTGTTGTAAATCTTGATCAGTTTGCGATCACACGCCTAGAATACGCAGTGCAAGGTTTGCAAGCTCTATTGCATACCAACCGGGACAAACTGCGCTCCTGCAAGTTTATGAGACCGACTCACAAAAAGGTAATGTCTGTACGAACAGTGAGTATCAGTGACTTTAAGAGAGAGTTCAACATGAACAAAGCTAACAATTGCTTCACTATTGAATTTCAAAAATTAAAAACAAATACATTAATTTAAAGAACAGCAACACTTGAAAGCCGGAGTTTATTAAATGCATCTTTAATCTACATATACTACCTTCCTTATGCATATATATACCTACCATGAACTTATATATCTATATATTTATTACTTTGCTTCAAATTCAGCATATCCAATGCACTACCCTATATCTCACCCTATACCTCTATCAACATATCCTCTGCCTCCACTCTGACTCATCCCAAACTCCATACCACTATGATCCCCAAAATAACCCTTATAGACTCTATCCTCATCTTCCCCTCCTTGCATCATCTCAGACCTCCTTTACTATTCAGATCTCCCAAACAATCCTTTCTAAACCCTTCCCTCTGACTCTTCCCCCTCCACCTCCCCTTTACTCATCTCAAACCCCATCCTACTGCTATGAACTCCCCCCAAAAAATATATATATTCAAGACCCTTCCCTCTTCTATCCCTCCGCTATTCTTTTCAATCCAAATAACAGACTAACATGTCCACCACTCAAATTAATTTCATATTTCCCTATACTGATTCCTCACTGATCCTTTTTGGGTTCCGGAATAGCATGCTACTCATCGAAAAGTGCTTTAACACCTCTTCAGGGCTAGCAAGCGCTATATAAATGCAAACCCTTCCCTCTTCTATCCCTTCACTATCCTTTTCAATCCAAATAATAGACTAACGTATCCACCGCGCAAATTAATTTCATATTTCACTATACTAATTCACCACTAATCCTTTTTGGGTTTTCGGAGTAGCGTGCTACTTGCTGAAAAAGCGCTTCAACGCCTCGTCATGGGTAGTAAGCGCTATATAAATGCAATTACAATCATATGTTGCCGTGCAGTCCCAAAGCTAACTCCTTGTTATGCTTTAGAAAGAGTCTGAAAACCTGGTTATTCCCCAGGAACGAGAGCAATGCCTTCCACTGTTAATCAGGCCCGTTGCTTGTTGATGTCATCTGCTAAGTTACAGCGCCAGGATACCCGTAGGGCAGGGGTCTTCAAACTGTGGGGCCCGACCCCCAGGGGGGTCGTGGAGTGAAAGAAAGGGGGTCGCACATTACCAGTCACACGTCTGCCTATTATTATTATTTATTCTTTATTACTGTTTTTTAAGATCCTTTGCTTTCGGTTTTAAAAATGATTGTTGTTCCAGCGTGCATGTTTTATGGCAGCTAGAAAGAAATACAAATACACACTATTAACAATCATAGATAAGGAGAGACAGGATATTTTCACCACAGGCATACCGAAAGCTGTTTCGCAGAATGTCCAGGTATGACAGGGCCGACCCTTAATTCTCTGCATGTAGGCTTTTTCATTATTTATTTCTCAAACTAACCACAAATGCTCTTGCTCACACCTTCATTTTATCAGCATTGCAGGATTGCATGGGAGATTTTGCTTCTAAATTATGTTTCCATTATGATCGGCACATTCGCATGGTTCTAATCCGTGATTACATTTCCTGGTGTTTCCTATTTCTGTTCCTAAATAAGAAAGATTATGTAATCACTGAAAAACAATACTCCTGGAACAATAAGCATCCTCCTGTTTTTGAACAACTGAAGAATTTTCTGTTCCGGATCCTAGAGTTTCTTTTATCTGCTTCTGGCTTAAGCTTAAGACAAGAATTTAGTTTACCTTTCATCAGTATACCGTGTTCTACCACAGTTCCGATTTTTTAATACTGATCGACAACTATGTTGAGTGCAGAATATAAATAACTATGTTGTCATGGTAAGTATATATATTAATGTTCAGATTTACTATTCTTGGGTCCACCCTATTTAGGGGACCCCTGCTGCTCCCGGCCAGGGCCAGGTGAGCTTCTAATGTGGCAACAGGTATTCCTGCGGAGTGGAAGGCCCTTCACAAAGGTTGACTAGACATCTTTCTGTTGTTTATTGCTGTATTTTCGTTATAAACTGGTACTGATGAGGTGAAATCTTTCCTTGGTGTTACAGTGTGTAAAAAATGTCAAAATAATGAAGCAATACTATCCCAAAATATGCGGCATCACATAGCATTATTTATATTTACATACCATATAATTTAGTCGAGCTTGTCGCATAATTTGGTCCTCACCTGCCTCATAATTCCAGTAGCTCTGCCTATAGGTTTAGAATTTTTTGTCAGGAGGGGGTCCTTACTCCAGAAAATTTTGACTGGGGGGTCTCGGCATCCAAAAGTTTGAAGACCTCTGCCGTAGGGTGACAGTTTGCGCTATATAAGCACTACATACAATACAAAGGTTGACTGGGTATCTTTTTTGCTGTATTTTGGTGTTAAAGTGATACTAGTGAGGAGAAACCTTTCCTAAGGCAGTGCTAACATGGGCAAAAATGACAAAATAATGAAGTAATACTCTCACAAAATGTGCCATGTTATGCTGCATAATTTGGCTCTTTTTGCCGCATAATTTAGTCAACCCTGCTGCATAATTTGGTCCGCTCCTTCCCCCAAATTCCAGTGGTCCTGAAATAATGTTACTCCATCTATAACAACACCCTAGGCCACGTTTATGGGGCAGAAGACACTAACAGCATCTTGGTGGGGCATGAATGTTTGTAAGTTCAAGTGTAGAATCTGTCACTCTGATATACTATTTTAATTCCGAAGAGTCGTCGGATGTACTGGTGCCTGTTGCACAATTGAGGCTGGCTCGCCTCGTGATCAGCCTCTTGGAGCCGAGCCAGACTCTTGGTTCAGCTCTCCCTGTTAATTTGCTGGTTCACCCACCTCTACCTTGGACCCAATGGGCGCTACAAGGTCATATCAATGGCAGAAAGTGGAGTATAGAAATGCCATTACTTAATATAACACTTAATTACTTCTACTCTAGACACCCACCCCCCCACACTATGGATACACGCTACTTTAGGTCCTGCGCCAAGCAAATAAATTAAATACAGCAAGCTGGACACAAACTGGAATGTGTTTTTATGGGCAAAGCCCAGGCAGGTCAATAAAATCCAGCGCTGCTTTATAGAGCCTTCGATCAAAACACGCAGATAGCAACGTCAGCGTCTAGTTTTTTGGACCTGTCGAACTGCACGTCCCTGGCTCAAGAGCAACCGCAAAACTGGCAACTGGAAGGAGATAGAAAAGGTACCAATCACCAGTCTGGTAACACTAGACTCAAGCCACCCACGCGCCTCTCTGAGGCCCATCGCCCAAGCCAACCGCAGGCCTCAATGTGGCCCATCATCCAATGCCATCTGTGAGTCTCACTTTGACCAGTCGTCAAAGTCACCCATTGGGGCCCATCGTCAAAGCCACACGCGTGGCTCACTGAGGCCCATCATCCAAACACCCCAGGACATCAGCAGCAGCCTGAGCAAGTTTTTGTTTTCTGTTTTTTGGGAAGAAGAGTCATAGTGCCTCTTAGATAGCTCTCTGCATGAGGCCCTGCCACCTCCTAGGCTATGCCCCCTTCTAACACAGTGGAATACTTTTGTAAGTTGGCAGGTCTGTCACTGTGGCCCATCGTCCAAACCATCCTCGCACTTTACTGTGGACCAAGACATCTGCGGGATAGAACAATGATGTAGCACACTGGTTCTTGACCTGTGGTCCGGGAACCCCTTGGGGTTTGCGAAGCCTTCTCAGGGGGTTCACAACTGCTAAGAAAATTAAATAATATTAACAGATTACTAAAGAGTATGTAAATACAGAAGCAAAATGTAAAATAAAAAAAATTAAATGTTCTGTAAAGGTGAAGGAATTTGAAATTGGAGGCTAAAACTAACTGGGCATCCTCTGATTGATTTGTGGGAGCAGTGCAAGTGCATCCAACAGAACAGAGTTTGGACAATGGGTGGCCTCAACTGATTTTAGAAAAGCTCCAACCTTCCCATTAAAATTGAGTTTTTTTAAATATATTTGCTTGTAAATAAAATAAAATATTGCATCATCTGTGTATATGTTTGATGAATGCTTGTTTCTGTATTTTTGGTGTATTGTTTTGTGGTACAAATCATCAAAAATGATTAGACGGGGTCTCCGCCTTCCAATAATGATTCAGTGGGGGTCCCTGGGTTCCAATAATGATTCAGTGGGGGTCCTTAGATTCCAGTAGTGGCTCAGTGTGAGTCCCCAGCTTCCATTAATGACTCAGTGGGAGTCCCTGGGTTCCAACAGTGATTCGGGGGGGGAAGGGGGCTGGGTTCCAATAATGATTCAGTGGGGGTCCCTGGATTCCAATAATGATTCAGTGGGGGTCCCTGGGTTCCAGTAATGATTCAGTGGGGGTCCCTGGGTTCCAGTAATGATTCAGTGGGGGTCCCTAGATTCCAATAATGATTCAGTGGGGGGTCCCTGGGTTCCAATAATGATTCAGTGGGGGTCCCTGGGTTCCAATAATGATTCAGTGGGGGTCCCTGGGTTCCAATAATGATTCAGTGGGGGTCCCTAGATTCCTATAATGATTCAGTGGGGGTCCCTAGATTCCTATAATGATTCTGTGGGCGTCCCTGCCTTACAATAATGATTCAGTAGGGGGTCCCTGGGTTCCAGTAATGATTCAGTGGGGTCCCTGGATACCAGTAATGATTCAGTGGGGGTCCCTGCCTTACAATAATGATTCAGTGAGGGTTCCTATAATGATTCAGTGGGGGTCCCTAGATTCCTATAATGATTCAGTGGGGGTCCCTGCCTTACAATAATGATTCAGTAGGGGTCCCTGGGTTCACGTAATGATTCAGTGGGGGTCCCTGGGTTCCAGTAATGATTCAGTGGGGGTCCCTGCCTTACAATAATGATTCAGGGAGGGTCCCTAGGTTCCTATAATGATTCAGTGGGGGTCCCTAGATTCCTATAATGATTCAGTGGGGGTCCCTGCCTTACAATAATGATTCAGTGGGGGTCCCTGGGTTCCAGTAATGATTCAGTGGGGGTACCTAGATTCCAATAATGATTCAGTGGGGGTCCCTAGATTCCTATAATGATTCAGTGGGGGTACCTAGATTCCTATAATGATTCAGTGGGGGTACCTAGATTCCTATAATGATTCAGTGGGGGTCCCTGGGTTCCAGTATTGATTCAGTGGGGGTCCCTAGATTCCTGTAATGATTCAGTGGGGGTACCTAGATTCCAATAATGATTCAGTGGGGGTCCCTTGGTTCCTATAATGATTCAGTGGGGGTCCCTAGATTCCTATAATGATTCAGTGGGGGTACCTAGATTCCTATAATGATTCAGTGGGGGTCCCTGGGTTCCAGTAATGATTCAGTGGGGGTCGCTGGGTTCCAGTAATGATTCAGTGGGGGTCCCTGGGTTCCAATAATGATTCAGTGGGGGTCCCTGGGTTCCAGTAATGATTCAGTGGGGGTCCCTAGATTCCTATAATGATTCAGTTGGGGTACCTAGATTCCAATAATGATTCAGTGGGGGTCCCTTGGTTCCTATAATGATTCAGTGGGGGTCCCTAGATTCCTATAATGATTCAGTGGGGGTCCCTGCCTTACAATAATGATTCAGTGGGGGTCCCTGGGTTCCAGTAATGATTCAGTGGGGGTCCCTAGATTCCTATAATGATTCAGTGGGGGTACCTAGATTCCTATATTGATTCAGTGGGGGTACCTAGATTCCAATAATGATTCAGTGGGGGTCCCTTGGTTCCTATAATGATTCAGTGGGGGTCCCTAGATTCCTATAATGATTCAGTGGGGGTCCCTGCCTTACAATAATGATTCAGTGGGGGTCCCTGGGTTCCAATAATGATTCAGTGGGGGTCCCTGGGTTCCAGTAATGATTCAGTGGGGGTCCCTGGGTTCCAGTAATGATTCAGTGGGGGTCCCTAGATTCCTATAATAATTCAGTGGGGGTCCCTAGATTCCTATAATGATTCTGTGGGGATCCCTGCCTTACAATAATGATTCAGTGGGGGTCGCTGGGTTCCAGTAATGATTCAGTGGGGGTCCCTAGATTCCTATACTGATTCAGTGGGGGTCCCTAGATTCCTATAATGATTCAGTGGGGGTCCCTAGATTCCTATAATGATTCAGTGGGGGTCCCTGCCTTACAGTAATGATTCAGTGGGGGTCCCTGGGTTCCAGTAATGATTCAGTGGGGGTCCCTGCCTTACAATAATGATTCAGTGGGGGTCCCTAGATTCCTATAATGATTCTGTGGGGATCCCTGCCTTACAATAATGATTCAGTGGGGGTCGCTGGGTTCCAGTATTGATTCAGTGGGGGTCCCTAGATTCCTATAATGATTCAGTGGGGGTCCCTAGATTCCTATAATGATTCAGTGGGGGTCCCTAGATTCCTATAATGATTCAGTGGGGGTCCCTGGGTTCCAATAATGATTCAGTGAGGGTCCCTTGGTTCCTATAATGATTCAGTGGGGTCCCTGGGTTCCAATAATGATTCAATGAGGGTCCCTGGGTTCCAATAATGATTCAATGAGGGTCCCTTGGTTCCTATAATGATTCAGTGGGGGTCCCTAGATTCCTATAATGATTCTGTGGGGATCCCTGCCTTACAATAATGATTCAGTGGGGGTCGCTGGGTTCCAGTAATGATTCAGTGGGGGTCCCTAGATTCCTATAATGATTCAGTGGGGGTCCCTAGATTCCTATAATGATTCAGTGGGGGTCCCTGGGTTCCAATAATGATTCAGTGAGGGTCCCTTGGTTCCTATAATGATTCAGTGGGGTCCCTGGGTTCCAATAATGATTCAATGAGGGTCCCTGGGTTCCAATAATGATTCAATGAGGGTCCCTTGGTTCCTATAATGATTCAGTGGGGGTCCCTAGATTCCTATAATGATTCTGTGGGGATCCCTGCCTTACAATAATGATTCAGTGGGGGTCGCTGGGTTCCAGTAATGATTCAGTGGGGGTCCCTAGATTCCTATAATGATTCAGTGGGGGTACCTAGATTCCTATAATGATTCAGTGGGGGTCCCTGCCTTACAATAATGATTCAGTGGGGGTCCCTGGGTTCCAGTAGTGATTCAGTGGGGGTCCCTAGCAGTGGCGGTGCGTCCATTAGGGCGCTGGGGCGTTGCCCCACTAATATTTTTGAGGCCACATTCATCAGAGTCACATCGGGGCGCCGTTACAGTAAACTTGAACTTAAGTTACTCGAATTCCATGCCAGCCGGTCACCGGGCCACGCCCAAGCAGTCAGGACGCTCTGAAGGGGGTGGGGCAGCAGGGTTTGACTGACAAGTTAGTTTGACACAACATGCATTGCAAGCGCAAGGGTGGTCTAGGCAGCGCAGCAGCAAGAGTGCACATGTTCTGTTTTGGGCTGGTAATTTTTCCGACCAGCCCGAACATGCGCACTAGCCTGCACATTAGGAGAGCGAGGGTTGCTTCATGCCGCAGCCCCCGGTCTCCTAATGAGCGGGGAGTATCCCTGCTCAAGCCAATCCTGGCGCTGCTGGAGCAGCGTCTTGAGTGGCTGAGAGACACGCGTTTGCCAGGCCTCTCCGGCGCAGTCAGTCCTGAGGCACTGGGTGCCGCGCGTGGGAGGCACTATGGTGGTGTAAGTATGACCAATCACTGTGGCTTATGAAGCCATGCAGACAGTGATTGGCCATTTGATTTCTACGTTGATGATGACGACCGTGACGTGACCGCGCAGCAGACCGCCACACACACCTCGTGTTCAAAGTAGCAGCGGCAGAGCAGGGGAGCCTCAGAAAGCAGAGGACAGAGAGAAGGCGTCTGGGCTCTACGCCCCCACCCTCGTGAGCCCCCACCTCACTGCCATGACAGCAGTCCCGGCTATGGCTAGCTTCGAGCATGCACTTCCAGGCAGCAAGCAAGATCGAAAGGTATGTACCACTCCAGGGCTTAAGTGTGATGGAAAAAAATGGGGAGTCTCTCAAACGGGCAGTGCACAGAAGTGGTAGTGTGAGCCTGCAGAGGTGTGATAGTGCCCGTGTGTAAGCAGGCTTCCTGGTGCCTGCATGTGCACTTTAGTGCTAATGTGTGTGTACATCGGAGGGATGAGTGAACTAAATACACAACGGCGACGGTGTGAGCTCGTCCACTGGAGCGATGGGGTCTACGTTCACTGAACCACTGGTGTGCTTGAGAGTGGTGTGAGTTTATGCATGGTGTGCAAACTGCGTAGCAGATCATTAAGATTATGAAAACGCTTACGATATGTTCACTGAACAGCTGACATAAGTGCGCGCCAACTTTATTATAAAGCCAGAACGCACATGTTCCCTCCGAGTGATTCCACATGCTTGAACGCTCCTTACCACGCAGACCCGTCACTCTGTGAAGTGTGACCAGCGCTTCACACTCAGCCCCTTTTCACACCTAGTGCTGTTTACACAAGTGCCATGACCTCCACTCTCCCCTCTTTTAAAATGAACCTGTCAAGCTGGGAACTAGCAGCATCTCTCTGTCAAGGGGGTAACAGCCATGAAAAAACATAAGCCGTTCAATATATCAGAATGTACCTGGTCTGGATAGTACCAATGACAACAGTAAATTGTTGGGATTTCTTCGTTCATTTTTGTTCTCCATTGAAGTAGGCAAACAGAAGAGTTGCCTGCGCAATATTGTTTAGTACTTCGTATGCCATGATGGCCGCTTTTATTGTTGTAACAATTGCTATTTCAGAGCACAGAGGGCTTCTAGAAGAGTGAATGTGGGAAGAGGGACAGGAGGAAGAAACAGAAGAGAGTAAAATGAGGCGACGTTATGCTATGTTGGATGCTTCTGAACAGCCTCCTTTGCAGTAGATCTCCTGTAGCGTGAGGTGGTCTTGTTATTAGCGTCTTCACTCACCAATGAAATCTATGCCACAGGGGGCCAAGATCGTAACTGACTCTGCGCTTAAACAAGCAGTGACTGGCCCTGGCATGGTGACTTGCATTGGAAAAGAGTTAGGCAATCGAGTCAGATTTCGATGCCAGGTCAGCATAGGAGGCGTGCACATTGGACATATCCTGCATGAGAAGTAGCCTTGTGTAGTAGTTGTATAGAGAGAGAACCCATATAAAGCTTTGGGGCCAATTAACGAGTGGTGCCCTGGTAGAGACCCCACTGAAGTTCATTTAGTGCCAGAATAATCACAATAAGAGGAGAAACGGTTTTACTGACAGATGAAACATCCCAACCACAGTTTTGCAGTGCAGTATATTCACAAGTGCAATATTGCAGAGATGTACGGTTTTATTGATCATGGGTGAAAGCTGGCTTTTTGTTTAGGATTATGGGAGGTTCCAGATTTGATTTGTAGATGCGCCAAAAACTCTAACTTTGTGAAAATGTGTCTCTCCAACTTTTACCAGTATGAAAAGGTGGCTGCAAACCAGGATAATATTTATGCCAAAGGGATGCAGTGCTTACCTCCTACACAGTGCCCCTAAGTCCAAACAGTCCGATATAGTATTGTGTGCTAAGGTAAATAAAATACGTTTTACAATATGTGCCAGGACACAAAGCCCATCGCTGTTCCTGTGCCAGAAGGAACCAGGCAAATGTCTGTACTGCGATTGCGAACAAATTGAATGTAAATATTAAGCCTAGCAGGAGTGCTGCTCAACCTTCCTGCGTTCTCAAATTTGCTTGAAAATGCACCATTTGCCCACTCTTTTTTTCAAAATTTTCTCAGGGGGGAGAAGCCCCCCGAACCTCCCGTAGGTGGTTCAGGCTCGCTCGCAACGCTCGATCGCCGCAGTGCAATACGATAATTGTTTTACGCCTCACCACTTTCAAATGTCACCAGCCACCACTGGTCCCTAGATTCCTATAATGATTCAGTGGGAGTCCCTGGGTTCCAAAAATGATTCAGTGGGGGTCCCTGGGTTCCAACATGGATTCGGTGGGGGTCCCTGAGTTCCAATAATTATTCAGAGAGGGTCCCCGATTTCAAGTAATGATCAAGTGGGGGTCCACTGAAGTCAAAAAGTTAAGAACCGCTGGTGTAGCACATTAGCTTTCAAGTCCACAAACTAAAGCATGGGTCACTTGGTCTAGCTTAAATCCACATCAGATCATTGAGGTCTGGACCCAGGCCAGATTTTCAGGATATCCACGTATCCATTTACATACAATTCAACAAAATGGAGCGCAAAAACGTCATCAGTGGTTATCCAGAAAATCTGGCATGGATCTGGCCACACTAAACATACAACGTGCCAGAGACGTTTATATTCCCCCATAACGCGCCTTGAACCCTCTATCAGGATTTAGTGCCATGTTCTCAGAACCCAGTAAGTTTACATATTTAAGATCCCACGGATGGGAATGTGAGGTGTTGTGTAGAGGTAGAAGAAAGGCTACACTGTACGTGTGAAGAAGAAAGCTAAAACACGTATTTAGAACCCGAATGTCCGTCCCTGGGGCTCACAGCAAGTGGAGGGGCCGCCGTCCATCACACAAGCAAGCCTCCTCCATGGCTGCATGTAATCTGCACGTGCCACATAGGAAAACCAGTTCAATTAATGCAATGTCGGGCTGCACAAGGGCGTCATCAATCTTCCTTTTGTTCCTCATTATTCTCACACGTGCGGTAATTGAAAGCACAGAGATTGTAACATGCTTGTGCATTCGAGTATCTCTGTAGTGCATTACAAGCAAGATCCTGTAAACAAGCCCTTAAGACTCATGCATCTGAAATTAGAGCTGGATTTGTAGGATGCAGTGAGAATCAAGGGCACAGAAAAAAAAAAGTTTTATTCTCTGCTCTAAAACATTTTTTTGCAGTTCCAAATGTCCATTGTATTATTTATATACCAAGCCAAATTCAACAGAATATGATTTTTTTTTATTTTGATGAAGATGGATCAATTCATCACAAAAAATTGGGGACCTAGAGCGCATAAAGGTCCAGCATACATGCGCCACTGTTAATTCTCAAAAGAAAAAGGTATGTTGTTCCTAAAAGGGACAAAGGGGAGTAGGTCAGAGAAAAGGAGCCACTACAAGGGGAGTAGTTCCTTTTTAGGTCTCGCCTGAGCCAGCACATGCGCTGCTCTGGCGAGACATTTAGTGTGTGGGCTTTCAAAAGTGCTACCACAGCTTTTTGGCTGGCGTAGAGCGTGCGGTTACGCGCACAATGACGAGCAGAGGCGCCATCTGGCTTTCCTCTCTCGTCATGGTGCGCGCACATCGCACACCACTCGCCAGACGTGGCGCTGCAGCTGCTTTCACTTTTGCCATAGCGCGCGCGCACCACTCGCGTGTTTTTTTTAAATTTCTATTTAGCGCGCGCACTAAACTCCCGGGCTTGTCTTTACATGTTGCTACTATTGAGAGGTATAACTCGGGTTGATGTTAAAACATAGTTGTACATTTACTCCTGCAGTCTTGGGCTGAAGTTTGGAGAAATTGTTTGAAAACCAATAATAAGCTGTTTACTTAGATAGTGCTTTACAGTACACTTCTAATAAAAACAGTAACTAATAGGTGCTATTATAAGGAATGTAATGGCACTTACATTACCAACTTCAGAAGTATGGACATCTGAGTAGGCCGTGCTGAGATTCGAATTTGTGACAATCACAAGCATGTTTCAAGTGCAGCCATTCAACTCGCTGAGCTATCGTGCTGACTTTTAATTATAGAATTCAGACAGGATTCCATGGGACATATTATAGAATCTGCTTTCCCGATTTAGCTTTCTGTTTCACAGAAAAGTGTGCTAATTTTGCTGAAAACACCTCGCTGAGTAAAAGTGCCCACAAGTTTTCATCTCTTTGCAGCAGCGCAGCATTGTGATTTTCTGCCTTGCATTTTCCCAGCGCCTCCTGCACAGTAAAGCTTTGAGCTCGGCCAAGCTATCATATCGAGAGCCAAGCTTGCCTCATTGAGCTTTAGCTCACCTTTGTTATAAAGCACAGAATTTAGGTGTTGTTCATGCCTCGGTTATAGTACAAGACGTTACTTTCTTCACAACATGTATAAAGAAGGTTTCTTTAATACCCCCTCATACGCCTACTATCCATAATCGCTGCTACAAAATGCAGATTACTTATTCTTCACCTCTGCCCTCACTCGCGTTTCCTCTTGGGCAAGTCAGATCTTTGCATGTTTGAACTTTTACTTTCATTTTCACTATCTGGCATGCCTTTGAAGCACTGCCTTTTACCCCGTTCCTTATCTACGCCTGCAGCATCCACACTTTTTTCCTTCACATGCAATATCTAAAATTGATAACTGCAGAACAAAGCATTGAAAATACGAAGGCATAGTACATGCTGGTGCAAGCAGAACGTCTCTACTACTTCGCACAGTCCTGACATGTTCAGCGCCCTGTGATGTCAGCTTTCCTGAAAGAACGGCTCTCACTGGTGGTGGCAAGTCACAGAAACACTATCACCGCATGGGGTACTCGAGCCAGCTCATTTAAGGCGAAATATCTCAGAAACAAAAGGTCAACTAGTGACTTCAGAAAGATAGTAACTAAGTACATTTCTTTTGTGGCACGCGGCAGGCAAAAGGCACAGTACAAGTAGGCAGAGCGTAACAATGTCTTTTTATAGGAGAAAAAAAAGCAAAGCAGTTATGAATTCGTGTCTCCCCATCTGTTAAGATACTGAAGTAAGCGCAGCTACTCCCCGAAGCCGAGTGTACCTGGGCAGAGGCTTGGGTGATGTTCACGTCACCAAACAGTCTGTTCCCTCTGGAATGCTCTCTACAGGTGGGCAAACAAACACATTGACAGGGAGAGTAAAGCCAGAGCCGAGCCAAGGGTCAGCTTCGGCTCTTAGAGTCCATACACGAGCCAAGTCCTGAAAATGTTTGCTATGTAAATTATACAACATATGTCACTTCAAATACTAACAAGGATTGGCATAGCCAATAGGTCTCGCCTTTGGGACCTCATAAGTATTTAGTTATGCAGCACAATATCCTTGGTGCAACAACATCAACTGTTGCATGGCTAAACACTTATAAGGTCCCAAAGGCGAGACCTATTGGCTATGCCAATGCTTGTTGGAAATGGGACCCTCACACGCCCTTGCGGGTGTCATGCTTCATCATCAGGCTTGCTCCTCGTTGGGCCGGCGCTGCAATGCCGGACGGGCACCCTCAAGGGGGCTCTTTATCGGAGATCTTTATCCAAAGCTGGAAGGATCAAATAATGGTGAGTGCATGCAGCCTCTCATCCTTCAGAGGTCGACAGAATGAGCTCCATTGCTTTGGGTAACAATAATTCTGAGTTATCTTTCAATAGCTCCCAGAGGTTTCTTCCGCAGTGAACGTGCGCTCTACAAATACTCGTGGTATATGTTTAACGTCACATCACATACAGTCACACCTCACTGAAAACAAACAAATAACAACGCAATAGGAACAATAATAATTATTAACCCGAAGCCTGTAAAGACAATCCCAAAATATTTCTCCAAATACTGTTGAAGGCATCGACTTGGTCAAATTCTCTGAAGCTGCTGAAATGTCCCATGAACCTCCCCCACCTCGTCAGTTCAGAGCTACTTTTCCAAAGTATTAGGATTATTCCTCGTTCTTTCATCAAAGCTTTCAGAAGGAGCAGCTCATATTCAGCTCTACGTCATTAGCATAGAGGGGGTCATTAAAAGGGTCACCTGGCATCTCTCTGAAGGCCCCACTCCCAGGCAGGAAGGATTCTGGCAAGAAAAGCACTGAACATGGAATCCATCGCCCCACTGCCTCCGCACTGCCAGCAGTCAGCACTTTTAGTGAGAGTCAGTTTCCTAAGGTTTGTTAAGACTGCAGACACGCCCCCCCCCCCCTCCTCTGCACCTTTAATTGGTTCAAGTCTGAGATCAAAGACTCCAGGCTCTGACACTCTTTCTTGGATCAGTGGAGATAAAAAGCACAGAAGGACTGAGGCAAGCACTTCCCAAGTCAGGCAGAGCGCACTTTCAAAGGACAGACCACAAACACCCGGGGAACTAACACCGGTGCTAAATAGACTTATCTGGTACAGAAAGCGATGACGGGAACTTCGACGCCGCCCCCTTCCCCAGTAAAAGGTTACATTTTTGTGCAAAATTAAAAAAAAGATCAGAAAGTGATCCAAAAGTAGTTAATCAGGCACCTGTGAAAGTTGCAGGTTCTTAGAGTTTGGAATGTTCACTGATGGGTTAAGTGTCAATATTGAGACCGAAAAAAATATAACGTATGCGAATAAATAGGATAACAGACAGTCAAAATAAAAACAATTCAATTTCTTTAAAGTTCCCCAATCCAGACAAACCCCCACACTGGGTATTCTAGCACTGTTACTACTCTACGCCACCCCTTGCACGGTGGTGGCTGGGGCATTGGGTACCAAAGGGCCAGTGATGTCACTTCCGCTCAACCTGTCACTGTGGTGGAATGACATCTATGGGTGAAAGCCCCCACCCTGCCATAAGGTTGCCACCTTTCACAGAACAAGCATTGGCAAAGCTAGTAGGTCTCGCCTTTTTAGCAACGCTGTGCAGCATCCTCTATGCTCTGCTGCAAGACCAAAGATGAGAAAAAAAAGTCTAGGACAGAGCCGGCCGCATCATTTTGTACGCATGCTTCCAGGGTGACGTGGGTGCTTTTCTTTCTTTTTACTTACCGATCCGAGTTGGATCAGTATATATAAAGAATTTTTTTTTTTTTAATAAAAGCGGATAGGGGAAGCAACACAGAGGGCGGTGGCAGAAGCAGCACGGAGGGTGTGGTACGGAGGGCGGCGGCAGAAGCAGCACAGAGGGTGGGGTTAGGAGTGCAGAAGCAGCACGGAGGGTGTGGTACGGAGGGCGGCGGCAGAAGCAGCACAGAGGGTGGGGTTAGGAGTGCAGATGCAGCACGGAGGGTGTGGTACGGAGGGCGGCGGCAGAAGCAGCACAGAGGGTGGGGTTAGGAGTGCAGAAGTAGCACGGAGGGTGTGGTACGGAGGGCGGCGGCAGAAGCAGCACAGAGGGTGGGGTTAGGAGTGCAGATGCAGCACGGAGGGTGTGGTACGGAGGTCGGCGGCAGAAGCAGCACAGAGGGTGGGGTTGGGAGTGCAGAAGCAGCACGGAGGGTGTGGTACGGCGGGCGGCGGCAGAAGCAGCACAGAGGGTGGGGTTAGGAGTGCAGAAGCAGCACGGAGGGTGTGGTACGGAGGGCGGCGGCAGAAGCTGCACAGAGGGTGGGGTTAGGAGTGCAGAAGCAGCACGGAGGGTGTGGTACGGAGGGCGGCGGCAGAAGCAGCCCAGAGGGTGGGGTTAGGAGTGCAGATGTAGCACGGAGGGTGGGGTACGGAGGGCGGCGGCAGAAGCAGCACAGAGGGTGGGGTTAGGAGTGCAGAAGTAGCACGGAGGGTGGGGTACGGAGGGCGGCGGCAGAAGCAGCACAGAGGGTGGGGTTAGGAGTGCAGAAGTGGCACGGAGGGTGTGGTACGGAGGGCGGCGGCAGAAGCTGCACAGAGGGTGGGGTTAGGAGTGCAAAAGCAGCACGGAGGGTGTGGTACGGAGGGCGGCGGCAGAAGCAGCACAGAGGGTGGGGTTAGGAGTGCAGAAGCAGCACGGAGGGTGTGGTACGGAGGGCGGCGGCAGAAGCAGCACAGAGGGTGGGGTTAGGAGTGCAGAAGCAGCACAGAGGGTGGGGTTAGGAGTGCAGATGTAGCACGGAGGGTGTGGTACGGAGGGCAGCGGCAGAAGCAGCACAGAGGGTGGGGTTAGGAGTGCAGAAGTAGCACGGAGGGTGTGGTACGGAGGGCGGCGGCAGAAGCAGCACAGAGGGTGGGGTTAGGAGTGCAGAAGCAGCACAGAGGGTGGGGTTAGGAGTGCAGATGTAGCACGGAGGGTGTGGTACGGAGGGCGGCGGCAGAAGCAGCACAGAGGGTGGGGTTAGGAGTGCAGAAGTAGCACGGAGGGTGTGGTACGGAGGGCGGCGGCAGAAGCAGCACAGAGGGTGGGGTTAGGAGTGCAGAAGTAGCACGGAGGGTGTGGTATGGAGGGTGGCGGCAGAAGCAGCACAAAGGGTGGGGTTAGGAGTGCAGATGTAGCACGGAGGGTGTGGTACGGAGGGCGGCGGGAGAAGCAGCACAGAGGGTGGGGTTAGGAGTGCAGAAGTAGCACGGAGGGTGCGGGTACTGGAAGATGCACGGAGGGCGGCGACTGAAGCAACACAGAGCTGAAAAACACATACACTCATGGAAAGCTTAACTAAAAAGAAACAAGCATTGGCATAGCCAATAGGTCTCGCCTTTGGGACCTTATAAGTGTTTAGTTATCCAGCACAATATCCTTGGTGCAACAATATTGTTGGACTTGGCCCTTATTGTCCTAAAATCTTTCGCTTTTCCCCCCTAGCCTTTTTACCATGTGTGAAATAATACCTACTGCACAATGGCGTGCGCAGATTTATTTGTACTGTTGTAAAGCAATGTTACTTTTAAAATGGACGCCATTTCTGTCTGCTTGTGCCGCCTGCCTGAGGTGGGTTGCCGGTCTAGTTGTCTGTCACCCAGCCCAATCTTTTGGAGGGAAGTCTGGCAGACAGGGTGCTCTACACCTCCCCCTAAACAAGTTGGGACCGGTTTCCCAGGGAACCTTCCAGAAGCTTCCAGCCTTTTCTGGTAGGTGGGGTGAGGGGGGCTGTGCCTCCATGTGCTCAGACGGAGTGTGGACTTGACTGAGAGGGGACACTCTGCCAGGAGGTACCGCCACATTGGGCCTGTGTGCTGGCCCCTGTGCCCATCTGCACCCCTCCGCTGTCCACAGGGCCAGTGAGAGCCCTTTACTGGAGTGAAGATTGCTGTGTCAGGAGGAGTGCCACTTCATGGGAGATGACTGCTTCTAGGAGCTGCTGTCCTGTTCTGATGAGTACCCACTGCCTGCTGATCTTGCCCAGTATTGCCTGCCTGCTCTCCTGCCGTCCTAAGCCCAGCACCTGGTGAGCGCTATATCTTACTGCCCAGGAGGTAAGGAGCTGACACCTGCAGCGCTGCGCTGCGAGAGCGCTATATTTCTAGAGTTGAAGTGCCTGTGCTGCTCTGCCTGCACTCTAGCGCCTAGTGGGACTATTTGCGTGATTACCAGAAGAGGTGCGCTATCTGCTGTCCCTGGAGCTGGTGGGACCGAGCCTATCGCAAGCGCTACATCTAAAGTGCCAGGAGTGAGGAGCTGATGCCTGCAGCGCTGTGATTCCAAAGCACTACATCTAAAGTGCCAGGAGTGAGGAGCTGACGCCTGCAGCGCTGTGCTGTCTAAGCGCTATATTCAAGGTGCCAGGGAAGAGGAGCTGGCGCCTGCAGCGCTGGGCTGTGCTGTCTAAGCGCTATATTTCAATTACCCCGCGGTGGTGAGTGGGGCTCAGTCATCCCGTGGTTGGGGGGTGTGTCGGGGCACATTGCACGGTGCCCGCCCCCGGTGCCAGTATTCTTTTGGGGGCATTGGATTACCCAGGAGAACAGAGAGAGAGTGAGAGACCCTCCTGCCCTAGCGCTTTGCGCACCTTTGTTTTCGCTGCCCTGGCAGCCAGCCCTGACTTTGCGGGACATAGGGCTTCTGAGCCCCTGAGAGAAGCCAGTTGGCCTGGGCCCAGTTTCAGAGTGTTGTGCCCCCGATTGGGGCGACCGGGGTTTATGCTGGCGAGGCCTATTGCACCAAATGATTTATTGCAGAATAGGGTTGTATGATGCATTTGTACCTAGGATGATACCTAATGCTTTTCCCTCAGGTTTGCAGTGCTGATTTTAGGCCTATTGTGTTCTAAGGGGGCACCCTGCTAAGGTTATGGTAAGGCCATGATGTTCCGGGGTATATACCCTGTGTTATGCCAATGTGTTTAGGCCTCCATTCTCAGATGTTTTACGCCCCAATCTGATGTGGTTAGGCTGTTGGTGTTCTGACGAATACTCATGCTCCTATGCTAATCTGGTTCCTGCCCCTAATTGTTAATCCTGGGGTGTTGAGAAACGTGGGTTTATGCAAACTAACTTACCTTCATGTTGAATGCCCACCAGGGATGTTGCCCTAATGAAAGGAAATAAGGAATGTTTCCCCTGCTCATTGCTTTCCTGTAGCCAGGTCTATACTGAATTGAATCTGCCTAAATGTATTGAGCCTCAGTGTTAACCTGCTCTGCATTATCTACAGGGTTGAAGGCCTACCTGCTTTAAAGGTTGCTTTAGGATTGAATGTACCTACATGCATTGAGCCTCATTGAAGTACTTGCTCTGAGCTAACTGTACCTATGTTAAATGCTACTTGCACTAGGGCACCCACTGTGCTGAATGTGGCTACGCCTGGGCTGGCACAGGTTTCTCATTACCTCTAGCGTTTTATGCCTACCTGCATCTGCTTTCTGATTAACTGAATGTGCCTGAATAGGCTGTTGTTTATGCTCATTACTGCCCTGCATTACCTGCAGTGTTACCTGTTTCAGACGCATGTTGCCAATGTCTTTTCACCTATAGGAAGGTTTAATGCGGTTATGCACTTGCATGAATTCCTCAAGTTTTAAAGTGAAAAGCATTTATTGTTGCACTGCATTTATCTGCCCCATCTATTGCTGATTTGAATTAGATAAAGAAACTTGTTTTTTACATAACAACTTGGTGTGGTCTCCTTTTTGTGGTGTGCCTGGTGTGTCGCCTGTGTGTGCTGCGCGGATGCTTTACACAATGCTCCTGGTTTAGCCTTCCCGCTCCGCACCACGCTACCCCGTTTCCAACAAATATCAACTGTTGCATGGCTAAACACTTATAAGGTCCCAAAGGCGAGACCTATTGGCTATGCCAATGCTTGTCCATGAAGACTTGTTGCTTTTAATCATGCCTTGGACCCCTGATACCGCCATGAGCACCCCAGCCGTTGCTAAAATGCAGCAAATTTCTGAAATATGTACAAACTTCACGATTTCCCAAACTTGTATACTCTCCACAGCATTTGTCGCTGGAAATAAATATTTGCATAGGTTTAATAGATGCCAATGCACTCAAGATCATTTCTCAGGTCCCTTGAAAAATCTTAATGTAATCAAGATCACGGCGGCCACTTATCCCAAAAAACATGAAGGACATTTTAGAGTCATCTGGACATAAAATAACGCCTGAGAAAAAGAAAAAGGTAATTTTTTAGAGGAGCATGGAGCTATCCCTTTATTAAGTGGCAACCCTACCTCAGATAGGGTGACCAGACGTCCTGGATTTCTCCGGACAGTCCCGGGTTTTCAGAGGACTGTCCCGGTGCTTTTGTTAATTTTAAATACATGTCTCAGTTTTTGGGACAGAGGTCAGATCAACCTGTGAATCAGAAGTAAAAGGTATGCTCTCCTTTCACATGCACCTCTAAAGTTTTAAACAGTGCTTGAAATGGAAAAATCGAAGTGCAGGTACTCTGTACCAGAGTACCTGTATGTTTCTGAGAAGTGCTGGTACTCCCCCAATTAAATGTATTATATTTTCTGGAGAAAGTGCCGGTACTCTCCCTGTTAAAATAAAAAAGTGCTGGAACCCCGTACCGGACAGTACCGGCCCATTTAAAACACTGGTCTTAAATAATTAAGGTAATTTATTGGTTTCTGTCCGGCAGCACAGAAGGAGGTCTGCTACCTACTCCCACCAGCAGAAAGAAAGAGTAGGGAGGAGGGCAGGGGAGCACATGGTGGAGGTCTTGCTGTATATAATGTTATGTAAACATATAGCCTTGTAAATGTGTTTATGTATATATATATTTTTTTATAGCTATATAGACATTTACAAGGATCCGCAAACAACAGGATAGGCCTGATATAAAAGTGAGACTAAATGCTTTAGTCCTACTTTTATGTCTGACCTGTCCTGGTTTTTGCTTCTCAAAATCTGGTCACCCTAACTGAAACCATTTTTTTTTTTTGTAAATCCAAGTGCACTTTACATGGGAGGACTTTTTAGCCCATACTGATAGTAGTAAAAGCAAAACTACAAGTTCCAGAATGCAATTTGTTTCTAGCTAACATCAGAACTGTCTAAATGTGTAAGCTTCTATCATCAACCTTTAACTGATGTCCTACGAACTAATGCTCGGTCTCTCTCTCTCTGACATCTCTCGCACAAAACCACTGTCTGTGATTTAACTACCCTTTGACTCTAGGCTCTGACTGAATGTACTGTGCCCGGGCTCGTGATGTTGACCGGCGTTTGTGACAAATGGAAAATGCGGGTCAGGAGAGAGAACTGCAGCTGAGGAGACTCGTTGTAAGTTGAGAGAAAGACGAGGCGGAGAAAAGGGCAAGAAAAGTGACAGCGGGAGGAAGGAACGAGAAGAGTTTGGTTGCGGGCCTGAGCAGATGTGACGGGCAGTAAAGAGAGAGAGGAAACAACATAGGAGTAGTGAAAAAGCACCAATGGAAGTGGAGGGCGAGGAGCCAGTGACAACGAAGGAGGAGTGTGGAGAGGCGGTGTGGGAGCAGCTGATGCTGTAGAGGGAGGAGCAACCCTAGAGTCTCGAGGGAGGAGCAGGCTCGTGCAGTGACTGGAGATGGCTGAGTCCGGAAGCGGGTTGCCCCGCTGTCTGCAGACATGGTGCGCCTCAACTACACCCGGGACCCGGTGCCCGAGTCTGTGAACACCGATATGCAGAATCTAGCCTCCTCACCGCCGAGGTGAGGCGCATGAGGACCCCGGAAAGGGCACTGGAAGAGAGGGTTCATGGGAAGTGAGGGGAAGCAGGAGCGGTGAGGGAGTCGGGGAGACGAGGGTAAATATGGGCGAAGAAGAAGAAAGGGGTGTAATATTGATGGCTAGGAGTAAAGTGGACGTGGGAAATGAGGAAGACAAGGCAGCGCGAAGGTGGGGCATGGGAGGGGTTGTTTTGAACCTCCCCTCACACTAAACGGTTAGTGGAGTAGGGGAACTTCTAGAGCAACGAGATGTAAGAGGGGCAATAGCAAACTGAGGAAGGGAGGCTGTGGGGCAAAGAGGCGTGAAGGGTATGGCATGGTGCCATGTGGCACTGAATGGTATGGTTTGCTGTGATGATGCTTGGTATGCAGTAATGATCTATAGTACGCCGCGGGACCATTCAAGGCAAAACAAGCAGAGATAAGAAAGGCAGATGCAGCCGCGAAAGTGAAAGTAATGGCCAGCGATGCGGAGAAAGAGATAAGAAAGGCGGGGAGGGGCGGAGGAGCGCTTGTCCGAGCGAGAGGAAAGCCAGATGGCGCCTCTGAGAAGGGAGGGGGTAGTGTGCGCAGAGGAGCCATTAGAGAACACCCAGATGGCAGCTGCGTGCGTGCACGCCATCGTGAACGCAAGCTGGGAGCCTCTCTGGTAGCACTTCCAAAAGCCCCTTACTAAATGTCTCGCAGAGCAGCGCATGCGCGCTGGCTCAGCGAGACCTAAAAAGTAGTGCTTGAAAAGTAAGCAGTGGAAGGACAAGTAATGAAGCCATGCTTCAAGGGAGGGGCAAAGTCAAGAAGAGGAAGGAAAGCCCACAAAAGCTAAGAAATACAAGCATTGGCATAGCTAATAGATCTCGCTTTTGGGACCTTATAAGTTTAGCCATGCAGCAGATTATCCCCTATTAGCATGCCCACACACTCAACATTTTCGAATAATCGTACACTTTGTATTTAAAGTCGATATGAAATTAGCCAAGATGCGTTGGAGATGAATGGGCGTTTCTAAGCACTAGTAAACAGTAATCATCAGCTTAGCGCCTTGAACTCTGGAAGGAGGGCTGTCTTCGAGGCACTATTGAGAAAGACACTACAGGTGTTCCACGCAGCTCTTTCACTGCTGTGAGACACCACAGATTGGGAAGGGACAGCAGTGAACACATGCTGACGGGCGAGGAGGTTTATCAAGACACTAACAGCATGAGGGCGGCCAAGAGTTGTAACCTGAGGCGCTACACTCTGCCAGGCACCGCCCTTACGGAAGCCACGAGCAGCGCATTCCTGACACGGGTGAGTTCACTACAGCTCGGCTTGTGAAGCGCTGCGTGACTATAGCACGCCTGAGGCCATAGAGCGCGAAGAGCGGCCCGGGACTCGGAAACACGTCGATTGTACGTTTACACTGGCAGCCGTGCATTTGCACTTCTATGGTGTGGGTGAAATATGTACACATAAAAGCAAACACCGTCTTCCACAGCAGAGCCCAGCCGTGTTGCACAGGCGCAACTGCAGGGCCAACTCAATCCTTTACCCTTCCGACGTCAACAAAGAGTACCAGCGGGTGGAATGGCTGCAGTATATTGTTTTAGCAACAAGACACAGCTCGCTCTGCGGCGTGCGTTATATGAGGGGTGACTGTAACCGTGAGCAGCATGTCCAAGACACCTCGGCCTGGAAGGTCTGTGTGTGGCTAGCGCCAATTAGTACATGAGCCTCGCAAGGCACTATTGTGGAGATGCCGACCCTGGCCACACACATCTTCAGCGAGGGTCTGAGAAAACACCACGCACACCTCAATGCGGTCTTGTCGTGACGTGCCAGGAGCGTAGAGCAAAAGAGAAAGCATGCGAGAAGACACAAAAGCGAAGATACCATACGCCAGTGACAACAAGTGTTACCACATTCATTACACAGGGCCCCAGGGGTGGAGGAGGTGGGGGAGGCATGCAGATTAAAACTTGAAATAAATACGGCTAATTGTAACAGCTGAGTGATAACGAAAGCAACAACAAAGCCATGCAAGAGACTTCATTTCAGGAAAGGGTCATCTGCTAGCACGCGAGTGGTGCGCGCACGCTGTAAGGAATGTAAGGAATGCAGCTGCCACCCTGTGCGCCGCTGCTCGCTCCCGCAAGCAAAACGCTGTGGGAGTGAACCTTTGCTAAAGAGGTGGGACATGCGCCCGCCTTTAGCCATTTGCAGCCTATGAAAAGTAAATGACACAGGCAACAACCAACCTAATGCGTGGGGGGAGTCAGACCCACACGGAGAAGTTTGGAGTGCTCACAAGAAGCCTCCCATAGAGCAGCGCATGCGCGCTACGCTAGGCTCGACCTAAAAAAGCAAGTAAATGAGCGTGACTTCAATCACTAATAAGCAGTGGCAGGGCTCGAAGGCCACTGCAGGCTGACAATAAGTATTTTCGCAAACAGGCACCTTGCCCTGTCTGCTATGCAAGACCTAAAAAAATACCAATCATTTGCTTACATTTTGCTATTCTGGAAGAGCCAAGGGCTGGTGGTAGAAAAAGGATGTGTGTAAAATCCTCAGTATTCTTCTGTAGCATGGCAAGTATCTCTCTGTATGCTTTAATAATAATTTAGAAATAATCTGGACAGCTCTAAAACAAGTGTTCTCTCCATGTGTGCTGCTTTAGGTTCATATTTGAAAAGGGATAAACTACCTGATTACACTGCTTTTTCCATTTTTTAGGTCGAGCCTCGAGTAGCGCGCAAGCGCTGCTAGGCGAAGACTTTATGTTAGGGAGTTTCAAAAGCTGACCAGACGCTCGTGCGTCGTGGCCTTTTTCGGGCGGTTACGCGCGCAGGGCCGACATCCGTTTCCCATTATCGTGCCCAGACGCGGGCGCGATAATTGGAAACACATGCCTGCCGTGCGTGTAATCGCAGGCAAAAGGCCATGACGAACGAGCGTCTAGTCAGCTCTGCAGGCTGCCGCGCTCGCTCGCCCCCGCTCCTCTCTTGTTTGGACTTGCCCTGTTCACCAGTTTCTAAAATCCAGCCACCCCACGTTGCGCCCGCAGAACACAAGGACGCAACCGTACACTTGCCACAGCGCTCCGACAACTATCGCAACTCTTGACTGTGAAAGCAAGGGCTTCGCTCCTCTTGATCAAACTGTGTGATCTTAAGCAAACACTGCCCCAGATCCCTGCGCCTCAGATACCCTGTAAGCCAGGCGTTGCGTGGAGTCGGGTGGGTCCACTCCCACCGGAGACGCAAGCGGAGACAGCCACCGAGGGAACCGGTCCGTGATCACTACGCACGACGGCTCCGTTATCTCACCAGCCAGAGCAGGACTGAACCAGGCTGCCTTACTTCACAATTACCTGTTCTCATGTCTTCAATTGAGAAATCTCCGGACGCCTCCTTTCCCCCCCCAAAACCGAGGCCCCTCGCCATGCCACAGGGTGAAGGTACAGCGGCCCCTTAAGTGCTGTCCATGTCGCGGCGCCTTCCACCTCTCCAGGGCGCAGCTGTTGCTCGCTGGCCGCCGCTCGGGCTTCTGCAGCTCCACTGATCAGCCGGGGCCAACCCGGCGCATTTTTTTTCTATTTCAAAACACACCCAAAGACTGTGTCACGTGCGCCTGTCCGGAAGTGCTTCGAGTAAACACTTTTCTGCCGGAGTGCGTTATGCTCACATTTGGACTCGCCCTGCGTCTTTAGGAGGGGTAAAAACACAGACGTGGGGTTGAGCTGACAGACTGCCGTGCAGACATGATGTCACAGAATTTCTCAAGCCAACGTTGGATGTTCAGTTCCTTAACGCTGCATAGTCAATTAAATAAAATGCAAAGTTGCAACAACTGTGATGGTGCACTGGCCATGTGCCTTTTGAAATAAAATGCTAATTAGTTACAGTGATCACGATGGGATAGATGGTAAAAAATGAAACACTGGGTAATAATAGAAAAAGCACATTTGAAAACAATAAAAAATAATTTCCAACAAAAAAGAAAGCTCCCGTATATCCCACTAATAGGTCTGTCTATAAGACAGCTGTGCTGTCAAAACACCAACTTAAAACAAGCATTGGCATAGCCAATCGGTCTCGCCTTTGTGACCTTATAAGTGTTTAGCCATGCAACAGTTAATGTTGTTGCACCAAGGATATTGTGCTGCATAACTAAATACTTATAAGGTCCCAAAAGCGAGACCTATTGGCTATGCCAATGCTTGTTTTTATTGGCATGGACATTCTGGGGCTTGTATGTTTTTCAACATTGTAAGCAGTGGCTGGAAAACTCAACCTCTTAAGTGTGGCTCACTAAAAAGCCAAGAAACCTGCAGGTCACGCATGACTTAAGATTGTTTGGGATGCTACGTTTGTAAGTTTTACAAAGTGGTCCATTTCCAGTAGTATTACTGCTTCTCCCGCACATAAAACTAAAGCTTAATGCCGTTCACCTGTTATACTGAAGTGCAATAGTTCAGTAACATGGGCATTTATTTTGATTTTTAAAAAGTGTAGATACATGTTTTACCAAGTTTCACTAGTATGCAAAAGCGGTGTGGCATGGTCAGCAGCAGTGCAAGCTTTTTTAGCACAACACAAACAGATTGGATAAATGGGGCTGTAATAAAAGGGTGTGCGAGTGACAGTGTATGCGAGTGTGCATATAAGAGACAGTCAGAATGTAGGAGTGTGAGTCCATCAGTAAGTGTGAGCGACTGAGCGTGCAAGTGAGAGAGCAAATGTGAGAATGAACAAGACAGCAAATGTGTTAGAATGAGTGTGGAAGCAAATGTGTTAGGAGCGTGAGTGTGTAAGTAAGTGTGTTTAAGAAACGGGAGTGGTTTTTAGAGTATTTGTGTGTGTGTGTGTCTTGCTTGCAAGTGTGCTGCTGGCCCTGGTATATTGGAGATAATTCTTGGCTTATGGGGAAAGGCATCAGTGTCATATACTTGGGAGCATTACCCATGGCAAAAATCAGGCCCTGGAATCAGGGGCATGACTTCAGAGGGGGGTGTTTGGGGTGTTACACCTCCTAATAAATGCATTATCTAGTAAACAGTTGGGTACAAGTGGTTTCAGTTGGGTATGGTGAGGTGTTGGTTGGATTTCACCAGCGATTTTCACATGCAAACACACAAACTAAAACACACACATGCACTATCTCCTCTCAGTTTTGAAGTTATTAAAAAAAATTGTCTATTTAAAAAAATATTTTGTTTTAAGTACCGCTACAATCCGCACTGCCCTCCCTTTCCACTGACCCTTAAGCCCCCCCTGTCCTGTTTCGCAGATAATGTATTTTACCATGATATGCCAGTGTGATTATTCTTAAATCTGAAGCTCTTTCCCCCCCTCCTCCCCCACTCTTACTGACCAAGCAACGCCCCTGCCTGGTCAGCATGCCAACAATCTTGGCATGTTGGGTCACATAAGTCAAAATACTGGTGCTGCCATGTTGAAGATAATGTTTCTATAAGGGAGGACACCCTGGTATGGGGGCACCTATGCTTTCTCTGGCATACAGGAAGTATTTTTTTATATATTGGGACACTCGGGCCTAATTCTGGAACTGCTATATTTTACGTATGTCTGTGCGGCTTACCAAGAACTGACAGTGGGCTTAAAGCCCACCCTTTGCTCGTCATTGGTTGGCTTTATTGGAACTCATTTCCTTGCTTTTTATTCAAAGGCGTTGGTTGTCCATCTTGTGTTTGTCCCTCCCCTGGAGCGTAGCCTCTTTACCATCCCCATGATTGGCTGACTTGTATCCTTCCACTGCTCACTTTCAGGAAACTGCTTTTTTTTCTTTTTCATTAGGCACTCCACGAGAGTGCATGTGTTTTCCAGCTGTCTCCCTCGTGTGCTTCTCTTACCCCCACGCTCCATGCTACTCCCTCTCACCTGTGTGCTTCTCCCCCACCCATTGCGCTCTCCCTCGCCCCATGTTTTTCTCTCCCTCATGTGCTTTTCTTCCCGCTCTCCATGCATGCTCTTCATGTACAGCTTCCTCTCCCCCCACCTGCCTTTATTTTTACTCTGACCACCCACCTGCCCCTAGCCTGCTCCCCAAACCCACACAACCTTATTTTATATAATTTTTGTAGTGCCAGGCAGCAGTTTGCTTCCAGGCGCTGTGCACTAGGAAAAAAAGAACATTTTTATGCTCCTTCGTTTTCATTTACAGACAGCGATTTGAATGGGCCGGTACTGTCCGTTACGGAGTACCGGCACTTTTTTATTTTGATAGAAAGAGTACCTGCACTTCTCAAGAGTGATGTAATACTTTTAATTGGAGAGTACCAGCACTTCTCAGAAACAAGCAGGTACTCTGGTACAGGGTACCTGCAATTCTATTTTTCCATTGCAAGCACTGTTTATCGATCCCTCATAGATTGGTAAATAAAAAACAAAAACACCATGTCATTTTGTAGATGCACGCTTGCATGGTGACGCATGCGCGCGCACGCTTGAGTGATGATGCATGCGTGCCCTTGTGTGGTTACATATGAGCGCATACATCTTTTTGTAGGCACACACGAGTGAAGCACCCACTGGCATCCGTCATTGCGCCTTCTCCCCCATTTGGCCACGTTGCACATCAATGGCAAGAAATGATTTTTAGGTCTCGCCTAGCGTTGCAGCGCGCATGCGTTGCTCACTCTGCGAGGCTTCTTGTAATCAATTAGATTTCAGAAGTGGAGTGTAGGCTCCGCCCCTTCTTTTCATTGGCTTGCATCATCGTTCATGCTAAACACTGGCTTTCCATTGTGAGGCTTTTTAGTCCCTCCTTGTTACCGCCCTGTCTCCTTTTGGCCCCGCCCACCCGGGCTGGATCTTTTACTCGCGGCGTTACACGGTGTCTTTTAATTAGCCGCTAAGCACTTTTTCTTGCATTAGCGCAATGGCAACGCCCTGCAGAGGAGCCCTCCGCTGTGCGCTCTTATGTAATGTCGGCCGTGCTACTTTGTGTTGTGCGCTTTCACGTAATGTCAGCCAGGGAATACTTTATTTTTTTTAAACAAGCACGACGTTGTGCGCTTTCACGTAATGTCGGCCGCGTTACTTTGTTTACAAGCGGACGCCGCGCTACTTCTACGGCCTCTCACATATTTATCACGTGCGCTCTTAAAATATTATTGTAGCGTCTTTCTTTTTTTTGTTTTTTGGCAGTGCGGCACAACAGTTCCCCAGTCTCCATGTTCAGAAGACCCCAAGCGCCCCTGGCAGGACGATGCCATGCGCAGCCGCATCGGCACCCACAGCGGCAACTTCCACTGCCCGCTGATTGTATCCTAATTTGTGTACATCATCAATTTTAAGGTTGATTTCTAAATTTCTGAGTATCTTCCCCTCGCAGAGACGTTCTCCTTCCCCCTATGACGGTGCGATGCACATCCGAGCCATTGTGGCGGCCGCTCTGCCTCCATTACGGACTAGGCCCGTCCCAAAGCGAGGGGAGTCCGCGCCACAGAGAGCGGTGCACCTCCTGACTGTGCTGGGGCACCCTCCGTCGCGTACCTGCACAAGAAGTGCAAGCCGGGACATATCTAACCAGGGAGTCCAGACGAACTGGCCCGTAAAGCTGCACCTAATAGGTAGGAAGCGATGCGGTGTGTCCTGCCCGAACTTCCGTCTCTGCAATGGGGGCTTTTTCGTTCTCTGACCTGCTTGCTCTTTTGTTTTCACAATACTTTACGTCCAAAATGTTTGATAGCACAGGTTCCGTCACCCAATCCTCGCCCCCTCACCCCTCCTAACCCTCTCTTCGCTCGATCAGTGATAGTCATATATTGTATGGCAGGCAGCCTTCGTAGCACCCTCACACAGGCCCCATGGTATGGACAGCGCCTTGCAGTAATAACAGCTGCTCTCTCGGCGCTGCACAAAGCATCACTACCTCAGTGTGCAGTGGAAGCCGCAAAACACACACTAGACAGTGCCTATAGACAGTAACCAAATACACTGCGTAGTGGCAGCTACTCGGTCACAGTGTGCACTGCCAACTTACAAACACACTGCAACCATCAAGGAGAGCGCTAGTCACCAAGCACTGCGCTGATACTGGCTTCAAGGCAACTAGGCATGTGCACACGATGTCACTCAGTCACACTCTTCCTCTCACCCCAGTCTCTTCTCTCTCTGTTCCTCCTGTGGCCCTCCTTGGGTTCATGTGTTTTCTCGTTCATTTTTTGGTTGTTTTTTTTTTCTCTCTCTCCACAGTGCTTGTATCAGTGTCCCACCTTTCTGCTCCTTCCGTGTTCTCCCTTTTCTGTTCTACCGTCCCCTCGCCCAACCCTCTCTGCGCCCCTAACCCTCTCTTCACCCCCTCATCCCACCTAACCCTCATTGCGCTCTCTCCCCATCTTCCTTTCACATACGTCTGCCCTTCTCCCCATCCCCAAGCTGAAGACAGTAAATGGGGGGTCCTCACTCCTCACCAGGCAGAGGTCTCGTAAGGACTGGCACAACAGTAGCTCCCCTCCCCCTTCCCACAGCCCCCTGGCATCGCTAAACACTTATAAGGTCCCAAAGGCCACTGCACTCCAAACCAAAATACATAGGTAAAAGACATTCTCATTTACAACCCCAATAGCTCTAACTCTCCCAAATGCGCGGACAGTGTGCGTGCAGAGGGGGCAGTGCGCGTGCAGAGGGCGCAGAGCGCGTGCAGAGGGAGCAGTGTGTGCGCGCAGAGAGGGCAGTGTGTGCGCGCAGAGAGGGCAGTGTGTGGGCGCAGTGTGCGCGCAGAGGGGGCAGTGTGTGGGCACAGTGTGTGCGCGCAGAGGGGGGGTGTGCGCGCAGAGGGGGCAGTGTGGGGGCGCAGAGGGGGCAGTGTGGGGGCGCAGAGAAGGGGCAGTGGGCGTGCAGAGGGGGGTCAGTGTGGGGGCAGAAGAAGGGAACTGGAAATTTAATTAATAGTTTTTCCCAGTCTTAAATTGGAAACTTGTACGGACGACATAAGTGGCTAAGCACCCCGCCCCCACACTTCTTCCCGATTTAGATTCAGAGGTCACGACCCCGCCAATGAACTGGTGATCCCGGCTCTCATCAGAAAGCATTTGATAAGAACTCATCGGCTTAATGGTCTCCTGGAACTTAATATTACCCAACTGATCAGCACTCATGCCACCCGGGGAGGACGAGAGGCCCAGGTACACGTGCTGACGTGACGTCCACAGGCGGCAAAGACTTTGGGCCCCTCCAAACTCTAGGCTCTCCGAAGAGGAAAACAGAGCACGTGCAGACAGCCGCACTCACAGCCCTGGCACGCTCTGCGCGGGCCTGGGAAGCTTGCCTCGGCCCCGCCCCCTGGAGTGGTACATCACGCCGTTTTATAGCAGCCCTCCCTGAACCAGGGCTCCGGGCACGTGCTGCGCGTGCAGGCTGCAGGAAGGCGGGCACAGGGAAGGATGGCACAGGAGAAGGATGGCACAGTGGAAGCCAGGGCACAGGAGAAGGATGGCACAGTGGAAGCCAGAGCACAGGTGAAGGATGGCACAGTGAAAGCCATGCCTGTGTCATGAGCATCAGAAAGTGAAGACAGACTTCCTCACACACTTCTCAATAAACGCACAAAGCAAAGAACAAACATTGCTTATTCTATTTACATAGTGCATTATGATCTGTAATGGAACCTATAAAGGGAAGAGACCAAGATATAATTTCATTTTTTGTTACGGAAGATTGAGGTTACTGGTCTTATGTTCTGCATCAGCAAAAGTAAAGAAAAAAAGACTTGTTTACTGCTCAATCAGCAAAAACCAAGAAAAACAGTCACTATATCTCATTCTCGTCTTTCTCAGGGAACAGGCAGGAGAGAGGCACTAATGTGTTATTCTGCTCTATCAGCGAACAGAAAACAATAACTAATCTCTCATTCTGTTCTCCATCATAGAATGGAAAGAAAAATGCAACTAATATCTTTATTCTATTCTCCATTACCGCATAGCAAGCAAGATGGAAGCTCTTATATCGAGTTCTCAATTTTTTTTTCTTTGCAGTTATATATAGCGCAACCTCTACACGAAGGTTTTGGAGCGCTTTACATGAGCACCAGTCACATTACACATTCATATTTTTAGGAACGGAGAGATTAAGTGGTTTGCCCAGAATCACAGGATGTTGAGCCGACACTCGAGCCGTGTTCCCAGTTCGAAAGTCGGCCGGGCCGCTCTGGCCCTAATGCCACATCCTCTCCCATTAGTGTTTTAAATGAAAATCTAGAAGTGCAGGTAAGTTACTATTTAGAGTACCTGATGGCTCCTGAGAAGTGCTGGTTCTCTTTCGTTAAATGTATCGTTCTAATGCTGAGAAGCGCAGGTGCTCTCCGTTTCGTATTAAAGAAGTGCAGGTACTCAGTACCGGACAGTACCTGCCCATTTAAAACACTCTCCCATTGGTCCACCAGCTATTAGTCCATAGAAAGAGGAGAGACTACTTTCCTTTTCAGTTCCCTACTAAGACCCAAAGAAGAGCGCGCATTCCCCAACCTATTGTCTATAAACAGTAGCATGACATGGATGCCAGGATCCCTAGTGCAAGCACAGGAAATAGCCCCTTTGCACTCAGGTTAGTAAATAAAGCATTGTCAGGGTTCAATGGGCACCTCAGGATCTGGGCCCCGGTGCTGCTGCACCTGCTGCTCTTCTGCCTAAAAGTGTATAGATGAATTAGTGACGCAGTTCACGTATTCTGTTCTCCATCTCAATATAGAAAGAGGGGAGGCTGGAAACATTATCCTTCTGTTTTACGGCAGTAGAAAGAATCAGTATATGGACCTTGTTCAGCTTGCCATCGACAAAGAAGGGAATACAGGGGGACTGCCATCTTTTCTTTCTATGACTAGAAAGGCAGACGTAGAGACTATCAACAGTGCTTCAGGTGGGTTGAAAAAAGGTGGACCGAATGAAGCATACCTAGGAATTCCTTTAGCAGAGGCGTGGCCTATGTAATTAGGGGCGTGGCTTAAAACATGTGAACTAAAATCCTATGCTTCACAAAGCCCACCACCGGACCAGTATTTGGGTGCCTCTCTGTGACGTTTCTGTTATTACATTTGCTGTATTGGAGAAGGCTATGGGCCTTAGTGGACCTAGTTCCGTATTGGGCGGGATTGGAGAAGCTACTTAGGCAGTGTGGAGTTTCCAGTATCCCCTGGTTTGGGCACATCAAGACATACTTGTCAAAGTTGGGATGTGAACACCTGTGGACTAATCCGAAGCTATGACAGGTGTGTCAAAGGCTGCACTTAAGGGGATTTATTGGAGGTATATAGATGGAGAACTGAGCAGGAGTTTGGGTCCTCCGACACTAGACTTCCTGCAATTTAAAAGATGCCTTCCTTTTGGAAGAATACATGGACTCCATTGAACCCCCACTGGCATTACATTTTGTTTCGGGACCCTACCATTGCGCATTTTCACTGCTAAATGGGGGCAACATGACATCGACCCAGACTTGACCTGCCCTTTCTGTCCCAGACAAGGAATGTATCAATCACATATTTTTCTGTCAGCATTATCATAACTACAGGAAGAAGTGGATACTACCACTCTGTCGGAGTATGGGGGTCGGGATTTTAGGGTACTTTCTAGAATCCTCAAATCCAACACATCACCCTTTATCGTGTTTGCTCCGCCCCTCTTTTTAATGGGAGTATGGAGAATCAGAGAGGGCGGTGTTGGGCCCTGAGAACTGCACCGTCCATTGTTGGTGGCAATGTGGCTCATACACACATTTTAGCCCCACCCTCTAATTTAATGCCCTTCCCCAATGAGGTGCTACTGGAATCCAGAACTTTAAGCCACATGGCTCCAGCCAGTTTTGTGAAACTTCAGGACTGGCAATGTTTATTGTTTAAGCGGTTACTTAAGCAGCGCTCATTAATAACTTATAAGGATTATATTGGTTTTATTGTTTTTAATGTTTTTCTGTGAATTGTATTTATGTGAACCTTTATGGCAGTATTTGCTGAATAAAGAATATGATGATGGTTATTACATCAGATGTGTCGCACAATGACGAAAATGCGCCTAAAACAAGCCAGACCAATTGGCACGCCAGTGGTGGGGGGGTGTAACCGA
Organism: Calotriton arnoldi; assembly: GCA_963921515.1. Taxonomy (NCBI): domain Eukaryota; kingdom Metazoa; phylum Chordata; class Amphibia; order Caudata; family Salamandridae; genus Calotriton; species Calotriton arnoldi. The sequence goes on from CAWUFW010003074.1 coordinate 669,970, forward strand.
AACAGAACTAACAACCATGATTTTGTGATGAACAATTTGAATTGAAAATGTTTGAACTCAAACTAGAAGACCGTGAGTTGAACATTACCGAGGTCTGCGGAAGTAGAGGTGAGAGGATCACAATCGTCTCACGCGCTTAGTCACGCCTTCTATGACCCACACACCTTTCTGAAATCTCCCCTCTGCACATCTCGCGTGTCATCTCTTGCACTCCATCGCGGTCTTTTCACTTTTTTCCTTCTGCATATTGCTTGTTTGCATCGATTCTCTCTCCCCCATACACACACTTTTTTCACCTGTCCAAACATCATTTTCTTTTCCTTTGGGACAGCTGTGTTTGCCTTCTTCACACACATTCGCATACAACTGTAATGTACAGTTGGCACATATATGACCATCTCACTGTTCTCTCTGCAGAGTGGCCAAGAACTGGATGTGCATGGAGCCTGAACACCTTTCTGTCCCACCAACAAGCACTGTGGGAAACGCGCACTGCCTTCAGCCTCAACTCTCAATCAGGCCCCTCATGAACAACCATCAACAGCCCGAACTCTACGGAAACACATCTGGACAAAGCGAATCCTCTTAGAGAATGTAGATGATGCAAAACAATTGTAGTGTAAACAGGGGCGGCTTCCCGGACATGGATCACCTTAAGGGTTTTTGAAGTCACTGTTGAGAAATGGATCAGTGTTTTCCTTCTTTGGTTAAGGAGAGCACTAAAGGGACACATTTTAAAGTCAATTTTTAATTAATACCGGGTCTGAGGTCTGGCAGGACTCAACCCACTTAAAGCCCTTCCTATTAATCTATTCTCCCTTAACAGAAGGAAATAATAATAATAATTAAAAACCTCTGACATGGTTTTATTCCATCTTCTTCTGCTCGGGGCCAACTGAGACCCCAGGACATCCCCCTCTAAGCCCCGAACACTAAATGTATTGTGCAGAAGTGACAATCGTGAGGGATTATCCGCAAGAGCATAGAAGGTGTAGGTGTCCTGCAGGTTTAGAAACAAGCTTTTTTTTTACGTGTAGTGATGCTAATAAGGATGAATGAGTTCACAAGCGGTAAAGCAGCCTAAAAAACAGCACCGGGCCAATTCAAAACCAGCAGGCAACCGTCTCTAAACCAGCAGATGGCCAACTCAATACCAGCAGGCAACCGTCTCTAAACCAGCAGAGGACCAACTCAATACCAGCAGGCAACCGTCTCTAAACCAGCAGGCAATTGTCTCTAAACCAGCTCAAAACTAGCAGGCAACCATCTCTAAACCAGCAGAGGGCCAGCTCAAAACCAGCAGGCAACCGTCTCTAAACCAGCAGAGGGCCAGCTCAAAACCAGCAGGCAACCGTCTCTAAACCAGCAGAGGGCCAGCTCAAAACCAGCAGGCAACCGTCTCTAAACCAGCAGAGGGCCAGCTCAAAACCAGCAGGCAACCGTCTCTAAACCAGCAGAGGGCCAGCTCAAAACCAGCAGGCAACCGTCTCTAAACCAGCAGATTGCCAGCTCAAAACCAGCAGGCAACCGTCTCTAAACCAGCAGAGGACCAGCTCAAAACCAGCAGGCAACAGTCTCCAAAGCAGCAGAGGGCCAGCTCAAAACCAGCAGGCAACTGTCTCTAAACCAGCAGAGGGCCAGCTCAAAACCAGCAGGCAACAGTCTCCAAAGCAGCAGAGGGCCAGCTCAAAACCAGCAGGCAACTGTCTCTAAACCAGCAGAGGGCCAGCTCAAAACCAGCAGGCAACAGTCTCCAAAGCAGCAGAGGGCCAGCTCAAAACCAGCAGGCAACTGTCTCTAAACCAGCAGAGGGCCAGCTCAAAACCAGCAGGCAACCGTCTCTAAACCAGCAGAGGGCCAGCTCAAAACTAGCAGGCAACCATCTCTAAACCAGCAGAGGGCCAGCTCAAAACCAGCAGGCAACCGTCTCTAAACCAGCAGAGGGCCAGCTAAAAACCAGCAGACAACAGTCTCTAAACCGGCAGAGGACCAGCTCAAAACCAGCAGGCAACCATCTCTAAACCAGCAAAGGGCCAGCTCAAAACCAGCAGGCAACCGTCTCTAAACCAGCAGAGGGCCAGCTCAAAACCAGCAGGCAACCGTCTCTAAACCAGCAGAGGACCAGCTCAAAACCAGCAGGCAACAGTCTCCAAAGCAGCAGAGGGCCAGCTCAAAACCAGCAGGCAACTGTCTCTAAACCAGCAGAGGGCCAGCTCAAAACCAGCAGGCGACCGTCTCTAAACCAGCAGGGGAAAGGCCCTAACCCAGTTGGGAACGGGTCTAAATTAGTAGGGAACCAGGCTCGAAACCACGAGGGGACCTGCCTTGTACCAGCAGGATACCAGCTCTAAACCAACAGGCGACTGCTTTATTTCAGTAGTAGCCTGGCCATAAACTAGCAGGGACTGGTCTTTTTAAGCAGAGAGCTGGCCTTGTACTAGCAGGGCACAGGCCTTTTACCAGCACTACTATTAGAATATCTCTGCAAAGAACGGTTCGTTGGCATGGTATTCTAGGCTACAAATAATCTTGACCATTTTCATTACATTACCCTCCACCTCAAAGTGGCCACTTGGGTGTCCAGAGAGGAGCTCAAAGCAAACCTCTCCCTCTCAGCAGAAGTCCTTGAGGGCAGAATGCAGCAGGGCAGATGACTTCATGTCACCAGGACACCCTGTTCCAAACCCTCCACTGTTACAGGGCAGTGTCTTTTGTGAGTTTGCATGCAGTAAATCCCCCAACATGCAGTAAAGCTGCTGCCACAGAGATAGTGGCACTGCCAGATTGGCAGGAGGCCACCCATACACAGTAAATCTTTACCCTGCATGGCAAGATAACTCAAGATTTCAAGGGTCTCAATCCTTATGTGCCTCGAAGACGCTTCTGTTGGGATGGTGAAAGGTCCCCTGTATAGCTCTGAAGGGCGTGCAACCCTGCCTCAAATTCACCACAGTGAGCGGCAGCTTCTTGGTTCCATCCTTGGCATGTACGACAATGGTCTTCATGGGCACACCAGGTCTCTCTACTTTATCAAGCACACCTTCTGTCAGCTTGTCGACCTTTAGAGGATGGACAGTAGTGGTAGAGTTTATTGTAGCACAGCAGGTTCCCTCACCAGTCTACACCAGCAAGAGTTGCCCACTGGCCTCTCCCACCCTTTTCAAATTAGCCGGCATTCCACCGAAACCGGGTCCTTTGTCCATCCATGTGGGGTAAAGATGTCGATGTTGCATGTGTGCACCTTTTGGCATGTGGAGAGGATGTGTTGATCGGGCATGTAAGACACAGGTGGCCATAGTCACGGCGGGATCCATTTTGTTTTTGCCACATTTAAGTGGTACCTAAGATGGCGGATCAGATGGAGAACAGTGACAGATTGGAAATGCAGGGCTCTCCCCAGGTCATCACAGGGATCCTGTGTAGTGGGTCAGAATGGTGATGAGTTTTACAAAGAGTAGACAGGCGGCCTCATTAAGGCTGTGGTGGTCACCCGCCCTTTGCTGGTCCATTCTTCTCTGCCCTCCACCCAATAAGTCTTGCCTGCCTTGAGACTTCCGGCTCCACCCCACCTCCTGACCAAGACCTTGGCTGGACAGTCAGAATGGAATAAGCAAAAGGGCAGAACTGAACGGTTTCAATACACAACTCCTGTCTGCCTCTTCGGTATAAAGATGAGGCACAGACTTCCAGCCAGTGGGCATCTAGCTTGTGGGTGGCGGCTTTTGTGTCTGGACCCGAGGACGAATCCAAGCTGCAAGGTCCAGCTATTCACGAGTACCACACCTCTACGGCAGCCTCCTGCTGGTGTTGGCTCTACCACTGGTTACCTTGCAGCCGCACTGCAGGAGCGGGCCATGCATGGGACAAGAGGCCTAGCACAGAGTCACCGCTTCTCGGGACCAATAGGCACAACTTGTTGAGCCACTGGCCCTGCCGAAGATCGCAGGTGATACCGCTCTGCGTCTAGATATGCGGGCAGAGCTTTCTCGTATACTGCTCCGAGGGCATGGAATCAGCTTCCAGGCTACCTTCGTAGCTGTTTGGACATCGCTCTATTTAAAAGATTATTACAAATCTGGCTGTTTTAACTAGTAGATACGACTTATGAGGAGGTTGAGCACCGAGATACACCTTTGGGTGGGATTCGTTGCGCTTTATTAAGTGGATATAACATAACATACCTGCACCAACAACGATCAGGGTGGGATGAGTCGGGGCGAGGGACATGGAGGCAAGTGACGACTTATGGGCCAGAAACCATGGATGGGGTCATCATGCATAGCACAAGTCAGAGTCAGGACGGGCAACACAACTAGAGCATATCTACTCCCCAAAAACAAAATAATGAATGAGGTGAACAGCGGGGGCTGAGGGGTAACTAAAGAAATAGGGCCACTCCATAGAGACAGGAGCGGTGTGAGCAGGGAGCATTTTCAGGAAACTCATCAGCTGTGGAAGTTCTGGTTAGTTTCTCGTGTGACTTCACCTAGAACTCTGTAAATTGTTGCCTTGATTGAGTGCACTCAGACCACTTAACGCACTCCAAAGCAATGCTCTGTAAAGGGGAAACCCAGGATTCGCAAACTTGTGTGACACAGCACCGTCTGGTACTGCGAGCGTTCAGGAGTTCCATAATTAATATTCATGAGATACATTTGCATATCACGGATCGGAATGGTGGGTCCTTTATAAAGTCGCTGGAAATGGGTGTGGCCTCAAGAACTGGTAGTGAGTGAACAGGAAGTCTTATTACAGTTGCAATGGCCTACCCAGACTTCACAAACATAGAAAAGTGCCCATAGAGCTGCTTAAATATCCCCCTGGTGATAAATCGCCCACATACATGAATCAAAAATAGCTTCTTTTAAAAAAAAAATGTAACTACACTTTACTTTGAGGATGACAAAAAATAAATAAACGCTAACCTTCCATCAACAGCCAAGGTATCTACAGTAAAAGTTGCTGATGACTAGATTGATACTACGAATACCAGGGCCCTGTCTGAACATCCACCGCCAGGCTTCTCAGCACTTGTACCAAGACTCTGGAACATTCTGCCTGCACTACTCCGCTGATCCACCAAGTATTGAGAGTTGGTAAGAAACCAGGAAACTACAGATTTAAGGGTAATTTCTTGAAATATGCACTCATCACCCCTCCCACTGTCACTGAGCACTTCTAATTGAATCCAACTTTACTGCACTGTTAAAACATTTATTTTCATGAGTACAGGTTGCAAGAAGATCCTTTTTCAAGCAGCTTTGTATCACATACAACACAGTAAATGGCAAAAGACCACTCTTCATCAGGAAGAAAATCAACAAATGCATCCAACAAAGGAACCTACGCTGGAGAAGGACTCTCCGCCTCACCATGGGTGGAACATCTGCTCTGATCAAGCAGCCAAACTATGGAATTCACTTACCACACATAAGATCCACTGACAACCATCTTAGCTTCAGAAGATCAGTCAAGAGCTGACTCTTCCCTTCATGACGACTATACTCACAACTCAAGAATGTACCACAACAGTATACTCAGATATAACAAAATATATATATATAACTTATTTACATTTTGCTATAAAAAAAACCTCCCTTCCGTCCTTCCTACCCCTCCTCCCTGTCTCATCCCAAACCTTTCTGACTACTATGAACTCCCAAACATGATTCTCAAATGTTCTCCTTTTTAGCCGTGTTACCAAACTAACAAGCACACACAACCACTACTCACAAAAAACCTACTATTTACCCTTTTCAATTCTATTCCTAGCATGCTTTCCCTACTCCAAACTCTACATAACACGCATGAAATCAAGAGCACAAACTTAACACAACTAATGCATAAGAAAAAGTGTACCAACCTATAACTGCTAATCTTGGGTTCCAGCGCTTCAATGCCTCATTAGGGGTAGTAAGCACTATATATACATTTGCAGTTACAATTTAAAATGTGTTTTTTGCTTTTCACAACTGATTGTGCAACACTATTACCCCAAGTTTTTATAACTATGCTAAATAAATACTGTGAGAGCCACCGAGTTAAGGGGCAACCATGGCTGGGTGCACGCACCCACACCCGTGTGTGCCAGCCTTTGAAAATGCTTTTACAAACAAGCCCTGGCCTCCAGAGTTCCCACCAGAAGCCGCCATGTTAGTCATCATTTCAGGAGCTCGTGGTCACGAGACAGTTGTGCACACAGCTTCACGTTTGCAAACCAAGCTGCCCACTCACCATTCCTGGCACTGGTTGCGGGCACAGATGCTTCTATCTCGATGCCACAGCCGGCACACTTGCGTGACACAGACAAGAGCAGAGAAGCGACTGTGTCTAAACCCAGTCTATGAAATAACCGTGGGCACACAGGGTTGCGCAACGCTCGTTGCCAGCTCGACAAACAAGTGCCCATGTTCAAGCAAACATCTTTCGAAGCAACATTTTAAAATATGCCACTGTTTCCTACTGCAGACAGACAGTGAAGTCTGCTGCATGCAAATGAGGACGTCCCATGACTCCTTGCAATTGCCTGGAAGGCAGTAATTGCAGAAAGTACAACCTGTTGTTAAGTATCTGACAGTGGCAGGTGGCACTTCTATTGACGAACATGGTGCTTAATAACTGGATTGCCAGTCAGCAGTCCAACTGTGTGTGTAAGTTTATAAGTGAAATAAGTTAATTACCCAGAATCATTGCACTTTGCCATTGATTTAAGGTGGTCTATAAGGTATGCTGAACGAGAACAAGCATCGGCAAAGCCAGTAAGTGTTGATTTTGTGACCTCTGTCAATGGCTTTTGAACACATTGCATAGCATCCGCTATGTTGTGCAAAAAAAAAAAAATTGGGTCTGTGGGAAAACAACACTGATGGTGCAGGGTGGGAGGAAAGCAATGGAGTGAAACACACAGGCGAGCGCAAGAGGGAGGGGGCAAGGAGAAGCATCTAGCAACAGAGCAACAAGGAGTGCAGGGGAGAGAACAAACACACTCCATTGGAGTGCTTGACACAAAAGAAACAAGCATTGGCATAGCCAATAGGTCTCGCCTTTGGGGCCTTATAAGTGTTTAGCCAGAGCTATTGACTTTGCCAATGTCTTCAAGCTGTGCTGTAGAGAAGTGGGGCTGCTGTGCAGCATGCTGAAAAGTTATAATAAAAAAGTGTCAGAAGCATTTTTGTTACTTTATATATGACCAAGAAGGCATTATGTAAAACTGAACGACCATATTAAAAAAGTATTTACAATAAAAAAATTCCTCAGTTTTCTTTTGTTCTTGCAATGCTGGCAACTTGTTTCTGCCTATTGCAATGGTTGTTTGTTAAAGCTTTTTTTTGAGGGGGCATAAACAATCGGAGGGTGAAGGTTGGGAACTAGTACCTGTATTATAACACTAGCAGCGGCCAGACGCTAGGGGAGAATCAACAGATGCCAGATTCCGAGAGCAGGCTGAGGTGGTGCTGAGTGATGCTGAGGTGGTAGTGGTGGTGACTGTTGCGGAGACGATGCTGAGGTGATGCTGAATGATACTCAGGTGTTGCTGAGTGATACTGCTGTGGTGCTGAGTGATGCTGTGGTGGTGCTGAGTGATATTGTCTTGGCGCTGAGTGATGCTGTGGTGGTGCTGAGTGATATTGTCTTGGCGCTGAGTGATGCTGTGGCGGCGCTGAGTGATGCTGTGGTGGCGCTGAGTGATATTGTCTTGGCGCTGAGTGATATTGTCTTGGCGCTGAGTGATGCTGTGGCGGCGCTGAGTGATGCTGTGGCGGCGCTGAGTGATGCTGTGGTGGCGCTGAGCGATGCTGTGGTGGCGCTGAGCGATGCTGTGGTGGCGCTGAGCGATGCTGTGGTGGCGCTGAGCGATGCTGTGGTGGCGCTGAGCGATGCTGTGGTGGCGCTGAGCGATGCTGTGGTGGCGCTGAGCGATGCTGTGGTGGCGCTGAGCGATGCTGGGGTGGTGCTGAGCGATGCTGTGGTGGTGCTGAGCGATGCTGTGGTGGTGCTGAGTCATCCTGTGGTGGTGCTGAGTCATCCTGTGGTGGTGCTGAGTCATCCTGTGGTGGTGCTGAGTCATCCTGTGGTGGTGCTGAGTCATCCTGTGGTGGTGCTGAGTGATGCTGTGTTGGCCCTGAGTGATGATGTGGTGTCGCTGAGTAAAGCTATGGTGTGCTGAGTGATGCTGTGGTGGCGCGGAGTGATGCTGTGGTGGCGCTGAGTAATGCTGTGGTTGCGCTGAGTGATGCTGTGGTTGCACTGAGTGATGCTGTGGTGGCGTTGAGTGATGCTGTGATGGCGTTGAGTGATGCTGTGATGGCGTTGAGTGATGCTGTGATGGCGTTGAGTGATGCTGTGATGGCGTTGAGTGATGCTGTGATGGCGTTGAGAGATGTTGTGTTGGCTCTAATTGATGCTGTGCTGGCTCTGATTGATGCTGTGCTGGCTCTGATTGATGCTGTGCTGGCTCTGATTGATGCTGTGGTTGCGCTGAGTGATGCTGTGGTGTTGCCGAGTGAGAGACAGAGTGAAGATATAATGCCCAATTAGAGATGGTGGTGAGAGAGAAAGAGAGAGAAAGGGTGTACATAGAATAAAGAGTGGAGCGGGATAGAGAGAGAGAGAGAAGGGGAGAGAGAGTGAATGAAGGAGTTTGAAAGAGAAACAGATAAAGGGGTGAGAGAGAATGAAAGGCTAAAAAAGATAGAGAGGGGAGAGTTAATTAAGTAGAGAGAGAATTAGAGAGGGGAGAGAGAGAGAAGGAGAGAGACAATAAGAGTGGGGGTTTAAATAGAGTTTAAATAGAGTGAAGAAGTGACGCGGAAAAAGTAACCTTAAATATAGCTTTGTGCTTTGCGCGAATAAATATTAAAAAAAACAGTGAGAGACAAAAATACTGGTAATTAGGCTGTGACTCCCAATATAAAACAAATAGCGATATAAGGTGAAATCAACCCACCGAAGCAATATTTCTAACTAGACAAAAAAAAGCTTGTATTTCAATGCTAATCGCTGTTGTTTTTCATGTGACTGTAGTCCAGGGCCCTCAGTTGGTAATGTGAGCTGCTGCTGCGATTGAAACATCAGAGTCCAGAGAGTTAATGAGCCATGACGAGGAAATGAAGAGATAGGAAACCCAGATGGCAGCTGCGCGTGCACGCCATCGTGAACTCAAGCTGGTCGCCAGCCAAAAGCCAGTGTTTGCACTTCCAAAACCCGCTTACTAAAACTCTCGGCCAGACCAGCGCAAGCGCTGGTGCAGGCCGAGACCTAAAAAGTGGTGCTCGAAAAGCAAACAGTGAAAGCAGCGATGCCAGCCAATCAAAGAGATTGTAAAGAGGCAATGCTCTAGGGAAGGGACAAACACATGATTGACAATCTGGATCACCAATAAGAAGCAAGTAAATGAGAGTGACAAGGAATGCCAACCAATTGTAAGCAACAGGCAGGCTCCAAGCACTTCTATGTTGTTGGAAAGCCACAACATACCTCACAACAGACAACGCAAGAGCTGTTTATGAGGCGCCACCTAAAAAGGACCTCTCAGGTGTAAAGTAATCCATAATTGCACTGGTCATGTCACAGTCTGTCCAAATGTCTGTACACTTGGAAGTTGACTTCAACCACCAGTTTGGTTTCACTATTTCAGTGCTTGTTCCTTGATCATTTCTGCACTGAGCTATCACTTCCCAGACGAATGAGAAGATCAGCAAAACATGTGTCGGCTCTCACTGGTAATTTACTAATTCAAAGGTTGCAACACTCATCTAATTATGTTCTGTTATGGTTGATGTTAGCCTCAATTTTGGAACATTATTTTTTGTTCTGCTGTTTTCTTGACTTCTCCTACAATATTTTTCTTTTTTTTGGTATGCTGTTTACCTTTCTAGAGTTCCTTGTCTTAATCTTCAAAGCTCAAGGCACACTGGAACAAAACACCTCATCTCCCTTCCTTCCCTCCACCAAGTGTGTCAGACAGATTCTTGTCAGGACCCCATTAAATGAAGCTTTAGAGCTGCAGGGACCCCAGTTAATGAGGGAAAAAATTCCTGGGGCGGGATATGAGAGGGTGTTTAGTGGAAGTCCACCTGAAAAAATTCAAAAGCCACAATGATGGCGCTGGACAATTTTTACAGACTCCATTACTACACTTCAGAGGAGATTTCTGCTAGAGCATTACCCCATCTAAAAGACGTCCGTGGTATCGGAGTACATTAGGCCGACTCGCTGTGACCAGTAGTGGTCACTCATGGGGTTTTAGAATCAGTGGCATCCTAAGCAGCCACGCATGGCCGCATGGCTGCTTCTTCTCGGACTGGTAACAATGTCACTCTATAGGTACCCTCTTACATCACTGCTTAGGCTTGTCCACTATACAGTGTGGTGGAGTGAAGTGAGAGGGAAGAAGTCAGCACTTGTTGGACAGCGCATCACTGGCCACTACCAGGGGGAGTACTCCATGTTTAACACAGTTGGTACTACTCAGTGGATCACCGGGAAACTAAGTCCAAAAGTGTCTCAAGTACCCGGAGCCATCACAACCACATGGCCCCCTGTGGAGTAACAAGTCCTCAGAACTGAGAACAGAAGAATCCATGAGGTGACCCGACGACTGCTCTTGCGAGGACCAAGACCTCAGCTTTGGAGGTATCAGACAGCGGCGGCTGCTAAAACCAGCATAAACGTGGCACTTACCCCTTCCTATGCAGAGGCTACACAAAACAGACAACCAGCCTCCAACTGTCAAAAGAATAAACAAGCATTGGTAAAGCCAATATGAATTGTCTGCGAGATTTATTGGATTTGTCAATGTTTTTGTACAGCAGCACAGCTTCTGTGCTGCATGGCTGAAAGTATAAATAAAAAAGCACTATGATGCGGTCAGCGCTGGCCGCGACATAGTGCTTTTTTTTTTTTACTTTCACTCATTCTGTACAGCAGCCGTGCTGCTGTCTAACATGGCACACAAAAAAAACACTGACAAAGCCATATAGCTCTACAACAATGGGGGGAAAGGGGTCAGGGGGATGGGGCAAGCAACTATATTGGGAGGGAGGCAGGGGACAGGGCAAGTAAGAGAACAGGAGGCGGTGGGTGGGACAGGGCAAGCAACAAAGGGATGTGGGAGGAGGGGAGAGGGACAGAGGCAAGCAACAGCCGAATGTGGAAGGGGATGGGAAGGACAGGGGTAGGTGCAAGTAACAATGTGAGGTGGGTTTGAGGAACAGACAGCCGGTAAACACATGCACTCTTTTGGAGTGCTGCAACTAAAAAATTTTTTTTTTTTAAAGTACCTCCAAAAGCATGCAAGCAGTGGGAGGACAGTGGGTGTCGAATGGAAGCAGTACTTGGACCATGCTCCATGGAAGGAACAAATGCACAAAGAGGGAGTGAAGCAAGCACGTGCTGACTAAGAAGCAAGGAAATGATACTCGCCAACCCTCTGAGAGTCAAACGTCACTTTTTCATCCTGCTTTGGGAACTAAAGTCTTTCAGAGGACTGCTCCAGGATTTTGGAAGACGACGTAACTGGCACGCCGCAGCGCATCACAAAACGGCTCTGGGTGGCGTGCGTGTGGTTCCTTCTCTGCTGAAATGGTGGAGTTTCTAGAACCACATCTTTCCATTGACAAACACCAGTGCGTATTTATTACGTCTATCTCACCAGGATGCACAGATCCTGAAATGAAATACAAACTTTTTAGGCCTCGTCTCAGCTCTGGAGTCCGTTTCAAATAGCTGCTCCTTTGTTTACAATGTGAACATGAATTGTCATCAACTGCAAAACAACATGTTCATGGCAAAGAAAAATGATTCACTTCTTTAAAATATATTTAAATACATAGGGCTTTGTTGCCTGCTGTAGGCAAAAGCACTTTCCGCTGTTCATCCATTAGGAATATTTACACCAACCGTTTCTGTAGCGAGGAACTACTTCTGTTCAAGGAACGTCTTCCTGAGCTACTAGCAAACGTTAGCACTGTAAAATAGTGACCACATCTGTTAGAGTCACATTATGGCCACGCTCCGCAGGATTATCAGTAGTGACCACATCTGTTAGCGTCACGTTACGGCCACGCTCCGCAGGATTATCAGTAGTGACCACATCTGTTAGCGTCACATTATGGCCACTCTCAGCAGGATTATCAGTAGTGACCACATCTGTTAGAGTCACGTTACGGCCACGCTCCGCAGGATTATCAGTAGTGACCACATCTGTTAGCGTCACGTTACGGCCACGCTCCGCAGGATTATCAGTAGTGACCACATCTGTTAGCGTCACGTTACGGCCACGCTCCGCAGGATTATCAGTAGTGACCACATCTGTTAGCGTCACGTTACGGCCACGCTCCGCAGGATTATCAGTAGTGACCACCAAGCATTTCAGGCGAGGTTAACAGGAGAAATACCAGGAAAAGGCTGATCAATATTCAATGCCTCCACCAGACCAATGAAATCACAGCCCTCTGGCACAAAGGAAATAACCACAGCTATTAGTCTCCCCCACTCAGCTTGAATTATCATAATCTATCAACTTTAAATGGGTTTTGGAATTGAAACCATTTGTCTTTTATCAGCATAGGAGTTTCTGAAAATACACATTTTTCTATCAAATACCACTTTCCATTTTGGGCAACAAAAACTCAACTTTGCATAATCAAAGCGCTTTCTGAAAAAAACTTCATTTTTGACTTCAAAATATCCGTTTTTATTTTTACAAAACACGCGGTCTCTGAACATCAACGTGTCATATTCATTGTGTTTTCACATGTACAGATGTTTCGTGTGGCCAGATTCCGCTTCAAATGCCCAAGTATTACACTCGTAGGCCACGGATGCTCACCATAACATCAAGGACGCCTTTAATATGCCACCAATGCCCATCTTTATACCAGGGCCACCATTGTGCCAAGGCTGGACACCATAACGGCCAGGAGGCCCACCAAATATCAGCCATGGCCATTACTATGCGAGGGGCGGCACCATGATGTCATGGATGGCTAAAAGCAGGCCAGCCATGCGCTTAGTATTCAATAAAAACAGTCAAGGACGGCCGTTCATTTGCATTGGCACCATTAGGTCACGAGTGGACACTTGTGCCCGAGATGAACCCCTTATGATAAGGGGCAGCATATACTTCTTGTGGTCCTCGAGACCAGGCATAGCTTCCAAGGACCGGCACTGTTTATCAGGGAGGGGCACAGTGTCACAAGCACAGAGACACACACATAACTGTGCACACATGCATACAAACACAGATGAATGCACACGAGGCACGTATTTGTCTCAGCTCTGGATCCATACCCTGCTCTCCTCAGCTCTCGGGCTGATCAAGTGCCCAAGTAACACATTTTCACTGCGGTTCCTGCAGTCCACACTTCAGTGATTCGGCATCAGTGACTGCTGTTGCTACTGCTGGCCCTCTTCGTTCATGGTCCATTGTTCACACACATGGTGTGACCGACAGAGGGCCTATAACACGGCAGTCTTCTTGTGACTTAACTAGGATGAGAGAAGAGACAGATGATCATGTGGCAGACCCCACAGGCAGACACAGGGTGTGTTAGAGTGTTAGCACGAGGCCCTGCTATTGGCTGGCTGGCTGTCACTTTTAATGAGCTGTTTTCGAAGCTTTCACCGCTTGCTTTTCAAGCACTACTTTTTTCTTTTCAGATAAGCGCTTGATGAGAGTGCATGTGTTTTCATGCATGTCTCCCCCTGTAGTCCATGTCGCTCTCTGCGGTCCCTGTGATTTTCTATGCTTCTCCCCGCCCCCTCCATGTTGTGCTCCCACAATGCTTTCTTGCCTCTGTGCTTCTTCCCCGCCGCTCCTCTTCGCCACTCCTGCCCTCCATGTCTCACCACCCATGCCCTCCTCTCTTGCCCGTTGCTTCTCTTCCATTGGCTGCTCACCTGTGTGCTTCTCCCCTGCCCACTCCACACAGCTTCCCTTCCTCCCACACGCGCCCTGCACGTATTGCTTCTGACCAGTGTTGCGTCCAGCCATCCATTTAAAAAAAAAAAAAAAGCTTTTGTGCCTTTTCTTCTTCTTAGTACCTGATCCAACTTAAGATCGGTAACAGGAAAAAACACTGCTTGCATCATTTTGTAGGCACATGCATGCGTGGTTTGCGGGCCAGCGCGGAGATACCTCTTCGGGGGATGATTCGGGCGCTTTATAAATGTATAATATAAATAAATATATTATCAATTTATAATTAAATTAAATGACGTGAGAGGCCATGTAAAAAGCGTTTTTGTTTTTTTCATTCTTAGCAGTGCTGTGCAGCATGGCAAAAAGACATTAGAAAGGCTTTATCAAAGCTTTTTTTGATTTGGGCAACAAAAAAGAAGACATTTTAAGTTCCTGTGGAGCAGCTGCATGGATAGTCGAGTTGAAATAAAGTCCCACAACCGATGGCAGATCCTTCCATAGATCGCCCATTGCAGATACTCAGAAAAAAAATCGAAGAATCTTTTTTCAGGTTAGAATACATGAACTAAAGACCTTATTAGCACAGCCATATCAAACCCCGCCTGCTAGTACTAGCAACAGAGCAAGAACCACAGTGCCCCCGCTCCACCGCCCCCACAAACTAATGCAAGCTGAACGTTTACACTGATATGAATGCAAGGACAGACAGACAAGGAGGCCGCTGTTGCTGCAAACAAACTTTCTGACCGCAGAAGTTAAACTCCTTTCTTGCAGCCGCATTTATCACGGTCAGGTCACTTTACATCGCACCAAGAACTTTACAGCTTAATCTGGGGCGCACAGGACATTGGAGGGAAACGATCAGCCAGGGGGTTCTAGTCCAAACAGTGGCTGGATAAATAAGCATTTGCAATGCAATAGGTCTCGCATTTGTTAAAGTTAGAGCTGTTGGCGTTAAAAATAACAATGTTTTTTACTTTTGTTTTTATTTTCAGTGGAGTTATTACATTTGCATAGCACAATTGCCAATGATATAAAAAACCAAAAGTAAAAAACATCATCATTTTCATCGCCAACAGCGCTAACTTTAACAAACGCGAGAATTATTTCATTGGAAATGCAATCGGTCTCGCATTTGTTGGAGTTGGAGTTATTAGCATTGTAAATGCCATTTTTTTTACCTAGCCATGTTGCAGGGTGCAGCACGGCTGGGACCTCTTTTGGCCACATATGGTACTGCACCCTGCAAAGTAAGAGTTATTGACATTATACAGCAATGTTTTTAGGTCTCGTCTACGCAGCGCGCATGCGTTGCATAGGAGGGCCTTTAGCCGTCGCTCTGCTCATTTTCAAGCACACACTCGTGCTTGTGGCAGCATCCACCTTGCGGGA
Organism: Calotriton arnoldi; assembly: GCA_963921515.1. NCBI lineage: Eukaryota > Metazoa > Chordata > Amphibia > Caudata > Salamandridae > Calotriton > Calotriton arnoldi. The sequence continues at coordinate 685,286 of CAWUFW010003074.1, forward strand.
GCGAGCAGGGGCGCGCCACAAGCACGAGTGCAGTGCTTGAAAATGAGCAGACTGCTCTCCCATGCGCGCGCACAACTCGCGGGTGCACCCCTCCGCCTCTCTCTCCCTCTCTGACGTCCCTACTGCTGCAGCCTGCACGCCTTTTTTTTTTTTTTTTACTTTCAGCGCGAGCGCTTGTTTCCATATATCAGTCACCGTGTCTTGTGTACTCTTCCTGTCTTTCCTTGTCTTTCTCTCAGCCTCCTCTCTGCCTTTTACCTCCATATTTCTTGCTCTAGGTCCATTCCTTTCTCCCCATCGTTTCCTTCCTCACTGACTTTATCCGCATCTTTCTCCCTATCCTTCCATCCTTCCTCTTTCTCCACCTTTCTTCCTCCGTCTTTCTCCTCCTCCCTCTCGTGTGTGCTTTCTCCACGTGCTTCTGTCTCCTCCATAGTTAATTTCCCGCTCCCTGCCTCTGCCGCCTTCTGCTCGCAGTGGCAGACTGTCCGTTTCCTCTCCGCCAGGGTCTGCTTGCTAAATATTGCATCTGCTGGTATTATACCACCAGCCTGGGTGGGGCGGCTGCGGTGGGGTATGACCTAGCCAACATCCCTCTGCCAGGCTTGGACCTCGTCCATGGCTCTGTTTACACGAGCAGTGTGCAGCCCTGCCGCTCCCGCCCCTTCCTGCAACGGGCACACTTGAAGGAGCAGGGCGCACTGAGCCCTTCTGCACTTGGCGCAGCCCCTGGGCTGGTGACATTTCTTGCCTCTGAAATCTGTGTGTTATTTTCTTGCTGTTGCCGTGCTCCGGGTGTAAGGAAATTTGTACTAACAGGCCTAGCACCTTCGATGCCCACGCACAGCGAGGCTTTGCCCAAGCACTTCCATGGACTGCACTGGTTTTGCTGCGCAAGCACATCCCAGCTCAGTTTCAGGTGCCCGCAGAGCCAGCTCACCAGGCTCTGCTCAAAGTGCCCACAGCCTCTCGGCGTAACTAGGCTCCCCGACGTAAGCTCACGTGCCATGGCACATTTAAGCTCTGCTCCAGTTGCTTACTCTGCCTGGCACCTCCTGATACGATCAGGTGGTGACAGTGTCCAAGTGCACCCAGACTTCGACTAGGGTGCCAGGGCACACAAAGGGCGTTCCTCTGGTGCTGACACTTCCCGATGTGCCTGGGCACGGTCACCTCTCAACACACCCTTTTGTGAAGTGACTTCTCCTGAAACCTCTTAGCGTTGTTTTTAACATGAATCTGTCATATTGCACCCAGGTACACAATAGCTCCTCTTAGTGCAGAAGTGAGGTCTTCCGTGCGCTTTGCATCGGTAACTTCCATTGATTTTCAGATCACTAACTTTGCTGCATGTTTATCCAGGACTCCGTGGTAGTGCTGCATTCTGGTGCTGTTAGCTTCAGCGCTTGATGCTCGTTCTGCCAGCCTCCGTGCGCAAGTTTTCTCGTCTGTGCTTCTGATCGGAGTCCATTGCTTTGTGTGATACTAGCCGGAGGGCTCCATTGTAGTGCCATGTACCACAGGTGCCAGTGCTCATTGGTGGTTCATTGTACAGTCGGCCCAAGTTCTTGGCGCTACTGCCACAGAGCGCAAAGTTAGATTTGTGTGATACTAGCCACAGGACTTGACTCTAGTGCTGATGGCTCTAGGGATCAGTGGTGGTGCTGTGTGTTGTCCACTCCACTGCCTCTTGGTGTGCTGTGTACTTGTGGCTTAGGAGTTGATGGTAGTGTTATGTAAAGTAAATGCTGTTTTAGAAAAGTAAGACCTGAAATTACTTCGCCCCACTAATGCAGACTGTAGGCTCCTGCACCCTCAATTTGAGATGTATGCAATGACTCCAGATAGTTTGGAAGATGTAAGTTTTGTGAAACCACACTTTGTATTGTGCATGGTGAAGAGTCAATGGGAAGCCATACCATAGATTAAATGTTGTTTTTATTCGGACCGTGATGATTTAGTTGGTCGGTAGTATGTGAAACGATTATGGTGGTACTTTAGTGCCTATCACTAATTTCATCTGAAATGACGCGGTACCCTGAAATGGGTGCACTGTCTACCAGGCAACTAGTATATGGAGTTGAGAACTACTCAATGCGCATGTTAATTATAAAAAGCAGGCACATTTTTTCAATACGTTTTGCATGATCTCGCATCTGCATAGCCAAAAGGTCTCGCCTTTGGGACCTTATAAGTGTTTAGTTATCCAGCACAATATCCTTGGTGCAACAACATCAAGTGTTGCATGGCTAAACACTTATAAGGTCCCAAAGGCGAGACCTATTGGCTATGCCAATGCTTGTTTACCTAGCCATGTTGCAGGGTGCAGTACCATATGTGGCCAAAAGAGGTCTGGCCACATATGGTACTGCACCCTGCAGAGGATATGGTAAATCCACCCTACCCATAATCCATTGCATGCAAGACAGTACTAAGAGTACATTCAAATAGCTATGTCCATATATACAATTAGTAGCTTTGAAATAAGACAAAAGAATTATTATATTAATTCCGGATTAGGTTCTACTCTGTGTGGAGCTGATGAATGGAAATTTATAGGTCTCATATAAATGTGAGATGTGCTAGTGAGTAAAGTGACCACTGCCAGCCTTGCTTAGGTCCAAGTGTGTGTCCAGCCTGAAGCCCTTTAAGAAAATAGTGCTCTGAGGCTGTAATTAAAATCTAAGGAGCAACAACACATGTAACGGGCTGTCCTCATGGGAGGCTACAAGAAGAGACCAGGTGGTACTAAGGAGGTACTATTAAGGCTATTGACCAATGAAAAGTCACCATTTACAAAGAACAGGGACAGGAGCCAATTAAAAAGATGGGCAGAAAGTAGGTGGAGTTTTATGTCCATATCCTTAATACAGCATGTCTCGAAGAGACAGCGCAAGCGATGCCAAGGCGAGACCTAAAATGGGCCAGTTATTAGATTCCTGGTAGAAACGTGTTGGCTCTCAGGACTTCACTCGTTCTTCACGGGCGTTACAGACGGTGCACAGTTAAACATCACTGGATTAAAGTCCTACCACACGTATGCAAAATGTGAACAAGCAAACGCGATTCACTGGAAATTAGTACACACTACGAGCAGGACTCACAGCGGTGGGAAAAAGCTGAGAGGCATCCAAGAACTACTAACAAACATAGCACAGTCATTTGGGGAGACAGCAAAGCAAACCTGTTTGAAATATCCTTCTTTACAGCATACGACCCTCCCCCGCCACTCCAGAGCCTCACTTCTTGAGTGTAGCCTGAGAGCTACCTTCTTGGGCTCCAAATTTCAGCATTTTTGGGAGTATGAAAAGGAGGCCACTCCAAATGCTCCGAGTTGCATCAGCAGGACAGCCAGAGGACCCCATATCTAAGTCGAAACAAGGGACACGATAGTCATTACATGGTGAGGAACCCAAAGACTAGCGCTTTAACACCCAAAGTCTAGCGCTTTCACACCCTCAACAATTGTCAGAATTAAGACAATGGTCTGCATAAAAACATCCCTAGACGTGCCCCAAACCATCTCTACCTACAACAAAGGAGTTTCCTGCTTTCTGAACTAGAGTTTTCGGGTCATGTCTGTTAACGCAGGGAAAGGGTGGTGCAAGGCCCCTCCTTTCACACTTGGGGCCCTTTGAAATTCAGGGAGCACCCAGTTATCTAGGGAGGGACAGCTCCCATCACACCCCCAGCCACCTGTTGACTGCACAGATGGCGCCCCTGATGGTGCCACTGCCAGGGCGGGCCCAATGCCACCCACCATGCTCTCGAGCTCCACAAACAAGCCACTGGCAAGGAGGACAGCGCTGGCTGCTCCCCGCCTCTTCTGGTTAATTTCAGAGAACCTACTTGTTACCTTCTTCAGACCAATCAATCAGAGATGTACCCAGTCACCAATTATAAAGGTTCTGATGTCACAGAGAGGAATGGCAGGTCAGGTCATGGAGCAGCTGTTTAAATCAATAAAAATTTACTTTTGCTCTTCTTTCTGCCCAATTTTTCTAGCTTAAAGTGACAAGCAGAAAGAACATGATTACTTTTTGCATTCTTTAGATAATTATAGAAAAGCTAAAATCTTCCTGCTGTTTCTACACATTCTGAACTATTGCAGCTTTTTTTTTTTTTAAACTGACTTGTATTGAATTGTTTCTAATATTTTTTTGCAACAAATATCTAACAGGTTTTGTTGTTTTTAATTTTGCACTAAACGTTCTATTTCCATTCTTCATGTTTGCAAACATGCTCTCTCTTTCATATGAAAGAGCTATGCACCAAGGTTTTAAGTGGTTTGTGAGAAAGGTGATGGTGAAACCATGTATTATATGTGATAAAGTACTCCCCGCGTACATGATAAGAATATTGCAAGTCACCTCGGAGTTCTATAACCTTATAAAGGAACTCCTCCTTCAGCCTCGTTCCTCTCTACGGATATGGAACTCCTCGGTGACTTGCAATATCCATATAATGTCCAGCTTCTTTACCGCTTATATATGGTCTGGATGGTGGGGTGTTCTCGCCAGTAGGAAGCGTGTTGTAACTACTCTTCACCCCTGTTCCGGGGCAGGTCAGGTGGGTTTAGGGCATGTCCCATGGACTTATCCACCTTTCCAGCACAGGATACGCTCCAGTAGGCGAGAGGGTGAACTCCAGCTGTCTGCAGGAAGGGGAACCTTGCCGCCCACCTGGCTAGGCCCCATGGCAGGGAGCTCCATGACTTTAGTCTATAACTAGGGCCACTGGGAATTATGCAGTTCTACAGCTGTGGCATTTTTCAACTAATTATGAATTTGACGCATTCCCATCATCTGCTGCATAATTTGCAGATTTTAACCAAAAAAATGTTTACTTCTCCCCAGAACTTTGGGTAGAATCGCCCGAACTGCACCAAAACAAGTGCAATATTCTACACTCTCTGAGGGTACAGGTCACAATATACTGACCCTCGTAGATTATACAGAGGGTAGGTAATGTCTTGGTTCTGAAGAAATGCCAATTGACCCCCCCAGGCAAAGAAGGCATGAAACATGTTGACCTCATGAGATTTACTCCCCTTACATGATAGCTATTTGGGTACATTATTACCCCTAGATAGCATCGTTGGTTTTACTGGGTCAAAGGACCCCGACAGGATTACAAATTATCTGGGCTTCCTTAGACTCTTTTATGTCACCCCTCTTACCACCCTACACCGAGCCCCTCACAAGTACTCACCTTAGGGCGTCAACGGATCAACAGATCTCCAAAAAAGAGCCCACAGGCCCGTCGGGTATTGCAGCGCCGGCCAGACGAGGAGCGCCCTATGATGAAGCATGGCACCATACCAGGTGTGTGAGGGCATTACGATCTGACCACTTGGATCCCCCAGATCCATGAGGTCGAAAAAGGTCGATTCCACCCCAAATAGGGTCTAGTTGGTCCCTCTAGAGGAACTACATCTGTTTTGTATTCCGAAACCTTTGTCCCAACAGTTTCAACGTTTAAAAATGACAAAATAATGAACTGATACTATCACAAAATGAGCCGCATTATGCAGCATAATTTGCATTTTCTTGCTGCATAATTTAGTAAACTCTGCCTTATAATTTGGTCCTCCCTTACCGCATAATTCCAGTGGCCCTGTCCATAACTATAACTCAAGGCTAGCCTGAAACAGAGGAAGGACTCAGGTAGGCCTGATGTAACAGTAGAGCTGTGAATGTTCTCAAGCGCAGGCATCCGTTAGTCCACCATTGCTGCCTGGTGTCAGGTCGTGTGGATGACCTCACAGTAAAGGATCAAGGATTGGGTAGGCGCTCTGGTAGGAAACCACAACATCCAATGAATGAAGCTTCTCTTCCCTTCTCTGGGATTGGCTGGACAGACCTGCCAATCCCATTCAGGAGTGAAGTTTATGGTGGAGCCTTCTGAAAGACCCAAGACTCTCCGTTTAAAGACCACTTCGGTCATAAAGATATTCATGCAGCTAGAGCTCACCGGCACATTCTAAAAAGTGTAGGCGCTACACAATATGTGAAATGTATCATTGCTATCGTAAAATAGAGCTACGTTTACTATTTCAACATTTTCCACCCCTGCTGCTACACATAGGGGCCTCCTCCTCACTTCTTGAATTCTGCAAGAAGACGAAAGGCTTCTGCTCTTCGAGTAGTCCCACTAGGCCCTAGGTGTGCCTAGACTCCCAACTTCTCAGCACCAGGATACCCTCCCGGGTGATAGTGCGCTCTATAAGTCTGCGGAACATAACATAATAAGCAAGAGAAGGCAACGTTTTCAAAGACAAGAGCCCGTACAAAGGAAAATGAAAGCTTAGTTTATGAGACAACCCACTGGCAGTCACAGGGCAAATGTAACATTTGCATGACATTCTATTTCATGCAAAATTACTTTTTTTTAATAAGTAATCAGTGAATGCTGCATTGTGGGTAAAACCACAGACGCTACAAATTGTTTTCAAGCAACATCTCGAGAAGTAATTATGTGTGCCTGCTACAGCGAGCGCCCACTTAGCAAAACATAACCCAGCCGTTAATTATAATCATTAAAATACAATAAATAGGCAAATTAAAAAATGTAAATTCCAATTCGCCCATCTTTCTCTGAAATGAAACAAAAACGAGGAGCAGACACAAAAAGAAACATCACATCCTGGACGGAGGTCAGGCAAGACGTCAGTTTAATTTACAGAAAATATTTCAGAGGAAGCATATAGGAGGCAGAGGTAATGTTCACACACAATAGTGTGAAGTGTAAGAATGCAAGGGGTACAACACCTAAAATAACAATGCAGGGGTAAAGTTGTCAGAGTATTGTACACATGCAATACTGCAGGGTGAAGGTTAGGAATGCAAGGAGTGATCTAAATCTATGTGCACAGTAAAGCGTGGGGAGGGTTAAGAATATGGGATAATCTAAAGATACAATATTGGACAGGGAGGATAAGAATGGAGGGGGCAGTCTACCCATACAATAAAGTAAAAGGGAATTTAGGAATGCAGGGCATAACATGCATATAGAACACGGCAGAGGGAATCTTAAGAATGCGGGGACAATCTTCAAATAATAGTGTATAAATATAATATTGCCCAAGGAATGTTAAGAATGCATGGGATAATCTACATATGCAATATTGAACAGGGAATGATCAGAATGCAGGGGATAACATACATATACAATATTGCAAATCAATGTTAAAGCGGGGAAAACCCTACAAATACAATATTGTACGTGGAATGTTAAGAATGCGGGGGACAACATACATATACAATATTGCAGAGGGATGTGTCAGAATGCAGGAGATAACCTACATATATAATATTCCACAGGGAATCTTAGGAATGCAAGGGATAACCTACATATACAATATTGCACAGGGAATGTTAAAAATGCGGGGGATAACCTACAAATACAATATTGCACAGAGATATGTTAAGAATGCGGGTCTAACCTGCATATACGATATAGTAAAATGAATGTTAAGAATGCGGGTGACAACCTATATATACAATATTGCACAGGGATATGTTAAGAAAGCGGGTGATAAAAACAGTATTGCACATTGAATGTTAAGAATGTGGTGATAACCTACATATACAATATTGCACAGGGATATGGTAAAAATGCATGGGGTAATCTACACATAAAATATTGCAAAGAAATGTTAAGAATGCGGAGAATAACCTACATATACAATATTTCACAGGCAATTTTAAGAATGAGGGGTACATTTACCATATTTTCTACGGGAGTGTTAAGAATGCATAGGATAACCTTCATGTATAATATTGCACAGGGAATGTTAAGAATGCGGGGGATAACCTACATATGCAATATTTCACAGGCAATGTTAAAAATGAGGGGGATTACCAACATATACAATATTGCACAGGGAATGTTAAGAATGTGGGCGATAACATACATATACAATACAGCACAAGGAATGTTAAGAATGCGGGGATAACTTACATATACAATATTGCACAGGGATATGTCAAGTATGCGGGGGGGTAACGTACTTATAGAATACAGCAAAATAAATTTAAGAATGCAGGGATAACTTGCATATACAATACTGCACAGAGATATGTAAAAAATGCGAGGGATAACCTACATGTATAATGTTCCACAGGGAATCTTAGGAATGCGGGGGAAAACCTACATATACAATATGGCACAAAGAATGTTAAGAATGTGGGATGAATTACATATACAATATTGCACAGGGATATGCAAAGAATGTGAGGGATAACCTACATATACAATATGGCACAAAGAATGTTAAGAATGTGGGATGAATTACATATACAATATTGCACAGGGCTGTGCAAAGAATGTGAGGGATAACCTACATATACAATATAGCACAAGGAATGTTAAGACTGCGGGTGGCAATCTTTGTCCCTGTGCAATATATACAACACTGCACAAGGATATGTTAGGAATGCCGGGATATAAATAATATTGCATATGGATTAAGAATGCAGGGGATAATAAACATATACAATGTCGCCCATGGATTAAGAATGCGGGGGATAACCTACATATAGAACATTGCACATGGAATGTTAGGAAGGCTGGGGCAGCACCCAGAGAGGCTCCATGCTGACGACTGAAGCAGTGGTTTTTAAAGGGCCATGGGGTGGAGGACATGGCGTCACTGTATGCAGGTGACTTTCTTTAACTTGGAGGCCCACTGCTCTAGGGCCCACGAGTAATGTACAGAGTGGCGCTGGCTAAGAGCGTTTCCTTGTCCAAACTTCTGTATAACCTGCACCAAACATCCTCAAACTACATACAAAACACTGCACATGAAGGGGCAAAAATGCCGGGGCGATCTACGAATAAAACACTGCACATGGAGGGGCAAGAATGGCGGGGCGACCTACGTATAAAACACTGCACATGGAGGGGCAAGAGGGTCAAGAATGGCGGGGCGATCTAAGTATAAAATACTGCACATGGAGGAGCAAGAATGCCAGGGCGACCTATGTATTAAAAACTGCACATGGAGGGGCAAGAATGCCAGGGCGACCTACGTATTAAATACAGCACATGGGGGGGCAAGAATGCCAGGGCGACCTACGTATTAAATACTGCACATGGAGGGGCAAGAATGTCAGGGCGACCTACGTATTAAATACTGCACATGTCTGGGCTATTGGTGTATCGCCCGCCTGGACCATCCAAAGAGTTTAGGGCAGCACTTGCTGATGCAGTTAACGCTCTGGCCATGAGATCCGCTAATTTTAGTGTTCTTGGGGACCTGAATCTGCACCTGGAGAGCCCTCCACATGTTGAAACGGGCAGTTTTCTAGCTGATCTCGCGGCTTGTCAGTTGCTTCAACTGGTCATTGGCCCCACTCATTCCGCAGGCCATTTGCTGGACCCAGTGTTCTCCAATCTCTCTGCCCTCACAGTCAATGCCCCCATACCGATGAGCTGGTCTGATCATTTTTTGATATCTATGACCCTCTCGGGGGTAGTGCCTCTTCTAAGGACTGCGCAGAAGGCAGTTTTTAAACGCCCTTGGTATAAACTGAATACGGATTAATTTCATGGTCTCCTGTCCATGCATACTCTTAGCTTGCCCAATGACCTCGATGCAGCCGACAAGGCTTTATCGGATTGGATTCGGCGGCCATTGGACGTTCTCATTCCCGCAAAATGGTCTAAGAGCCGGAATAGCAAGCCCAGCCCGTGGTTTAATAGAAAGCTCGCCACTATGCGGAAAACATGTAAAAGGTTAGAGCGAGCCTGGAGGCGGGACTATGACCTGGTTTTGAAGGGATACTATCTGGTAGCCATAAAGGATTATCATAGGGCTATCCAGAGAGACAGGGCGGCCTATTATGCCGATGTAATCAGGAACAGCGGCAATCCTGCTAAAAGTATTTTTTCTATCCTCAAAGATCTTAAAACCGGAGGATCACCAACAGTGCCCATGATCACATCTGATCAGCAGTGCGAGGATCTTGCCACCTTCTTTATCGAGAAGGTAGAAAACATCTACAAGACCTTCCCCCCTATTTTGGGTAATTCAGACTCTACACTGAGATCTCCCACTACCTGTACTCTCGCTGTCTTTCCTTCGATCTCTCAGGAGGAATTGTGCAGGCTCTGTAGCAGGATTAAATCGGGCTCGCCTCCAGATCCGCTTAAGCCTGATCAATTTCTGAAATCCTTGCCTCTGCTTATTACACCATTATGTCAGCTGATTAATATGTCCCTGTCTAGGGCTGCTGTTCCGAGGGCCTGGAAACACGCCAGGGTGATCTCTTTGCTAAAAAAACCTTCCTTGGACCCTACCAAACCAGAGAACTTTCGTCCCATCTCGCTCCTGCCGTGGGTGTCCAAGATTACTGAAGCCTATATTAACTCCATCTTGTCAGAATTTCTGGAAAAAAACATCTTGCTTGATGCCTCTCAGAATGGTTTTCGTTCTGGCCACAGCACGGAGTCTGCTCTCCTAGCTGTGACCGAACATCTGTGGGCAGCTTTAGATGCCGGACATACTTCGGCGCTGATTCTATTAGATCTCAGCGCCGCGTTCGACACGGTATCGCACCAGATCCTGCTACAACGTTTGGAGGAGGCTGGTATCAAGGGCTCGGTCCTGAGATGGTTCACCTCCTTCCTGGCTGAGAGACCTTTCCAGGTGGTGGCGCCCCCTTTCGCCTCTCAGATACATGCTGTGAAACAAGGTGTTCCCCAGGGCTCGGCTTTGAGCCCGACGTTATTCAATCTTTACGTCCAACCGTTGGCGGCAGTGGCCAGGAGCAGAGGGTTAACGGCAGTCACTTATGCCGATGATACCCAGCTGGTTGTGGCACTCTCCAACGACTCCACGCAGGACGCTCTTAAGTTCCGGAGCGATCTCGCAGCTGTCGCGGAGTGGTTGTCTGCTAACTGTCTCCAGCTCAACGCCGGCAAATCTGAGATCTTGCTGGTGGGGAAAGATCCTGAGCTGTGGAGCGAACGCTGGTGGCCACCGTCTTTGGGATGTGCACCCACCCCTAAACAGGTGGTAAAAAATCTGGGTGTATGGGTAGATTCGGCCCTCAATTTTCAGGTCCATACCAAAAAAGTCGCGGGCACCTGTTTTGGTCTCCTGCGGGAGCTTAAACCGCTGTTAGGGTTTTTTGACCCTGTCACCCGTCAGGTGATCATCCAGGCTACCATCATGTCTCGGCTAGATTATGCCAATTCTTTGTACCTGGGGGCTAATAAGGCTGAAATCGTACGTCTCCAGAGGGTTCAAAATGCGGCTGCCAGAACTCTTTTGGGCCTTCCCAGAATGTGTTCCACGTCCAACGCCATTCGCCGACTCCACTGGCTTCTGGTGGCTAGGCGTATCGAGTTCAAGTCCCTCTGTATTGCCTTTAAAATTATGAATTCTTCTTCACCGAGTATCCTGGCAAACCTGATTTCTACCTACACCCCTACTCGCCACCTTCGTTCCATGGGCCAGCACCTGGCGATTGTTCCTCGGGTGAGGAAGGTGCGCGAAGGTGGACGGTCCTTTCGCCTCATGGCGGCCAAGTTCTGGAATTCTCTCCCGGCGCACATACGATGACTGGATAACTATCTGATCTTTCGTAAGGCTATTAAAACTTACCTTTTCCCTCTAATCTAGGTTCTGCTTTTCCTGCAGCCCTCATTCTTTATGCCGTCTAGCGCTGGGACACCCCTTTGCTGGGCCAGCTATGCGCTTTATAAATTTCAATACAATACAATACATGGAGGAGCAAGAATGCCAGGGCGACCTACGTATTAAATACTGCACATGGAGGGTCAAGAATGCCAGGGCGACCTACGTATTAAATACTGCACATGGAGGAGCAAGAATGCCAGGGCGACCTACGTATTAAATACTGCACATGGAGGGGCAAGAATGCCAGGGCGACCTACGTATTAAATACTGCACATGGAGGAGCAAGAATGCCAGGGCGACCTACGTATTAAATACTGCACATGGAGGAGCAAGAATGCCAGGGCGACCTACGTATTAAATACTGCACATGGAGGGTCAAGAATGCCAGGGCGACCTACGTATTAAATACTGCACATGGAGGAGCAAGAATGCCAGGGCGACCTACGTATTAAATACTGCACATGGATGGGCAAGAATGCCAGGGCGACCTACGTATTAAATACTGCACATGGAGGAGCAAGAATGCCAGGGCGACCTACGTATTAAATACTGCACATGGAGGAGCAAGAATGCCAGGGCGACCTACGTATTAAATACTGCACATGGAGGGTCAAGAATGCCAGGGCGACCTACGTATTAAATACTGCACATGGAGGAGCAAGAATGCCAGGGCGACCTACGTATTAAATACTGCACATGGATGGGCAAGAATGCCAGGGCGACCTACGTATTAAATACTGCACATGGATGGGCAAGAATGCAGGGGCGATCTAAGTATAAAATACTGCACATAGAGGGTCAAGAATGCTGGGCGACCTACGTATTAAATACTGCACATGGAGGGGCAAGAATGCCAGGGCGACCTACGTATTAAATACTGCACATGGATGGGCAAGAATGCCAGGGCGACCTACGTATTAAATACTGCACATGGAGGAGCAAGAATGCCAGGGCGACCTACGTATTAAATACTGCACATGGATGGGCAAGAATGCCAGGGCGACCTACGTATTAAATACTGCACATGGAGGGTCAAGAATGCCTGGGCGACCTACGTATTAAATACTGCACATGGATGGGCAAGAATGCAGGGGCGAGCTAAGTATAAAATACTGCACATGGAGGGGCAAGAATGGCGGGACGACCTACGTATAAAACACGAACGCGGAAGAAGTTGGTTCTGTCGGGTACAGAATTGATTTTGGTTTACTGAATAAAAGCAAATAGAAACAAACACAATGAACATTAATACTCCATCCTTTCAATAATTAATGAATGAAAAGGAAAGAAAGGCAAACACCATGAATCAAAAAACAAAACACACCACAATTAAATCGATCTAAGTCTGTATTTTAAGGATAAATCCATAGGTTTTTTTTTTTACATTTTATGGTGTCAAGATGATATAAGAAGGCTGTCAAAGATCTTGAACATACAATTTGTTCCAACGGCGCAAGTGATATAGTGAAAAGAGTGAAAAAAGTGCTGAATGTGAACACAATATATACAGTGCTGTGTAGATTGCTGAAAATGGTCATTCAAAGGACATCCGTCCCTTGGTGAGGGGCACTGGGTCACCCCATTATATTAGATGTACGTATAAAACACTGCACATGGAGGGGCAAGAATGGCGGGGCGATCTAAGTATAAAATACTGCACATGGAGAAGCAAGAATGCCAGGGCGACCTACGTATTAAATACTGCACATGGAGGAGCAAGAATGCCAGGGCGACCTACATATTAAATACTGCACATGGGGGGGCAGGAATGCTGGGGTGATCTACATATTAAATACTGCACATGGAGGGGCAAGAATGCCAGGGCAACCTACGCATAAAACACTGCACATGGAAGGGCAGGAGGGGCAAGAATGCCAGGGCGACCTACGTATTAAATATTGCACATGGAGGGGCAAGAATGCCAGGGCGACCTACATATTAAATACTGCACCTGGAGGAGCAAGAATGCCAGGGCGACCTACGTATTAAATACTACACATGGAGGGGCAGGAATGCCAGGGCGACCTACGTATTAAATACTGCACATGGAGGGGCAAGAATGCCAGGGCGACCTACGTATTAAATACTGCACATGGAGGGGCAAGAATGCCAGGGCGACCTACGTATTAAATACTGCACATGGAGGGGCAAGAATGCCGGGGTGATGTACATATTAAATACTGCACATGGATGGGCAAGAATGCCAGGGCGACCTACGTATTAAATACTGCACATGGAGGAGCAAGAATGCCAGGGCGACCTACGTATTAAATACTGCACATGGAGGGGCAAGAATGCCAGGGCGACCTACGTATTACATACTGCACATGGAGGGGCAAGAATGCCAGGGCGACCTACGTATTAAATACTGCAAATGGAGGGGCAAGAATGCCGGGGTGATGTACATATTAAATACTGCACATGGAGGGGCAAGAATGCCGGGGCGACCTACGCATAAAATACTGCACATGGAAGGGCAGGAGGGGCAAGAATGGCGGGGCAATCTAAGTATAAAATACTGCACATGGAGGGGCAAGAATGCCAGGGCGACCTACGTATTAAATACTGCACACGGAGGAGCAAGAATGCCAGGGCGACCTACGTATAAAACACTGCACATGGAAGGGCAGGAGGGGCAAGAATGGCGGGGCAATCCAAGTATAAAATACTGCACATGGAGGGGCAAGAATGCCAGTGCGACCTATGTATAAAACACTGCACATGGAAGGGCAGGAGGGGCAAGAATGGCGGGGCGATCTAAGTATAAAATACTGCACATAGAGGGTCAAGAATGCAGGGGCGATCTAAGTATAAAATACTGCACATAGAGGGTCAAGAATGCTGGGGCGACCTACGTATTAAATACTGCACATGGAAGGGCAGGAGGGGCAAGAATGGCGGGGCGATCTAAGTATAAAATACTGCACATGGAGGGGCAAGAATGGCGGGGCGATATAAGTATAAAATACTGCACAAGGAGGGGCAAGAATGGCGGGGCGATCTAAGTATAAAATACTGCACATGGAGAAGCAAGAATGCAAGGACGACCTACGTATTAAATACTGCACATGGAGGGGCAAGAATGCCAGTGCGACCTACGTATAAAACACTGCACATGGAAGGGCAGGAGGGGCAAGAATGGCGGGGCAATCCAAGTATAAAATACTGCACATGGAGGAGCAAGAATGCCAGGGCGACCTACGTATTAAATACTGCACATGGAGGGGCAAGAATGCCAGGGCGACCTACGTATTAAATACTGCACATGGAGGGGCAAGAATGCCAGGGCGACCTACATATTAAATACTGCACCTGGAGGAGCAAGAATGCCAGGGCGACCTAAGTATTAAATACTGCAACTGGAGGGGCAAGAATGCCGGGGTGATGTACATATTAAATACTGCACATGGAGGGGCAAGAATGCCGGGGCAACCTACGCATAAAATACTGCACATGGAGGGGCAAGGAGGCAGGGGCGACTTATGCATAAAATACTGCACATGGAGGGGCAGGAATGCCGGGGTGATCTACATATTAAATACTGCACATGGAGGGGCAAGAATGCCGGGGCGACCTACGTATTCAATACTGCACATGGAGGGGCAGGAATGCCGGAGTGATCTACATATTAAATACTGTACATGGAGGGGCAAGAATGCCGGGGCGACCTACGTATAAAATACTGCACATGGAGGGGTAGAATGCAGTGGTGAGCTACATATTAAATGCTGCACATGGAGGAGCAAGACTGCAGGGGCGACCTACGTATAAAATACTGCACATGAAGGAGCAAGAATGCAGGGGCGATCTGCGTATAAAATACTGCACATGGAGGGGCTGCACATGGAGGGGCAAGAATGCAGGGGTGATCCACATATAAAATACTGCACATGGAGGGGCAAGAATGCAGGGGCGATCTACGTATAAAATACTGCACATGGAGGGGCAAGAATGCAGGGGCGATCTACGTATAAAATACTGCATATGGAGGGGCAAGAATGTCGGGGCGACCTACATACAAAATACTGCACATAGAGAGGCAAGAATGCAGGGGCGATCTACGTATTAAATACTGCACATGGAGGGGCAAGAATGTCGGGGCGACCTACATACAAAATACTGCACATAGAGGGGCAAGAATGCAGCGGTGATCTACGTATAAGATACTGCACATGGAGGGGCAAGAGTGCCAGGGGCGACCTACATACAAAATACTGCACATGGAGGGTCAAGAATGATGGGGCGATCTACGTATTAAATACTGCACATGGAGGGGCAAGAATGCAGGGGTGATCTATGTATTAAATACTGCACATGTAGGGGCAAGAATGCAGGGGCGATCTACGTATTAAATACTGCACATAGAGGGGCAAGAATGCTGGGGTGATCTGAATATAAAATAAGGTACAGGGAAGGTTAGGGACGTAGAGGGTAATCTACCTCTATAACAGTCAGGGCCGCAGGGATTTATGCAGAAGGACAGCACCATATTATGCGGCAGGGTTTACTTAATTATGCGGCAAGAAAAGGCAAATTATGCGGCATAATCACATTGTTTGATCCTGTCTGGCAAAGATTTCACCCATAAGTACCTATTTGACAACCAAATACAGAAATAACCGACTGAAAGGTGGCGATTTAAACCTTTGCGAAGGAACTTCTACTGCGTGCAATCACGGTGCCACGTTTTTAGTAACTCTCGATCCATCTATACTAGAAATAAACTTTTTTGTTGAAATCTGCAGATTATGCGGCAGATAATGGATTATGCAGCAAATCTATAATTATGTTATAAAAAAGCCCCGGCCGCAGAATCACATAATTCCACTGGCCCTGACAATTGCATACAGGGAAGATTACAAATCCATTGTGAATCTATAACTGCACAATACAGAAGTAGCAAATTTAAGGCTGCAAGATGTTATAACCACACACCTGTAACAACACAGGGTAGGTTACAAACGTAAAGCAGGGTAAAAGAATAAGGCTATTATTAGGGTTATGAAATGGCAGTATTTCATTTTCTAGTTCTCAAGGGGTAAAAAACTAATTTAGGTTCCTGGTTGGGGTATTTTGGCAAGGGTTAATGATTTAAATATATTTTAATTTAGAACCATGGGTACAAATTAATATAACACTTTCGTCACCGATGGGGATTAATGAGCGCGAACGGGTGCATTTTTCACATTAGAGCCCCCTGCACCCAGATCAAGCAGCCCAGAGTAGAGCGCCCTCTTGTGGTAGGGCGCTGCTAGTGACACTGACATGAGCCCTTCAATAGTGAAGTGAGGGTGAAAGGTCAGGGTAACTGTAGATACAGGCAGTAGAAGAGGCCAGCAGTTTCTTAAGTGCTGCACTGGGTTAAAATGCAGGTGGTGAATTGCATTAAACGCTGCAGGGGTGGAACTGGGAGCACAAGGGGTAATGAACTTAACCCAGTGCAGGAAAAGGGGGACACAGACCCGGCTCTCTTGTTCAGCTCGGATTTACTGCGTGGATTACAGCGATTAGAAGAGAAGGAAGGAAGGAAGGAAGGAAGGAAGGAAGGAAGGAAGGAAGGAAGGAACGGCTGTGAAACAGATCAATTTTAAAAAGTCAAGTAAGCAAACGCAATAAAACCAGCAGGCGTGAAGTGAGCACGAAAGGCCCACACTTGGCGCTGTAAACGGGATTGCACAAGGCTGGGCGAGGAGCCGCACTGTCCCTTTAACACGAGGAGCTATCACATCCTTGTGACTAGGACGAGGAGAAGTGACACTGACGTGTGTTTAGCACACACCACAGACAGAGCCGATATGCAGCACTGAAACAGCGCGTTATCATTACTGTGCTCTATTATAATCAATGTATCGACCTCGGTAGGATGGGGGGCTAAGTGAGCCCTGATGGGACAGAACTTAGTACGGGAAGGTTACTCGCAGAACTCAACCTCAGGGGATGAACCCACTGCACTATTTCACCAGGGTGGAAAGGAAAGCAGGGTAGGACAGGCCAATCCCCCGGACACCAGCGGCTTGAGCACTAACCTGGCATTCAAAGAAGCTCCCACTGGTGCTAGGTGAGGTATGAGGACCACCAGCACCCCCCCCCCCTCCAGCTGGGGCATATGAGGGGGGAGGAGTGGTAGGTGCACTTTTGAGTGCGCATGTCAGTTTGGCCGGCCGTCTTACGTCGGCCAAACCGACATGCGCACTTAGGTTTCTCCAACCCAGCTGTATTGTATCGCCAGGTTGGTGAAACAGAGCAGACTCCCTGTGCCTGGGCGAGCATTAATCCAGCCGGCTAAGGCCAATCATCCCCACGCTGCTCTCACAGTTGAGAGCAGCGTGGGGATTGGATGGTGAGACCATGATGCTGTCCCAGGGACTGCTGGGACCAGGAACAAGATGCAGAGGAGCGTGAGGCGGCCAGCAGCACCAGGTAAGTCTTTTTTTTTTTTTTAAATTAAATCCCTCCCCCCGGAGTCAAAAGCTCTATGCATTGGTGCCCATAGGGCGTTCTTCGGGCAGCTGCCCACATTACAGACTCTTCGAGCTCTGGGCACTGATCACGGGCCGGATCCCTGTTAACTGAAGTCCAGGTGGTCGGTGGACAAGGTACTTGGTTTTGTTTAGTAATGACTCTTACTGGATAGAGGCAATCTAGGGTGGAACCGACTGACACCGTTTAGTGATGGTTCATATTGGATAGTGGCCCGACACATTTGATCATGAACCTGTGGCGTGCATCGGGTTAGCACCTTCTTTTCTTTTGGCCATTTAAAAAAACAAAAAAAACAGAACAGCGGGGATCTAGTACTAAAATAAGATTTTGCACTAAAACCTCTACTTTATTTTTTTGATGAAAATTCTGTCTGCTTGATTTTATAATTTATGAATAGCTTAGACCGATATAAATACACTTTTGAATTAATTTAATTTATTTTCAGTTTTAACTTTATATTTCAAAGATGGAAAAATTCCAGCATCTACTGGTTTTCCCATTTCTTTTTTTTTTTTCTTCAAGAATTGTGTTGGGCAGGCCTCCTTAGGGGAACAGCCCCAAATCTTTGTGCATTTTTTGTCCTCGTAGTCTTTGCCTATTCTGTTTGTGACCCTAGAACTCGGGGCATGCTCCCACTGTACTTCAGTGGGAAGGTACGAGCCCCCTCCCTACACAGGCTAGGGTGCTTGCACGATTGGGTTTAGTGTCGTACCAGGGAGTACTCTATGAAAAGGTATACCATATACCCAGGGCGGGAATGGCATTGGCTAGTAGGGGGAGGTGGCACTGATCATGCCCCGTGGGACTCGACTGCCCAGTATGTCTCCTCCTCATGTTGCCGTCTCCACTGGTGAGCCAACCCGGAAGTGGCCTTCTCTACCACCGGAGTGGCCCTAGGGTATGTCCCAAGGAGTGAAGCTCTGGGTAGGCGAGCAGCCAGGTGGGGGCCCAAGCGAGACCGCTGCCCGAGCAGGGAAGAGCCCCTAGGTGGGATCCCCCTATCTCGGAGGTCAGTTCCCCTCCTTGGGACACCTCCCGAGGTTGCCGAGGCCCCTTTGCAGCCGTAGGGCCGGAGCCCTTCCCCACTGGTGGTGCAGTGTGGAAGTGCACGCACCCTTCCTACCTCTCGTAGGAAGTGGTGCTTAGCTGAGGGGTGAAAGAGATTGTACGCTTGTCATAACAAGCGATAGGTGCACTAGCACGAACATTGTGCTGAGCCTGGGGCCGGCCCCATAGTGCTGGTCGGCCTGAGCCAGTGATGTTTCTTGGCCCCCCCCCCCCGACACCACCCTGCCAAGACGGGCTGGTGTGAGTGTTGGCACCAAGGAAGTGCTTAGCGTGAGTCCGGACCACCATTGACGGCTCCCATAAAGTTAGAGATCTGCATTCTACAGCCTCATGGCAGACAGGACAGGAAATTTAGGGGACATATCTGTGGTTCAAAGGAAAACCTTTTGACCCTTACCCCAACTTCAAAAGTCCAATGGAGTAAAACTACCCAGTGCCACCCCCACCGAAGGGGGAGATCCGCTTGTAGGGACTCAGGACTGGAGGACCTGGACTGCGTGGGGCACATTGCCAGAGGACTCTGTTGTGCACATGGAGGATAACTGCCCGTGGAAAGGAATGCGTGCCTTCCTGAATAGTGGTTGGCCTGGGCCAACGACCTGCCGACGTGTGGCACCCTGAAGTGGGCTCCCGAGGACCAGTTGGCTGGTCTCCTGTTCTCTCGGAGGTCTCAGGGAAATCAAAGATCTCCTACGAGGGACCTACACCATCTACGGGTGACATCTGCAGAGCGATGCCCTCTAAGGGCCCACATCGCCTGCTGAAAGCTGGACAGCGCAGTGTGAGCTTGGAAATACAGAATCGTGCCTGGAGACCAGAGTTCCTGGTGCAGAGCTCAAGATATTGCCTGCATCTACGGCGAATTGGTTCCTGTACTGCAGGAACCCTGGCACGCATAAGCATCTTGTTGGTGGTAAGCGGATTCACCAGTTACTGGAACCAAAGTGGCCCGCTTCATCGACTCTGCCGCATTTCTCTTGCGCGCCTCTCTGGCTGCATGCTAATTGCGTGCATTGCCCGATTCACAGGTTGTGGTCCTTGGAGGCGGAGGACGCACCCATTGCAGAGTCTCATTCTAACTGCTGAACTTGCGCCTGTGTGTGTGTCTGGAATTGTCTGGTGCAACAGACATCAACGTGTGCCAAACAGAGTGCCTCATTTCCATGGAGGTACGGAATTGCAACTCTACTTCGTTAACCTGAAGTGTCTGGTGCAACTCATCTCGTCGTATGCCAGACCCTGTGCCCGGATTTCCGGGGCACCACTTGGATCAACGTGTACCAGACGGGGTGTCTTCTCAAGCCGAACAGCTCCCCTTTGTGTTGTTCCCCATTCACTGCTTGTTCCCTCACTGGCCCTATCATGGTGGACCAACTGCCCTCTCCCCATCTGGTCCTTCTGAGGACTTTGTGGCACCAGGCAGGAGTGAGAGGAATTGACTAGGCTGGAGGGACGCTTCCGAGAAGGTTTGGGAGCAGGTCAAGAGACTGTGTGACCCCCTGTGCTTCGCAGCACCGAGCTGGTGTCAGAAGGCCCTGGTGGGCCCCTGTTTGTAACGAATTGCTGATTGTGGCCCATTTCTGCTTCTCAACTTGTTGGCGAACTTCCTGAGTGGTGCCAAGACCCACTTTGTTTACATCTACCTCTTGTTTATGCTTACTGTCTATCCCCACCTGCTTTCTGGGGAACCAGATGAGATGTGACCTCAGCCATGAGTAGCCTCTTTTCCGGAGGGAGGGGTTGGTGAACTTCCATCTGGGTTGTCTGGGACAGTGGGGGTGAATTGGAGGGTGGCGGGAGACTTGTAGCCACGGGAACTGCAGCATGTTATCTCTGACCTGCTTGGTATCAGTGGCACCGCATTAGGGTGTTGGGTGCCTAGGAGTGTGAAAGTGCCCATAAGGACCGGGCGGGTACCTGCCGCATTGCAGTGTCCGAAATGAGTGTAAATATGCAGGAGTGACCATCTGTGGACTGCCTGTGCTTCATGACACCGGTCGGCGGTGTTGGTTTATACGTTGTTCTCTTGCCAAAAGCACTTTACCTCTCAACAATGGGTTTGTCCTGCCTTGTCCTGCAGCACTGCTAAAAGTGTTATAATTCTGTGTATGCACATATTACTGATATCGTTGTAGCCCAGGGTACCCCCTATAGCCGTGTGAAATTGCATGATTAGGATTGTGAGGGTGGGCCGGGGGGCTTACAATGTGTCGCACCGCATAAGGGTGCTGCGTGGGGTTTAGAATAGGACTTTTCCCATGTGTGCATGTTATCGAGATCTGATCAACACGAATTGGGCCTAGTACTGCTAGTAATATTGCCAAGTGTGATTTATGCCCAGAACTCCATGACATTCATGTGACATTGTTTAATGTGAGTGTTGAATATAAGCAACATTTCTCAACATTAAGTGTGAAGTCTCTCATTTGTGTTCTGCGGAATATTTATTGTGTTCGCGTGCAGTGTTCTTGCTTTACACATTGCTCCTGAGGGACGCCCGACGGCTCTGTGCCAAGCTACCCCAGGGTGAGCACGGGTTGTACAGTGTGTGAAATCACCTGCCCTTGACGGGAGCAACGGTGCGTTCTGCCTGGCTGAGGCACCCCCTCAGCCAACCAGACAGTGCCAGTTCCAACAAATGGACACAAAAATAAAGGCCATGGCAGGAGACACTGGGAAGTGATTTAGATGCACAGGTGCGGGTCTCAAATGTTGTTGTCATTTCTTTTATTCAACAGGGGTACACACAAGCACCCAAACAATACTGCAGCGCCCAGTGTTCATTTTGGACAAGGATTTGTCTTGAAAAAACGACTCATTGCCATCTCTGGAGCAACCAGAAGACAGAGAGGCAAAGAACCCAACATTTCAAATAAATCAAAAGAGCAGGGGGCATCTCCTCAAAATCACACACAAAAAGGCACACACCCTGTAGAATGGATTTGCCGTGCACTAGAAGACTTTGTAAAATAGAACAAAAAATGTATGTTGATGAATCTGTTAATTTGTGCAGACTTTTGTATAATACAAATGTTCACCAAAGTTAACAGCATTAACAAAACTTTGGCCTCTTGTGAAACAAGCACTGGCAAAGCCAATAAGGCTCACTATTTTTAAAGAGCACATTTGTATGGTCCTGGAAAGGTACAAATGGCACTTTTCCAGTAAAGGCTCTGGTATGATCAGCCATTACTGGAAGTCCTTCGAGTCAGAAACAAGTGCCTGTGTAGAGGCTATGGGGGGGAAGGCAGGGAGAGGAAGATTGACCAACGCAGAAAGCAAGGAAAAGAGAAGAGTTGCGCATCCCCATGCAGTGCTCAAAGTCAAATTCTATGTCAGGTCCGGAGGCTCCGATTATGCTTCTCATTTCTTTACTAGAAATCTCAGCAGCCAATAAAAACACAGTAAACAAAATCACATGACCAACCATAGAGTCCCATGGTATATAAGGTCCCAGCACAACCAAAGTGTCCTCTTTCTTTGCTGCTCTGCAGCCAGTTAAGTGCTTTTACCCTCTTGTCTTATTTGATAGCTTAAGGGTATATATATTTTGGTTTACATCCTGTATGCAAAGTATTTAATTGCGTTATATGCTTAAATTGTAAATTACTTGTCTGGCATTGCTGCAGGCGGAATTGCGTAAATCCAGGGATTCCCGGCTCCTAGACGCCGCGGTTTGGCCGCGAGATTCGCACTGCTCGGCTCCTTGCCGCTTCTGCCTTTGAAATTACGAGCGCATTCATCGCTCAACCCCCGTAGCGCATGTGAAGGCAGCGCGTCTTGAACGATTGTCGAGCGCGCTCCTTCAGTGGCGCTTTGCTGTTACGAGTCTTTGTGGCCCTTCGGGCGTTGTTTCACAGCGCGTCCTTTGCGCTTGCAACGTGTCCTGTGGAAAGGGAGGCACCGGGGAGCTGGGACACGCGTCTCATTGACGCGCGGTCCTATTTCTATTTCTATTGTGGGCGAGCAGCCGCGCATGCGCGGCGGCCATGTTTGCCTCTGTGTTTCTCTCGGGAGGCTTCAATGAACGCCGGAGCTGCGTGTTGAGCTCCTGACCCCGTTTTTGCCTTCAATTTAATTCCTGACCAAGATCCTTGAATTAGGATTTCGTGCCAAGGAGTCTAACTTAGCGATTGATCCCGACGATTTGATTGGCTGGGCCCAGAGGGCAGTTTGCCAACTTGACAATGCCAACTGCGCGATCTCGACAGAACGCCGACGCTCTATTCTTTTGAAATTGGATCCCAAACTCGCGGAACTGTCTTCCTCTGAGTCGGGTTCCGTGGCCCAAGGCATGCTTTTTGGACAACCCTTCCTAAAAGAACTCACTAAATTCGTGGCCACCTTCAGTGGCTTAGACAAAGCCCAGGGATCCCTCAAACGGGCGTTCCGCCCGGTTTTCGGCAGGGCCGTACGCTTCCGGGGGCGCTCGTTCGGCCGTGGGTACAGTCAAGGCACCCCTCGTGGTCAACAAAGAGGAGGTTATCAAGAGTCGGGCTCCAATTCTTCCTCCTTCTACCCCACTAGAAGAGCCAGGAACAGATTCCGCAAAGGCAGGTTCGGCGGAAACTCCAGTGGTCAACAGGATTCCGGAAACTCAGGTGAGCCCGATTCCCTGTTCCGAGGTGATATTGGGGGGAC
Source organism: Calotriton arnoldi (assembly GCA_963921515.1). Classification (NCBI taxonomy): domain Eukaryota; kingdom Metazoa; phylum Chordata; class Amphibia; order Caudata; family Salamandridae; genus Calotriton; species Calotriton arnoldi. The sequence continues at coordinate 709,125 of CAWUFW010003074.1, forward strand.
GGGTAATGTACTTTCTCAGCAATTGGCGCGAGATCTCTCAAGATGCATGGGTGTTGGAAACCGTGCAGGGGTACAAGCTAGAATTGTACGATTCCCCCTTTCAAGGCGTGCGCCCACGTCAAATGTCTTTTTCCCAACGAGATCAGCACTTTATCTCGACAGAAATCGAGTCCTTACTGCAGAAAGGTGCGATAGTCGTCACCTCTCTTCACCCTCGAGGTTTCCTCAGCAATGTCTTCCTGGTAGAGAAGAAAAGGGGTGAGTCCAGGTTAGTTCTAAACTTAAGAGATTTCAACTCCTGGATTGTTTACAGACATTTCAAGATGGAGGGCATCCATCTCCTACGCGATCTCCTTCAGGAAGGAGACTGGATGGTCCGGCTGGACCTGAAGGATGCGTATTTGTCCATCCCCATTTTCCCTCCTCATCGCCGGTTTCTGCAGTTTCTTTGGAAAGGGACTTGTTACGAGTACAAGGTTCTCCCATTCGGACTGTCGTCAGCACCATGGTGCTTCACGAAGCTCCTGCAGCCGGTAATAGAATCTCTCAGAGCCCGAGGGGTTCGCCTCATAGTCTATCTGGACGACATCATCATCATGGCGACCTCCCCCCAGCTAGTACAGGTACATCTCAATTGGGCTATCAGTGTGTTGCAGAACTTGGGGTTCATTGTGAATCCACAAAAGTCAGTCCTATCTTCGACTCAGTCAATCGAGTTCCTAGGCTTCTTAGTCAACTCACTGACTTGCCAACTCTTACTCCCGATGCAAAAGATCAGGGCGATCAAACGGGAGCTGAGGTCCACTCTTCACAGGTAGACAAAATCTCTGAGATCATTAGCCCGAATAGTGGGCTTATTGGCCTCTTCGATTCAGGCGATCTTCCCGGGTCCCCTTCCCTACCGGGCCCTTCAACGGCTCAGGATCCGCCATCTCCAAAAAGGCCTCAGTTACTCAGAACAGATTCCCCTCTCGGAGGAGGCGAGGCTGGAGATGATATGGTGGTTAAACCACATGGAGGCCTGGAATGGCCGAGCTCTCTTCGGATCAGCCCCGGATGTGGTGATCGAATCAGATGCCAGCCGTTGGGGTTGGGGAGCCCGATGCGGCCAGTTGTCCACGGGTGGTCGTTGGTCACCGGAAGAGCTGCATTTACACATAAACTGCCTGGAACTATTAGCTGGTTCCTTTGCGATCCGGTGCTTGTCTCCACAAAAGACAGATTGTTGTATCCTTCTTCGGATGGGCAACGTTTCAGCGGTTCGCTATGTCAACAAGCTGGGCGGTACGAAGTCCCGAATGTTGGCAGAGATTGCCAAGGACTTTTGGCACTTCTGCCTTCAGAACCGAATCTCGGTAGTGGCGGAATATCTTCCTGGCTACAACAACCAGATAGCAGACTGGCATTCCCGCCATCTACAGGATTTCAGCGATTGGATGCTGTTGCCCCTAGTATTTCAAAACCTGACCCATCTTTGGGGCCCCTGTCAGATCGACTTGTTTGCGTCCCGCCTCAACAGACAAGTTCCCCAATTCTTCAGTTGGAGGCCGGATCCGGAGGCTCTCGCCACGGACGCATTCCTACAGGAGTGGCCAACAACCTTATGTTATGCGTTTCCCCCGTTTATGATGATTCCCAGGGTTCTAGCACGAACCAGAACTTATCGGGCCGAACTCATTCTGATCACTCCGCTATGGAGAGCGCAGGCATGGTTCCCGGTTCTTCTGGGAATGAGTTGTGCGATTCCCATTCTTCTTCCTCGGATAGGGAACCTGTTGCTGGACCCTCTAATGAATCCTCATCCATTAGTGCAAGCAGGCCAAGTTCCTATGGTGGCCTGGCGGGTTTCAGGGACAGATGGAAAGTCCCAGGCCTTTCGCGAAAGGCTGACAGATTTATCAATGAAGCCTGGTCAGCCAACACTCATAAAAGATATGCTTCCTCTTGGAAACGATGGAGTGATTGGTGCTCTCAACGGGAGGTGGATCCCTCTAAAGCACATGTCTCTCTAGTTGTCAACTTTCTGGCCTCTATTGCATCTTCCAGTTTGGCATACAGAACAGTCAACAACTTTCGGTCAGCCATCTCGGCAGGTCATATACCCATGGATGGCAAGCCCATTGGGGAGCATCAGTTGGTGTGTAAGCTGCTTAGGGGCGTACGGATGGTCAAACCCCCGTGTCCCAAGTATTCGCAGTTATGGGATGTTTCAATTGTCCTTAGGTTTTTGGAAGCGTGGCCTTCTAATAAGTATTTGTCCCGAAAGCAGCTTTCGGCTAAATTGACTATGCTGTTATGTCTAGTTTCGTGTAAGCGGGTCTCTGACGTGCGAGCATTGGATCTAGCGGGGCGTAGGTTTTCCCCGGAGGGTGTGACATTCACCTTATCCAGGAGAACTAAGTGTAACACTGCTTTGGTCTCCTACCCAGCTTTTCCCAATAATCCTAAGCTGTGTGTAGTGCAATGTGTTAAAGATTACGAGGTAAGTACTGCAGAATTTCGTACTAGTATGCAAGGTCAATTATTGATTGCTCTGCAGAAACCCTTTCGCCCAGTATCTCCAGCTACTTTATCTCGATGGATGCGCTGGCTCATGGGCGAAGCACGTATTGATATTTCCAAATTTGGAGCACATTCAGCCCTTGGTGCTATGGACTCTAAAGCCTATTCTGCAGGTGTCAGTTTGTCAGATATTATGAATGCAGCTGACTGGTCTACTGAAAGTACATTTAAGGCATATTATTACAAGCCTATTGTAGATGTTGCTTCTGTGGTGGTGGCGAAGCTTTGAACAAGCATAATCGGAGCCTCCGGTCCTGACATAGAATTAAAAATTTGCGAACATTCGTGACAAGAATTTTCAATTCTATTAAGGACACGGAGGCGAGGATTATCCCACCCAAACAATATGATGCATTATATGACACAGTCTCCGATTAATCATGCTATTGTATATTGCACGTCTGTTTTTTTTCTCCCACCCTTTCTTCGGCATTGTTACTATTTCGCCTATTGGTGAAGGATTGCTATTACGGGATACTCTCTCTTATTATTGCAGGTGCTGATACCAAGTAAAGCCTGAATATTCGTACAACTACCGCTGGGTATTCTGCAGTTCTTCGTGTCTACACGAGTTTGGGGTTCTTGGGCCGTGTCCCAGTCGGAAATGCAGCCCCGTTGGGCCTTCAAGTTACTGGTTGGAGAAGTTCTCGCCTGCGGGTTGTTCTTCAGAGCAGGTCGTGCATGGACTTAACTGTTATGATTTACAAAGAAAGAGGACACTTTGGTTGTGCTGGGACCTTATATACCATGGGACTCTATGGTTGGTCATGTGATTTTGTTTACTGTGTTTTTATTGGCTGCTGAGATTTCTAGTAAAGAAATGAGAAGCATAATCCTCGCCTCCGTGTCCTTAATAGAATTGAAAATTCTTGTCACGAATGTTCGCAAATTTTTAATTCTGTAGAAACATTTGAAAGGAAAATAGCTCCCTAAAATCAGCAGTGAACGGATACAACTCATCCGATCATAACAAAGTAAGATCAAAATACTTCAGAGGTGGGACTCAACCTGTCGCTGACTGACAAGTTCACCACCATCAGAACTAACTTCTCCGGCAGCATGATCAACGTAGCAGACTGGATGAAAGCCAAGAGCCAGAAACTCAACTCCGACAAGACGAAAGTGTTGAAGTTCAGGAACAAGAACTTCACCAGGTTCTCCACCTGGTGGCCACCAGAGCTCGGAGAGACACCCACACCACCACACAAGGAACCTGGGAATCATCCTCGACGACAAGCTCAAAGCGAGAGCTGAGGTCAACGCAGGCAGCTCCTCCGGCTTCCATATACTCTGCGTGCTTTGCAAGATCTTCAAACAGATACCCCGGAATACCAGATGCACCATCACACAAGCCCTCATCGCAAGCAGACTAGACTACAGCAATGCACTCTACACCGGAATCTCCAACCACATCCTCCACTGACTCCAGAACATCCTGAACAACGCAGCAAGACTCTGCCTAGATTTCTCACAATGCACCCACATCTCCGAGAGCTCCACTGGCTCCCACGACACACCCACATCTCCGAGAGCTCCAATGGCTCCCACTACGCACCCACATAACACCACATCTCAGAGAGCTCTACTGGCTCCCACAACGCACCCACAGCACACCACATCTCAGAGTGCTCCACTGGCTCCCACGGTGCACTCACATCACACCACATCTCAGAGAGCTCCAATGACCCCCCCTACATGAACAGTGCCAATTCAAACTTCTCATGCACGCATACAACACACTGCACAACATAGGACCAACATACCTTAACAACCGACTCCACCTCCACCAACCCACCTCACTCACACACCCAAATCCGTAAAAGGAGAACAAGAGGTCTAGCATTCTCCTACATTGCACCCAAAACCTGGAATTACCTCCTTCTACATGTCAGGGCCTCCTCCTTGGTTCTTGAATTCCACAAGAAGCTGAAGACATGGCATTTCAACTATTCTCAGAGGCTGACTTCCTACTGCCTCAGTCCTACGCCTATACGCCTGCTCCAGTGCCTGTATATCCTATCGGGTGATAAGCTGCGCTATACAAATCAACATAACAAACACCAGAGGGGAAAGCCAACAAATCATGAGCAGGGACCGGAGATAGACAAGAAAGCCAACGAATCATGAGCAGGGACCTTTGATAGACAAGAAAGCCAACGAATCATGAGCAGGGACCTTTGATAGACAAGAAAGCCAACGAATCATGAGCAGAGCCTTGAGATAGACAACAAAGCCAACGAATCATGAGCAAGGACCTGAGATGGACAAGAAAGCCAACGAATCATGAGCCGGGACCAGAGATAGACAAGAAAGCCAACGAATCATGAGCAGGGACCTGAGATAGACAATTAAGCCAACGAATCATGAGCAGGGACCTGAGATAGACAAGAAAGCCAACGAATCATGAGCAGGGACCAGAGATAGACAAGAAAGCCATGGAGGCATAAGCAAGGCCCCAAAGCCCAGTCTACGTACCTGTAAAAGTGTTGGTAACACAAGGTCTTCTAGACAGTTAAAGCGGTCTGCATCAAGCCCCAATAAGGCGGCCTCTTACTCCCGACCTCGCAGGTACACACAGGAAGCACGCACCAGAGGCGGACAGTACCCGGGTTCAACCACCCACGGCCCCAAGCAGCAGGCAGACCTGACCCCCCTACACTCCACAGTATCACCCTTGACTTCCAAAACACGGGGAATAAACTGAGGGTCACAACAAACCAACCACGCAAACACAAGGACATGTGTCATTACCACCGTCAGGAGTTTGTCACCCCTGGAGGTCCCTTCTAAAATGAAGCACTGGTGTCCCCAGAAACCCTCCTTTGTAACAGCGGCTCGGTGTATTAAACATTTATAAAGTAATTTTACTCTTCAGGAAATGTTTGGGGAAATCATGTTCTTTGTATAATTTGTGGCACCCGTCGCATACGTTAAAACACAAGAACTCCAGAGAGGACACAGCCTCGGTGCTGCAAGAATCGATGCCAATCAAACAGCAGATAAACCGAATAGATTACACACTTCAGACCCCCTCCCAGTGGGGTAAAACAACTGGCCGGGGTCTCTGCGGGGAGAGTGAACCGCACGGAAGCAGTGATGGGTTCAGACACACATCACTCTTCCTAGGGTTACAGATGCTCTCCGTCGCCATGGAAACAGTGTGCAATAAGCTCTTACACATCATTGTCGTCTCAGTTGTCTCGCTCTCCCCGTCCCGGACACTCCCTGTGAGGTGGGGGATGTTGGGGTCACTAAGTGAATGATAGGCCTGCACTTGTGTCACGAGTCTTGTGAAGGAGGGTGAGGTGTTGGATGGGGTCTACTGATGTAGCCTCGCTCCGGGTGGAGGGTGGAGGAGGGGGGGGCAGAGTGTGAGTGTGAGAGACTGGTGCAAGAAGTAGTTAACTGTTGTGCGTGCGAGGAAAACGGTCCTCGCTGATGTGGGCGCCCAGTAGCGTTTGTGCAACGATTGGTGCAGCAGCAAGTGCGCTGTAGTGTGCACCACGGCGCTAGCAGGCGTGATAGTGAGAGACTAGCATGTGCCTCAGATCACTCTAAGCTCAGCAGTAGAGCCGGACCGAAAGTGCGGCAGCCGGGGCAGCGGCCCCAAACAACGTGAAAGATGGGGAACGAACATTAAGGGGATGGCCAAATGCCTTTCTTCTGGTGGCATTTGTGGTGTTCTCACAGACAGTCGGGCACACGTCCCCTCGGCCTTTAGAGAGGTGACGTCACTGGCAGCACCGCTGCAGTGCAGCGCACACGATGGAGTTGTTTCTGTTCTTGTCTGGAGTTCATCCGTATGTGGGTGGAATCATGGTGTGTGTGTGGTGTTCAGGGGAAGGTGTATTTTGTGTCACGTGCTTTCTCGGTAGGAGATGTGTCACCGTGGACAGGTTTTGCATTCTCCGGCCTCTGAATAGTCGCTGTGGTGTCGCTGTGTAAAAGGAGTGGGGGTGCAGTGTGAGAAAAGTTGGCCAAACAGTAAATGTGTGACTTCCTTTCATCTGTAAGTGATGCACCTAGAAAGATGAAAAACTGTAGCAGTGCAGGGCCGTGATCTAACACGTGTGTACGGGAGTAGTGCAAAATGAGACGGGCAGTATTGGTCACAAAAACAATGAATTGTACAAATATATTAATATAGGGAAACTCTTTAGCCAATTCGACTTCTAAAGACACTAAAGCAATGTTTGTTTCCTCGAACAGGTTCTCAGGTGACAAAGCCAATACAGGAGCTACAGGAAATACATACGAATGTTTCAGCCCTTTACATCAAAATACTGGGGCCTTCATCAGGAGAAATGACCAATTTCAATATTAACTAAATCACCACATCCGAGAATTTCGAAAACACAAAGTAAAATCACACTCCCACGAGCAGTTAAGACACATCATTTAAGTCCTGTTTAAAGTAGAACAAATATTCAAATCTATGCCAAAAACGATATCAAATACATTGCTTCAGGCACATATTCATTTCGTGAGAAGTACGCGAAATTCCTTGATTCTTGCCAAAAGGTCAAGTGGGTCACATATGCAATTCTTTCTATTGTTGTATGGCGAACATCCCACAACAATATTTAAGTGATGAGTTCTAAAGGCCTTCTTAAGGAATTGAGAGTTGCTTATCTTTAAAAAACGTCAGGTTACAGAAGGTTCTCTCCAGTGCTTAATGTCTAAAAAAATTAGTGCCAGGGCCCTCGTTGGAGGCCACCGCAGTTTGTTCCACCCAATGCCCTGTCAGCGCTGCCATCACAGTGCCTACACTATTATGCACCACACTGCTACAAGTGCGACAATTCAGACTGCTCGAGGCCCCCAAAGCTATAAGAAAGGCTTGGGCAGCAGGTATAAGTTGTTTTTAATGTTTATTAAATTATTAAATAACTGTTCTGCTCATCTCTAAATTACACAAGCAGCGCCACCATGCACCGAAAAACACCGGCTCAAATTAAGCACTGTTTTTCTCCCCCTGTAATACAGCCTTGCCCTGGATTTAGGTTTTATTTTACATTTTGATTTTACTAACATTACAATTAAAAAATATAGTTATAGAGGCTTTCAAGCCATTGGTCTGTTGTTGTCATTCACATTTTTCTTCTGCGCCACTACAGCATGGATCAGTCCACTTCGGCCAATGGGTAACTTCACTGTGAGTGACGGCATGCTGCCCTTTCACAAAGAGCACATTGGCACACAAAGTAGTTCCCTTAAGTGCTAGTGACTAGTATACCAACGTGTGCTTTTGAGACCAAAAAATACCTTTGCTTTCAGCCAATTTTTTGTTTTTGTTTTTAGATGAGGGCCCAGCAGCCTCGCCCAACAATAAACTTTTGCAAAAACCATGACAAAACAATGAGCATTGACAAAACAATATGAGCATTGACAAAACAATATGAGCATTGACAAAACAATATGAGCATTGACAAAACAATATGAGCATTGACAAGTTCAAAGGGCTGGCGGCCCATGCCAGACCAATTGGCTTTGCCAACATTTGTTAGACTTGAAAGGCCATCAATGCCAGACACATGTGATAGACACCAACCTTCAGATTGCGTCCTGTCAAGGGTAGACGCGAGTAGACGGCGTCTACCCACTATTTTCACAGGGTGGCCGCCTCTACCCGCCCCTATGTCATTTACTGACACCGGGACACTTTCAGCAGCGCCCGCACGTTCTGCTTTTGTTCCGAGTAGCAACATGCAGGCAGGGACAGGGCTCATCAGATTCCAGCTTTGCCCATAACAAAGACCGAAGTTAAGGGGCCATCAGGCCTCCTTTTGTTGGAGTATCCTGGCTGGGAGCTATCAGGAGCCTCACACCTAGATGGAATGGAGGGGAAACAAAGGCTCACAGCTTATCCCTTCACAGGTACTTAACAGAGAAATGCTTTTTACTTTGTTCAGTCCCTGTATATAAGAGATATGCAAACACTGCAAGAATGTCAGATGTGTTGGTCGCCCCGGTATTTACACAAATAATAATTTAAATACCACTATTTTGTTTAACTTCTTTTACAGCGCTTTAGCATTACTCATCCCAATGCAGGGTGTCAGAGCGCTTTACATCACATGTACAGATTATACGTTGACAATACATCATGTGTGTACATCAATGTAAAGGATGTGTTACGTAAGACAGTGTAGGTTACCAGGTGTAGGAGCCACATGTCCTTCATACCTCACTGTGCTATACTGAGGGTCACTGAAATTATGCAGCGGGGAGCACCAAATTATGTGGCAGGATTGTCCAAATTATGTGGCAAGAAAAGCCAAATTATGCGACATAATGTGGCACATTTTTGATAGTATTACTTCACTATTTTAACATTTTTACACTAGTAATATTGTCTGGGGAAAGATTTAATCTCATTAGTTCTAGTTAGGCAACCAAACAGAGGAATAAGCAACTGAAAATGACCAGTCACCACATTTTTTGTTACTTTGGATCCGTTTGAGCTAGAATTGTTTTTGTTAAATCTGCAGATTGTACAGCAGACGAAGGATTATGTAGTAAATGCGGCAACTCTATAATTATGCAATAAAAACAGTGGCTGCAGAATTGCAGACTTCCAGTAGCCCAGGCTATATTAGAAGGATTACATTTTATGAACTGCAAGTAACAAACCGACCTCTTCCTTAAAAGCAGTAACCCACTTGCCCATTTACATAAAATAAAAACCTGTCATCTGCATGTTACATAATTGTGCTTTGCAGGAGACATATTAACCCTCTATGCTACTTTGATTTAAAACTAGAACTAGGCAAAACACAGATCTCTACAACAAATACATTATCCTCCAGTTATCTTACCATTATTATTATTCCCTGAGATTTAGCTGGTACACAAAGATCTCTGCAGCAGGTGGCTTAACCCCATAAGATATTTTAAAATACAGACTTTGCAACCAATTAAGCATAACAGATTTACTGCCACAATTCTCCTTATTGCCAATTTGTTTGTGGCAGGGTTTTAAAAAAATGTATAAGTTGAGGCCCAGATTTTGCGTTGGGGTTGCGTCAATATTTTAGCACAACCCCAATGTAAAATCTAATTTGTTAAATATTGTAATGCGCTGAAATGTACTCATGATAGAACTGCTAAACATATGCGAGGTCTTAAGATCTTATGTCACTTTCAGTGAGGTCATGGGCCGTGATGCCACTTCCTGTGATGTCAAACACGGTGATGTCACGCCCATTCTGCCTAACGTGGCAAGTCCACCACTTCTTTTTGCAGGACTTGAGCCCTGTTCTAACTGTCTCACATCAATTGTAACTGTATCACTTCTCTTGTGTTGTGAAAAAAACCAAGTTTTAAATTAAACCACACAAACAAAAAAAACTCATTAATAATCAATAGAGGAATGTACATCTTTAAAAAACATAGCATTTAATTTCTGTAATCCTAAAATTTACAAATACCCCTGTCTATATATGCAAAATATTTACAAATATTTTTGAGGTGTCCTTTGTTTTCTTCCATATTCCCTACTTAGTAGAGCTGTCGAAATTCACCAATCTCTTAGGGTTTCCAGGTGGACAGTTGGACCTGCAGTCAGAGGTGCAAGTTTATTTTCAAGGAGGGGGAAGCAGTGGGTGAAGTCGGCAGTTTTAACCCTTGCAAATATATACTTAAACCACCACATACAAGAGGCCGCCATTTCAAAAATATTTTTAAGCCATGAAAACTATCCATAAGGGAGTACAAAAGCGAACAGAGGGAGAAATGCCACAGTAAAAAGGACATTTGGGGGACCTTATTGGTACTCATGCACCTGTGCCCTCCTGACACCTCAACTTCAAAGCAGGAGGAAGCAGCCAGAATGTGTCCCTGCCCTGACAAAGGTGGCACTTTGCATCCCCCGGACAGGCTTTGGAGCCTCGTGGCTGGTGATCATCTGAAGAAAGTCCCCTCCCAGCTCATGAAATGCCAACTGAAGAGCTTGACAGCAGGGGAGCTACAAAAAATAAAAGTAATACTAAAAGCTGGAAGAGGAGGGATGGGAGAAGCAAGAAGGAGCTACAGCATGAAGGAGCGATAGGTGGGGGGGGGGAGTGATTTGTAGGGCAAGGAGCACACAACTGAGAGAGCAAGACAACACATGCACTCCTGTGGAGGGCTGAAACAAGAGAACACATGCACTCCCGTGGAGGGCTGAACTGAGACCACACGTGCACTCCTGTGGAGGGCTGAACTGAGACCACACGTGCACTCCTGTGGAGGGCTGAAACAAGAGAACACATGCACTCCTGTGGAGGGCTGAAACAAGAGAACACATGCACTCCTGTGGAGGGCTGAAACAAGAGAACACATGCACTCCTGTGGAGGGCTGAAACAAGAGAACACATGCACTCCCGTGGAGGGCTGAACTGAGACCACACGTGCACTCCTGTGGAGGGCTGAACTGAGACCACACGTGCACTCCTGTGGAGGGCTGAAACAAGAGAACACACGTGCACTCCCGTGGAGGGCTGAACTGAGACCACACGTGCACTCCTGTGGAGGGCTGAACTGAGACCACACGTGCACTCCCGTGGAGGGCTGAACTGAGACCACACGTGCACTGCTGGGAAGGACTGAACTGAGACCACACGTGCACTCCCGTGGAGGGCTGAAACAAGAGAACACACGTGCACTCCCGTGGAGGGCTGAAACAAGAGACCACACGTGCACTCCCGTGGAGGGCTGAACTGAGACCACACGTGCACTCCCGTGGAGGGCTGAACTGAGACCACACGTGCACTCCAGTGGAGGGCTGAACTGAGACCACACGTGCACTCCAGTGGAGGGCTGAACTGAGACCACACGTGCACTCCCGTGGAGGGCTGAACTGAGACCACACGTGCACTCCCGTGGAGAGCTGAACTAAGATAACACATGCACTCCTGTGGAGGGCTGAAGCAAGACAACACATGCACTCCCATGGAGAGCTGAACTAAGATAACACATGCACTCCTGTGTAGGGCTGAAGCAAGACAACACATGCACTCCTGTGAAGGGCTGAAACAAGAGAACACATGCACTCCCGTGGAGGGCTGAAGCAAGACAACACGTGCACTCCTGTGGAGGGCTGAAACAAGAGAACACATGCACTCCCGTGGAGGGCTGAACTGAGACCACACGTGCACTCCCGTGGAGGGCTGAAACAAGAGAACACATGCACTCCCGTGGAGGGCTGAACTGAGACCACACGTGCACTCCCGTGGAGGGCTGAACTGAGACCACACGTGCACTCCCGTGGAGGGCTGAACTGAGACCACACGTGCACTCCCGTGGAGGGCTGAACTGAGACCACACGTGCACTCCCGTGGAGGGCTGAACTGAGACCACACGTGCACTCCCGTGGAGGGCTGAAACAAGAGAACACATGCACTCCAGTGGAGGGCTGAAACTAGAACACATGCAATCGTGTGGAGGGCTGAAACAAAAACACATGCACTCCTGTGGAGGGCTGAAACAAGAACACCTGCACTCCTGTGGGGGCTGAAACAAGAACACATGCACTCCTGTGGAGGGCTGAAACAAGAACACATGCACTCCCTTGGAGGGCTGAACTGAGACCACACATGCACTCCCGTGGAGGGCTGAAGCAAGACAACACAGTCACTCCTGTGGAGGGCTGAAATGAGACCACACGTGCACACCCGTGGAGGGCTGAATTAAGACCACACATGCACTCCCGTGGAGGGCTGAACTGAGACCACACATGCACACCCGTGGAGGGCTGAACTGAGACCACACGTGCACCCCCGTGGAGGGCTGAACTGAGACCACACATGCACTCCTGTGGAGGGCTGAACAAAGACCACATGTGCACACCTGTGGAGGGCTGAACTGAGACCACATGTGCACACCCGTGGAGGGCTGAAACAAGAGAACACATGCACTCCCGTGGAGGGCTGAACTGAGACCACACGTGCACTCCAGTGGAGGGCTGAACTGAGACCACACGTGCACTCCCGTGGAGGGCTGAACTGAGACCACACGTGCACTCCCGTGGAGAGCTGAACTAAGATAACACATGCACTCCTGTGGAGGGCTGAAGCAAGACAACACATGCACTCCCATGGAGAGCTGAACTAAGATAACACATGCACTCCTGTGGAGGGCTGAAGCAAGACAACACATGCACTCCTGTGAAGGGCTGAAACAAGAGAACACATGCACTCCCGTGGAGGGCTGAAGCAAGACAACACGTGCACTCCTGTGGAGGGCTGAAACAAGAGAACACATGCACTCCCGTGGAGGGCTGAACTGAGACCACACGTGCACTCCCGTGGAGGGCTGAAACAAGAGAACACATGCACTCCCGTGGAGGGCTGAACTGAGACCACACGTGCACTCCCGTGGAGGGCTGAACTGAGACCACACGTGCACTCCCGTGGAGGGCTGAACTGAGACCACACGTGCACTCCCGTGGAGGGCTGAAACAAGAGAACACATGCACTCCAGTGGAGGGCTGAAACTAGAACACATGCAATCGTGTGGAGGGCTGAAACAAAAACACATGCACTCCTGTGGAGGGCTGAAACAAGAACACCTGCACTCCTGTGGGGGGCTGAAACAAGAACACATGCACTCCTGTGGAGGGCTGAAACAAGAACACATGCACTCCCTTGGAGGGCTGAACTGAGACCACACATGCACTCCCGTGGAGGGCTGAAGCAAGACAACACAGTCACTCCTGTGGAGGGCTGAAATGAGACCACACGTGCACACCCGTGGAGGGCTGAATTAAGACCACACATGCACTCCAGTGGAGGGCTGAACTGAGACCACACATGCACACCCGTGGAGGGCTGAACTGAGACCACACGTGCACCCCCGTGGAGGGCTGAACTGAGACCACACATGCACTCCTGTGGAGGGCTGAACAAAGACCACATGTGCACACCTGTGGAGGGCTGAACTGAGACCACATGTGCACACCCGTGGAGGGCTGAAACAAGACAACACGTGCACTCCAGTGGGGGGCTGAAACAAGAACACATGCACTCCCGTGGAGGGCTGAAACAAGAACACATGCACTCCTGTGGAGGGCTGAAACAAGAACACATGCACTCCCGTGGAGGGCTGAAACAAGAACACATGCACTCCCGTGGAGGGCTGAAACAAGAACACATGCACTCCTGTGGAGGGCTGAAACAAGAACACATGCACTCCTGTGGAGGGCTGAACTGAGACCACACGTGCACACCCGTGGGGGGATGAAACAAGACAACACGTGCACTCCCGTGGGGGGATGAAACAAGAACACATGCACTCCCGTGGAGGGCTGAACTAAGATAACACATGCTGACCTGAGACAACACATGCACTCCTGTGAACTGCTAAATGGCAAAAGAAAAATGTAAAGTGTATTCCTGAATGTAAAAGTAGAAGTATGCAAGTTATTTAGTCAGATTATGGCAAAGAACAATTCACTCGAAGTGGGACAAAGAACAGGGGGAAAGCAAATGTAGAAGAAGCAAAGAAATTACAAAGACAAGAAAGCTATCCAACCAAGGGGCTAACTCGATGCCCACTATATATATATATATTGTAATTTACTGGAGACAATAGGTCTTTGACAACAACTAAAGCTGTCTGTAGGCAAGACCTACAAAGGAAATGCATGAATCCCGGCCTCCCGGCCTCTTCAGCAGGGACTGGCTCAAAAGTCCTAGTTCACGAACACTTATAAGCAGCTACCAATGCTTTAAATGACTAATGTAGTGTGAGTGACATTCGAGAGATCTCACAGTAAATCTCGCTGCTCGGACTACACTGGTTCCTTGGTCCTTGCACTATAGTGGTGGTCTCTGGCCGTCGTGAGCCTAAGCAGTGACAGTAGACGGCAGAAACATTTTAAGTGTTCTGATACAGAGGACTTATGCAGCTGCTCCGACAGTGGAGGCCAGTACCTTATGAACAGGGCCACTAGAATTATGCAATTCTGCAGCTGTGGCGTTTTCTGCCTAATTACCACATTTGCCACATAATACATCATCTGCTGCATAATCTGCAGATTTTAACAAAAAAAACTCAAACAGATCAAAGGTTACTAAAATAGCGGCAACAAGGGTTGCGGCGCTGTGGAAGGCCCTAGGCAAAGGTGGGCTGGTCACCTTGCAATTGCTTATTACTGTATTTGTTAACCTGGTACTAAGGAGGTAAAACCTTTTACAAACATGAAAAAATGACGAATTTATGATGTAATAGTATCTGAAAATGTGCCACAATAGGCCGCATAATTAGCCTTGACGCATAATTTGTCCCTCCACTGCTGCATAATTTCAGAGGTACTGCTTAGGACTGACATTCCATCAGTAGGTGAAGTAAATCAAGCCCTCAATGAGACCCAGTACATTCCATTTAACATCACAACCAGCAGGCTGAACAGGGCAGAAAGAGAACACACAAAGATACAGGACGACACACCTCCCCCATTGACAAAGACACAGCATGGCCTACAGGTGGCAACAAAAAAGGCATGCTCTCCGACTCCATCAATGGGAGAAGCCTGGCCTGTGCAGGGGGCAGTTTATTTCCAACAAAGAAGGTCTTTTCCTGCTAACAAACAGTCTAAAACGGCAAGGGGAGTTGTACAAGTGAGGATGAGACGGCGCATCTTCCCAGCTCCCATGGGTGGACAACTGGTCACAGCGACACGTGCCATACATACGCCTGTAAGAAAGGTTTACAATTCCATCCTAGCAAGCAGGTGTGTAAACCTGGATTCACAAAAAGGACATCCAATGAAATATTAGTTGGTTGTGCTGCATCAAAGCCTGTATCCTAAGAAAGAGCTTAAAATACTCCTCTTTAAGAGACTAACACTATATGTAAGCATTAACTTCCATACTTAAACCTGTAACACACCCCACATCAATGACATGCAGACACATGTGCAAAATGGACACCAGGTTCTGTGACCCCCGCTAATTTAATTCCTCTTAAATCTACGTCATTTAATTCTCTTAGTCAAATGCACATATCTCTGTGACCCTTCTAGAAGAGTTCACTGTATATTTATGTTATGACTGTAAAAAACCTACACACATTATCTAGAGCAACTGCACTAAAACACATTCACACATTTATTACTACAATGAAAAGGTCAAATTCCAGCTTATTACCACCGTAGAGTGAATTTGACTTGAGAAAACAGCCGTTTACTGCCTTACACATCAGATATTACAATTGTTTTACAAATAAAAACAACTCTTTTTAAAGTCAATAGGTATCTCCAATGTGACATCACGTTACTGCACAAATTTAACCCATTGCAAACTAGTTTTGGTTATGTATTTTTAAAAAGAAGCAAACCTGAAAAAATGCCATGGCATGAACCAAATATTGAGATAAGCAACACATAGAATGCTATTTCTCATCATTGTTGGAGTGGGAATTATGACCCAAAGCAGGCAGCCACGGCCCTTCCTCACACTCATCAATGGTAGTTAATAGCACATTATATTCAGTATGAGATATATATATATATATATATATATATATATATCAATGAAGATCAGCTCCAAATAGCACAAGAGCAGCTCAGAGATAGATTTGAGTCACGTGGTTACAGCCATCAAGTCTGAGATGGTGCAAAAATAAACGTGAACAACAAATTTAGAGAACAGTTGTTGTTCTCAGATAAGAAAAAAGCTTAGATATACAACAAGAACAGAGATTCTGCTTTATCACAGCAACATCGAAAGCTAAGAGAAATGTTCCAAAAACATTGGTATTTACTTCAGAGTGATCCAGTGATTGGTTCAAAAATACAGAATAGACCACTCATTACATTCCGTGAGGCAAGATCAATGAGAGAGGATCTTGTAATAAGCAGCCCAGAAATGCAACAACAAGGGACATGGTTGAGCGGGAGTGGAGGATTCAGAAAATGCCATAAGTGCAAAGCTTACAATTATGGAGCAAATACTACAGAAGTACCTCTACCTTTTTTGGACAAGATGTGGAAAATAAAGAAATCACTCAATTGTATGAGTTATTTAGCCATCTATGTATGTCTTGAGGTGCACCTGTTCGAAGATCTATATAGGAAGTACCATTTGGAGAGCACATCAGCGTATTTTGCAACATGTTCGAGCTATCAAAAATAAAGATCAAACACATCCAGTGGCTAGGCACTTCGAAGCAATTCATGCAAGCAAAATAGAAGATCTTAGATACTTTATATTGGATCAGGTGCCGAACAGAATGAGGGGTGGAAACAGGGAGAAATGGTTGAGACCACTTGAATCTAGACACATTCTCAGGTTCAATTCTAAGACACCGAATGGCTTAAATGTAGAAGATCTTAGATACTTTATATTGGATCAGGTGCCGAACAGAATGAGGGGTGGAAACAGGGAGAAATGGTTGAGACCACTTGAATCTAGACACATTCTCAGGTTCAATTCTAAGACACCGAATGGCTTAAATGTAGAAGATCTTAGATACTTTATATTGGATCAGGTGCCGAACAGAATGAGGGGTGGAAACAGGGAGAAATGTTTGAGACCACTTGAATCTAGACACATTCTTAGGTTCAATTCTAAGACACCGAATGGCTTAAATGTAGAAGATCTTAGATACTTTATATTGGATCAGGTGCCGAACAGAATGAGGGGTGGAAACAGGGAGAAATGGTTGAGACCACTTGAATCTAGACACATTCTCAGGTTCAATTCTAAGACACCGAATGGCTTAAATGTAGAAGATCTTAGATACTTTATATTGGATCAGGTGCCGAACAGAATGAGGGGTGGAAACAGGGAGAAATGTTTGAGACTACTTGAATCTAGACACATTCTTAGGTTCAATTCTAAGACACCGAATGGCTTAAATGTAGAAGATCTTAGATACTTTATATTGGATCACGTGCCGAACAGAATGAGGGGTGGAAACAGGGAGAAATGTTTGAGACCACTTGAATCTAGACACATTCTCAGGTTCAATTCTAAGACACTGAATGGCTTAAATGTAGAAGATCTTAGATACTTTATATTGGATCAGGTGCCGAACAGAATGAGGGGTGGAAACAGGGAGAAATGGTTGAGACCACTTGAATCTAGACACATTCTCAGGTTCAATTCTAAGACACCGAATGGCTTAAATGTAGAAGATCTTAGATACTTTATATTGGATCAGGTGCCGAACAGAATGAGGGGTGGAAACAGGGAGAAATGTTTGAGACCACTTGAATCTAGACACATTCTTAGGTTCAATTCTAAGACACCGAATGGCTTAAATGTAGAAGATCTTAGATACTTTATATTGGATCAGGTGCCGAACAGAATGAGGGGTGGAAACAGGGAGAAATGGTTGAGACCACTTGAATCTAGACACATTCTCAGGTTCAATTCTAAGACACCGAATGGCTTAAATGTAGAAGATCTTAGATACTTTATATTGGATCAGGTGCCGAACAGAATGAGGGGTGGAAACTGGGAGAAATGTTTGAGACCACTTGAATCTAGACACATTCTTAGGTTCAATTCTAAGACACCGAATGGCTTAAATGTAGAAGATCTTAGATACTTTATATTGGATCAGGTGCCGAACAGAATGAGGGGTGGAAACAGGGAGAAATGGTTGAGACCACTTGAATCTAGACACATTCTTAGGTTCAATTCTAAGACACCAAATGGCTTAAATGTAGAAGATCTTAGATACTTTATATTGGATCAGGTGCCGAACAGAATGAGGGGTGGAAACAGGGAGAAATGTTTGAGACCACTTGAATCTAGACACATTCTTAGGTTCAATTCTAAGACACCGAATGGCTTAAATGTAGAAGATCTTAGATACTTTATATTGGATCAGGTGCCGAACAGAATGAGGGGTGGAAACAGGGAGAAATGTTTGAGACCACTTGAATCTAGACACATTCTCAGGTTCAATTCTAAGACACCGAATGGCTTAAATGTAGAAGATCTTAGATACTTTATATTGGATCAGGTGCCGAACAGAATGAGGGGTGGAAACAGGGAGAAATGTTTGAGACCACTTGAATCTAGACACATTCTTAGGTTCAATTCTAAGACACCGAATGGCTTAAATGTAGAAGATCTTAGATACTTTATATTGGATCAGGTGCCGAACAGAATGAGGGGTGGAAACAGGGAGAAATGTTTGAGACCACTTGAATCTAGACACATTCTTAGGTTCAATTCTAAGACACCGAATGGCTTAAATGTAGAAGATCTTAGATACTTTATATTGGATCAGGTGCCGAACAGAATGAGGGGTGGAAACAGGGAGAAATGGTTGAGACCACTTGAATCTAGACACATTCTCAGGTTCAATTCTAAGACACCGAATGGCTTAAATGTAGAAGATCTTAGATACTTTATATTGGATCAGGTGCCGAACAGAATGAGGGGTGGAAACAGGGAGAAATGGTTGAGACCACTTGAATCTAGACACATTCTCAGGTTCAATTCTAAGACACCGAATGGCTTAAATGTAGAAGATCTTAGATACTTTATATTGGATCAGGTGCCGAACAGAATGAGGGGTGGAAACAGGGAGAAATGTTTGAGACCACTTGAATCTAGACACATTCTTAGGTTCAATTCTAAGACACCGAATGGCTTAAATGTAGAAGATCTTAGATACTTTATATTGGATCAGGTGCCGAACAGAATGAGGGGTGGAAACAGGGAGAAATGGTTGAGACCACTTGAATCTAGACACATTCTCAGGTTCAATTCTAAGACACTGAATGGCTTAAATGTAGAAGATCTTAGATACTTTATATTGGATCAGGTGCCGAACAGAATGAGGGGTGGAAACAGGGAGAAATGGTTGAGACCACTTGAATCTAGACACATTCTTAGGTTCAATTCTAAGACACCGAATGGCTTAAATGTAGAAGATCTTAGATACTTTATATTGGATCAGGTGCCGAACAGAATGAGGGGTGGAAACAGGGAGAAATGGTTGAGACCACTTGAATCTAGACACATTCTCAGGTTCAATTCTAAGACACCGAATGGCTTAAATGTAGAAGATCTTAGATACTTTATATTGGATCAGGTGCCGAACAGAATGGGGGGTGGAAACAGGGAGAAATGGTTGAGACCACTTGAATCTAGACACATTCTCAGGTTCAATTCTAAGACACCGAATGGCTTAAATGTAGAAGATCTTAGATACTTTATATTGGATCAGGTGCCGAACAGAATGAGGGGTGGAAACAGGGAGAAATGTTTGAGACCACTTGAATCTAGACACATTCTTAGGTTCAATTCTAAGACACCGAATGGCTTAAATGTAGAAGATCTTAGATACTTTATATTGGATCAGGTGCCGAACAGAATGAGGGGTGGAAACAGGGAGAAATGGTTGAGACCACTTGAATCTAGACACATTCTCAGGTTCAATTCTAAGACACTGAATGGCTTAAATGTAGAAGATCTTAGATACTTTATATTGGATCAGGTGCCGAACAGAATGAGGGGTGGAAACAGGGAGAAATGGTTGAGACCACTTGAATCTAGACACATTCTTAGGTTCAATTCTAAGACACCGAATGGCTTAAATGTAGAAGATCTTAGATACTTTATATTGGATCAGGTGCCGAACAGAATGAGGGGTGGAAACAGGGAGAAATGGTTGAGACCACTTGAATCTAGACACATTCTCAGGTTCAATTCTAAGACACCGAATGGCTTAAATGTAGAAGATCTTAGATACTTTATATTGGATCAGGTGCCGAACAGAATGGGGGTGGAAACAGGGAGAAATGGTTGAGACCACTTGAATCTAGACACATTCTTAGGTTCAATTCTAAGACACCGAATGGCTTAAATGTAGAAGATCTTAGATACTTTATATTGGATCAGGTGCCGAACAGAATGAGGGGTGGAAACAGGGAGAAATGGTTGAGACCACTTGAATCTAGACACATTCTTAGGTTCAATTCTAAGACACCGAATGGCTTAAATGTAGAAGATCTTAGATACTTTATATTGGATCAGGTGCCGAACAGAATGAGGGGTGGAAACAGGGAGAAATGTTTGAGACCACTTGAATCTAGACACATTCTTAGGTTCAATTCTAAGACACCGAATGGCTTAAATGTAGAAGATCTTAGATACTTTATATTGGATCAGGTGCCGAACAGAATGAGGGTGGAAACAGGGAGAAATGGTTGAGACCACTTGAATCTAGACACATTCTCAGGTTCAATTCTAAGACACCGAATGGCTTAAATGTAGAAGATCTTAGATACTTTATATTGGATCAGGTGCCGAACAGAATGAGGGGTGGAAACAGGGAGAAATGTTTGAGACCACTTGAATCTAGACACATTCTTAGGTTCAATTCTAAGACACCGAATGGCTTAAATGTAGAAGATCTTAGATACTTTATATTGGATCAGGTGCCGAACAGAATGAGGGGTGGAAACAGGGAGAAATGGTTGAGACCACTTGAATCTAGACACATTCTTAGGTTCAATTCTAAGACACCGAATGGCTTAAATGTAGAAGATCTTAGATACTTTATATTGGATCAGGTGCCGAACAGAATGAGGGGTGGAAACAGGGAGAAATGTTTGAGACCACTTGAATCTAGACACATTCTTAGGTTCAATTCTAAGACACCGAATGGCTTAAATGTAGAAGATCTTAGATACTTTATATTGGATCAGGTGCCGAACAGAATGAGGGTGGAAACAGGGAGAAATGTTTGAGACCACTTGAATCTAGACACATTCTCAGGTTCAATTCTAAGACACCGAATGGCTTAAATGTAGAAGATCTTAGATACTTTATATTGGATCAGGTGCCGAACAGAATGAGGGGTGGAAACAGGGAGAAATGTTTGAGACCACTTGAATCTAGACACATTCTTAGGTTCAATTCTAAGACACCGAATGGCTTAAATGTAGAAGATCTTAGATACTTTATATTGGATCAGGTGCCGAACAGAATGAGGGGTGGAAACAGGGAGAAATGGTTGAGACCACTTGAATCTAGACACATTCTTAGGTTCAATTCTAAGACACCGAATGGCTTAAATGTAGAAGATCTTAGATACTTTATATTGGATCAGGTGCCGAACAGAATGAGGGGTGGAAACAGGGAGAAATGGTTGAGACCACTTGAATCTAGACACATTCTTAGGTTCAATTCTAAGACACCGAATGGCTTAAATGTAGAAGATCTTAGATACTTTATATTGGATCAGGTGCCGAACAGAATGAGGGGTGGAAACAGGGAGAAATGTTTGAGACCACTTGAATCTAGACACATTCTTAGGTTCAATTCTAAGACACCGAATGGCTTAAATGTAGAAGATCTTAGATACTTTATATTGGATCAGGTGCCGAACAGAATGAGGGGTGGAAACAGGGAGAAATGGTTGAGACCACTTGAATCTAGACACATTCTTAGGTTCAATTCTAAGACACCGAATGGCTTAAATGTAGAAGATCTTCGTGGCCACCTATAAAATGTGATAACCAGTTTCTAGTTAACTGAAACAATTCAGCCAGCCATTATACGTAAAATAGATTTTTGGAATTTATTGGGTTTTTTGTAATCACTTATAGGCACTTTATGTTGGAGAGATATCGTCTGCACCAATACGATTGTGCAATTGGATACATATGTATTGATGTTTACATTTTTTTTTGCTTGATTTGCACAATTTGATGATCAGCTAGGATAACAATCAATGTGTCAAAGGGCACTTGCCCACAATTCTGAAATAGACATATGATGGGAGTAATATATTCCCACTGTTGCTGTCTTTGAACAAATGGGAAAATCTATGTAAATAATTGATGGAATATATAATTTCTATAATAAATGATTTATTATTTTTATAATCTGTTATAAACTGTTTATAATCTTTAATGGGGTGGTTTTAAACCTTACAAATTGAATATTTTGGCAAAGGTTTTATGCCATAGTTTGCACATCTTGGTCTATGAAAAAATAGAAAAAAACAGCACTATGCACTTTAATAGTTGGTATTATTTATTCCTGGATTGGCAGTAGTGATATGTAAATTAATTTAGCATTTAGGACTCGAAGAGTCTACTCTGGCAGCACAGATTGTGTGTTTAAAAACATATATATTATCCAACTACTTGTGAATGAATTGACATGGGTTGTCTGCATTGTGATAGGAACAATCCAGTACAACCGTAAAGTTTCAGACAAGTGGCTTTATTTGCACTGTTTCTGTAATGCACTGTCACTTTAAAATTTCTCTGAAACCCATTTGTGTGTATATAAATCAAAATGGCAACTTACAATGGTTTTGAGAAAGACCGCTGAGGCGGTCGAAACGTGTCACCTGTAGCCACAATAAAATCCTTTTGGAAGTGAGCCTGAGCGTGCTGGAGCCCGTTTTTAATATGTAATGGGGCAAGTTGAGATATATATATATATATATAAAAATTTATATATTTTTTTGTATGTAGGTAGTGTAGGTATAGTTAAGTCTGACTTTCCATGGAAAAGGCATTTCTTGTTTTCCAACTTAACTTTGGCACCGAATCTGCACAAAACTTTTCAAAAAAACAAGTTTATCCACTTTGGCTGCTTCATGGAATGTTGTGTGCTAAATCCTCAGGCGCGGTCATAGAAAAAGGGAAGTTCCAAAAGCGTGATTTCCTATTTTAATTCCCACAGGAATGTTTGCTATCCGATACAGGATAAACTGATGAATGGAATTACACCAAATTTGGCACAAAGTTAGGACTTTAGTAAGAAAGTGTTTTTTTTTATTTGTTGAAAAAAAAGTTCAAAAGTTATCAGAAATTTGCATTTAAAAATGACTGGGGAGGGCATAAAGGGGTTAAGTCTAATGAAAAGTTAGACACATCTGACATCTGGATCCGCAGGGTACTGCAGAACTCCTGCGGTACCCATAATATATATATTTAATTGCTGCGAGATGTTTCACTCCCATTGACTATTTTCTTACACGGGTCCCATGAGAGATCCGCAGTGCCCAAACTATGTGATTAGCTTGCTGCAATGTTGGAGAAAAATGTTGTGACTGCTGTTACAGATGCGGGGACTCAGGAGATTGGCAGCTCATGGGATTTCGGTGCATGGCCTGGCAGCCATGTGGAGCTGGGTGGCTGGATGCGTCCGGGAGAGTGGGCGCAGGGCCTGGCCAGATTCCAGGGAGCCACCCATTTGCTGGGTACGGTCTTTGGCTGCCTGCCGGGGTTGGGTGCAAGGCCTGGCAGCCCTGAGGAGCTGGGTGGCTGGATGCCTTCGGGAGACTGGGCGCAGGGCCTGGCCAGAATCCAGGCAGCCACCCATTTGCTGGGTACGGTCTTTGGCTGCCCGCGGGGGTTGGGTGCAGGGCCTGGTCGGACTCTGTGCATACTGGGGGAGGGGGGGAGGTGGTTAGACACCCACACGCGTTGGGTGCTGATCGCCCGAGAGGTATGGGTGCACGCTCAACTTAAAATATGATTTAAAAAAAGACAAAGTCAATGAAAAAAACAAAGATTAAAGTGACGTGGTAGGTGCTAAAATGAAAATAACTAACTTTTAAAAATGAAAAACATATACATCATAGAATGACTGTATGCAAAAGTGTGGTCGCATAGAATGGAAATAGATTAAGCCCTGGAGCCAACTGTGGCTGTTCATTGTGTAAGTTATATGGTGCACGATTTATCAAGCAGTAAAGTTTTGGGTGCAAGCAGTACTCCAAGCTAAACATGGTATAGGCTGAGCACACCTGGTGTGGGCTGCAGAAGAATGCTTCGATGTAGGTCGTGACTTACATCTAAAGCCTGTTGCCAAAAATCTGAGAGAAAAGTCAAAGCTCACAATAGATTATGCACCAGTGAATGTCTGAGCACATGCTCATGTTAAATAGTTGCTATACAGTGTTAGAGATCAATACTATGTAAGTGGATGTTTATAAGGTGTGGAGGTTTATTTATAGAATTTCACTGAAGATTTTGAGACACTGTCAAATAATTTAGAAAGTAGACAAGACCTGTTTAGAGACGGTTTAACTCACAGTGTGGTTGTAAGCATGGCTCTGAGGCTGTACGCCATTATGATCAATACAGGAAGGCGTGTTGTGTATTTAACCAAACTACGGAGAGTTGTCCATAGGGCACGGCTGAAGGTGTCTTATTGGCTAATTCATACCGGTCAACCTCTTGACTCAATATTGCGGGTCGTGTTAAGTCTTGAAGAGGCTAATCCTATTAAGAGCACTAGAGAACAAACACTCTTTGATAATGGTTTAAAATGTGAGTGAGCCCATGAAAGTCTATGGAGGCATTTTGTTTGTTAGTTGGGTGACATCCAGCAAATGTGGCTGAGTCGACAGATATGGCACGTGTGCCCATGCTGCCAAATGTTATGCTCATTACCACTTGACTGGTGATAGAAAATTGGGCACAGGTGTAGCTTGTTTAATTACTTCCAGTTCACAAAGCCCACAGCACACGGTCACAATCATTGAATGATGTCATCAATGATGTCATTTAACATGTCATGATTAATATCTGATGTCATAAGCAGTGCATGGCAGGGTGCAAGTTATAGTTAGTTGACTACAGTGGCGGCTGGCGACTTTAGAAAGAGGAAGGACTTTGGTCACTAGTCAAGCTGAACTTTACATGATAACTTCGCATTATTACAATGCTTTACTTTACTTGTGGGAATGGAATGGAATGTGCACGTGCACAAGCACATACATTTCAACACCAGTCAGCCGTCCAATTCACTGTGGCAGGGACAGGTCTTGTTTTGTTTGTTTTATTGCCCCTGGATACCCTCACGGATAATTAGCCGAGCTCTACAAATGCACATAGCATTAGATAACATACACAGCGCGAACTTGATCTGAAGGTATTGGAGTGATTTACATGTGCACGAATTACATTACACAAGAGTACATTCATTTTTAGGTCTCGCCCTGAAAGCCAGCGCTTGAAGCGCTGGCTCTGGGCGAGACATTTTGTAGTGTGGGCTTCAGAAATGCGACCACAACTTTTGGCTGGCCTAGAGCATGCGAGAACGCGCACAGTAACGCGCTTTCCTCGCATGCTCCAGGCCATCTGCATTTGATGTCACTTGCTCCTCCCCCTCCCCGAGCGCTTCTCGGGGCCGCGCGGCCGTGTCACTTTCACGGCCGCGCGTCACTTGCTCTCCCGCTCCTCCTCCCTCCCCCAGAGCACGTCTCGCACGGCCGCGCGGCCAATGCTTGTTGTTGCATGAAGCCCGAACCACCGCAGCATGCAAATGATGTCCCAACAGCAGTGTGCGGCGGATGTCAACATGTTGCGAGAGCTCTTTGCCTAATTTTATTGTTTGCTTTTGGCTCTGGTGCCGTGTGCCAAGCTGCAGCCTCTCCCCACCCCTCAACTGGTATTCTGTTGTTTTGCTTTTGCCAGGGCTTGCTCCTTCATCTGTTTCGGACACACGAGACATGGGGCGTTTGTTGTACAGAAAAGGGAGTGGTGCTCGTTGCACATAGCATCGGAATTGCACGTTAGTCACATTCTGCGAGCGGGCTGCTGTGCTTCTCAAGGCCCGTGATGGGATCTAAACATTCGATGCCTTAAGGAAGGCTTCTTGCCTGCAGGTGAAGCCGCCGTGACTCACTAGGGTTTTTAGAGCGATTATGGCATCTGCCGTTCAAATCGCAGCCTTCGCACTTGCTTCAGCCTTCCTGACAGAGACACGTAACCACTCAGAAAGAGAGAGAGAGAGAGACCATTCTACACGTTTTCGTCCGTGCATCTTTTTCTCACTTTAATGAATTAGCTGCGTCTCTATGGCTGTCCACACATCTCGTCTGTAAGCACATCACATTTCACGTTCCCAGCACAGCCGTCATTTGGATGTTCAGAATGCACATCACATAGTCTCCTACACGAATTCGTTGCCATTATGAATGCTTTGTTAAATTGGGCCTCACACCACCTTTAAGAGGATGCTTCTAGCATTTGAAGTAGTCATGCTTTAGAGGGACGAGCGCGTGCGAAATGAACCCATGCCAAAAATATATTTCAGAAGATGCCAGAGAACACCTATAGTACAAGACCTTTACCCAACCGTGCGATATGGCCTATAGGGAAAGGGTCTCATTGCTGAATCGGCATCCCCACGAAATTCTGCGTGTTATGTGATTATAAAAAAGTGAAGCCACAAGCAAAGTCTGCTCTTCTGTTATCGGTTTTGTTTTTATTTCTATCACATTTGGTTGGCTGTCGCCCATAGTATGCAGTACCAATATGGAATATCGATTCCAAACGCTTACAGTGTGAAGGTAAAGATGCTCTTGTTCTGCAATCTAAGATTTGTTCTGCCATTCTTAAGTCGGAGTGTATTAAGCAGTTGTTTCTCAAAGTGGAATTTACCAACCATGTTAAAAATGTCTGCTAGTTTCCGTTCCATAAACGTGCCATCAAAGCAATACAAAACCAGCAAACTCAAAATGTGCCTTTTATTTACAGAGAAATCTAACTGAAATAAAGTAGACATTAGTAACTCATTTTCGGCATCTAGCCCACACACACAGTTGGATGGCAGAAGCTG
Source organism: Calotriton arnoldi (assembly GCA_963921515.1). Taxonomy (NCBI): domain Eukaryota; kingdom Metazoa; phylum Chordata; class Amphibia; order Caudata; family Salamandridae; genus Calotriton; species Calotriton arnoldi. The sequence goes on from CAWUFW010003074.1 coordinate 736,223, forward strand.
CCTGTGCATTAGGTGTGAAATTATAAGTGCTGCTGTTAGTTTATGTAATATACCTTTCCTAAGGCAAGCAACACTAAGAAACAACTCTTTACCAGTTAAAAAAGTCCTAAACATGGGCGTCCGGTTTGAAATGGGGTTCTGTTTTTCTTACTCCTAAACGCAGATGCACTATTATCTTGCTGTGTACAAGAATAGGATTTAAGGTATAGCATTCAAGTATTGTCGCCTAACTATGTAAAAAGTCAAGATAACCTGCTTCCATCAGTGTGCTAGTCTCATACAGCCATACAGGTCCATAAACCTGGTGGTAGAGAGGGGTTTGGCGGTTGATTCCTAATCAGTCCTTTGAATTAGGGGTGTTGAAACCTCTCCTGTATTTCCAGTGACAATAGCCAGGCTTATAAAGTGTATTTGCTATGTGGACATATATAGCCGCAAAAAAATGAAAGGTAGAAAGAAGTATTATTGAAGTATGGGTAGATTTTTGTCCTTTTATGTTCTCGCGTGATAGCGCAGCTACCAGACCATTATGCGATAATCACCAGGAGAGGGGCATTGGCTCCGCGATGCTGGGAGCCGGGAGTACATGTTTTGATTGGGCAGAAGTTGTGTGCTTCCACAAAAAAGTGCTTGCCCCCATACATCAGTGATAACATTTTTGTTTAATTATTCAGCTGCCTGAGTTTGAACTTTCAGGGACACACACATAACACTAATGCTATTGAAGTGTCTTAGATAACTAGATCATTTGTTTTGTTTTTTCTCTGGCACCCAGCACTGATAGGAGGAGGGCAGTCATAAACATACTTGGATGTTTAGGTCAGGCTTGACAGTGCAACTCTCACCAGTATTATTTTATGTGTTTTTGCTTCCACACAAATACATATCCATTCCCATGCTGTCTACTTGTGATGCTTCACATTAGCATACATCTTTCCTTTAAAGCCAGACCTGTTGGTATTGCCAGTGCTTGTTTTAACAATTATTAAGCAAGTCTATTTTACTTTTTATTTCCTTTAATGCAGTGTATTAGTAAGGGGACTGCTTTTTATTGGGCGTGAGTGGGATTTGGAGAGTGTTGTTAGTATAGTTATTACGTTGATCAACTTTAAGTTGGATCCGTCTAGCGCTTGTGGAAACTAAAACATAAACTAACCGAGTTCTCAGTCAAGGTGTTTTTAGCGATTCAATGGCATCTTACGTAAGCTAACGGTATGCGTCAGGCGTCCTTTTGCATGTACACTAACTACGTGTGGCAGTGTAAATTTGTGCACTGTAGTTCCAGCTTGTTACTAGTTTTAAAATATTTTTGTTGACATTTTATAGCCAGTGTGTAGTTTTGTTAAGGCTAAGTTAATTCAAAATGAGAAATGACCCAACAGTATGCACATCAAATAAATGCTAACATTTTTAACATCTTAAACCTGGATCTCTCAATGGCTGACAGTCCCACTTCACAGTATTTTCCCTTGCCATATTTAGTTTCTGTACCTTTGTACTCGCACCTGCCTTATTGTTTCAGTATAATATTGGACACCTCCAGATGCCTCTTCCTCTCAGTGTGTTGTTAGGTTCGCCGGTAGCCCCTCACACAACTGAAGTTCAGTACTAATGCTGTTCTACCCCATCCAGGTATTATTCCACATGGCATAAATTGTCAGTTTATTGTGAGGTCCATTCCACCACCTAGAGGCCTCCTCTAGGACAGTGCATCATTAATGCTTCCTGTGCCTGTTGCCTACTCAGATTGTGCTTATCTTGGCTCCTCTTTCTTCATTCCCACTGCCAGCCTACAACCCTAACGGTTGCATGTGTGACCTTCATCCAGAGTGCAGAAATTCACATGATCTTTTCGACTTTTATTTTCTTTAAGCCTCTGAAATATGACACAATATATAATTTACAATTTCCTGCGATCTTCAAAAATGCAAAGCTCTCCAATTGGTTTTGTGGCGCCGAATGAACACTGCCTCCTTACACACTTTAACGTAAGAAAGTGCCTGCACCCTTAGTTGGTTATGGTGTTTTCGACGGTGCTGGGTTGGGTGACACACAGGCATGATATCCGTTCGCTCCAGGACTCGCTGTTACTGCTCATTTAATTTGTACCCATAATCATTTTTTTCCATTCTCTTTTTGATGTGTTCAAACACAGTGTAATGTATTAGGCTGTAATGAGTTGAGTGATTGGTTTTATGCTCTTTTAAATAATATATATAGGGGTAATATGAATCCCCAAGTTTAATTCTTGACGTCAAAACACTAGGGAAATAAGACCTCTTCTGTAATGTTCTTTTCTTTTATTTTAAAGACATGTGCAGAGATAGAAAAACTGCTGACACGTGTTTCGCCCAAAGGCCAGGGAGCCAGGGCTTTCTCAAGGAAAATGCGAAGCTCTAATGAGCGAGACGTCCTCATCTAAGTCTGGATGTGGTCCAAGTATTAGGCTGTCCTCAAATTTGCATACAATTTTACTGTGATTAGGCTTTGCATCAGCTTGTGCGTGGTCTGCGGAGCTTATCATGCACTGTGTACCACGCAGACACTTACCATTGCATTGGCCTTATTAGCTCTTCTCGCATGGCTGTCGCTTAAATAGTTTTCAGCGTCTCCCTCCCCTGCGTGGCTTATTCCTCCATCAGACACAGGGCTGTAAAATTCCATGTAGTTACTCTTCAGGCGCCCCTTAGGAGCAGAGTGACTGCCGCCCTCTTGAAACAGTGAGACTACTAAAAAATGACTTCGTTAAGGACTTCTGTTGTATGATTTGGAAGCATAGACCCATAATAAATACTACCCACACCCCCAATAATAAACTTTTATTTCTAAGAGTGATTTAACCACCCTGAATTGCAGATAAATCGGTACAAAGTAGCTCCTCCGTTTACTCTGTAGATCAGTTAGTATTTATCTTGGAGATTTGTATAGAGAGGATTTTGTTCTTAGAAGCAACAATTCTCTCGCAGTAATGGCAGACTGCTTTGTGCTTTGCAGCCATTATGCTGTGTCACTGCTGTAAAACAGATAATGTGGGAAGTACTCTGCAAGAAGAGGGAAATAAGTCAGTGGTTACCAAAGATGACAAAGAAAACAAGCATTGGCATAGCCAATAGGTCTCGCCTTTGGGACCTTATAAGTGTTTAGTTATCCAGCACAATATCCTTGGTGCAACAACATCAACTGTTGCATGGCTAAACACTTATAAGGTCCCAAAGGCGAGACCTATTGGCTATGCCAATGCTTGTTTAGGTAGGAGAGATTAAGTGATTTGCCTATAATTACAGGAGGTTGAGCCGACGCCGAGACTGCAGCAGCAAGGAGCGCGATGCAAAAGATAACACTGTTTAATGTTTCCTCGTCGCACTCATGTTGCAGTGATTTGGGGAAAAAAGAACCTGTTCTGTAGCGGTGAACTGGATAACGACTAGTGCAGATGACCATCATAGGAACAGTCTAATGGATGTGAGCGAAGCAACCCCAGGGCGAGAAGGACTGGAGCGGGCATGACACCGAAGTGTAGAGCACTAACCGGCACAAGGAAGTGACTCTCTACTAGAACTATACTGCCAACCATGAAAACCAGAGGCGCAACTAGAGCCACATTTCGGAGGGGTGGAGGTGTTCTCATAAAAATTTCTTGAGGGGTGGGGTAATTCTTCCAGCAAAAGGCAGAGTGTGGAGATGCAGGGGTTCTAAGAAGGGGTGAAAAAACAACAAAGCCTCGTTAACAAGTAAATGGCCTTTTAAAGACCTGTGAAGTACTCCGGGGTGACTGCATTAAGACGGACATCAGACCAGCCAGCCTACAATGTCTGTGTGTCTGCTCGGGAAGCTGTCTCAGCCTGGGCGGACACGCAGGACGGGGGAAGAGGGGGGAGGGGGCTGAAGCCCTATGGGCGTTGCTCGCCTGATGAAAACAATATACCGGAACCACAGATTGGCTTTACTGTTGAATTCTCCCTCCCAACCATTGATGAAAACGCAAGGATGCGAGAAGTAGGCTACCAAAAATCACCCACTCCCACCTGACTCCGCCAGTCCGTCCTGCCCCAGCTCTTGATTCTCAATGGAACTTTGCTGACAACGCCCTGGGCCAATAAGTGTGCGCCAGAGGCAATCAAGATTGAAGTGTCTAAAACAAGGCCCCGCCTCACACCTGGCGTAATTACGATCGCTTGCGCTACAAAGGGCGACAGAGACCCTCGTCTGGCACATGCATAGTCGTTCGCACATGGCCAAAAAATGATCTTGAGTCTAATTTAAATGGAACAGCCTGGCTTGTGCTGCTGAGCTGCTTCTGTACTCCTGCCTCTCTTCTCTCTCCCTTCCCATGAACAGTGGGGCCACGCCCCTTACGCCAGTATAAAGCAGCCGCGGCGGGTTGACTAAACTATAGCTGGTAAATTTGAGTGGTTTTCATCTTTTAAACGTTAGTTCTTACCTCATTTCATCACCTAACCATAGTGTCACCTCAATTTTTGTTTTTCCACTGAATATTTGTGTATACTGGATGCCTCAATCCCTAAAGCCTGTTGCATTTGTTGCCAGGTGCAGTTAAACTTCATTTACCATGTGACCCGTGTGGCTTTTTGTGCACTCTCTGAATTTCCACTTCACAGCTACAGCTTTTCCACGTTTAGCCATCTACCAGGCTCCTCAGTGTGGGTCGGGTCTAGTAGCCCACTGGGCTAGTCCAACAATTCCAGAGACCGCTCTTTGACCTCATGGCCACCGGTTCTAATCCCAGTGGGATCCACTCAGCCATTCATCCTTCTGAGGTCAATGAGTACCACTGAGTTGAGTAGCACGCACCAGTTAGTCAGAGCCAGGTTGCCCAAAGAGGTAAATATACACTTTACAAATGCAAGTGTTGTGTTAAGTTTCCGATTGAATCCTCTCTGGCACAACCACTCAATCCCCATACATTCTACTACAGTGAAGAGATGTACGCTTGCACTTAGCGCAGACAGCAAAGTTGCATATCCCACTTCTCCATAGCCACACAACAAGTATCACACAATGCTCTCACTGCAGTGGTTACCAATAATTTACATCTACACCGGTTGTGTGGTCCCAAAGTGGTCTGGTAGCGGTTGCACTTCTGGAAAGTTAGGTTGGAAGAGTATGTTTGGTTCCTGCCTCAGTAGTTAGCAGTAGTGCCCACGCATGAGGGACAGAGGGGTGCTTGTCCTGCTGCTGCGGATCTGGACCTGCACTGAAGGAGGTCAGAGGTGCAGAAGAGTGTGAGGCAGACAAGGTTGTTTTGTCGGTACTTACATATCCAGCTGGACTCTAAATTGGGACACTTCATACTGGCTGATTAGTGGAGACTGTTTTGCAGTAGTTTTTGATCGATAGGTGGGGAAGAGAGAATCAGTCAGCTGGGAATATGCAGGTCTATAAAGTAGAGGTGGGCGATAAATTTCGCTCCGCCGGCAGAGTTCGCAGAGTTTTGCCCACCCCGTGCTACACTTGTAACTCAAAGTTCTGGCAAAACTCCGCCAACCGTCAAGTGACTGAGTTTTTTCTTGCACGCGGCTCACCAAAGTTAAGTTGGCAAGCAAGAATTGGCATCTCCTAGCGTGATTTTCAGGTGCTAGGATGGCACCGGTCGTTCTTTTCTTAATGCAGGTGGTCACGGGCAGTCACGCCCGTTTGCGGTGAGAAAGCTGACGCTCGAGTAGAAAATCGACTCGAGCCGCAGCAAAGAAGCAGCACCCTCTGGCACGCCACGTGGTGCCATTCGCGCTGATCTTGCAGTGCAGAACAAGCTCCCAGCGCTAAAAAGCAGCACGACGTGCCCATTCTGCCCGCTCGTTTTCTGCGGCAAGTAATGCTCAGAAGCGGGGTCTTGATCGGAGGGTCCTTCCTGGTCGATGGGTACGGGGTCGGTGTAGCAGTTAGCACCATGGATGACTCAGTACGCGCTGTAGTCAGCCTAGCAGACATGCTTGGTCACATGGAGCCAGTGAAGTGCTTGAAGGGCAGAGAGCCGAGGATCACATTTACAAAGGTGCATCGGCACTAGGACTGCTTCCTCCTGAATACGCTGCACTCACAGAAACACCGTAATACCATCTCAGATGCACCATCGCCTTGACCTCATTGGGCACTTCAAGCAAGCACAACCTTCACAAGAGATGGCCAAAGAAGACCTGCCAACCCTTGATCAACACCAAGACAGAGAAGCAACAGGTCATCCATGCTCCACCTATCTCCTCCGACTCCTTCCAACCGACTCCAGTGCACGCCTCTCATCCGTGAGCACTGCCGAGCAAGGAAGCATCTTTGCTCACAGGAAACACAGCACTCCCAGAAGACACAGACACCTCCGAAGCAGGCTCTACACTGTGCGTAAAGTACAGCACGTAAACCCCTCTGTGATGAAACAAAGACCACATTCCTTATTACTTCATCCGAACAAAACTACAAGCTATCAAGCACCTGGACCAAATCAGAACAAAATGGGTACAGCATCGAAAAGAGAGACATCAGTAAAATCCTTGGGTGTTATCCTGGATTCAAAGTCCAACCTGGACACTCAAAGCCAAGACTGCATCAGCCATCACACCAGGCCTGTCTTCCCAGATCTGATGTAAAGGCATTAGTTGGAGCCAGGACCATATGAAGAATTGAATCCATCAATGCTTTATTCACCGGCTTCCCTTAGTCCCAACTTCTACCACTGAAAGTAGCCTTCCTCTCTACATGCACGACTCCTCTCCGGATCAAGGGAACCCGACCCAATCAGAAGAGTCGGGCATCACTGACCGGGCTTTCTCTATAGGCACGAGGCTTCAACAACGATACCCCAAACACCGAATTGTTTATATAGCAGGAAAATGTTTAAGCCCCATATTTCTCAAGCTTACAGTTTGTAGCATGCCTCTTCGAAAATGGCCCAAAAATCTGGAAGTTCCTGACAACTGAATATACACATGGCCACCTCCTTTGCTGGCTTCCTGGCGACTTAAAGCTCCTGCTAGCCTGATGCATACCTGGCGACGTAAAGCTCCTGCTAGCCTGATGCATACCTGGCGACTTAAAGCTCCTGCTAGCCTGATGCATACCTGGCGACTTAAAGCTCCTGCTAGCCTGATGCATACCTGCTATCTGGTGACTTAAAGCTCCTGCTAGCCTGATGCATACCTGCTATCTGGTGACTTAAAGCTCCTGCTAGCCTGACGCATACCTGGCTACTTGGTGACCTAAAGCTTCTTCTAGCCTGATGCATACCTGCTATCTGGTGACTTAAAGCTCCTGCTAGCCTGATGCATACCTGGCTACTTAGCGACCTAAAGCTCCTGCTAGCCTGATGCATACCTGCTATCTGGTGACCTAAAGCTTCTTCTAGCCTGATGCATACCTGCTATCTGGTGACTTAAAGCTCCTGCTAGCCTGATGCATACCTGGCTACTTAGCGACCTAAAGCTCCTGCTAGCCTGATGCATACCTGGCTACTTAGCGACCTAAAGCTCCTGCTAGTCTGACGCATCCCTGGCGACTTAAAGTTCCTGCTAGCCTGATGCATACCTGCTATCTGGTGACTTAAAGCTCCTGCTAGCCTGATGCATACCTGCTATCTGGTGACTTAAAGCTCCTGCTAGCCTGATGCATACCTGGCGACTTAAAGTTCCTGCTAGCCTGATGCATACCTGCTATCTGGCGACTTAAAGTTCCTGCTAGCCTGATGCATACCTGGCTACTTGGTGACCTAAAGCTCCTGCTAGCCTGATGCATACCTGCTATCTGGTGACTTAAAGCTCCTGCTAGCCTGCTTGCATGTAAGAGCGGGCATCCCTGGCTACCCGGTGACTTAAAGCTGGTGCTAGCCTGAATGCATACCTGCTATCTGGTGACGTAAAGCTCCTGCTAGCATGTTAGAGTGGGTATCGGCAAGCTGGACTCACTTCATCTCGCTCCATCGTGGTAACCCCAGAGGTGCCTGCGTTACCTGTTGACGTAAAGCTCCTGGCTACTTGGTGACTTAAAGCTCCTGCTAGCCTGCATGGATGTAAGAGCGGGCATCGGCAAGCTTGACTCGCTTCATTGTGGTAACTCCAGAAGTCCTTGCATTACCTAGTTATTGTAAAGGTCTTTCTGTGTAATTCTACAGATCTCTTAAAAAACGGTTCTCCAATGTGCAAAGTGCTCTGTCGCCTTTGACGAGAATTAAGATGCACTATGAAAAAAGTAAAAAGGCCTTCTATACAGGCAAGAACAATGTTGTGTGTAGACTAGGCCCGGGTGATCTTTTTATTTTGACCTACAGGAGCCACAGAAGCTCTGATGAGATTTGATGATAGGCCTACCGGAGCCACGGAACCTCTGGTGAGATTTGATGATTGGCCTACAGGACCCACAGAACCTCTGGTGAGATGTAATGATTGGCCTACAGGAGCCACAGAAGCTCCGGTGAGATTTGATGATTGGCCTACAGGAGCCACAGAAGCTCTGGTGAGATTTGATGATAGGTCTACAGGAGCCACAGAACCTCTGGTGAGATTTGATGATTGGCCTACAGGACCCACAGAACCTCTGGTGAAATGTAATGATTGGCTTACAGGAGCCACAGAAGCTCCGGTGAGATTTGATGATTGGCCTACAGGACCCACAGAACCTCTGGTGAGATGTGATGATTGGCCTACAGGAGCCACAGAAGCTGTATGGTGTGATCTGATGATTGGCCTACAGGACCCACAGAACCTCTGGTGAGATCTGATGATTGGCCTACAGGAGCCACAGAACCTCTGGTGAGATCTGATGATTAACTCAAGTCACCGAGGGAGGCTGCAGACATGGTAGGAAGGCGTGCATCTCTTCTGCAGATCTTCCAACCAATCAGAGACCTAGGATTGCTCAAGATAAGAGTCAGAGACCTAGGATTGCTCAAGAGAAGAGTAAGGTGGGTGTAGCAGGCAAGGGTTCAAGAATCTATAAATGGACCACTTTGCCCCACATCAACTTTACTCCTCGCTGCGTGAATTCTGTCACTCATGAAAGTGACGCCTGCGCAGTCTTTAGGAGCACATGAATGAATATATGAATTTTATTAATCATATTACAGTTAATTAAAACCTTTACCCGATAAAAGAATGCAATTGCAAAAAGAAAAGCGAATAAAAACAAATACACGTACAGAGGACCCCTGTAACTTAGCGCCGTCCAGTGCCCGACGTGGCTCGATTAGACCTCTTCAAATATCCCAAGAAGGTCAAGATGGGCGCATATATTACCTGAGCTTTCTCTCGTCACTTAGCACCGTGTGACCTTGAGCATAATAACACGTGTGCACCCTCTGCTTGGTGGGGTGGTGCCAACCTCACTTCAACTTACAGTCTCACAGACCCCAGCACTGCATCATCGAACTTTAGACCACCCTAACCGCCGAAATTCAGTGCTTTTAAACTTTAACAAAGACTTTTTCAGTCATTTTATGTGGTTGTGTTAGTATATACTCTAAATATTCTCAAGATACGGAGTGGGGGCTGTGGACACACCGTGCCCCAGGAGCCTGCGGGCGCGCCCTTTTGGCTGCGCCCTGTATGTAGGCCTGGAGTACAGGACGTGGCCATGGTTACTTCCGGTGACCCGTCCCCCTGCACTCACAGGCTACAGGGCACACCTATGTGTGCTCAGCCCCGTGCCAGGTAGGCCCAAGGTGCTGTATGAACACGGCACGCCCAGTGCCCCTGCCCACGGTGCCCACTGGGTAAACCCCCGTGGACCACGACGCGTCAGAGCAATGTGAACCAGCGGGGCCACATCATGACGCTGTTGCCAAATTGCATTGACGGCGCGATGCGCTTGCGCAGGACAAGCTGAGAGCAGAGGAGCACACATCATACATGTCATCAACTGCAGGCAAGGGCTCCATGGAGGCCGAATCAATCAGGATTTGTGAAGCGCTGCTATACGCCCCCGAGGGTATCCAGGCGCTTGGTTGCTGGGCACTAAACAGTCCCATCTGCCCCCTGCTCCGGACATGCTTACCCACTGAGCACATGTTAATAACAGCTGCAGTACTTCAGTCCTAGAGACGTACTCTCTGCCAGCAACCACCACCGTTAGCCAATCACAAGGTAACGCCACCCTCTCAAAAAGTCATTCAAGCTGTGTCATGTGTCCTGCGTAAAAACTGAATACAAGGGCATACCTTGGGTTCAAAAGTCACCTGAAATTTACTGTGTTATTTCATGTGAAACTCAATAAAATGAGTCATAAAAAACAAAGTCACCGGTGATATCCAAGGGCCCGAACTCAGCAGCCAGGCTCATCCTCGAACTCCCACACAGAACTCACCTCACACCACACCTCAGGAACTCCACTGGCTTCCGATACACAAACTTGCTCGTTTCTAACCCCTCACACACAACTCAAGGCCCCCGGGGCCCGTATGGGAACAGTAACATCTCCTACCCACCCAGACGCCTTCGCAGGACTCCTACTCGCCCACCTCCCACGCGCACGCACAGAACCAGATGAGGGGGGACGGCGTTCTCTTACATCGCTCCTAAGCAGCACGGCGTCCCACTCCACATCAGAACCTCCTCCTCTCTGCTTGAATTCTGAAAGAAGCTGGAGACCCGGCTTTCAGGGAACCAGCCAACCACAGGCAGAGCCAGGCACACACCTGCCCGGTGCCAGGATACCCTTGCGGGTGTTAGTGTGCTTCACAAATACACATAGCATAGCACAAGGCTGGTTCTAGGAGAAAATGATTCCCACAAGACAATTTCTGCTCAAACCTGCCTCCTCCGAGTGACAATTATTCATAATCATTTGCATAACATAAAATTCTAAATTTCGTGAGATTTCGTAAGTGTAAAAAGTTTCATCTGGCCTAGTCAGTATGTATATTTCGATTTATTTCGATTTCACCACCAGAAAAAAAAAAACTATCTTGCGTAACCAGACTGGAGGATTCCTGGGTGATGATGAGGCGGGCACTATGACCTCACCGTTTCTTATTAGGGGTGTTGCTGAAGGAAGATTTAACTGCCCCCCCCTCCACCCAGAGAAAGGGGAGCAGAAGCAGCTGGTCCGGCCCTTCCAGCACCAAGCGAAGTGATAGTGCATGCAACAAGCAGAGAGCAGGTACTTCCGTTGGACACCAGGTACAAGGGTACCTTTGGAGGTACATTTATCGGTTCGCTCTGCCAGGAGGAAACCATCAATGAGGAAGATACAGACACGCGGCTACTGCCCGGTTCAAGGTCACTGAGGTATGCCTGAAGGGCATAGGTAAGAAGAGACTGCCGCAGTGGACCAGTGATTATACACGTGACCTGAAAGACACAGAAGGTCAGAGGTTGCCACACTGGACTAGGGGTCACTCATGTGACCTGAAGGACACAGAACATCAGAGGATTCGGCCTGGGTGGCGAACTCCACTCCGCTCGCGGAGTTTGCTGCACTCAACGCTCCGCGGAGTTCCGAAAAACCCAGAGCTGAGTTTTTTCCCTTCTCGCTCGCCAACGTTAAGTTGGCGAGCGAGCAAGGAAAATTCACCTCCCGGGGAGATTTCTCGACGCGGGCAGTCGCGACTGCTCGCCTTGGTAAACCTTCCGTTTGCATTGAGAAAGCTGCTGCTTGGGTAGAAAATCTACTCGAGCGGCAGAAAAGAAGCAGCGCCCTCTTGCGCTGCGCACGGCGCCGTTCACGCTGATTTCATAGCGCGGGACAAATGCCCGGCGCTGAAAATCAATGCAAATGACATGACCAAATGCACTCTGCCGCTTGCGGAACTCTGCGTAGCGCGGCAGAATTTTTGGGTCACACGGAACTCCGCGAACTTAGATCAGGCCTACACAGGATGCCGCACTGGCCTAGGGGACTCAGAAGATCAGAGGGTGCTGCAGTGGGCTAGGGGTCACGCACGTGACCTGAGGACATAGAAGGTCAGAGGCTGCCGCAAGGACACAGGAGGTAAGAGGCTGCCGCAGTGGGACAGGGGTCACACACGTGACCTGAAGGACACACAAGGTCAGAAGCTGCTGCAGTGGGCTAAGGGTCACACACGTGACCTGAGGACACAGAAGGTCAGAGGCTGCCGCAGTGGGCTTGGGGTCACACACGTGACCTGAAGGACACTGAAGGACACAGAAGGTCAGAAGCTGCAGCAGTGGTCTAGGGGTCACACACGTGACCTGAAGGACACAGAAGGTCAGAAGCTGCCGCAGTGGTCTAGGGGTCACACACGTGACCTAAAGGACACAGAAGGTTAAGGGGCTGCTGCAGTGATCACAAGCGCCTGGAGACTGGGTCTGTGCTGGTACAACACAAAGCTGACATCAGCAGCCAGGACAGTCGAGGTCAGAGTGCCTCGCCCTCAGCTTCCGGGAGCTTTTAAACGCCGTGGGGGCTGCACTGATGGCCGGTGCAGACACAGACCTCCTTCACCAGTGTGGCCTCAGCGAACAGAAGCCAGGAAACCTGCAGGGAAGCCTGCTCCTACGGCGACAAGGGAGCAGAGTAGGCAATCTGCTGCAGGCTTATGGGGGAGACCAAATGGGGGGGGACAGAGACTTCTACTGGAAATAAAAACAGGAACGCACACTCCCCAGGCGCAGCCCAGTGCATCGATTTATACCAGTGAAAATGTGAATGAAAAAAAGGACAGAAAAAACAAACAGAAGCAATACACTAGGATATTTTACATTTGAATTTAGTGACCCTCAAAACATTGCTGAGCTGCAGCAAAACCCCCAAAAACGTTTCACAAGTCAACCTTGGAAGAATGAGCAGAGAAATATATAGTATTACCGATGCAGGATGTACACAAAATGAGGAAGGAGTGAAGCCGGCAACAGACACAAAACAGGAAGTAGTGAGGTGAAGGCAAGACGATATATATATATTCACTGAAAAAACCATAGGTTTCAGGCACGTTATAGTTAGAAATTAGCATTTAAAAAACCTTAGAAATTCACTGAAAAAACCATAGGTTTCAGGGGCGTTATAGTTAGTTGGACATTTCACTCGTACAAAACCATAGAAATTCCCCCGTTATAGTTAGTTCAGCTAACTATAACTCGCGCGCTCCGCAATGCACTGCTGATGACGTCACATATTACATCACTCATGACATGGTCAGTGACATCACTCATGACATCACTGATGACATCTCAAATGACATCACTGATGACATCATCCTTGTGATAGAGTGGCAGACCTCCTCTCACCCTAATATAACCTTTGATACACACACTCAAAAATACAAACTAACATTTTCAAAACAATGGACATACCAATACCAGTTACAACACACCTATTCAGTAATTCCAAGATCTACACACACATCCACTCATTCACCAACAGTCCCTATACAGTCACTCATACATGTACTCACTCATCATATGTACTCATACACCTATACATCCTGTTACACACCGCCACTCATCCATAGAGTTACTCACACACATAGTCACACATGCAAACAAAGTATCAAACATCCATTTACTTGCATATACAGTTATACACACACTACCACACTTACTTCTACAGAAACTTACACATACTTACTCTCTTAAACAATCACTTATAGAAACACCTACTTATTTGTACAGGACGTCTTCCAATCTCTCACGCTCACATATACTCACTTATATACACCAATACTCACATATACTAGTTTAAAACATATGTAGTTACTCATAAAGACACTATTGAGACAGTCATTCACTCACTAACAGACCCATACACATACTCATCCACCTATACAGTCCTACACACATGCTGTCTTCAACACATACAAACAGTGAGTCACTCATTCATGCATCTATGCACTAAGTAATACCCCCCACCGAACCATACAGACACTCAGACACTCATACTGATACTCAAAAAACCAACTAATAACCCATATAGACACTCATGTAGCTACTCACCAACCCATGCAGCCACTTATACACAAAGTGAGAGACTGATACAGATATTTTCATATTTAAACATTACTCACTAACCCATGTATTCACTAAGATACACTTAGTCAGTTATACAATCAATTTTACAAAAAAATCATCCATTTAGACACTTATATACCCATTTATTCTTCCATCGACCTTGAGATATACATATATAAAACATATTTAATTTTCAGAAAAACACACATTCACTGGATGATGTCATCAGTGATGTCATCAGTGATGTCACTGACCATGTCATGAGTGATGTAATATGTGATGTCATCAGCAGTGCATTGCGGGCGCGCGAGTTATAGTTAGCTGAACTAACTATAACGGGGGAATTTCTATGGTTTTGTACGAGTGAAATGTCCAACTAACTAACGCCCCTGAAACCTATGGTTTTTTCAGTGAATTTCTAAGGTTTTTTAAATGCTAATTTCTAACTATAACGTGCCTGAAACCTATGGTTTTTTCAGTGAATATATATATATTTATTATACTATGTATACATGTGAAAATGTCTCGGTCCCCTGTTTGCCTCGGTGGCACGGAAAAATGGGTGGAACTGACGTCAGCACGCCGACGAGGTCCTCTTATGGCTCCGATGACGTCATACGGTGTCGCGAGCGGAGCCGTGCTCGTTGACGTGGGAGAGCTAGGAAAGAATTTCCGTGGAATGCTGGTGCAGGGGATATTCACCTAAGTGTTCAGGCTAGTCCTTTGGGAGCAACTGTTTATGTTGCCACTCCAGAAACCGAAACCAGTGATCCGAGGGCAGAGGCCCTGCAGATGGCACACGAGGTGGGGTGCCCAGTCGTGTGCACCGGCGGGGCAGCGAAGTGACAAGCACCACAACCCACAAAAAAGGTAACGAGGGCACTGAATAACACAGGATCTTCTCTTTGTATCTGGCAGGAACAACGAACTTAAAATGCCCTAGTACCAAAATGTAGAATTAGTGCTACAACGGTCTTCAAGAGGACCTGCGATGCCGCTTCTGCCTCCCGTACCCTGGAGGCGGCACATGGGTCACGCGGTACGGTTATACTGCGGTGGGACGCACACTCGTTGAGATCTCATGGCACTGCTCTACACTTCAGGGAGGACGCTTTCCATTAGCTATGTTTTCTGATGACATGTCGCGCCGGCGCCGTCCAACAACAGAACTCCTTTAGATCCAAACAGACTCTTCCACTCTCTCACCGGAAGTGAAACCAGGCCACGCGGACACTTTCACAATACAACAGCCGGGAATGCACTTTTCGGTAAAAAACCACATTCCTTCCTCCTAATTAATCAAATAAACGTCTCACTGAAGAACAGGGGCCAGCTTCGATCGGTAAACAGCCGTTACAACGACTTTTTTACTTTGCGATACCATTACAACGCATGCATTACCACGCATGCGTTGTACATCACAAAGTCATTACTACGCATTTTTAGAACGCATGGTCATTTACCACGCATGCCTTTACAACGAATTTTGTTGTAAAGGTATGTATGGTAAATGACCATGCGTTCTAAAAAACATGTAGACGATCCATGTCGTAAGGAAACAGAGGCTGTTCTGTTTCCTCACAACGACGTGCACCGCCCCTCAGAGATGACGTGATGCAGGAACCACGAGGAGAGAGGAACCATGAGGAGTGAGAGGTAAGGGGGATTGGGCATGGGGTGGGGGTTTCTTTTCTAGGGTTTAGGGTAGTGCAGTGGTGTTTGGGTGGTGTAGGGGGTCGTGCTGGGGGTAGTGTTTTAGGGTAGTGCAGTGGTGTTTGGGTAGTGTAGGGGGTCGTGCTGGGGGTAGTGTTTTAGGGTTTAGGGTAGTGCAGTAGTGTAGGGGGTCGTGCTGGTGGTAGTGTTTTAGGGTTTAGGGTAGTGCAGTGGTGTATGGGTAGTGTAGGGGGTCGTGCTGGGGTAGTGTTTTAGGGTTTAGGGTAGTGCAGTGGTGTTTGAGTAGTGTAGGGGTCATGCTGGTGGTAGTGTTTTAGGGTTTAGGGTAGTGCAGTGGTGTTTGGGTACTGTAGGGGTCGTGCTGGTGGTAGATTTAGGGTTTAGGGTAGTGCAGTGGTGTTTGGGTAGTGTAGGGAGTCGTGCTGGGGGTAGTGTTTTAGGGTTTAGGGTAGTGCAGTGGTGTTTGGGTGGTGTAGGGGGTCGTGCTGGGGGTAGTGTTTTAGGGTTTAGGGTAGTGCAGTGGTGTTTAGGTAGTGTAGGGGGTCGTGCTGGGGTAGTGTTTTAGGGTTTAGGGTAGTGCAGTAGTGTAGGGGTCGTGCTGGTGGTAGTGTTTTAGGGTTTAGGGTAGTGCAGTGGTGTATGGGTAGTGTAGGGGTCGTGCTGGGGTAGTGTTTTAGGGTTTAGGGTAGTGCAGTGGTGTTTGAGTAGTGTAGGGGGTCATGCTGGTGGTAGTGTTTTAGGGTTTAGGGTAGTGCAGTGGTGTTTGGGTACTGTAGGGGTCGTGCTGGTGGTAGATTTAGGGTTTAGGGTAGTGCAGTGGTGTTTGGGTAGTGTAGGGAGTCGTGCTGGGGGTAGTGTTTTAGGGTTTAGGGTAGTGCAGTGGTGTTTGTGTAGTGAAGGGGGTCATGCTGGTGGTAGTGTTTTATGGTTTAGGGTAGTGCAGTTATGTTTGGGTAGTGTAGGGTGTCGTGCTGGGGGTAGTGTTTTAGCACTAATTTTTCTTTCTACAGCACTAACCATAATTTCTATGGCAAAATGAACCCCCTCATTTTGTTCCTTTTAAATTAAATGTTTTAAGTGTTACCAGTTTATTCCAATCAAGATGGCTTCAGGTGTGCCATAATTTTGTCATAAGTAAGACTGTTAGCGCTCTAGTTGTTCTTTAGAACACTCTGGGAAGCTGCAGTAGAACACAGAGGCATCAACTGACAGGCTGCTCCTGTTGAAATATAACAGGAAGATATTTGAGATCACACTTGAATCATGTCCTAATTTTTCTTTCTACAGCACTAACCATAATTTCTATGACAAAATGAACCCCATCATTTTGTTCCTTTTTAAATTAAATGTTTTAAGTGTTACCAGTTTATTCCAATCAAGATGGCTTCAGATGTGCCATAATTTTGTCATAAGTAAGGCTGTTAGCACTCTAGTTGTTCTTTAGAACACTCTGGGAAGCTGTAGTAGAAGACAAAGGCATCAACTGACAGGCTGCTCCTGTTGAAATATAACAGGAAGATATTTGAGATCTCACTTAACCCCTTCGATGCGCGTGATGAGCTCAGCTCGTCATGCTGCGCGGTAGCGCTGTGCGCATGACTAGCTGAGCTCGTCACGACCGCACCCGCGATCGGAATGTCCAGCACACGAGCGGAATTCCGATCGCGGTCAAGGGGTTAAAACATGTCCTAATTTTTCTTTCTACAGCACTAATCATAATTTCTATGACAAAATGAACCCCATCATTTTGTTCCTTTTTAAATTAAATGTTTTAAGTGTTACCAGTTTATTCCATCCAAGATGGCTTCAGGTGTGCCATACTTTTGTCATAAGTAAGGCTGTTAGCACTCTAGTTGTTCTTTAGAACACTCTGGGAAGCTGCAGTAGAACACAAAGGAATCAACTGACAGTCTCTGCCCTTGTTGGATGTACATGTTTTACTGAGAATGTCAGACTTCATTCTCACATGACTGAGAAAGATAATGTGAATTTACAGAAAATATGCTCTCATTTTAGCTTCTGGCGCACCTTCCAAAACTGTATGGGACAATCATGTGAAAATAGTTTTCTCTCAAACATGATTCATGATATCCCAGCAGAAGGTTTTTCACAGGGTAAAATCACCTTAGAACACACCACAATTCCTGAAATTAGTATGGTACCATCAACAAATGAATTCTAATGTAACTAAAGTCTGTTATCACCCTTTATAGTTCTCCTTTTGGTAACCCTCAAAATCTTCGATTCACTACAATGCATTTCAATGGGGTACTATCATTTATATTGGTCCCAAGATGGCTGCCAGCAATTCCAGGATGAAGTGCTGACAGCCAATCAGATCTTACGATGACATGTGTGGTTAGGCTCCGCCCAGATATATATGTGTTTTCTTTTTCAAATTTCTCAGGAACTACTGAACGGATTTACACCATTTAAGCAAAAGGCACGACCCTGAACCAAGGGCTACCTTTTTGGCAAATTTGGTGTAATTCCGTTCAGCAGTTCGGGCTGTAGCTGCGACTAAAGGTTCCTATGGAAAATTGCATGGGGAAAACACGTTTTGGGACCCCCCTTTTTTCTCGGCCCCCGCTTGCCGAATCACCCCGAGACTTTCAGGATAGGAGCGGAGCGCCCCAACAAGTTGGAAAATTTCGCAAAGATTCGTCAACCGGCGCCAACGTTATTTCAAATAGAATGTTGCGGATTTCCTATGGAAAATAGGTCCTAACTACAACTATCTACTGGGTGGGTGGGGTGGGGTGGGGGGTGTGTGTGTGTGTGTGTGTGTGTGTGTGTGTGTGTGTGTGTGTGTGTGTGTGTGTGTGTGTGTGTGTGTGTGTGTGTGTGTGTGTGTGTGTGTGTGTGTGTGTGTGTGTGTGTGTGTGTGTGTGTGTGTGTGTGTGTGTGTATTTTTGTGCTTTTCCCTGCAATGGGTCATGGCAGCACGCCAACATGAGGAGAATGTGCGCGCAAAACACACTCAGGCGCGCGCATGTATGGTCTTGCTCACAAGGAAGGCAGAAGGGGGATGCAATCAGCGCTGACTTGGAAGAGGTCAGGCGCACGGCTCAAACTACACCCAACAGAGCAGTGTTAAACATGTCCTCAGAACTCCAGATAACCACAGATCTAGGCATGTCTCTCCTAAATGAACCTGCGCCACCCAGCTAACTTCCAGGGCAGTCACTAGATTTCATCCTGGACAGTCAACTCACCTTAAAAAAAAAAAACACATAGCTAAGTACACTGACAGAGGAAGCCCTGGTCCTCTCTCACCTAGATGGAGCCAACGCTTTGCTCTATGTTGTACCTGCTGTCTAACTTACTCCCATCACGGCATCCTACACACCGCGACACACCTCCAAGGCCTTAGGACGTTCAATCCCATCACTTCTAGGACTTCCACGAACAACTTTATTGGTCCTTCATAATCTTCCAAACCAGCTGCGTCACCTACAGAGCCCTCCGCAGTAACACTCCAACCTACCTGAACAGGAACCTTATCAGGGAGACAGTATCAGACCAGAAGCCAAGCTATCTCCGGGCTGGAGGTCAGAAGATGCAAGGTGGAAACCACCCACCAACAACAGATGCCATCTTTCCACAGCTGGGTGTAATGTCCCAGACCCGAAGCAGAGCTATCTCCAGGCTGGAGGTCAGAAGATGCAAGGTGGAAACCACCCACCAACAGACTCCATCTCTCCACAGCTGGATGAAGCTACGAGACCAGGACGCCAATCTTATCAGATAGACAGCATCTGACCAGAAGCCAAGCAATTTCCGGGCTGGAGGTCAGAAGATGCAAGGTGGTAACCACCCACCAACAACAGGTGCCTCCTTTCCACAGCTGGGTGTAATGTCCCAGACCCGAAGCCAAGCTATCTCCGGGCTGGAGGTCTGAAGATGCAAGGTGGAAACTACCCACCACCAACAGATGCCATCTTTCCACTGCTGGATGAACCTACGAGACCAAGACGCCAATATTATTAGGTAGACAGCATCAAACCAGAAGCCAAGCTAGCTCTGGGCTGGAGGGCAGAAGATGCAAGATGGAAACCACCCACCACCAACAGATGCCATCTTTCCGCAGCTGGGTGTAATGTCCCAGACCAGAAGCCAAGCTATCTCCGGGCTGGAGGTCAGAACATGCAAGGTGGAAACCACCCACCACCAACAGAAGCCATCTTTCCACAGCTGGATGAAGCTACGAGACCAGGACGCCAATCTTATCAGGTAGACCGTATCAAACAGAAGCCAAGCTATTTCCGGGCTGGAGGTCAGAAGATGCAAGATGGAAACTACCCACCACCAACAGATGCCTCCTTTCCACATCTGGGTGTAATGTCCGTAACCACTCCATGTAACGCTCACATCTGTCTTCAGTGCTTCTTTGCTACCTATATAGGTTTGCACTATATACATATGAACGTGTGGATGTAATGTCCACGACGACCTATGTTTGATGTCCATGTAACTACAGCCTCTGTCCATGCTGGTGAGCTGGTGGGGACATCTGCTGGTGGTCAATGGATGTGCAGCTATCGTTCACTATGGAATATCTGGGAAGACATTTTTGTTAATGGTAATTCAGCATTTCATCTCAATGCAATGCATAATTTTTCGCCACAAAGATGCTGTCATTGGTAATATAATGAGTAAAATCGTTAGCAGCGCACTGGGATGTTATCCATAATTAGGGAGTTTCACTGGTTAGGTGGAGCCTGAGTCAGCGCGCATGCGCTGCTCTGCGAGACTTGTTGCAGTGGAATATGGAAGAGAAGCCCCGCCCACTCTCCGCCTAAATTTTTCATTGGCTTGTGTCTTTGTCCTTCGTAAATGCTGGCTTCTGATTCAGCAATTGGCTTGTTAGTTCCTCCTTAGTACGGCCTTGTCTTCATTTGTAACCTCCCATGGCGACTGGCCCCTTTACTTCGGTTGTTACACGGTACGCCTTCTTTAGTCTGTAAGCACTACTTTTATTAATACGTTTCTCTTACTGCAGGCAGCACATGGGCACCCACTTTGAATAACGGCATGGGCGCCCGCTTGAACTTTAACCCGGGCACTCGGCATTATCTCAATCCCCCATCCACCCCTCGCTGCTTAATTGCTTTGTCGCTCTCGTGTATGTTCCCCCCAACCAGACCTAAAGCCCCCCTCCTCCACTGTCTACGTTGCCGCTATCCTTGCTTGTTTTATTTGTTTTTGTTGAGCAGCAAAAGTGTGCCTTTCGGCTTTGTTTTCGTCTCTGTCTCCATAAACAGCACCCCACTCCAGCGAAAGGCGCGGCTCGCCAAACTCTATTTTTTCAATATTTTATGCTTTTAATAAGCAGCAGAGCACAGCCGGCATGCCGCGGGGCTTACTAAATGCATAAAATAATGAAAAAATAGAGTTAGGCGATCCACCTTTTTAGGTCTCGCGCCTAGCGTTGAAGTGCGCAGCTCTGCTCGCGCAGCGCGAGACCTCTAGAAAGGGCTTTTGAAAGCTAACCACACGCTCGTGCGTGTGGTTTTGCTTTCCGCAGCTGCCATTGGCTTTCGCGTGCTTTTTTTTAAAAAATCTAGCACGCAATTGGGCAAAGGCGGGCGCATGTCCCGCCTTTGCTACGCCCATTCCAGTCGGTGGCCAGCACGCGCAGCAGCGCGCGTTCGTCTCGCTCCCTCCCCCCGCTCCTCTGTGGTGCGCGCGCACCACTAGCTTACTCGGTAATGTTTTTTTTTTTAAACTTGTTTCTCAAGTGGTGGCAGACTTGTGGCCAGCTGTTCTCGTGCGGGTGCCGAGCCCTGAGCCAGGGCCCTTCCAGGGGATGTGCGGGACCTCCAAATTGAAATTCTGGCACTCCGGCCAAGTGCGGACTTCAGCAGAGGTGCGACCTCAGCAGAGGTGCCCGTTCGGAGGCCCTGGGAGCATTGTAAAGGCATCCATCCGGCCATAGCCGGGAGCCCCTGCCAGTTGTCTCTGTTTACCTTAGAAAGGCTGCATTAGGTGCACATGATCTCCGTGCTCTCCCTGGCTTCGATCCAGAACGCGGAGGGTCTGGCAGGCAAGGACTGGGAGCAATGTTGAGATGTCATATGGCTGCAGACGGGGGAAAGCTTGCAAGCCCTAAAGTAATGAATGCTTTGTAGAGTGGAGAATGTTCACAGCGGTGCTCTCTGCCGCCTCGCCCCCCCCCCCCCCCCCACCCCACCCCGGGCATTCTTGCACTCTGGTCACCTGTGGAAGCAATAATATCTATTTATGTATTTATTTTTATTATAAAATTTAGTGTAGCGCAGTTGCACTCTGATCACCTGTGGAAGCGATGATATCTATTTATGTATTTATTTTAATTTTAACATTTGGTGTAGTGCAGTCCAAATCCAGGCGGGCAGCGAAGTACTCTGTAAACACTAAAATGTATATAGGGTCACATGGAATCATGACGCTTTGATTATGAAAAAGTAACCATCAGCAATTGCCGCTCCAGTCTCGTCGAATTAAATATAGAAATAACCATTATCACATTTCTTTCTGAGCACTAGATACAACCATTCCGTTCCACTTTTTTTATACTGATACCCAGAACTGCAGTGAGTGGTGTGATTGAACTGGAAAATATACCTCAAAAGTGGATAAAAAGCCGACTTGCCATTATGCGGCGTAATGCCACACATTCTGTAGCTGCATTATTTCACTATTTTGCCAATATAACGTACCTAAATATGGTCTGGGTAATATGTTCACCTAATTACTAGCCGTTTTATACCTGCATGTATCTACAAACACCTGAAAGGTGATGAGGTAACCTTTACAAAGGGACTACTATTCACAAAACCACATGTGGGGCTTTTTTTCTGTAATTTTTGACTCCTTTGAGCCTGAAACAATTTTTTTGTACAGATTTGCATTATGCACCAGCATGGGATTATTTACTAATTGTATTTGCCTTAATTATCTTGAAAATAGCATTTTACAAATGCTCCCTTCTCGTTGCCGAAATCCACCCAGGAGCGTGTTGAAGGACCCCGGTCAGAGATGGGACAGCCTCGCACAGGTGGGCACTGCCGCTCACTGCTCAGGCATTACACTTTGGGAGTCCCGCTTTCCAACTCCTCAACCCATTGTTAAAAGGAGGAGCATTTCGATGGCTGCTGGCACATTGCCAAGCCGATCTGAGGGTCAGGCCACGTGTGCCTGGCAGCGTGGCACAGCGCACAAAGCCACGAGCTCTGTGCCAACCCCATCCTTGTCATTGTTTTGCTTTTAGGTTTGCACTTGACCACAGTTTTAACGTGTTGTCCGTACTTTTTTAATTTTATGCTTTTTCCTTGGTTTGCTTCTTTCTATGTGTGGTCTTGACGAGCGTTTTTAATGCCCATGGGCTCATGTCAGCACTACATAAAGTCACACGAAAAAATAAATAATAAACCAATAAAGATGCACCGTAACCCCAGTGCAGCAGTATTACGAAGCAGAGCCGGGCTCCAGGCTCCGCATCCGAAGGCTGCCAGCCCAGAACAACCCTGAGGAGCTTGCTTTCCCGACATGTCTCTCCTCACCCTGAAGCTTCACCTTTCACCTGTTCATGCCTCCCCTCACCCACAATACAGCTGAGCAGATGTGAATGCCCCCTCATCCCGCGGTAGTCACTGTTCAGATATCGGTCCCATCTTCAACTACTAGCTTGCAGGGTTAAAACAAGCATTGGCATAGCCAATAGGTCTCGTTTTAAAAGTCGCTGCTTGTTTAGTTTACTTTTGGCCAGTCACTCTCCAACAGAGCATTTTGGCACTCCGACACCAACTGCTCCCTCCATCCTCCCTTAGTAGGTAACAGACATTGCCATTTACAATGCCAATAGCTCTAACTTAAAAAAATGCGAGACCTATTGCATTTCCAATGCTTGTTTCTTTTTATTATTGTAATCAGGCAATGCAGTTGGGCGGGGAAACGGAGGCCGATTTCCGCCTGGTCCTAATATGGGGACTATCAGCTCAGCTACGATAATAGATGTGAGACGCACGCGCGTGCCCGAGCGGAGGCTCCTCAGTTCTCACCGCTCAGTCTCCTCCTCCCCAGCGCGACTGACCGCCGAGTGGTCTGAACGCCGATGGTGTAGACAAAGGGAGACCCACATGGGTAAAACACTGAGAAGGAGCAGTTCGAGGACAGTAAGTCAGAGATATCAACCAGAAGAATATTTACCTCCTGCTGAAAGGACACAGCAAACATCCATCCATTCACTACTGCCCTGTGCCTGGGCATTTAAGGTCCATCTTGGGCACCTAAAGCTATACTTAGGAAACTGGTCTTTTAATGGTTGCATCTAGGCGCTTGTGGCCGGGCTGCCTTTTATTAGTTATATTGGGGCATTTGTTGTTGTACTTTGGCATACGATGGCTGTGATTTTGACCTATTGTGGATTTGTTCCTAATATAGCCAGGCTGTGCTAAAGGTATGTGATTGCTGTTGGTATTTCATGATTTCCCCCAGGAGCATCATCTCAACACTCGCTTATATAGGGGTTTGGTAAATAAAATCACCTTATAGTTGTTTTTTTTATTATGTTAATCTTAATTTATTCCAGTTTTTTTCTCCTGTGGTGTCATTTCTATAATCGCATCCTGGTTAAATGTCCCACGGCAGCAATTGGTGTGATGTTATCAGAGCCAGAGGTAGCACAGTCTCACTTCCTATGCTGTGATTGGTGCTGGGGCATTTGAGGGTGTATTATATTCCTTACGCCACCCTTGGAATTTTGGGAAATATACTGCCATGCACTGTGGTGGAAATAGTTGCAGTTAGAGCAACTGAAGGCAACATGTGACCCAATCCAATATCCCAAGAAGTGAGGTCACAAAAGCGTAACTGAATTACATGCTCACCTGAAGTGCCGGCCCCAATCCTACTTCCTTCAACCCAGCAGCTGCATGCCCAGAGTGGCCCCCGCAGGTTGCTACCGCATTTTAATGGGTTGCCTTCAATAAATTGCTACTTCAACAAGCATTAGTAAGGCACCTATGGTGTGCATGCGTGGCAACACTTCACCCATGAGGTACGTGCCAAGCGCTCGTTGGCACAATGCACACTTTGCGTCTTTCAATATATTTACTACGAAGTGCAGGACCTTGCCAAAGGATTTTGCACACCACATACATTCACTTCAAAAATAAAACGTATAGGTAAAAACATTGTCATTTACAACGTCAATAGCTCCAACTCACAAATGCGAGACCTATTTGCATTGCAAATGCTTATTTTTAGATTTGATATCACAACTATAATATTCCATGCAAGTTGGTTCACCACTCTCTACTAGGAAGACTGTAGTACATTCTCTGATTATGTCACGTCTGGACTATGGCAATTCCCTGTCTCCCAAAATACGCTGCGTCACGCGTTCACGTTGTTCAGAATGCAGCTGCCGGCACGGTCCTGAAGCTTCCCAGGCGCGCCTCAGCGTCTCGTCACCTCAAATCCCTACACTGGATTCCAGTCCAGAACAGAATTTAAAACTCTCCCCTGGGATTCAGAGCTTTAGCAAAAACTGTCCAAAACATCTTCAACAAACGATCCAGCCCCGGAAGCTGGGGAGCACCCTCAGATCCGACCCGGCACATTTACAAAAAAATCCAACAAGCCAGAGCGGTTGGCAGACGTATGCACATGGTATTTCTATAATGTGAACCCAGCAAAAGGCAGCAGAGCGCTGTACAGGGTCAAAGACAAGCAGAGAGTCAACGAGTGACAGGCGATGTAGATGGGTTATGGACGGTTAATGCATTGTGATGTAGTGTTCTTTAAAGAGGTCAATGGAGCGTTCTCACTGCAAGAGTTAGTACGTCACACGCGAGAGAGCTCTTACTGTCACCCAGTCATTATATTCAACACGGGAGCGCTCTCACTGTCAGAGCGAGTACATCACACTAGATCGTTCTCACTGTCAGAACGAGTACGTCACACACTAGAGCGTACTCACTGTCAGAGCAAGTACGTCACACGCGAGAGAGCTCTTACTGTCAGAGCGAGTACGTCACACAATAGAGCGTTCTCGCTGTCAGAGTGAGTATATCACACGCTGGAGCACTCTCACTGTCACCCAGTCATTATATTCAAAACGGGAGCGCTCTCACTGTTAGAGCGAGTACGTCATACGCTAGAGCGCTCTCACTGTTAGAGCGAGTACGTCATACGCTAGAGCGCTCTCACTGTCAGAGCGAGTGTATGTATGCATGTGATATTTGTATAGCGCAAACCTTTCCAAAAGGGGGCGGAGCATTGCACAGGGTCAAAGACAAGCGTAAGGTCAACGGGTGATGGAAGAAGTGGCTCGTCTGTGCATTGTGATGTAGTGTTCTATACAGACCCGTCTCCTACTCTTGGTGGCAAAGCCCAGGAACGCCTTCACCCCAGACATTTGCAGAGCGCCCTCTGCACTTTTGCCAGTGGCAAATGAAAGCTTGGCTGATTCCCCAACAGACGCTACTCACTTCTTGGAGTGTGTTCGGCAACTGAGTATCTCTTTTCTATCTATATCTATATATACACACACACATATATATATATATATATATATATATATATACACACATATACATACATACATACACAGACACACATTACATTTTTGTAGTCTATATAAACTCAAAGCTCACAGGAACTCATGAAATGCGGAACACAATTGCAGGTCCATGTAAAATACGGCTTTTATGATCATAATTGCAGCCCCCGAGCACCGTGTAGAGATTTACCATTGTCCAATCAGAATTTTATAGGTGAAAGTTTAACTAAACCAAATTAGTCCAACTCCAAGCTGTACCCTTTGTAAAGTGCACCCAGCAACGAACTGATTAACAAAGTATCCCATCTACAGGCGAAATGTGCTTTTCAACAAAGCAAATGGTGTGTTCTTTATAAACGTGTACGTTCGTGAGTTCATTATCTTTCACTGCTTTTCACTACGGTGCACTTCAGTATTTCACTTACTATTTTTTCATGAAACATTTGCCTGTTTGAAAAAGCAGTCTTTTTAAACGTACCTCAAAATAAACGTGATATAAAAGAACAGTGTCTATTTACCCAAGACTCTCGCACTATTAGAATCTAAACCTGGACTTAATAAAGCTGTTGTTAAACACAAACTAATCTGCTAAAAAGTAAAGTGTTTATCTGTGCACCGCCCGACGTGGCATCCGGAGACACTAGACCCAGACCCTCAGTGCAGACCCCTTACATCTCACACACATCTTAGACTGCAGATGACTGTGGGGGTGCCCTATCTAAGTGACAGCAAGAGCTTTGAAAACAGTCTCTCAAGAGACGAAATGGAGTAGCTTGTGCTGTCTGCACTAACGGCAAAGCACAAGAAAACGTAACCCCTGCTGCAGGAGGGAGTCGCAGTCTGTGGGTTAATGCACCTGCTGCGGCAAACAGTGAACAGCCTCCGGGCAGACCATAACGTGATTACCAAAGATGTGGCTATTGATCAAATTCCGATAACTGCGAGACAATAGCAGTAAGCACAACCCAAGCTGGGTCTTGTTCACCATGCATCAGTCGCGACTTTATAGGACACGGACCCCCCAGGTTGGCTCCCGGCCCCGCCCCCATACAAACCCACAAATCAATACTTGACGACCAGAGCTGTGGGTAAAGGAGGCCATGTTTATTACAAACCATCACACAAACATGACAATATATAATTAATACAATTCAATACGATCTGGATTATCAAATTTAATCGCAAAGCAATATTTACATTTAATTTGATCTAAAAATCATAATCCATCAGCAAGTCTGACAGAACTCAATTTATATCCCAGAAGAATGTTGTCTATTGCTCCAGCACTAATGCATATGTCTACATCCATAACACATACGTTCATACAAGGCACAACGTCACCTAGCTTCCCCTACCCGTATCCCGAAACTTGGACAAGCCGCCTACCGTGCAGGGGATACCGCACAGGATGGAACTTCAATCGGAAGCCCGAAGAAACAACAATCGTGAGTACACCAAGCAGGCTCATCATATTCTCACGGAAACACCAAACTGTAACTCGGCAATGCCGCCAAGTCATCCTCTGCAACACGCGTTTCATAATCTCATGCCAGACTTTGCCCGCGATTATCAGAGGACGCAACAACGTTATTTTTATACTGCGACGTGCCACGCCATTTTGTTGTCCCGACCGCAAATGCAAGGGACCCCCAGGCTAACACCACCATCTGATTCAACAATGTTGAACGGCCCCGCCGAGGCCCGACCCAGGGCTCCTCAGCAGCGAACAACTGGACTGGCCCTACAAGCGTATCGGGATCACTGTGCCCCTCAGCTCCCCCACCCAGCCCCTAGGTGGCAACCGACCCCAACGCCAGCCCTTGGCGCCATCTCTCTAACGCGACATATCCGCGCTCTTCCAAAAAAGCGCAACAACGTCTATGGATGAGCAGAGCCGCGCTGCACTAGACAACACGTGTTTTGAATACCCACTGATGCACCATTGTCCTTTGAAAGCGCTTTATTCCACATTGTGAAAGGCTAACGCCACTGGGCCAAATCAGGCTCCCTGTCCTTCCCTCTACTCCTTTAGCCCGGCATAATTCAACAAAACCCACTCTCGGCAATTGGCGTGATAACTCCATCCCAACTACCATAAAGTGCCGATATCCCACCATACACACAATCACCCCGGGCACCTTAACAACCAAGCGGTTGATCGTGTAACGAACGGGGACTAGAGACTTCCGACGCGACTACCGTTTAAGGTGCGTTCGTCCGCTCTCTGTACCGGGCAGCCGCAGGAAAAAGGAAGCGCCAGGGATCAGCGTGATTATAGTTCCCCTTTATTGCACAACAATTTATTTAGCGCACCTCCCCTGCGTCTGCCCAACCACAAAGATCACAGATCCCCGCCCCTTACCTCCGTGCGCTGGAAAGCACCACCACCGAAAGCCTGCCTGACCGGGAATCCCACCGTCACGAATGATGGATGTCCCACGAGTATCGCCGCCCGAACCTTCTCCGCAAACGCCCTCTACGGCCTGCATGGGAGATAAAGAAAAAAAAAAACAGGAAAGACGACTCTCCACTGCAAGAAGAGTCACGGAGATTCACGGAGTCCCCTGCATGCCGTGGCCGGCGCCGTAAGGAAGAGAGGGCGAGGACCAGGGCGAGTTGCCCTAAATAGGCCCACGCCCACTCCTCCCTCTCGCTGTTGCCTGCTCCAGCCAGGAGTGACGTCACGACGCTGCCCCGGAAGAGATTCATGTAGTAGTCACGCCCGAACCACGAGGGCGTGGCCGGGTTCCCGGGGGGCCGCATCCTAATGGCGCGCCTCCTGATAGTCCACGCTTTCAACAAGAGACGGTTCTTTTACCATTTGGCAGTCACACAGCAGGGCGCTGTGTCTGGTAGGCACTGTTAGAGTGCAGAGTACACGTCTGTCTGCAAGCTGCTGTGCCCCTCGGTGCCATGACAGCAGGGGGCTCTTGCACCCCTCCACGCTCTCCTATACTACTGTCAGGGCCACTGGAATTATGCAGCTGCGGCGATTTTCGCATAGTTATAGATTTGCCATATAATCAATCACCTGCCGCATAATTAGCAGATTAAAAAAAATGCGTTTCTAGCTCAAAAAGTTCAAAAGTTACTAAAAATGCAGCAACACGTATTACCACGCAGTGGAAGGCCCTTTTCAAAGCTGGGCTGGTCACCTTTCTGTTGCTTATTGCTATATTTGGGTGTTAAACTGAGGTACAACTAATGCCCAGACAGTGTTACCAGGTTTAGAAATGACGAAATAATGAAGCAATACTAAAACAAAATGTGCCACATAATTTGCCTTTTCTTGCCGCATAATTTACTCTACCCTGCCACATAATTCGGCCCTCTCCTACAGTATAATTCCTGTAACCCTGACCACTGTACACGGTTGACTGTTCCTTCCTAAGTGCGTTGCACACGAGCCTTGCACACGTACATCCTGGTGTGTCCAAAGCACCAGATGTAGCTGGGGCTGGACAGATCTCACCCCAGGCTGAGAGAAGAACAGAGGGCTGATGGCAGGGAGCCTCGGGGAGATAAGCAGCACACTGCTTTGTGCAAGCAGGGCCACTGGAATTACAGAATTCTGCATGTGCACATTTGCCACTTCATTATGGATTTGCCACACTTGCCACATAACTCACCATCTGCCGCATAGTGTGCAGGATTCTAGCTCAAACGGATCATAACACAATGGCAAAGGTTAACTGGTCATCTCTGAGGTGACGACTGCAGTGTGCAGGAGTTACACTAGTGCACTCGGGTCACAACTACCTCTCCGATCACCACTGTACAGCGCTCTCCGCTACCTTTTGGCTCGGTTCATACTACATATAGCGGATGCATAAGGAGGTGAAACCTTTGCACATACAGAATGTGGGCTCAAACGAGAAAATACCAACACCCCCATAGGACGTGCCGCATTAAACCACATGATTTGCCTTTAAGTTGCACGTAATTTAGTCAGCCCTACTCATTATTAGGTCCTCCGCTGCCGCATAATTCTTCTACTGCGCCAGGAAAGCAGGTTTGGTCGTTCAGCAAGGAGTTGTACAAGGTCTAGTGCATATTTCCTAAGATCACACATGCTGTCCTCTAACGTGCTGCTTTCTACACAAGAGGTCTTGCCACACCCGTACCCTTCACAAACCTCAAATATATTTACACAAGGCCTGATGTGGTTTATCAACTGTAATCGCTACCCAAGAAAGGTCAACTCCCTCTACAGCACTGGCTGTGCCTGCGATCGACACAAAGTATAAATGTGTAACAGCCTAGAGTTGCCATCGTAAGCGCCATTATGTCTCCCTACTTGACGCCTACACCACGTAGTAACAGTTAGAGTGGCCGAGAGGCCCAAACACTGCCCTGGCTGGGCGGTGCCTGCCACAGAGGAAGCCAGCCCTGTAGATCTGTTTTCGTAGTAAGCACGGGGAGGGCTTCCTCCCTGCTGAGGGCGTAGGGCAGGGCAGGTGTGCACCACTATCGGAAGCACAAGCAGCTGCGGGGTTCTGCAGCGTGACACAGTGACCTCTGCGACAGTCACGTGCCGGCCGGGCACTGAACACACAACAGTGCGACCAGGAAGTGGTGCACCAGGAAACACAGTAAGGTCCGGAGCACAGCCAGCGACAGTGATGCGAGACACCCGCAGGGTGAATGTCATCAGACGCCGATATTCAGAGCGCAAGATCAGACATCAATATCACCAGTGCACACACCAAGCTCAGACATCAATATCACCAGTGCACACACACCAAGATCAGACATCGATATCACCAGTGCACACACACCAAGATCAGACATCGATATCACCAGTGCACACCTCAAGATCAGACATCAATATCACCAGTGCACACCTCAAGATCAGACATCAATATCATCAGTGCACACATTAAAATCAGACAATCACCAGTGCACACACCAACATCAGACAATCACCAGTGCACACACCAACATCAGACATCAATATAATTAGTGCAAACATCAAGACCCGACATCAATATCATTAGTGTACACACCAAGCTCAGACATCAATATCACCAGTGCACACACACTAAGCTCAGACAACAATATCACCAGTGCACACACACTAAGCTCAGACAACAATATCACCAGTGCACACACCAAGCTCAGACATCAATATCACCAGTGCACACACACCAAGCTCAGACAACAATATCACCAGTGCACACACACCAAGTTCAGACAACAATATCACTAGTGCACACACCAAGCTCAGACAACAATATCACCAGTGCACACACCAAGGTCAGACAACAATATCACCAGTGCACACACACCAAGCTCAGACAGCAATATCACCAGTGCACACACCAAGATTAGACATCAATATCACCAGTGCACACACCAAGATCAGACATCAATATCACCAGTGCACACACACCAAGATCAGACATCGATATCACCAGTGCACACACACTAAGCTCAGACAACAATATCACCAGTGCACACACCAAGCACAGACATCAATATCACCAGTGCACACACACCAAGCTCAGACAACAATATCACCAGTGCACACACACCAAGCTCAGACAACAATATCACCAGTGCACACACCAAGATTAGACATCAATATCACCAGTGCACACACCAAGGTCAGACAACAATATCACCAGTGCACACACACCAAGCTCAGACAGCAATATCACCAGTGCACACACCAAGATTAGACATCAATATCACCAGTGCACACACCAAGATCAGACATCAATATCACCAGTGCACACACACCAAGATCAGACATCGATATCACCAGTGCACACACACCAAGATCAGACATCGATATCACCAGTGCACACCTCAAGATCAGACATCGATATCACCAGTGCACACACACCAAGATCAGACATCGATATCACCAGTGCACACACCAAGATCAGACATCAATATCACCAGTGCACACACCAAGATCAGACATCAATATCACCAGTGCACACCTCAAGATCAGACATCAATATCACCAGTGCACACCTCAAGATCAGACATCAATATCATCAGTGCACACATTAAGATCAGAAAATCACCAGTGCACACAACATCAGACAATCACCAGTGCACACACCAACATCAGACATCAATATAATTAGTGCAAACATCAAGACCCGACATCAATATCATTAGTGCACACACCAAGCTCAGACATCAATATCACCAGTGCACACACACCAAGATTAGACATCATTATCACTAGTGCACACACCAAGATCAGAGATCAAATTTCACAATATCAAACACCAATATCTACAGTGCATGCACAGAGCACATGAATTGCCACGGGACACACATGTAAGGCACTAATAGTGACAGTGCAAGAAAAAAGCAAGATTAGTCATCAATACTTAAAAGTCGACGGAGAGACACAGCACTGTCAGATACAACTATTCACAGTGCACAAAGTATTAGATGTAAATAGTCAAAGTGCACACACACAAAGCAAGATCAGACATCATTAGCTACAGTGCCAGACACCAATATTAAGATTGCACAGAGCAAGGCAAGCCATCAATATCACCAGTGCATGTAGCAAGACCCGACAGATCTATATTAATATTCGTGGTGCATACGGAGTAAGATTCAGGCATCCATATCTACAGTGCAAGCACAGTGTAGGGTCTGATATGCATTGTAACGGGCCACACAGAAGAGTATCAGGCAACAATCGTGACAGTGCAAGAACAAGCAAAATCAGACATCAATACTCAAGTCCACAGAGACACGCAGAGTATTAGACATCAGTGGTCACAGTGCACCCACTAGCAAGATGAGACATCAATAGCTACAGTGCACACGGACCAGTGCCAGACACCAATATTCACAGTGCATGAAAGGAGTAAGTTCAGACATCAGTATTCAAAGTGCACGCGTGTAGACCGCTATCAAAAAACCAACATTGACAGTGCACATTGACAACAGTATCAAACAGCAATATTCTCAGTTTACTAACACATCAAGATCGGACATCAATATTCACAATACACAAAGAAACAGTATGACGCACCAAACTTCACAGAGCAGTAAATGCGACATCAGACATCCATATTCACAGTGTACACAAAAGTGCTGGGCACCAACATTCGCAGTGCACAAAGACAGCCAAATAGACATAAATATTCAAAGTGCACACAGAAACAGTGGCAGGCCTCACAGCAAGAACAAACATATATATTCACAGTGGAAAGAGACACTATAATACACCATTATTTGCAGTGCACACAATCAAAGGTAAACATCACACTTCACTGTTCACAATGCACATAGAACAGTATCCTACTCCGATATCAACAAGGCGCACAAAGAACACGATCAGACATCAATATTCAAAGTGCGCAGAGAAAAGTGTAATAAAACAATAGTAATTGTAATTCTATTTATATGGTGTTTACTACCCCTGACGAGGAGTCAAAGTGCTTTTTCGGCGAGTAGCACGCTACTCCGGAACCCAAAAAGAATTAGTGGTGAATTAGTATAGGGAAATATGAAATTAATTTGAGCGGTGGACATGTTAGTCTGTTCGTTGGGTTGGAAAGGATAGTGGAGGGATAGAAGAGGGAAGGGTGTAGAAAGTTTTTTTTTTGGGGCGGGGTGGGAGCTCAAAGCTGTAGGAGGAGGTTTGGGATGAGTAAAGGGGGAGTTGGAGGGGGAAAGAGTCAGAGGGAAAAGTTTAGAAAGGCTTGTTTGGGAGATCTGAATAGTAAATGAGGTATGAGATGATGCAAGGAGGGGTAGAGGACGGAAGAGCCTAGAAAGGTTTATTTTATGGATCAAAGTAGTAGAATGGGGTTTGGGATGAGTCAGAGAGTGGAGGTATAGGCAATTTTGCGAGAGGTATAGGGTGAGAGATAGGGTAGTGCATTGAAGAGAGAAGTAGAATGGGGTTTGGGATGAGTCAGAGAGGGGAGGTAGAGGATATATTGAGAGAGGTATAGGGTGAGAGATAGGGTAGTGCATTGAAGAGAGAAGTAGAATGGGGTTTGGGATGAGTCAGAGAGGGGAGGTAGAGGATATATTGAGAGAGGTATAGGGTGAGATACAGGGTAGTGCATTGAAGAGAGCAGTAGAATGAGGTTTGGGATGAGTTAGAGAGTGGAGGTAGAGGATATATTGCGAGAGGTATAGGGTGAGAGATAGGGTAGTGCATTGAAGAGAGAAGTAGAATGGGGTTTGGGATGAGTCAGAGAGGGGAGGTAGAGGATATATTGAGAGAGGTATAGGGTGAGATACAGGGTAGATCATTGGAGATGCTGAATTAGAAGTAAAGTAATAAATATAAAGATACATAAGTACATGGAAGGTATATATGTATAAGGAAGGGAATATATGTAGATTTAAGTTGCATTTAATAAACTCAGACTTTCAAGTGTTGCTGTACTTTAAGTTAATTTGCTTTTATATATTTTTTGTAATTCAATATTGAAGCAATTGTTGTCACTGTGCAGTGCAATAGTAGATGTTAAAATTCAGATGACGCACAGAGAACAGCACCATACACCGACATTCACTGTACACAGATCATGACTAGACACCAATATTCAAAGTGTGTACAGAAAACCGTATCCAACACCACTATTTACAGTGCACACAGACAGCAAGATCCGATATCAATATTCAGAGTGCACACAGGCAATGGAAGACACCAATATTTGTAGTTCACAGGGCAAGATATAGCAGTACCAGGCATTAGTATTCATAGTACAGAACGACAGTATCAGACATCAATGTTCAGAGTAGACACAAAAGCATACACCAATATCTGTAGCGCACAAAGCAAGGCCAGGCATCAGTAATCATAGTACACACAGACAGTATCAGACACCAATATTTAGAGTAGACACACAAACCTAGCATGCACCAATATCTGTAGACACACAAACCTAGCATGCATCAATATCTGTAGAGACACAAACCTAGCATGCACCAATATCTGTAGACACACAAACCTAGCATGCACCAATATCTGTAGACACACAAACCTAGCATGCACCAATATCTGTAGACACACAAACCTAGCATGCACCAATATCTGTAGACACACAATCCTAGCATGTGCCAATATCTGTAGACACACAAACCTAGCATGCACCAATATCTGTAGACACACAAACCTAGCATGCACCAATATCTCTAGCGCACAATGCAAGGCCAGGCGTCAGTATTCACAGTACACACAGAGACATCAGACACCAATATTCACAGTGCACACAGACAATATCAGACAACACCATTCACAGTGCACATAGGGATGATATCAAATATCTGTATTCTGAACAAACACGAGGAGTATCTCGCACAGATATGCACCGTGGACACACAGGAGTGTGCAGAGGGAGAACAGAAGCTGACAATGTCCTGAGTGTGCAAGATCAGAAACGAATATTAAAGGGACATGCGATGAATAAGAAAAAAACACAAATAACCTGTCGGCAGATACAGTTATTCTAAATAGAGTTGAAATTCGAATGACTCGATATTTTAAAGGGCTAACTCTTGTGTAACACCCCAGAGTTGTCAATGCAAAGAAAAATAAAAGATAACCTGGCCACACTTCTCAGAAATAGTTTAATGCCAGCTAGAAAACAAAACATCACAGTGAAATCATTTATTGGAACCAAACACAAGCCACCAACGAAAACACAACAACAATCCCAGCAAGAGAACAGCATCGAGAACCAACTCAGAAAAGCAGGGGGCCACAAATAAAGCAACAGCCCATGAACTCTAGCTAACGCTGGAGAGCAGGCAGGGTGCAAGCCAGTGATGAGCAGAGGAATGGGCGGAGCCAATGCATAGAACACTCAAGAAACAAGGAAACGCGGCAAGCATTGGCAGCGCCAATGGGCCTGGCTTATAACCGAGTGCCTTGTCAGTCACTGGTGAGTTCAGGCACTCGATATGTAGTCATAAATGCTCTGTGCTGCTCAGCCTCAGCGCCTGGAAACCCTCACGGTTGAGGAGAAGCGCTCTACAAATCTACTGATTGATTGATAGACCCCCTGAACTCTTACATTCACGCAACCACCCACCGACTCATTCTTGCATCCGCACACTTACCCAGCCACAATCAAATACACACAAAATGTCAACAAGTATATGCAAGATATATTAGAAGAATAAAAGTAGAAAAATGGATCTGTCTAAACAGGACACTTAAAAGAAAAAATAATTTGAACATAGAAGCAGGCGGCCACCTTACAATGATGCTGTGCACACTGTGTATCGCTGTTTGAAAGTTCCAGCGCGGCTGCCACTTTTAGAAACAACTTGTTAGCCATCTTAGAGTGATAAATAATGGCGCACTATGAACAATACCATTCCAAGATGGCCGCCCAGATTCGACGCAGCAAGTGCTATGGGTGCGGTGTACAACCGAGAGACCCAGTAGCATTGTCTGGGGACATGCAGATCACTAAACAATACTAGTAAATATTGCTTCAGTTCTCTATAAAAATACCAATAAAATGAGAAGGAAAGGCATGAACAGGGAGCTATGAAAAGAGAAAATGGAAAACTAAAGGACTGACCCACCAGTCGTGGCACTGAAACACGATCATTTTGTGACAGATGCACATAATCGGGCAAAATGCTGTCACTCAGAGCGATGGAGCGAATAGCCGAAGTGGGCGGGCCCATTGCTTCATGCTGTCATGGACGGAAACAAGGTGAGAATGACACTCGAACAGACTAATGGCAGAGGGCTGAGGCAAAGCCCTCCTATGGGCCTGATTACAAGTGTAGTTGCCATTTATCGCACCTGATAAATACTGATACCACGGGGTACGTTATATATCGGGTGCGATAAATTACACCTATTACGAGTTCCAGGGGAATCACATGGGGATGTTGGTGTTTAATGCACCAAAACATGCATGATACGGTAAATACTGTATGCTTTACCCCTGTTAACTTTAGGCAGGTTTGACCTAACGAAATTTAACAAAGGTTGAGTTATTTAACGCATCCAATAATAATCAGATGTGTGAAATAACACTCAAATTGTAATTCCGACCCCTGCGCTAACAAGGGTTTACACAGGGCTCAGAAATTAATGACCGACTCGTAGTCAGGCGTGCAGTGAGTATATATACACACACACTCACTGCACCTTGACCAGCGCACTCCCGGATACACAAACACTCAGGGCCTGATTACGAGTCGGGGATATATATATATATATATATATTTTATTTGTTTTTATTTGTTTTATTAGAAGAACATTACAGGTAATTAAACCTTTCAGATCCTCCTAGGAAGGGCCAACAAGGATTATCACAATGCGAATCTACTACCCCCAGGGTTAGCCAGAGTGGGCAATTCAAGCACTAAGATTCCATGTAGCAAAACATCTCTCTGCATACCTCAACCGAGTTTAGTAAAAACCCACCCTTTAATGCCTATTGGCTTTGACACGTGGTTTCCAATAAATATGACAGGTCTGCTGCCTCAGTCTTAACTTTAAATAATAAACGGATCAGCCAACAGCCTCGATCACTGAACACACGAGCACTCTTTTTCAGCAGAAGTACACAACTTCTGCCCAATCAAATCATGTACTCAAGTCATCAGCATATGGGCGGAGCAAGATCCCCTCTCTCTCTTTGGAAGGCTCTTTTTCTGTTGATCACGTAAGGTCTGGTGACAGCTGCACTGGGAAGCCCGAGCTTAAGATACACAAAGTGTTATGCTCAAAACCCAGGCCTAAAAAAACAGCACTGCAACACAAACCACCATCCTTTGCACTGAGTCAATAAAATACTAGTTTCTTCACGGTATTTCCACAAAGGTAAATACACGCAACTCAAAGGGCGGTATAACATAGGCATGGCCCCTGAGCACAGAAGGTCCGTGTTAGACGGATGTATGTTCACTAATAGAACACTTCCGCAACTGGTTAGTGCACAAACACAGAACAGTACTGTAACAAGATTATGTTCACACTACACAGAATATTAGTGCAACATGGCTATGTAGACCTAGTATACAGGAACACGACTGACCACAGACACACCGTGTTAACAACACGCGTGCAGAACACAGGCCGCATGGACACATACTAGTGTAACACAAGCCCATTGTATAGTTATGTAACAAGAGTATGTTCAGTGCTCATAAAATATTATGGTAACGCACATTAAGTCCAACACATTGGTGTGACGTATGTATTCTTAAGACAGAAGATTGGTGTTGCAGCACATGTATTCACTGAAAATAGCATGTTTGCATAACCAGTGCATGTACCAACAACACAGTTAATGTAACATCTTACACCCATTGAATGCACACCTTGTAGCACAACACACGTGCATTAAACCGTAACTCAACTCGGGCGTGTTAACGGATCAGTGTGTAAGACAATACCACGACAAGCAAAACTCACTGAACGCTGAATAAAGAACAGCAGTATCCGCAAGAGAAAGGACTAGACGTGTGACAGCAAGATCCAAAGTGCAGACACAAAATACTAACAAGCACTGGCAAAGGCAATATGTGATCTATAAAGACTGAGCTAATGGCTTTGCCAATGTTTCTTTGCATGAAAGAGAAAAAAAGAGGCCTCACAAGTGAGCAGTGGAAGGATATAACTCGTTCAATCAGAAGACTGTGATAATAAGGGTTTGCTCCTTGGCACAAACACAAGCATAGGAAGGAAAGCCATCAAATCAAGAGCAGAGACCTGCGATTGACAACAAAGCCATCCAATCAGGGCCAAGGGGCTGACCCAAAGCTCACTCTTTGCATGCCTCATGTAGGGAAACAACAGGTCTCCAAGATGTAGGAGACGCCACAGTGAGCCGAGAGAGCACCACAATTGCCCCTCCCAGCAGAGAACAACATGGCAACCAGGCACCGTTTGCACAGTGCTCAATAAATAACAATTACCTGCACTAATGTCAACAGCGCCGAGTGCTAATGAGCGCTTTAAAGCGCTTCATCTCCCGCCGTGGTTTACGAGCCCAGTAACCGTGCTTCGCTCGACGTGCAGACGCCGTGGCCATGTGCACCGGGCAGTCGTGCATCCGTGCACGACTGCTAGCGGTGTCTTGGCGCACGGCTGTCTGTCAGTGTCATGGGTCTCCGTGGGTCTTCCTAGGGGGACGGGATCTGAAGTGGGGTTCCCTCCCCATGAAGAGCTGGCGTGCAAGGGGCTTCAACCACAACCATTTAGGAGGGCGGGTGGGGGCAGTAGGGTTACGTGGTGGTTTAGGTTACCACTTGCTTGCTATCCAGCTGTGAGGCGTGTGGGTGGGGGAGCAGTTGACGAGCCTCACCACACTGGTGGTATTTGCTTCTTGCAGGGGCCCACACGTTCAGCGGAGCCCGGTTCCATTTAACACCAGTGAGCACTCCCCTCGTTCTAGTTGAAGTGCCCAC
This sequence comes from Calotriton arnoldi, assembly GCA_963921515.1. Taxonomy (NCBI): domain Eukaryota; kingdom Metazoa; phylum Chordata; class Amphibia; order Caudata; family Salamandridae; genus Calotriton; species Calotriton arnoldi. The sequence continues at coordinate 775,724 of CAWUFW010003074.1, forward strand.
CCCCCCCCCCCCCGGGTGCTAGGGCCCTTGAAGAGGACAGCTCTGTTCAAGGACAGCTCTGTTCAAGGACAGGCACGAGGCGCCCCGTCGTGATTTTACAGTAAAGACGGAGACCCCCCCCCCCAACCCGTGATAGTTTTATTGCAGCAATAGCGCCCCCTTCACTCACGAGTTCTAACTGCAGCCAAAGATATCACAGCCCTGGCTGCAGTTGCAACAGGCCCCGCCCCCTCCCCCACCTACAGTCTTTCTGGCTGAAGCAGCAGGTACCCCCGCAACCCACCCCGGTTCTAGCTGCAGCAGTACAGCGTCCCTCTACCTTGGTTGATTGCAGCAGTAGACATACTACAACGACATCCACCCTCTTTCTGGTGGCACCATTAGCCCCCACTCCCCACCAAACCACCACCCCCTTCTCAGTTCAGCATCTTCCCCACCCCGATTCAGACTGCAGCAGCACTGCCCCCTGTTACTAGCTTCAGCAGCACCGCCCCCCTGTTACTAGCTGCAGCAGCACCGACCCTGTTACTAGCTGCAGCACCGCCCCGTTACTAGCTGCAGCACTGCCCCCTGTTACTAGCTTCAGCAGCACCGCCCCGTTACTAGCTGCAGCACTGCCCCGTTACTAGCTGCAGCAGCAGCACCGCCCCGTTACTAGCTGCAGCAGCAGTACCGCCCCGCGTTACTAGTTGCAGCAGCACCACCCCGTGTTACTAGCTGCAGCAGCAGCACCGCCCGTGTTACTAGCTGCAGCACCGCCCCGTGTTACTACTTGCAGAGCACCGCCCCCATGTTACTAGCTGCAGGAGCACCGCCCACTGTTACTAGTTGCAGCAGCACCGCCCCGTTACTAGCTGTAGCAGCACTGCCCCCTGTTACTAGCTTCAGCAGCACCGCCCCTGTTACTAGCTGCCGCAGCACCGCCCCCTGTTACTAGCTGCCGCAGCACCGCCCGTTACTAGCTGCAGCAGCACCGACCCTGTTACTAGCTGCAGCACTGCCCCGTTACTAGCTTCAGCAGCACCGCCCCCCTGTTACTAGCTGCAGCAGCACCGACCCTGTTACTAGCTGCAGCAGCACCGCCACGTTACTAGCTGCAGCACTGCCCCCTGTTACTAGCTTCAGCAGCACCGCCCCCGTTACTAGCTGCAGCAGCACCGCCCCCGTTACTAGCTGCAGCAGCACCGCCTGTTACTAGCTGCAGCAGCACCGCCCGTTACTAGCTGCAGCAGCACCGCCCGTTACTAGCTGCAGCAGCACCGCCCCCTGTTACTAGCTGCAGCAGCACCGCCCCCTGTTACTAGCTGCAGCAGCAGTACCGCCCGCGTTACTAGTTGCAGCAGCACCGCCCCGTGTTACTAGCTGCAGCAGCAGCACCGCCCGTGTTACTAACTGCAGCACCGCCCCGTGTTACTAGTTGCAGGAGCACCGCCCCCATGTTATTAGCTGCAGGAGCACCGCCCACTGTTACTAGTTGCAGCAGCACCGCCCAGTGTTACTAGCTGCAGCAGCACCGCCCCGTTACTAGCTGTAGCAGCACTGCCCCCTGTTACTAGCTTCAGCAGCACCACCCGTTACTAGCTGCCGCAGCACCGCCCCCTGTTACTAGCTGCAGCAGCAGCACTGCCCCCTGTTACTAGCTGCAGCAGCACTGCCCCCTGTTACTAGCTGCAGCAGCACTGCCCCCCGTTACTAGCTGCAGCAGCACCGCCCCGTTACTAGCTGCAGCAGCACCGCCCCGTTACTAGCTGCAGCAGCACTGCCCCCTGTTACTAGCTTCAGCAGCAGCACCGCCCGTTACTAGCTGCTGCAGCAGTACCGCCCGTTACTAGCTGCAGCAACAGTACCGCCCCGTGTTACTAGTTGCAGCAGCACCGCCCGTGTTACTAGTTGCAGCAGCACCGCCCGTGTTACTAGTTGCAGCAGCACCGCCCGTGTTACTAGTTGCAGCAGCACCACCCGTGTTACTAGTTGCAGCAGCACCGCCCGTGTTACTAGCTGCAGCAGCACCGCCCGTGTTACTAGCTGCAGCAGCAGCACCGCCCGTGTTACTAGCTGCAGCACCGCCCGTGTTACTAGTTGCAGGAACACCGCCCCATGTTACTAGCTGCAGGAGCACCGCCCACTGTTACTAGTTGCAGCAGCACCGCCCAGTGTTACTAGCTGCAGCAGCACCGCCCCTGTTACTAGCTGCAGCAGCACTGCCCCTGTTACTAGCTGCAGCAGCACCGCCCCTGTTACTAGCTGCAGCAGCACCGCCCCCTGTTACTAGCTGCCGCAGCACCGCCCCATACTAGCTGCAGCAGCACCCCCGTTACTAGCTGCAGCAGCACCGCCCCGTGTTACTAGTTGCAGCAGCACCGCCCCGTGTTACTAGCTGCAGCAGCAGCACCGCCCGTGTTACTAGCTGCAGCAGCATCGCCCCGTGTTACTAGTTGCAGCAGCATCGCCCCATGTTACTAGTTGCAGCAGCACCGCCCCGTGTTACTAGTTGCAGCAGCACCGCCCCGTGTTACTAGTTGCAGCAGCACCGCCCCGTGTTACTAGTTGCAGCAGCGCCACCCCCGTGTTACTAGCTGCAGCAGCAGCACCGCCCCCTGTTACTAGCTGCAGCAGCAGGACCGCCCCCTGTTACTAGCTGCAGCAGCACCCCCGCGTTACTAGCTGCAGCTGCAGCAGCACCCCCGTGTTACTAGCTGCAGCAGCACCGCCCCATGTTACTAGCTGCCCCAGCACCGCCCCCTGTTACTAGTTGCAGCAGCAGCACCGCCCCCTGTTACTAGTTGCAGCAGCAGCACCGCCCCGTTACTAGCTGCAGCAGCAGCACCGCCCCGTTACTAGCTGCAGCACCGCCCCCTGTTACTAGCTGCAGCAACGCCCCGTTACTAGCTGCAGCAGCACCACCCCGTGTTACTAGGTGCAGCAGCACCACCCCGTGTTACTAGGTGCAGCAGCACCACCCCGTGTTACTAGCTGCAGCAGCACCGCCCATGTTACTAGGTGCAGCAGCACCACCCAGTGAAATCCCTTCAGGGGATGAAACACCTTGGCTGGGTCTGCCAAAAAATGACTGAAAACTGATTACAATAAAGAATATTTTGAGAACATTTCCAGGTTTTGGAAAATAATTTCCAGCAGAAGGAAAGATTGCACTGTTGAACTTGGGATCTAAAGCAATTACAGCTTTATACAAAAATTTAAATATATGAACAAGAAATTTTGTTGCACTCCTGACAAAAAGAGCACTGTTGCCCCACATTACCAGTTGCAGCAGCGGCGCCCCCCGTCTCTAGTTGCAGCAGCGCCGCCCATGTTACTAGTTGCAGCAGCGCCGCCCCGTGTTACTAGTTGCAGCAGCGCCGCCCCGTGTTACTAGTTGCAGCAGCGCTGCCCCGTTACCAGTTGCAGCCGCGCCGCCCCCACGTTACTAGTTGCAGCCGCGCCGCCCCCACGTTACTAGTTGCAGCCGCGCCGCCCCCTGTTACTAGTTGCAGCAGCGCCGCCCCGTTACTAGTTGCAGCCGCCCCTGCTACTAGTTGCAGCCGCGCCGCCCCCTCTACTAGTTGCAGCCGCGCCGCCCCCTGCTACTAGTTGCAGCAGCGCCGCCCCCTGCTATTAGTTGCAGCAGCGCCGCCCCTGCTACTAGTTGCAGCAGCGCCACCCCATGGTTACTAGTTGCAGCAGCGCCACCCCCGTGTTACTAGTTGCAGCCGTGCCGCCCACCTGTTACTAGCAGCAGCACCACCCCGTTACTAGCTGCAGCAGCGCCCCGTGTTACTAAGCTGCAGCAGCAGCACCGCCCCGTGTTACTAGCTGCAGCAGCACCGCCCTGTGTTACTAGCTGCAGCAGCACCGCCCCGTGTTACTAGCTGCAGCAGCAGCACCGCCCCCTGTTACTAGCTGCAGCAGCACCGCCCCCTGTTATTAGCTGCAGCAGCAACGCCCCCTGTTAGTAGCTGTAGCAGCAGCACCGCCCCCTGTTAGTAGCTGCAGCAGCACAACCCCGTGTTACTAGCTGCTGCACCACCCCATATTACTGGTTGCAGCAGCGCCGCCCCGTGTTACTAGTTGCAGCCGCACCATCGCCCCACGTTTCTAGTTGCAGCAGCACCGCCCCTGTTACTAGTTGCAGCTGCGCCATCGCCCCCCTGCTACTAGTTGCAGCTGCGCCACCCCCTGCTACTAGTTGCAGCTGCGCCACCCCCTGCTACTAGTTGCAGCTGCGCCGCCCCCTGCTACTAGTTGCAGCTGCGCCGCCCCCATGTTACTACATGCAGCCGCACCGCCCCAATGTTTCTAGTTGCAGCCGCTCCGCCCCCATGTTACTAGTTGCAGCCGCGCCGCCCCCATGTTACTAATTGCAGCCGCGCCGCCCCGCCCCATGTTACTAGTTGCAGCTGCGCCGCCCCATGTTACTAGTTGCAGCTGCGCCGCCCCATGTTACTAGATGCAGCCGCACCACCCCCATGTTACTAGATGCAGCCGCACTGCCCCATGTAACTAGATGCAGCAGCACCGTCCCCGTGTTAGTAGGTGCAGCAGCACCGTCCCCGTGTTAGTAGGTGCAGCAGCACCGTCCCCGTGTTAGTAGGTGCAGCAGCACCGTCCCCGTGTTAGTAGGTGCAGCAGCACCGTCCCCGTGTTAGTAGGTGCAGCAGCACCGTCCCCGTGTTAGTAGGTGCAGCAGCACCGTCCCCGTGTTAGTAGGTGCAGCAGCACCGTCCCCGTGTTAGTAGGTGCAGCAGCACTGTCCCCGTGTTACTAGATGCAGCAGCACTGTCCCCGTGTTACTAGATGCAGCAGCACTGTCCCCGTGTTATTAGTTGCGGGCCCCCCCATGTTACTAGCTGCAGGAGCACCGCCCCCATGTTACTAGTTGCAGGAGCACCGCCCCCATGTTACTGGTTGCATCAGCCCCTCACACTTGTTACTAGTTGCAGCAGCACCACCCCCATATTACTAATTGCAGCAGCAGCACCCCCATGTTACTAATTGCAGCAGCAGCACCCCCATGTTACTAATTGCAGCAGCAGCACCCCAGTATTACTAATTGCAGCAGCAGCAGCCCCGTGTTACTAATTGCAGCAGCACCCCTGTGTTACTAATTGCAGCAGCACCCCCATGTTACTAATTGCAGCAGCAGCACCCCAGTGTTACTAATTGCAGCAGCAGCACCCCGTGTTACATATGCAGCAGCACCCCCGTGTTACTAATTGCAGCAGCACCCCCGTGTTACTAATTGCAGCAGCACCCCCGTGTTACTAATTGCAGCAGCACCCCCGTGTTACTAATTGCAGAGGCACCCCCGTGTTACTAATTGCAGCAGCAGCAGGCCCTTGTTACTAATTGCAGCAGCAGCACCCCCATGTTACTAATTGCAGCAGCACCCCCGTGTTACTAATTGCAGCAGCACCCCCGTGTTACTAATTGCAGCAGCAGCACCCCATGTTCCTAATTGCAGTAGTAGAGACCCCTCTTACTCCACTTACATAAGCCCCAGTCTTCCTGTCAGACATCGTGCTTCATGCATTAGGAGAGCCCGACATCGGCCAGGCTGCAGCAGCAACACTGCCCTGAGTTACTAGTTGCAGCAGCAGCGCCCCATGTTACTAATTGCAGCATCAGCACCCCCATGTTACTAATTGCAGCAGCAGCACCCCCGTGTTACTAATTGCAGCAGCACCCCCGTGTTACTAATTGCAGCAGCAGCACCCCCATGTTACTAATTGCAGCAGCACACCCGTGTTACTAATTGCAGCAGCACCCCCGTGTTACTAATTGCAGCAGCACCCCCGTGTTACTAATTGCAGCAGCAGCACCCCCATGTTACTAATTGCAGCAGCACCCCCGTGTTACTAATCGCAGCAGCACCCCCGTGTTACTAATTGCAGCAGCACCCCTGTGTTACTAATTGCAGCAGCACCCCCATGTTACTAATTGCAGCACCCCCGTGTTACTAATTGCAGCAGCAGCACCCCATGTTACTAATTGCAGCAGCACCCCCGTGTTACTAATTGCAGCAGCACCCCCGTGTTACTAATTGCAGCAGCAGCACCCCATGTTACTAATTGCAGCAGCAGAGACCCCTCTTACTCCACTTACATAAGCCCCAGTCTTCCTGTCAGACATCGTGCTTCATGCATCAGGAGAGCCCGACATCGCCCAGGATGCAGCAGCAACACTGCCCTGAGTTACTAGTTGCAGCAGCAGCGCCCCATGTTACTAATTGCAGCAGCAGCACCCCATGTTACTAATTGCAGCAGCAGCACCCCCATGTTACTAATTGCAGGAGCACCCCCGTGTTACTAATTGCAGCAGCACCCCCGTGTTACTAATTGCAGCAGCACCCCCATGTTACTAATTGCAGCACCCCCATGTTACTAATTGCAGCAGCACCCCCGTGTTACTAATTGCAGCAGCACCCCCGTGTTACTAATTGCAGCAGCAGCACCCCATGTTACTAATTGCAGCAGCACCCCCGTGTTACTAATTGCAGCAGCAGCACCCCATGTTACTAATTGCAGCAGCACCCCCGTGTTACTAATTGCAGCAGCACCCCCGTGTTACTAATTGCAGCAGCAGCACCCCATGTTACTAATTGCAGCAGCAGCACCCCGTGTTACTAATTGCAGCAGCACCCCCATGTTACTAATTGCAGCACCCCCATGTTACTAATTGCAGCAGCACCCCGTGTTACTAATTGCAGCAGCACCCCCGTGTTACTAATTGCAGCAGCACCCCAGTGTTACTAATTGCAGCAGCAGCACCCCATGTTACTAATTGCAGCAGCAGAGACCCCTCTTACTCCACTTATATAAGCCCCAGTCTTCCTGTCAGACATCGTGCTTCATGCATCAGGAGAGCCCGACATCGCCCAGGCTGCAGCAGCAACACTGCCCTGAGTTACTAGTTGCAGCAGCAGCGCCCCATGTTACTAATTGCAGCAGCAGCACCCCATGTTACTAATTGCAGCAGCAGCACCCCCATGTTACTAATTGCAGCAGCGCCCCCGTGTTACTAATTGCAGCAGCACCCCCGTGTTACTAATTGCAGCAGCACCCCCGTGTTACTAATTGCAGCAGCACCCCCGTGTTACTAATTGCAGCAGCACCCCCATGTTACTAATTGCAGCACCCCCATGTTACTAATTGCAGCAGCACCCCCGTGTTACTAATTGCAGCAGCACCCCCGTGTTACTAATTGCAGCAGCAGCACCCCATGTTACTAATTGCAGCAGCAGCACCCCATGTTACTAATTGCAGCAGCAGAGACCCCTCTTACTCCACTTACATAAGCCCCAGTCTTCCTGTCAGACATCGTGCTTCATGCATCAGGAGAGCCCGACATCGCCCAGGCTGCAGCAGCAACACTGCCCTGAGTTACTAGTTGCAGCAGCATCGCCCGACTCAATGGTCCCCCCCTATTCTCCCCCTCCACCCATTTTAATACTTGCAGCAGCACATTCCACACTGGTTATGGGGAAGGAGCCGGACCCCAGGCACACCCACAAGCAGGGCCCTCCCATTGTTTGTAGAGCCCCCACCCAGCTGCAGTAGCACGGCCCCCACCCTGTTGAAGGGGAAGCTGCAATACGCCCACCATTTCCTGGTTGTAGGTACAGCGGCAAGCAGAGCCCCCACCCTAGATCAAAGGCAACAGCACGCAAGCCGCGGCCCGGGGCTGCAGACACTACACCGGCAGTAGGGTCAGCAGCACAACCCCCAAAGCCCAGCCCCACCGCCGTGAAGATGCAGTCACCCGCCACCCTCGCCCCGGGGGCAGTTTGCAGCCTCCCCTTCCTAGTTGCAGCGCTTGACTCGTGTCCCCCGTCCTCCTCCCAATTGCCCCTTCTCCCCATTGATGAAGATAATGTTGGGGTGTGTTGGAGTCCGAGCCCCCGCGCTTTGATCATACCCCTTCCTAGGGTGGCACCTCCTTGCCCTAGTGCCCCGTGCCAGAGCCTACCTTGATGATGCTGCTTCTCCGGGGGATGCCCGCCTTACCGTCCCTTCGGTCGGGGCTGGGGGGCGGCTCCTCGGGCCCCCCAGGGGGTACGCAGTCCCCGTTGGACACCCCCGGGCTGAGGACGCAGCCCTCGCCGGCCCCCTCCGCCTTGAGCGCGCCGGCCCCAGGGGGGGAAGAGGGCAGGCTGCCCCCGGTCTCCTCGGCGCCCCCTCCCCGGCCGCTCTCCGCCATCCTGCCGCCGCCGCCGCCTGCCTCCGCCTCTTCCTCCTCCGCCTCTTCCTCCTCTGCGGGTCTGAGAACCGAGAGCTGAGGCTGGAGAGCCCGGAGGAGGGCGGCAGGGAGGGAGGGGCGGGACCAGGGCGCCCCCAGCCCCTGCCACCGGAGGATGGGGGTCTGCGGGGGGTGGGCACGCCCCCCCCCTCTCCCCACCGTGCTGGAGGCTGCAAGGGAGGGGTGATCCTCTCACCATCCACACCCCTCCCCCCCCCCCCCTACGGACAGGGGGCTAGACCACCGGGGGCATTAGGGCACAGATCAGGGGGCTGCCACTAGGTTGGGGGCTGAGACCACCCAGGAGGTCGGACGGTGTGAGGCTAGGGGGGACACATACTCTGAAGTGAAAGGTGTGTGTGAGGGGGCGGGAGGGGTAGATTAGACAGACCGAGGGCATGGAACTGGAGTAAGGGGGTAATTCTTAACCATTCGTAGAAAAATCGGTGCACCCAGGAATGCTTGTCCAACATAGCTTCCGTTTGAAGTGCTTCGCACGGAATGTCTATCTTGAGGCAATTAATTGTATTGACACGGGTCGTTTTCGACACACATTGAGGGTCAAATCAAATGGCCTGACCCTACGAATGAGGGTCACTCGAGAGCTGTGGACAGCATTGCATCTAGAGAGCTCCTGGTGTTACGTGTCAGCTTCTGTTTTTAGCTCTTGCTTTCCGATATATTATTTTGATTTTTACCAGCATTATATCTGAAATATAGGGACAGAGGGGCAGCCCTCCTCATCCATTGGTCTGTTGTTGTGTCATTCCCATTTTTGTTCTGCCCACTACTACATCATGGAGTAATGAGTCTGCCCATTTCAGCCATTGGCTAACTTCACTGCGAGTGAGGGCATTCTGCTCTTGCACAATGTGCATAAAGTAGTCCCTTTCTAAATGTTTACAAAAATCATTCATCAACATTGGCAAATCCAAAAGCTGGCAGCCAACATCAGCCAGACCTATTGGCTTTGCCAAGGCTTATTTTTTTGCCATTCTGGTAGATTTGCATTTAAAAAAGGGAATGCCAGTCGTGATGACTTTTTAAACAATACGCACGGTTTTGAGATGGTGCAGGCTGGCAAGGGTAGGCGGTGGAGTCCAATCCGGGTATGGCTGATGTGGTCATTTTAGTCAGGCTCTTGCCATGTGCTGCAGCGTGTAAGGTGCATTTAAGGGGGTCCATGGTGGAGCCTGGGAGGCTATGAACCAGGACTCTGACACCTTCAAGATGCAAAAGTACCAGGGCGTCAACAGTAGTTCTGAAGTCGCTTTCTGCGATCAATAGTTCCACTTTCTTTAGTAGAGACAGCAGGTACCAGGCCGCCTTGGATTTCTTGGCCATCTGTTCCTTGAGGGAATGTCGGGCTCCAGGGTGAATGTAATCGGGTCGGGGTTCGAATCCTTCCAGTTTTATGTTGTTGACTCAGGTTTGGAATTGTTTTGCTTGGTGTTATTGGCGATTAGTATGAACTCTCTCTAGAGAACACTACGTCGCCACATGATAGGATTCACCCCCCACAAACACCCGGCTTCATTGTAAATGATGTTGAATCATAACTCAGGACTCCCATCCTTGCGCAGCAGTCCGTTGTCCTCTAGCTAGGTTTGCCCTCTACAAATACCTCTACATATACATATATGCTCCTGTTATATGTAAGTACACACGTCTTGACCTGTACTGGAAACACCAGTTGAGATCCGTAGTCATAAGACCTGGGGCGAGCATAAATGGGTCATCCAGCAGTACAGGAGCAGGGAGCTTGAAACGTAGGAAGGCGTGGGAACAAAAGCTCACGGAGCCGTAGATGTGGGAGGGGATATAAGACTAAATATGGATGGTAGCGGGAGGGATGACACCAGCGTAATAAGAATGGAACCAGTAGCGTGGGATCAGGAGGAAGATGAAAGACAATCAGGTATTGATGAAAATAACCTTACACCAGTGAAATAAAGTCAGGGTGGTCCATGGGGTGGCATAACATTAGGATAGAAAGAAGGGGAGCAAAATATCAGGAGAGAAACAACGAAACACAAGACCACAGTCCACCTTTCGCTGGTATGAAAAATGTACGAAATTGCTACTGCCCATAAATATACCATGAAGATTGAAGATTATGTCATGGTACAGTCATGCAACAGAAAAGAGTCCCAGGCAGTGGCGTAACATAAGTCCACGCAGCTCTCCCCGGTGCGGGGGGGCCCTCAGCAAAAGTGCTAGGTGGTGGGCCAGGGAGGGGCCCCCTCCACGTACTTTGCAGTGAGGCCCCCCTCAAGTTGCATTACGCCACTGGTCCCAGAGTGAATAGACTTCCCCAATAGTACTGATGATAAAGCCAGATTGGCTGCATGATTCTGTATGGACATCAGTTCATTCAATTTTATTGCTTCAGGAAACAATTTATTACAGCAAATCATACAATAATCACAGAAAATAAATACATTAGGATCACAAAATCAATTAAATTACTCATAGAATGCCTTAAAAATCTGGGTCCATTGACTGTGTCACACGTCACCACCGAGCCCTCAAGACAAAAATTAAAACTTAGTCACCATCAAGTGGAAACTTTAACACACAATTACAGTTTTATCATTCCATTTCTCTTACCTCAGGATTTAGCTCAACGATTGGTTGACAAGCGAATAAATAGCACAAGAGATCAATGCAACTTATTTGGCAAATCTATGTCATAGAAATTAATAGTTCTAGAAATGGTAATTATGCCATCGCAAGTAGATGATTCTGTAGGGAGCTCTGTCAAGTCTTCCAACATAAAGCATACGTATCAGAAATGAGAGAATGGCCAAATGGCACATTCAACAAGAGCGGGTCTTCTGATTTAGCTTATCCAAAGAAACAATAATGACTAGGATGACATTTTGACAAAAACAATGTTGCATGACCCCTTACCAAACCCCTAAAGACACTGGCTCTACTAGGTTTTTAGTCCCCTCGTGTTTCAACAACAGTGTCCTTTCGTCCCTCTTGGATTTTAATAATAATATGGAGCCTTTTACCTTTAGTAACACATCATCAAACCAGATTCCCATGAGATATTTTTCAACATTTCAATCAGATAAACCTAAGGGCTTGTAAGAAGCCGTACATTTTCACGATTGACCAGCTAATGTAGCTGGAACAGAGTAATTCTGCTTAAAAACATACAGCAAGGCAGTTTTATCATCTAGCATGCGTTCAGCGACTCTACCCAACTCTAAATTGATTAGCGCTTGAACTGCCTCAAATTTAAGAGTCGCTAAAACACATTACACTCAATCAATGTAAGTTTTTAAAAATTTTTTACTAGATGTTCGATTATACACTACAGCCAAGTACAACAATATTGACAAGGTCTTGCAGGAAAATATTTGCAGCAAAGGGCCAGGTGCACGAAAGCAACAGGATACAAAGTTTTCTTGACCAATGTTTTCTTAGATATAGAAAAAAGCTTTCATGTTTGCTTGCCGGACTAGGAGATCAAAGCAAACGTAAGGAGCTAAAATAGGAATAACGTTTACCCTGAGACTTAAGGGGCCTGATTTGGATCTTGGGGGACGGGTTACTCCGCCACAACGGTGACGGATATCCCGTCCGCCGAAATATAAACCCCATTGGATATTATGGGATATCCGTCAGATCTAAATTAGGCCCTTTAGTTCTTTTCTCGTCCTGCTGAGTAAGACGAGTAGGCAGCCTTTAGTTACACAAGTGTCCAACAGCAAAGATGTGCCTTTATTTTCTGTGTATTAGAACACTTGTTTAAGCTAATTCTGTGCCCTATCCACAGTGCTTGAAATGGACATTCAGAAAAGCAAGTACTCAAGAGGACCTGCTTACTACTGAGAAGTACCGATACTCTCCCTTTCAAATTTAAGAAATGTAGGTACTCGGTACCAGACAGTACTTGCTCAATTATAGCCACACCTTTCCTTTGCACTGCCACCACGGAAAGGAGTCCCTGGCACTCTGATGCCGTATGTCATTGTTTTATTTTATTTTCAGCTAGTCCAAAAGTATCAAACCTGAAGTATTTGTGTATTTTTAGGATACACTGACACAGCATTTACATAGTTGCATTTTACTTCCTTAAGCTGGGACTGGGGGGTGATACAACTGAGCAGAGCTCAGGGGTATTTTGTCAATGTGACTGCGGAGGAAGCCAACACGGTGTCATGAATTAACGCAAGAATCCAAGGTTCCATGGCAAGTTATTAATGGAAGGATAATTGCTAATCCTGAGGCACACTGCCTAAGGTTGTCAATATTCACTGTCAATCTTCCATTCAGGTGTGACCAGGCAGACAAGGAGTGAGGAGATATGGAGTGAGGCTAAATCTGCTAGCTTCATGCAGAGGTAGTGGGATAAGGACACGTGACCTCTGTGCGTGTTGCGTAGCAGTTCTGGACCTCCATAAATGTCAGCGATTGTCCTTCAGAATCGAGGACACACTGCTTTAGAGGTCTCTGGAGTGTTAGCATCAATGAAAGGCATGTTTTGACAAAGATACGGCCCTCAGTATAAGCCAGTAAGTCAGAAGTAACTTATTTCCATTTGTCGCGTAACAAACTACCTCTGCTTCAATTCCAATCGCTGGATCTTGACCTCGCGCAGCGCGTGGAACCAAAGATCCAGTGTGCGAGCAGGGGTGGCTGCTCTTTTGCTCCACCCAAGGACTGAGGGCCCGATTTAAATGTTGCCGGAGAGGGAACTCCACCACAACGGAGTTCACTCCCCTCCAACCTTATGGTCCGCTCATCCAATTTAAATGCGGACTGCCCATAGTTTGACGATGGCGGAGACTACTCTGGAAAAACCTGGCAGAACGGGGCAATGAAAAGTGCTCAATGCTTCCCTCGCCATGTGAGGCAACTCCCATGGCGAGGAAGGAATTGTGTTTTTTTATGTTCAGAACGAAAATCACGCTTTGGGATTTCCTTACGGAAAGTTAAAAAAACTTGGTAAGTTTGCCGTACATCTCCGTCATGCTGATGCCGTACAGCAAAATCACAATGCATTGACAGGAACTGCAATAACAATGGGTCCTACCAATGCTAGAAATGTTCACTGGGCCGGCGGACATTTCTAAATTTGGCAGAGTCTGTATCTATAACTTAAGCCCTTTCCTGATCATGCAGCTTTTTATTGTATTAATGTGTTATTGTGCTTCAACCTAGATTTGCCTATCTCCAAATCGGATTCCCTGCTCCTGGGTAACTTAAACTTTCCTGTGCGTTTTTAGTAGCTGCATGCCTCCCCTCCCTGCCAAAATGATTTGTTTTCAGTCTCTAAACTGCTATCAAAACCATAACTTACATTAATGAGTCCTTGCTCTAGCTAGAAAATGGCTGTTTCTAAAGTTGAGCAACAACTTCCAAACCAGAGAGCAGAGGCGGCACATTCTTAAAAAATTCATAAAACTAACCGACTCAGCAACTCAACACACTTTGAGGATGTACCATCCAGCCAGACAGGAGAAGTGATCTATTTCCTAAACTTAGGGCTTCAAATATAATGCCACCTTTATTTTCAGGAAAATGTTCCCTTTATCCCTTTCAATCATTTGGTTGTTTTACTCACATTAGGATAGGGATCCTCGTGGGATTTTTAGATGCTTCAGTCCCTTTATGGTTTCTACTGTCACTGAAATCTTTGTAGGAAATGTGTATGTATTAATGTTCAAACCTCACGCTGAAACAAAACGAACTGACATGAAATAATATCTAGCTGATAGACCTACTTTGCTTTTTACTTTAACCACCACATTAAGTATCCTCAACCAATAAATGTTCAATATTCCTGCTTCACTGCTCACTTAGAGCGCCATCTTGAATGTGGTAACCGTGTCATATACAAAGTTCCATCATATTTAAATTACATCTCTAAAGGAATCGTAGAATCCTAACATTTCAACGTGGGAGACGAGCAGAGAAACAGTCAGAAGGTTGGAAAGAATACTGCACTGAGATCAGAAGAAGCAAAAATATATATGTTTTTATTGCTCTTGTCTAGTGTCTGTGGGCAGTTGTAGAGTGCAGGTTCGTTGACATTCTGTGCACACCCTTGTCAAGAGCAGGACTCTTAGACGAGGCCTCTTTTGAGGCAAAAAAGGCCCATTTCTTTCTGAAGCAGCCTTGGACTCCTGAATTGTCACAGGTAGTCAAGACTATAATAGAAGCATGATGAAAGTAAAAAGAGTGGATGCAGTCAAAAAACAACCTTCCACCACACCAGACCAATCAACAGGCTGAGCAGAGGAACAAAGCTTGAGGAAAGAATTAGGAACGAAGGAATACCAGCAAGTCCAACAAGAGACCAACAGGCAAACAAGCATAGTTGTAATGTGATTAGGAACTGGTTTGGTCTCCTTTTTATAGCTCAAAATAGGAAGTAAACCTGTGGAAAGAAACAGGAACTGGTAAGCCACCATCTTATCTTCGGCAATACAAAAACTAAATAATGGAAAAAGGAGACCTTAACCAAAGAAAGAAAATATGACAGGGACTACTAAATTATTAAACTCTCATTTTCCATGCCTGCAGCATTACAGAGATGCTGCAGGCAACAACAACCTCATGGCGTGCAATTCTACTGAAACGCTGCCGACAGGAAGCAAACTCACCCAGGACACACTGCACAACGATGCGCGACATCAGACCAGAAAGACACTGCGCGACAGCGTAACATCAAAAACAAAGCCATGGCACCCTCAATGAAGTTAGAAATGTCGAACTCTGGCCCCCGGTAAGCAAGCGCTACACTCTGCCTCTGGGGCGTAACACAGGCCCCTGCAACCCTGGGTGCCCCAATCCTTCAGAGGGCACCCATTCAGCCCAAGGGCATTGAATATCTGTGAGATATGGGAGACTCAGGGGCCCTTCCTCACAATCTATAAAGAGGGGGGGGCATCATGTTGCATATTGCCCCTGTCTGCCTCCTCTTAGGAGCTCCAGGTGTACTAGGGTTTCTCTTAAAACATGCTCTACTCTGCCCTCAGGGTAAGCAGGAGCTCACAGCCCTCTGCTTGCACACACATATTGCAGCGTAAACACTGCCGGAACTGTTCAGTAGCACACAGCCACATTAGCTCTAATTTGTGTCCTGCTCTGCAGTGTTTCCAACTCCATCAGACAGACAGAATAGGAGACGGAAGGAGCCTGCGGGACAACTGTGGAGGCACAGCAGGACGGTCCACCTGCAAACAAAGAACCTCTAGCTCCCGCACACACGTTAACATAAAACCTTGGTCATGGCCCAGTACAACGAAAGCTTGACCATTCCCAGCCCGACTGAGAAACTGAAGAAACTAGAACCAGGCCAATAGAGCAGGTAAGTAACACAGGAGCTGGATTTTATTGATTAAAAGGTCCTGATTATGATATTGGCGGAGGGGATACTCCGTCACAAACATGACGGATATCCTGTCCACCATATTATAAGTTCCATAGGATATAATGGAATTGTAATTTGGCGGGCGGGATATCCGTCACGTTTGTGGCCGAGTAACCCTTCCGCCTAGATCGTAATCAGTCCCTTACTGAGTAATGCCTGTAGTGGAGCCCCACCACACTGTCATACTCAGTTTTTACTACTTGGCTGAGAGTGAGATCTTGAGTGACTTTGGAAGGGTCTCAGACTTCATATATCTATAGCCGCATGCATAGGAAGCCACCAATCAGAGCACTTTGACTAAAGGAGTCTATATCAGTGTATCTACAGTCGCTATAGCAACAATATTTACGTTGTCATTTTCATAGCATCAGACTACATCGTCAGTACATATAGGTCATCTACTTTACATCATGTTGTCAATGTCTTTCCATTGTAACCTCCCCTAAATCCAACCCATAACTCCTGGCCTTAACCCATCCCTTAACCCCATCTTTACCACAATCTCTTGAACAGCGGCGACTCCTCTGCTATGGCGGAGTAGCATTGCCCCCCGAAAACGTCAGGAAAGGTAAAATAAAATGATAATTATGTTGTAATATAAATGATGTTCAGTGGACCAGGTGTAGATTAGGTAAGATGGGTTTATTAAGTAGTTAAGATCAAGAATGTAGAGCCCCACCAGGAGCAGCCTTCCTGCTGCTCAGCCCATACTCCAACTGACTCTCTCAGACATCCAACATTCCATGCATCACCACGCACCAACGTTACACTCCACACTCACGCTGGCTGAGCAGCAGGTATAACATATCTCCCTTCTTTACAAAAGCTAGAATAACATTAGCGACTACTCCATGCATATCTACAAATAGCAAAACGAGAGGCAAGAAACGTGCATGGAAAGATCAGGTGGAAAAAGTCAAACACATGCTGCAGAACTCAGTAAGCAAACATATTGTCAATTTAAATATAGAGATGGTACACGTCACAATATCAAATGTAATAAGAACATGCATGTAACTTATTAATTGTAAAAGACCATGCAAGATAATCAAAATTAAAAAAATTAAGATCTAAATGTAATCAGAAAACATGCAAGTAACTTGTTGAGTGCAAACATATTGTTATTTTAAATATAGAGAGATGGTACACGTCAACATGTCACTATGATCATACACTCTACCATATGCATGCCAATCAGAACAAAGAAAACAATACATAAATAAAGCACACCTCGCTCATCTTCTCCCTTTCCATCAACAAAAACAAATCATACACTCTACCACACCACAGCTCCTCTACCAAACCCCTAATGCCACAAACATGCAAACTGGTCAGGCTGACATGAAAGACAACAAGTAGGGAACCAACCACAGAAGGTGCAGTAGAGACCAGCCCATAGCAAAAGAAAAAAACTTCACAGGTTGGTTACACCCCCACAATCATACCACACTAAAACATCACCATTAACCTTATGAGTGGGAGATTCACTTACAACCATCGCACAAATCCACACAACAGTGGTAGACAAAAGTGACTTATTCCCATACAGTCATCTCAACCATAACGCCTATATATGTGGGTGATTACCCTAGAATCAACCCCCAACCACACAATTGTGGTAGACGTGAGTGACTTAACCACGAAAAGCCATCTCAAACACAACACCAACAGTGGGTGATTTACCTACATCATCTCACAACCACACAATAGTGGTAGACCTGAGTGACTTAACCACGAAAAGCCATCTCAAACACAGCACTAACAGTGGGTGATTTGAATTCATCATCTCACAACTACACAATAGTAGTAGACCTGAGTGACTTAACCACGAAAAGCCATGTCAAACACAACACCAACGGTGGGTGATTTACCTACATCATCTCACAACCACACAATAGTGGTAGACCTGAGTGACTCAACCAGTAATCTCAAACAGAACACCAACAGTGAGCGATTTACCTACAATCATCCCACAACCACACCATAGTGGTAGACCTGAGTGACTTAACCACGAGCAGTCAAACTCATAACACAACAGTCATCCCAACTGTACAACCTAGAAGTGGGCAAACAAGTCAGAAACACCCCACACATCAGCAAAAAAAGTCATCTCAAACACATGTGACTTACACTATAACAGTCCATCCAATCTCAACAGACGGAATTAATAAAATAACCACACAAAAATAACTCTGCATGAAAGCAACATACGTTAGTACCACTAACCAAGATCACAGTAAGCAAAGAGCACCCAACACCACACACACCTGTCACCATAAGAGCCTTGCACTGAACTCACATGACACAACTTCACAACTCAACACATTGACAATACCCACTCTCAAAGGTATACAGGACAACCCAAACCTCCCACACCTGTACTTTCATCACATGTAGCCAGCGTCGGATTGGTAACGCGTGCACTCAGGCAATGCCCAGGGGGCCGGTATCCGAATTCCAACGGAGGGCTACTTTTTTGAGCAGCCTGGGGGCCGATTTGGGCAGTTTCTGCATTGTTCGATGCCGCCAGCGGCCCAGTGGGTGCCTGAGTGGCCTTTCTGGAGGTAGATGGGCGTCCATTACCTCCCTTTTTTGAATGGCAGAGGTGTCACTCCGTTTCTCTCGCTGGCCCGGCCCATTAATATATGCATATTGAGCAGGGGCAGGGGGCCTGAGCAAAAGTGGCCTCACTTGTTTCCAGGTGTGTTTCACCAGTGTAAACTAATCTGTGCATTTTTTTTAAACCAACCCCCCTCCCCTTTTTAATAACATTTCCCTGAAGCAGTGTTTTGCAGAAAGGCAATATGCAAATGTGGGCCACTTTTTTTAGCGTGCCCGGGCCGATTTTTAATCCCAATCCAACCCTGCATGTAGCACTACATCTGTCAATTGCTGGAATAACCCGGAAGTCAGTCCGACAGCATCCAAGACAACAAGGGCAGTTTTTGGCTCCAAAGCAGCCCTCCCAACAAACACAAGAATTTCCCTAACTGATGGCTGCGAACAGATCTCCAGAGCGTCACGGGCCCGCCCAGCTGAGACAGTTTACGAATGCATAAAGAAGGGAGAAACACAATAAGTGCCATCATGAGCAATAGACAATGTCTTGATAAACCACCAGTGAGCGAAATCTCACTCGAATTGAAACAATCCCAAACCAATTCAGTCTTACCAGCCTGCCAACGTAGAGAAATTGATCAGCAGTAATGTCCATGAAAATTGTCCATACCGCTCCATTCACTTTTAATATGAATGCCCAATAGGGCTGAAACTCTCCCCCGTTCAGCACGGTGACGAGCATAGCAGAGACGACACACCAATATAGGCTCCAGCACCCGGAACTCTGCCACACCAAACCTTCAGGTGCTGGAAATGACTCCAATATAGCGGCACGCACAACTGAGGAGCGCAGGGTGGCTCTGGGCGCGTATGCTCAGCACAACGTCACTCTGCAGAATGCTGAGCCATGTGCTGCCGAACACCTTGAACAGCTCCAAGCGGCTCCGACGACAAGGTGAGGGGTGCACAAGTAACTCACGACCCATTCAAATGTAGCATTTAACGGGCAAGTAGCACTCAACGGGCATACACCGTCAACACCGCCATCTATCCAAAAAACGCATAGCTCACCAATGTCACAAGTGGTTCAAAGGCACATTGCTGGTCCCGCAGCTAGCTTCACAAAATCGCAATCGAGACCATGCCTTCGTCAGTTTCCTCCTTTTAAAAACCGTTCACTTTGACTGGACACAACGCAACACGCTGCAAACACAAATTTCCCTTTAAGCCTTGCCAAATCCTATTAACTGGGATAACTGGTAGAGCCCAGGTTGTCATCAGGCACATGAAGCTCATGAAAGTAAATAAAAGAAGCCCATCCTGCTAGGCTGCCCGGTCTCAAAGTCACTGGTGGGGCTGCAGGGTTGCTGTGCTTACTGTATTTTCGTGTACCTATAGTCACTTTAAATTCCGCGTAAAGTCTTTCGCTCCTTCAGGTTTCTTCGGGTTCTCAGTTTTCAACTTTTTTTTTTCATTCAATTAAATGCACATAGGTTCTTGTTCACCAAATCGTTGCCAAAATGTTGTAATATAAATGATGTCCAGTTGACCAGGTGTAAATTAGTTAAGATGGGTTTAATAAGTAGTTAAGATCAAGAGCTATAATGAGGTGCCCCACCAGGAGCAGTCTTCCTGCTGCTCAGCCCATACTCCAACTGACTCTCTCAGACATCCAACATTCCATGCATCACCACGCACCAACGTTACACTCCACACTCACACTGGCTGAGCAGCAGGTATCACAAATTAACACTCGTTTTATTTATCCTTTCCTGCCGAGTCTTGGGGGCGGGGCCTGGGAGTGACAGGCACTGTGAGGAGTGGTAGTGCTTTCCCATCACTGCGCATGACAATTTGGCCAGCTGTCTCACGCTGGCCAAACCGTCATGCGCAGTGAAAGCTCTCTCCAATCCTAGTAACGCAGCTGGGTTGGAGAGAGTAGGCACAGACTCACAGTCTGTCCTGGAGCGCAAATCGAGGGCACTCAGGCCAATCCTGAAGCTGCTCTCATGTGTGAGAGCAGCTTCAGGATTGGCCGCAGGGCATTCTGGGAGCCTGTGCCTTCCCTTCCTACAGTGAAGAGGAGCAGAAGAGCTCGATGGGGACGGCTGCAGGTAAGTTTTTTTTATTATTATTTTTTTCCCCACCTGCAACCCTTATACACCCCCTGTCTGCCCGGCTGCTCGTCCAGCACACCGGCCGCTACTGCTCTTGAATGTACCTACAACACAGACCTCTTTCCCTAGAACTAACCCCAGCCTCTAACAGTAACCTTAATGTTAAATGACAGTGTGACTTATGATAATGTAACTGTTATCGTGTAAGTGATGCTACTGTAAAACTAGCTGGCCGAGTACATGTGACTCTAGTGTAATTGGAAAGGGGTGGTATGAGAAGCTGGTTTGTGGGATAGCACTCAATAAATCAGTGTCAGTCAGTGCTTTTACTTCAAATAGAAAAAGAACCTTAATTTACATACAGCCAAACACTACGACAAAATCACAAATATGTACAAAATGACAGTAGATAAAAATACACCAGAACCACCTGGATGCATATCTTCAACCCCAGGGTTTTAGGCTAGCACTAAAACGTTACCTCCTAAAGCAATCTGCCAAGTTTCATGCTACGAAAACCCAGGCCAGAGGCTTTAAAACAGTGGAATGACAATCCACGCCCTTAACACATTTATCATTAGTAGAAATACAGGCCTACAGACTTTAGCATGACTTTTAATAACACTTAAAATCGTGCCTTCAAGCTTTAAAAATCACTGCTTACAAAACCACAGAAATGCCTACTATCTGTGGGTTAACCATGGGTCTTTAACTAGAGAGATAAGTCTATGCACTAGCCCGACCTAAAATATCATGAGTGCTCCAGTGGGGGATGAATTTTATCCCACCTGATGAAATTTGATACCCAGAGGTATTTATTGGGTGCGATAGGCATTGCATAATATGCAGATGAGGTGTTTTATGCACCAAAAGTGGAATATTCCTATATTTTCAGGACATTGCCCCAGCACATAGCAGGATTGACCCGCCAATATGTACTGGGGGAAATTGTGAGATAATTACCGGGTGTGGTGAACGCACACTACTGACCCCTGCACAAAACAGCGATTTGCACAAGAGCCAGAATTTTCTCTTCCCGTTTCAACGAGGCCCCACATCTCTTATTAGAGATACGGGCGTAAAGAAATAGCCAGACCTAAATATTTCTACATAAACCTAAGGTCACTCCACCAATGGACTATGCAAAGCTCAGCCGTGCTTAATTTTAGGAGGGCCGAGCTCGCAAGCTTCAGCCTGCTATCCTGGCTGTTTACATGGTTCCCTAGCAACCAGGCAGCCAATCAGACTCGACCAGGTACACGGCTGGACTCTTTGTTACAGCCGCCTTGATGTTTCTTTTAATTAGTAAAAAGTGCTTAATTGTTTCACTCTCTGCAGACACCCCGCCTTTCTTGGGGTCCCCACACTCTCTACCCGGCCCAGTCATAGCTGCCTCAGCTCCCCACGGAGGCCATCACAACCAGCACCCCTCCACTCCCCCCCCCGCCTATCTTGCAGACAAGCTCTCTCTCTATCTGGTGGTTCTTGACACACCTGCACCCAGGACACCTTCAGACCGCAGACTAAGAAGTGTAAAAAAGAGAAGAACGAGGCAGCAGGCCTTCTCCATCGATGCACCCAGGATCTGGTGCAGCCTCCCTGTACCAATGAGGACTGCCCAGTGGCGGTTTGCATCTACGCGGGGGCGGTCGCTCGCCCAAAAATATTAGTATTAAAAAAACTTACCTGAACCGATGTCCTCCGTTCCGGAACTCCTCCCAGGAACTGGATGCAGAGCGGGCACCAATCCTGGTGCTGCTCCCATGCTGTGAGAGCAGCGTCCTGATTGGAGAGAGCGACCTCACTCTCCGCTCCGAGGACACTGGAGCCCTGCACTTACTGTAACCCAGCTGTTTTAAGACAGCTGGGTTAGAGGTATCAAAGTGCACGTGTGGCTGGCTGTCGCAAGATGGCCAGCCAAAGAGACATGCGCACTTTGAAAAGTGCACAATCAGCCAACCCTCCTCCCTGCTACCGTCATTCAGCAGCGGCCCCGCCCCTGTTCTCCGCTCCACTCAGGACAATAGGACAAAAAATAAAATGGTAATGAATTACCATTTTATTTTTCATCTGTGGGTGTAATTTAAGTGGGGCGACGCTCCTCCGCTCCAACGGAGGAACCGTCCCTGCGGCTGCCTCAACGCTGCTTCAATTTAGAAACAAGAGCACTACATCAAAATACATCAACCATCCACATCTCAGCTCCCTCTTTCATCACTCGTTGACCTTATGCTTGTCTTTGACCCTGTACACTGTTTCGCAGCCTTTTGGCTATGTTTGCGCTATGGAAATACCAGATACATCTATACATACGTTTGTTGTTTCTTTGTTCTCTTGTGCCTAACCATGTCTTGTGACCTGACTCTCAGATCGGAGTTGACATTTCATTTATTTTTGTTAGGAGATGCGATTTGAAGTTGGATTGATCCTTTCATCAATTTTTAAAATTTTAAAAAAAAATAAAATCTTTCTATTAGTTTTCGGTTAACAGTGTGCCCAACAATGGGGCATAGTAGAAAGCGCATCACTAACATACGTTTATGCATGAATCACCATAAAATAATAAAAGAACAATAACCAGAACGACAACATTAACGCGTAGCGGCACAGTCGTTTTGCTTCGCTTCCTTATCATCCTAAGCATTGATACAGTTCCAGGAATACAGTCATGTTTCTATCCCCCTTTCGTCACTTCCTCAGTGGTTTTTCAATGCAATATTATGTAGCCACCCCAAATATGCAGGCCTTTACGCCCTGTCCCCCTCGCTAGCTGGTTTGCCCCCTTAGCTCGCCCGACCCTTTCATTACATAATGCATGTTTGTTGTGCTGCAGCAAGCTGAGCATAAGATCCCTTGAGGCTCTGTTTGAACACACTAATGAGGAAAGCTCTGATGATGTAACATTGCTTTAATGAAACTTATGTCTCAATTAATTAATTGGCATAGGTTCTACGCTTGGAATGGCTGAATTATGTAGCAGTTTAGGGATTTTCCTTTTTTTTTATTATCAATTCCACAGAAGAATATTCCAAGTAATGTTCTTTGAGAATGCCTAATTTGCAGGGGAACGATCATCACATTTAATGGTGCTTTTAAGGATGGCTGTCACCCCCCTCCCTCCTACAGAATATGTTCTAGTTATAATTTCATTGACTATCCTCTTCTTTAGTTTGAGCAGCTGAAGTGACACATGGTCCTGTGGTTACCTATGGGCTTGGTTAAATAAAACACTTTGGGCCACATTACGATGCTGTTTGGACCGCAACCGACAGCTTGTCGGTTGCGATCCGAACCGCCAACCGACGCATTACGATGCGTGTGGTCAGAGGCAGCAGGCGGAGGGACCGACCAACGCCTTCTGACAGGCTCATGGAGCCCGTCGGACGGTTGGAAACTCCTTATACTCCCTTAAGGACGGCATTTCCGCAGACGGGATTATGATGTCGGTTTCCAACAGCCTTTCCATGTCGGCCTTTTCGACATGGAAAGGCTGTCGGAAAGCGACATTGGGGGCCCCTAGCAGGGCCTCCTTCCCCCTGGCCCTCCGCATCTGGGGGGCACCTATGGTGCCCCCCTGAAAATCCCTGCACCGTGTGACAGGCACCGTGAGATGCCTGCCACACGGTGCAGAGAATTTCACAAACTCCCATTTCTCAATGGGAGCTTGTGCTGCGGGCAGTTTTCACCCGCCGCACAAGCTCCCATAGAGAAATGGAAGTTTGCGACAGCACCATGTGCGGGTGCATCGTGATCAGGTGTTCGGAACCGCCGACCTATGGTCGGGCTGTTTCCTCACCAAAACAGTGTCGGTCGGAGGCAACTCCGACCGACACTTTAATCAGGGCCTTTGTGTAGCTGTAAACCTTCACACTACAAAAGGGGCGGACTGCACCTAAGGCCGCCATTACATATATCGATCAAATTACACATACAATAAGTCAAATTGTGGTCCATTGATTTTTTTTTTGTTGAGAAATTTGAGATTCACCCCCCCCCTCCAAATATCACTGACTAAGCTACGCCCCTGATTGCAATGCTCAGAATTTCAAATGGTTCTCTAGAGCCAATCAAAAATGCCTCCATTCAGTACAAGCCATCTTCATGGCTGAGAGCAATTGTCCATGTGCTGCATAATCTCATGGGCAGACTAGCTGTAGGGACTAGCAGCCCATTGGCTACTTGCTCCCACACCCCAAACTCCCTACATGAAAATCTAGAACCTCACTTCTGAACAACTTGCATCAAAGAGGCCAGGAGAAGAGACTCATGTCTGTGAGAACAGGACTTTCACATAGCAAAAGAGGGATACGCTGCACCCTCAGACTCCCCGGGACTAGTGGCACTAGTCCTCTGCAAACTGTAGGTAAAACAAAGCTCTGGATCCGAAGATTCCCTGGCCGTCGGGCCCTCTGTTGGACTGCCCAAATGCAGATGGTCTAGTGCATTATGGGAACTGTAGTTCTGCCGTCCATGAAGTTACAGGCAGCTACCATGCTCCCCGGGACCACCGGACGTCCAAGTACCTTTTTCCAAGGATTACCGCTGCCAAGGCTTGTTGGTCACCAGTCTGGTAACCGACCCCTTCACTTGAAGCTACATCTAGAGGGAACTCCATACAACCTTCGACCAACATCAGCAACCCCCCAGTTGTTGTGTTTTTGCATGTTGTTCCCTCACAACACTGTGTAATCGGTAAAGGAAGCTCTCGTGAGGCTCCCGTTTAGCACCAGAGACAGCCAGGACAACTCTTCACCGGGCTCCACGGGCCTGGTAAAATTGAACTGATTGTCATGGCCTGGTCCTGGTACCCGCATCACCTTTACCCTGCAAGGGTACCACGCAACTCAACCTGCAAGTGACCGATTGTCACTAGTGGTTTTTCCCACTGACCGCAATGTTAAATTTTCCCTATATTATTTTGCACTGATTTTATATTGCTTCTAAAATCTATAACTCCGGTTACATGTATGCTATTCCGTTCATTTTGGTGTCTAAATTAAGATAAAAGTACACTCAAATTGTATAACTCGGTGTTGTATTTCTCTTGAGTCATATCAATTAATTATTGTCCATGTTGGTACTCTGAAATGCTTAACACATGTTCCTCTAGTAAAGCCTGACTGCCCTTTGCCACACAACCTGGACTGAGCTAAGGATTTATTAGTGTGAATACAAAGACCATCTTTGGGGTTTGTGACAGTATTGCTAACCAGCATCACCACATAATACTCCACCTTCCTAAAAGGATATACTAAAGTTGTGCTCAGAATTTGGCGGGAGAGATGCACACCTTCATTGTTCACCACCTTAACCAACGACGACATACCCAGGAATATAAAGGCCAGTGGTAGAAATGGGCAAAGGGGATGGAATAAGAGAGCAATCAGAGACACTGAACTCGAACATTCTGATTTGCCACTTCCACTAGTCAGTGATGTCTGCAGGCTGTAGTGGATACCTAAAGGCAAAGAGATATCTACAGCAACTTGGCATGACATTTCAGCACTCGACAGTAATAGTGAATGGATATGACTCTGCAATAGCGCTGCATAATAGGCTTTCTGTACTTTTATGTGACATTGGCAGTTCCTGAAACTAAACAAGCAAATAATGAGTATCTTAAATCTATGTTCCCTGACACTTCACCCTGTGAATTGAATATCTACTTCGTCTTTGGTCACTATACACTCTCTATGAAAGATGAGTCATCGTTTCTACTCGACTCGTGTAGCACTACAAGGTAACTACAATTTGTTAAATATTCTGCAATTTCTTATCTGAGCAACTTGAGTGAACATGCTAGAACTCTAATACCTTCTGCTTTAAGATGTATACCTAGCATGAGCAAGATAGCCTCATAGTGCTATCTGTTCCATCACAGGATAACCCTCAAGTGAATGCAACAAACCCATATTAGCATCCAAGTTCTTATAAATGTTCAACTAGTTCATTGTTAATTCCCTCCAAAAACATGTTTTTCAGATATACTTCTCTAAATCTAAAGGAAGCAATTGGTCTTTAGCAAAAGAAATCCTAGTCTACATAGCAAGATTCTGGCTGAACAACCCTGTATAACCATTATCCAGCAAAGGTGCCATGGGCCACGAGGAAAGTTATATTCCTAAACCCAAAATGGCTGCCATATCTCCAGGCTGTGTGAGAGTTCATGGACTGGTGCTTGTTGTTGAAATGATGTAACGTAGTGTGTTTTTTGTGCATGTGAAACCTCAGTCCAGGCAATGCTGACACTCTGCAGGAACCGTCAGCCTTTTCCTCCCTGGGAAAGCAATGTCTTTAGCTCTGCTTCCTCACAGTGCACCCGTCTCTCATAGGCTGCCATCTCCTTGGTTTGTCTCATGGTTTATCAGGATATTATGCATACAATTCTTTTAGCAAACATGGAGCATGAAAATTAGAAGCAAGTTTCAATCCATCATATATTACAATCCCCCAAATATAATAATATTTCTTACAATTATTGCATTTAACATCTTATGTCTCTTGTGCACTTTCCGCATTCACATGAACTGTTTTAACAAAAGATACATGAAAAACTGAGTATATCCTCATAATCTGGGGTAATTTCATATTGCACATTAAATGGATTTAAAATCTGTTTGATCACAAATGCACCCACAAACTTAGGTTGCAATTTAGAAGATTTTTTCAGATGCAATTATTTATGTGAGTAACCATACTTTCTCACCTGCAACATATTGGGATGCTGGACTTTTCTTGCGTTCAACATGGATCTTAAAAGTATCTTTGTTTTTTTCAGAAACTTTATGGCTTGATTTCTGAATATTAAATAACTCAGTTAAGTGTTCTTGCATCAAAGGAACAGATGCAGACAAGGACTGAGCCACTAGAAATAAGGGGATAATGGCCATACATATCAAATAAAGATGACAATACAATAGATGAGTGTTCAATGTTATTGTATATTGGCTCTGCATGCTACACTGCCTTACTCCAATCCTCCTCTTTGGACAGGTTTGATTCCTCAAATTCTGTTCAATACATTGATTCCACCTCTTAGTCTGTCAATCTGTCTGAGGATGGTAATTGGTAGAGAGAAGAACGTCAATATCTAACTCTTTACGCACGTAAGCTTAGAACTTTGAAATAAATTGAGACATTCTGTCGGTATTCAGAACCTATTAGACACCTTGTAATTGAATAACGTGTTGTAGAAAAGTCCGTGCTAAGCCTTTAGAGGTGGGCGATCAAGGCAAGGATGTGAAATGAACAATTTTTGTAAAATGGCCACAACCACAAGAATCACTATGCAACCTTGACTTTTGGGTGATTCTACAAGAAAATCCATTGACAGTGTATGCCAAGATCCAAGTGAATTAGGCAAAAGTCACAAAAGAAAGACCCATTGGTTTACTGTGCGAACTCTTAAATTGTGTACAGATTGAAAATGTTTGTACATAACTCAACGTCAGCTAATAGACTTGAGCACCAAAAATATCTCCTCACTGCTGCCAAAGTCTTAGCACTTCCAGGATGCCCAACCAGTTCATGGCCTCTTGTCGTAACTGGATTGATAGTTTTTCCTTGATATAACAATCCATCTTCTTCATGTCTATTTTTTTGTTCTCTTAACAAGCTTCTTTATCAATGGATTCACTTTCTGCACATACTTCTGTCAGAAATTAATCAACATTCATTAGAGTAATGGAATGATCATGTAACACATTGGAAGATAAAATTAATTGTGACTCCTTTGACAACTGAATTACAATTGAATTACAACCTCTAATTGTTCTCGTCATGATAGAGCATCGGCCATACCATTCTTAGACCTGGTCTGTAGTTTATCATACAATCATAGTGAGAATAAAACAAGATCTATCCAAGTTGCCTGGAAGTGTGCACTCTGGTTGATTTCAGAAATTGCAAATTTCTGTGGCATTAGTGCACACTTTATAGTGTGCTTGGCCCCTAACAAATAATATCTCCACTCTTACAGAACAAAACTCTCAATGGGCAAAAGTATCCTGCCAGTGATTGCATAGTTTAACTCTGCTGGTGAAAATTCCGTAGGAAAGTAAGTACTGGTTAAACCTTGCCAGTGATTCGATTTCTCTAAAGTAAAACACTTCCCCTAGCATGATAGGAAGTATCTGCCCAAACTAGGAAATTACTTTGTACAATAGGATGTTACAAAATTGAAACACAGGAAAATCTCACTTAAAAACAGCCTACTCTGCTCTTTATGACATAATAAAAACTGTTCTCTTTCACATAAAATGGGTTATGATTTCAGACAACCGATTAATGAATTTCTGTTTAAAATTAAAAATGCACCAAAAACTTTGAATAGCCTTGGTGGACATTTGTGTGGGCCCCTGAACAATTGCTAACAATTTCCTTTCTTTCATCATAATGCCCAGGAGTGTAATTTTGTACTAAAAAACTCTCCATTATTGGTATTCAAAATATTTTTATCCTTGGTGATTTCTTAATAGCTGTAATACTGCCTTAACATGTGAAATGTGAGTTTCCAAGGTTTCAGAAAGAAACAAGATATCATCTTAAGAGGTAATGCAGAACAGATCCAAAATTTCTTTCAATACCCCATCCAAAAATACTGAAATGCTACAGAACAAGAGTTAAAAGGGTATTCAAACAACCCAAACTTGATATGGAATGCCATTTTCCATTCATCACTCTCTCGGACTCTGAATAGAATGTAATCTCCCTTGAGGTGCAATTGTGCATTTTGAAGATGCATACTGGTAGGAAGCCCAGAGGGCAGGTAGGTATAGGAACAGGTACTTTATTAAGGAACAAGTTACAAGTAATGACCTCCACCAGAAAGTAGGATGTAACATGCTCAGCCTCTAGCTGTAGACAGAAACTCGAACGGAGAGGAATAGAACACTCACACTTATGATATCATGCGTGCCACATGACTCAACATTCAACACCAGGCTAGAACAGAGGACAGGATACCACACATCTTCCCTCTCACAGAGAACAGAAGCACAATAAAGTACAAGACACAAAATAACACAACAAACAGAACACATAATGGCTAAAGTTAAGGAACACAACATGTTTGACTTATAATACACAAATAACACTGAAACAATGAAAGCAAACTAAAACCTTATAAGCCATGCATACACCATTCTATAAATAAATTCAAAACTAAACACCAGCATACACAACATCACAGAGGGCAAATGGCAACACATAAGCTCATACACCTCCTCACACAGGGAATTCAACTGCACACCCATACAGGGCACACACAACCACAAATAACCTCAACATCAATATTATGCATGGCCATCACACCCAACAAACATCACACAGCAGTACAACAAAGCGGAGTACACAAATTCTACACAAAGAGCATATAGGCCTTCAACCGAGTGGAATAGGCGCCCTTTACACAATCAGCACACAGGCCTTCAAACCAGTGAAATATCAATCAATCAAGCATTTGTATAGCGCGCTACTCACCCGGAGGGTCTCAAGGCGCTAGGGGGAGGGGGGTCCGCTACTGTTCGAACAGCCAGGTCTTGAGTTGCTTCCTGAAGGAGAGGTGGTCTTGGGTCAGGCGGAGGTGGATGGGTAGGGAGTTCCACGTCTTGGCAGCCAGGTAGGAGAAGGATCTTCCTCCCGTTGTGGCTCTTCGGATGCGGGGGACGGCGGCGAGGGCGTGGTTGGTCGATCGTAGCTGGCGGGTGGGAGTGTAGAAGGTCAGACGGTCATTGAGGTATCTGGGGCCTTGGTTGTGGAGAGCTTTGTGTGCGTGGGTGAGGAGTCGGAACGTGATTCTCTTGCTGACGGGGAGCCAGTGCAGGTCTCTCAGGTGTCCGGCGATGTGGCTGTGTCGGGGGATGTCCAGGATGAGTCGAGCTGAGGCGTTCTGGATGCGTTGGAGTCTTTTCTGAAGTTTGGCTGTGGTTCCGGCGTAGAGGGAGTTGCCGTAGTCCAGTATGCTCCCTCTATACCAGCAGTCTTCAAACTTTTTAATGCCTCGACCCCCCCCATGGAAAAAAATAATAATTGGGGCCCCCCTCAAAATTGTTCACAATTATTCTATTAAACTGCCATTGTTTAAATATGTCTAGACTTACTTAAACATTGCAGTTAAGTTCGGTATCGTTTTAAAAATGCAATCAAATACATGATTGCCAAACATATTATTCTGGTCAGGCTGGCCTTACTAACGTGTAAAAGTATCCACAGTGTGATTATTAGAAATGGGGATGGGGGGATTTGAAGGATATTTGGAATCTCTTCCCTTTTAACACCTTCTCCCAGCCAGGATATAAATGACAAAAGATGTTAGTGATGGCCCATTACAGAGTGGCTTACTGTCGCTCATTTTCCTCCTGCAGAGAGAGAAGGAGACGCGACGCGGGACCGGAGGCGAAGGTAAGTTAAAAAATTTTTTATTTTATTAAACCCCCCTCCCTGCGCGACCCCCCCGCCCCCTCAACCCGCGAGTCATGACGGCGGCGACTGGCATTCAACTCTTTAGAGTACACACATTTCACAAAAACAGACACGGGTCTTCAACCCAGGGGAGTATACGCCCTCCTCACAAACAGCACACAGGCCTTCAACGGAGTGGAGTATGCAATGTCCATGCAAACAGCACACAGGCCTTCAACGGAGTGGAGTATGCAATGTCCATGCAAACAGCACACAGGCCTTCAACGGAGTGGAGTATGCAATGTCCTCACAAACAGCACACAGGCCTTCAACGGAGTGGAGTATGCAATGTCCTCACAAACAGCACACAGGCCTTCAACGGAGTGGAGTATGCAATGTCCATGCAAACAGCACACAGGCTTTCAACCCAGTAGAATGACATCACACATTCCACATGACTTAACATGACTAGGCTCTTTATAACAATGGGGTAGAAAGACAGCACAGTCAGTAGCTGTCAAATTCCTCGTTCCCTGTGCACTTTAAAAGGACTACTCACTCTGTATTGCCATTAAATCATATTACTACTCTGACAGTAATATGGATTCAACTGCACTGTCCTGGTGTCCCAATCAATATAAGGATTATATAAGGTCACCCAGGGCACTCACAAAAGCCCCTTAAACTGAGGAGCACCAATAAAATCAAAGAAAGTAAATCATGTGTGTGTGAAACCTCATTAGACGTGAGGATACATTAGAATTGTGAGCGTGCAGGGCCCTAGGGAATCCATGTATCAGTGGTGCACACAAACATTGGAAGGATTGTGTTAACATCACAGTTATGAAGCAATGTGTCCCTAGAGACAAGAGCCAAAACAGAATTTAAAAAAAATACAGTCAATAAGAAAGGATTGACTCAAAAGGGAGTTTGAGATTTGGAATGTAGAAAAACCATGAAGGTTTATCACAAAATTCAAAGTACATACCGAAATAATAAAATGCAGCTGCAGCAATAAACTCATTGAATTTCACAAAGGTAATTTGCCATGAAGGCTGCCACATGCGGAGAAATAAAGCAGTAGGCAAAAATCATAGAAATACCAAGTCTCAAGCTTGCAGCAAAATCAATATGAAATCGGGCAACATCCCTGGAAGAAGCCCCCGATTCAAGTGTTTATATACAGTTTTTATGCATCGGAAAGTACAAAAACTGTAAAGTCATCATGATATGATCATTGCACTAACCAATCACATCATTGCATTCTAAAGCATCACATAGCCCTATCACATGAGTACTATCCCACTACAAGAATATTGATTCGCCCCTTCTGACCTAATGTCATCCGGAGATGCTAAAGCAAACGAGCTACCTAAACAACAGAAAACCACTGGGAATGAATGCAGGACAGTCTGCAAGTGGAAATGCGCTGAATATTTGTTTTAAATGGGCTTCCTTTAGAGAGCCCTTCGAGAACAATGTCATACAGAAATAAACTAACCACATATTGCAGCACGTAGTTTAGAGAGAAATATAAATACAAATTAAAAATCAATTTTAAATAAGATGCCATTGAGGTCTAAATGAGGCCTAGTTAGCCAATGTCAGAAAAACACCGTAATACACCATAGCAGATTTGTTTCAATTACAGTAGCCTTATGTCAGTATACACGTGTGAATCAAGTGCAGTGCAACTGATATTAATGTACAATTTTAGTAAATGCCAAGACCTCTAGTATTTTCCCCCTGAAGATTATATCCTCACCAAAACCCAAACTATTTACAATACAGGTTGCATCACTTTCTGTTTCTTGCGTCTCAATTTTTCCAGCATCTTAAGCCGATCATAGACTCTTCCAACTCCATCTCACTCGATTTCCTTTGAGATGCTGTTGTCTCCTTTTCTTTGCACCCAAAATTTAGAACCATCTTATTAATAATTAATTCGGAGAATTTGAGCAAAAGGCAAAGAACTATTGTACAATTCAGTAATCATAGGAGTTAGTATACCCCGCACCATGCCCCTACCCACATTGTCAAACCTCTCACGAACTTTCCTATATCTATTTCCAAGCTCACTAAACCAGGAACCCGTTGATTCTCACCAGTCATGCTATTCAAATGCTTTGACTTCACAAGAAACATCAGTAATGTTATTGAGATATGCATTAACAACCTTACTGTTATTGGTAATGAAGTTGCAGCATCTCTCATCTTCAAAACACTGCAAAGTTTGCCCTCCTTTGCGAGAAGATCTGGCACAAGACGGTTTTGTATAATCATAGCTTGCATTGCAATTAATTCATTATTTATCTTGGTTAATGCTCTGGCCCTTTTAGAAGCAAGGTGTTCTACAAGCGCAGATAATCTAATTTGCACACCATTCATAACAGAGTCCAATAGATGGAATCATAGCACCCAACACATCTAACACAACTTGTCCAAATCCACGATTTAATTACTTTAAACTAACATCATCCATCATTTACATGGTAAACCCGAGGGAATACCAAAGTAAGCTCCCACCCAATTACCGTAATTTAACACAATAGCACCAGTTGACACAAGTGCTGCTGAAGGGACATATAGAACTTGCATAGCTCTGCCCATAAGGATTTAATGAGGCGAGAGACAGTATTTTGTTCTGGGGTACTTCTGATGCCCATGAGAACAAAAGGAAGAGCATTCAGCCCATTCAAACGTGTTGAGGCACACACCTTGGCGAGTTAGATTTAAATGTGCAGTTCATTTTTTCAGATACTTCAGATGCTTCCAGACGGTTACTGCAGCAGAACCTTTGCTCTATCTGTAGAGCAATGCACAATAATTTTGGGATCTCATTCTTAAAATGAGTTCCTCGGTCTGCCTCAATAGAAGGCATACCCAACCGTGGTATTAACTCCCTCAACAGGAGTTTGGCCTCAGTCATGCTGTCACTTCTCCTGGTCAGACACGCCTTGGCACATCTAGAAAACAAGCAGACAATCACAAGAACATCTCTGAGCCCATTGTAAACAGGCATCTCTGTGAAATCTGCTTGCAGTCTAGTGAACGGGCCTTGGGATTTAGCCTGGTTCATTTTCTGGCAAGTAATCCATCTACAAACAAAGGGGAGGGACAAAAAGGGCTTGAATAGGTCCAACGTACATGCCCTATACTCAATTCACAAAAAAGGGTACGGAGTTCCTAAGTGGTCAGTTAACCACTCACAAGGTGGGTTGTAAGAAGTACCTCAGGTTATTCGGAGGGGGGGTTCCTCCTTTAGGAACTAGGGCCCTCACACACCAAGCAAGCTAGGTGTCATGCTTCATCATTTGAGCCTGGTCCTCGTCGGGCCGGCGCTGCAATGCCCGACTGGCACCCTTAAAGGGGCTCTTTAACGGAGATCTTTAGTTCCTTGCCGTATGGGTGCCGTGGGTGTGAGGGGCCAATGTGAGTGTAGATGTATAAAGTGGTGTGATAAAACAGGTAAGGGAATCCTCTGTGGTGAAGTTTATTTATGAGGGACCCAACCTGATTAAAAGTAGAAAGGGAGGGGTAACTATTTTGTTATAATGTGACAAAAAACGTACTCAACTCCCAGATGGTCAACATGTTTCTCGCCCTCTATTGTCAATGAGTGATCATTGGCGATTCTTCAGGACCGTGGATATATAAGAAAAAATTGTGATAAACTATCTACACGTGGGTGGTATGGTGCAACGCTACCTACCACTAATTATCCCTCTGGGACATTTACCCTAGGGAAAATGAAGCAACCTGTGGTACAAAAAGACAATGGTTTGGGTAAGCTTCACACTTAAGACATTAAAAATGTAATTCATTCGTACAGATCAATGCTGGTCATGCATTTCAAGTTAAAACACTACGTGACTTTTCAAAAGCAATCCCCTTCATATAATCTTTAGTATAAGTGACAACACCATGGTGGTGAGTGATGTGTAAACTCACCTAGTTAGGTATATAGTAATGCCTCATCAGTTGCAGCGGAGTTTAAAAGACACAGTGAGTGGTGTCTCTATATTGTTGGAAAAAGAGACACATATCATTTTAGGGGTCAGTGTCATGATTTAGTGCGTCTTGTCTATGCAAAATAAAAAGGAACATGAGGGTCGTGGTTAACCTTCATGTAACCTAAGAGAGTGTTGTTACATCCTCTCCAAACCCCTTTCCGGGGGAGCCATGGTCACATACCGAAGACCCTGGAAAGGGTCCTCTTGCTCTGCACACACAGTAAGTGAGCGCGACCATCCTGTTGGTTGTGCTGTAGAGGACCCCAGGGTCTAGGTCTTGCGACAATGCAGCCTCCCAAATTGGTGGTAAAGAATAGAGGGTGGGTGGGAAGGCTCTTCACTCCGCTTAGAGGGTACAGTGCAGGATTAAGCCCCGATATCCTTTACCTCCATATGTCGCAGTAGCCAGGTGGAGCCTCCAATCAAGTACGCTAACTTACCATGGGTACCGAATGGGTGTCTTCGACCCCAATCTCCTTTGTCATGCAATGTGCAACGTTAGCACTTACAGAATTTTTTTTTAAATTCAATTCACAGCTCTTCCACCAGTCTCAGGGTACTTCGATGGGGAGTACCTTTGCACCCAGTGTAGCATGCCTCTACATGGCGACGTTTGAGCAGGAGGTCAAACAACATGCTACCAACCCCTTCGGAGTTAACCTGAGACTGTGGAAGAGGTATATAGATGATATTCTCATCTTTTGGGAAGGCGGAATACAAACGTTTCAACAAAATCTCGACTGAATGAGAGACAAATACAACAAGGTTATATAACTCATAACAAGGATTGGGAGGCGGCCCTGATGCACCCAAGGGCGGTGGCAGTCAAGTCCCGCCTGAGACTTATTCAGTTTAAGGTCCTGCACAGGGTATACTACGACAGGGCCCGTTTACATAAATTTGGTAAGGCAGAGGCCCCTAAATGTCTGAGATGTGGGGACGAGATTGGGTCATTCATGAACACGATGTGGTCCTGCCCAGTAATAAGCTTATACTGGATTATCGTTGTGGAGGAACATAATAAGATACTGGGTGTAAGCCTGCCAATAGACCCCAAATATGTCCTACTGGGGATAACTCCTCTTTAGCAATCTGGGCCTTGTGGTGGTGAAGCGGGATGTGGCCAAGCACTGGGGTGCCCCCAAAGAACCCACCATCAGGGAATGGAAAGTAGGAATGGACCTTTATATTTTGGCTGAAAGAGTTACATATAAGGCAAAAGGATTCCCCAAGAAGTTCTGTAAAGTGTGGGGTCCCTGGCATAGGCACTACGACATAGCCATGGGTGGAGATGGAGATGAGCCCTCCTTTACGAAGTTTCCCTGATTAATACCGATACAGAAAGAGGAACCTACAGAGGTAAGGCTGTGACGGACATGCCAATACTGTACTGCATTATTATAACACTGTGCGATTCTACGTTGAATCCCACGTAGCATTGTTGATGAACGTGATCTTTTGTATCATGTATTGTTCCAGAGAAAAATCTAATAAAAAAATATAATTTTTTAAAACCAATTCCCTCACTCTCTTCAACTGCATGGCAAACAGTGAACGGACTTCAAACAACGGAAAGAGCTACGACTACTGAAACCAATGTAGAAGAAATTTAACTGACAGGCCACTTTACCTTATCATGCTTTTCTACCAGAATAGATAATGCATACCCTTCCTTCTCATGACAATAGAAATAGAACTCTTTCTTGTAATCAGTCATTGTGATTGTGACAGTCGGTGTGCTGCCAAGATTTTATCTGAGCTCTCGAAAGCCTTTCATGCATTCTCTATCAAATAGCACAGGCTCCTTTATGTCACTGTGAGTAAGCCTTAGTAAAGGCTTCGTAGTCAGGGAAAAGTTTGGAATCCACTGATAACAGTAGCCAACCATTCCCAAAACATCCTCACTTCCCTCTGGGTAGTTGAAGGTCTAATTTTTAGGATTGTAGAAATGCGTTCTTTGGACTTTCCTTGCCCCTTCTCAATGTGGTGACCAAGATAAATCTCTTCTCTCCTACAGTACTGCATCTTTGTGGGTGAAACGTTATGACCATTGTCAATAAGGTGTTTTAGGAGTGCAATTGTATCTAACTTGCAAACTACTTTGTCTTTGATGCCACTAGTAAATCGTGAATACATTGCACCAGCACTGAGTTACAGGGCAGCTGCAAACTTTCCAAATCTTTCTTTAAAATCTGACTAAAGTTTGAGGGATTTTCTGTATACCCTTGTGGTATTCAACATCAAATGAGTACTTTCTTGAGGACCTGAAATGTAAAAAACAATATTGGCTAACCTCATGAAAAGTAATAGAAAAGAATGCTTGGCATGAGTCAATGACTGTACACTATTCTATATCCGCAGGGATTTGAAAGAATATCAAAGCAGGATGTGGTACCACTGGATAACATAGGACTACAATTTTACTTATTTTCCTACGGTCTTGGACTGCCCTCCACTTTCCACTTGGTTTTTATTGCCCATCACTGGAGAGTTGCTAGGACTGTGAAGCTCCTCTTGTAAAATTCCCTGTCCTAACATCTTCTTATTGATGGGCTTCATTCCCTCTTTCGCCTCACCTGGAAGTCTGTATAGTTGAGTTCTTGACTAGTTCTGCACTTTTTACAAATCTTATCTGCTTTCAGTAAAGTCCCATACTTCTTATGTCACTGTGTGTCTTAAATCAAGAGGCACGTCCATCCGGACGACAGGGGCATGCCCTTGCTGGTACCCCCGGGGTCTCCTGACATCGTCCCCGCGGCCGCCTCACTGTCACAGTCCCGTACTTCTTATGTCACTGTGTGTCTTAAATTAAAAGGCAGACCATCTTTGGAATTATTGATTCTTCTCCATTGATCCTATTTCGACAGGAACATTAAATGAAACCTGGTTAGTAATCTGTTTATTGCTTATTTCTACAACTGGGACTTCTCTTCCAGGGAAGGGTTGCTTTGGAAACTCCATGGAATGAATGGTGGAGCGGGTAGCACCAGTATCTATCAAGAATAATATCATGTGCCCTTTCATCTCACCATCAATGTATGGGCCACTCTGGTCTACCTCTAGGACTGCACAGAA
Organism: Calotriton arnoldi; assembly: GCA_963921515.1. Lineage (NCBI taxonomy): Eukaryota > Metazoa > Chordata > Amphibia > Caudata > Salamandridae > Calotriton > Calotriton arnoldi. The sequence goes on from CAWUFW010003074.1 coordinate 813,517, forward strand.
TGCAATCCAGCTCCTGTGTGGCTCTCATCGTCTTTGCCCGGTTCACCTCTTTCTCTGGAACCTTCTTTTCCAAATATTCTATTACTGCTTACATTGTTCTATAACTGCATCAATAGGAGCATTATTAAGTGGAACCCTAGCTGTTTCCTCTGTTGGCCAAGCAACAGCAGCCTTGCATTCTGCCAACAAATCTTTGGGAACAATAACTTAAAATAACACACCTAAATCAATTCAAAGCTCCTTTGAAATTGTCACTAATCTGTGAACCTCTCCATACCATGCATCAGGTTCCTCTCTCAGTTTGGAAAAACTTGTCATAAAAACATAGAGATTGGCCCTTGTCCAAGAAACATGTACATCATTCCCTTCCCTTATTTCTCATAATGGAAAATCTGTCACTGATTCTGCTTCAAGTTCAATCATGACCACATTCATTTTTTTCCAGTGTCAATATTATTTTTCATAGAACCAACTTTCTTCTTCCACTTGTCCCGAAATTTCCTCAAGTGTCACCAGTCCCTTTTACTCCCACCTTAGGGCCTTATTACGAGTTTGGCAGTCCCATGGACTGCCGTATCAGCAGTGGCGGTCTGAGTGCGGTGAGCTCGGCTGTCTGACTACCGAATTACGAGTTGCGCGGATTGACTTTGAGAAGACTGCCACTGGACCGCTGAGACCACCGACCGCCGGGTACGCGGTTGGGGAAAGGCCGATGCCATAGAGCGGTACAGGGGAGCTGCACCTCATCCATATTAACAGTTGCCTGTTCCACGAGCGGACCGCGGCGGTCTGACCCCCTGCTTAAAGGTGGCAGTGCTGAAGGATTTGGGATGCATATTCACCCCTTTCTTTTTCTTCCAGTCAGATTCCGACGTAGATCCCTTTCTCCAGGTCAGCCCTTCACAGCAGGATCTTCACCCTGAGGATTATGACCCTGTTTGCGGCGATCTTCAGGTGAGTCTGTTTCGAACCATATACCTATTGCCAGGACTGCCCATATATGAGTTGAACCCCGGTAATGGGTATGTGTTTTTTTCCACATATATCATGCATATGGTGCATCTGACACAAATGCAGTCAAAATGCACACAAATGCAACAATATATTTCTGAAAAATACTCGCCACCGCTGCAAGTTCTCTGCCTCCACGCCGCCAGGCCCTGTGGCCAACTCGTAATACAGCAGTCTTTGGACCGCCAGCATCATGGGCTGCTGGCGGGGGCAGATGCGGCCCTTCGGCGGTCAGACCGCCAAACTCGTAATAAGGCCCTGAGTCTTTGATATAGGATTGCAGAGTCATTAGACGCGTTTGCTATTTCTGCTTTATTCGATTCCATTTTGTACTTCTTTCGCGAAGTACTATACTTGTGTGAGTCCACCCCAAATTCTTGTGCTGAATCTTGAATATTATTATGAGCCTCATTTGCACACCTCGCTGCTTCTTTGATCAAATATTTAAACTCATCTGAATTATATAGGAGTATCCTATTTATGTCACTTGTTCCCTGCACAATTTCTTCAAATTCAATCTTTCAATTTGCAATATTAATTTCTCACTTCTCAGGTGGTATAGAAGCCACACCTTCAACAACAGTAACAACTGTGCTCACAACATCTGTAACTCCACTAAGACCAAGTAAAATTTTCAATGCACTCTTATGGAGCACCTACAATTGCAATTGTACTTGCACCTGGTAGTGCTAGCATTGTTATTCACTATGTACTCCTACCCAGTTTGCCACCCACACCCATATCAGGTGTGCCTGTGTCTGTGTATCATCTGTGTAAGGAGGAGGTCTGGAATCTAACAGGCCATTAAAGAAACTATCATCCTCATCTGATTCAAATTCCTCTATTTGTTTCTGCCTTTCACTTTTAGATTCATAAATTTTCTTCACATCTGATTCATTAACCATTGCTGGAAAACCCCTCACACCTTGCATTGTATCCTCTATCCATGCCTTTTTCTGAATGCCCTACTTGGTTTCTAACCAACCTTTAAACTGCTTATTCATTTTGTTTCTTTCCCTTTCTGTAGCTTCTCGATACCATTCATTTAATGCTTTAAATTGTGTAGGTCTAGGTTGTAGCTGTCTCTCATGCATTTCATGCCTCTGGAAATCAAGCTTTCTAGTCTTAAAGGTACCCTCTAAAGGAAATTACATGTGCTTGACACCAGAAGTATACTTGTACCACGCTTTTAACTACATGCACTTGTAATCACCGACGTCTGTCCTCATTCCAAATGCAGGACAACCTTCAAAAGGAATCACTTCACCTTCAGCAGCAGGTACGCTCAGGACTTTGGGCTTTTTCAATACATAAACATAAAAAAACTCACAAAATAAGCAAACAAATGAACAAACAATTCCAGGGCGGCTATAGCAAATCACAATCCACCAATCACAATGCAGCTACAGCGGTAACCAACCAATGACAGAATGGCTCATGACGATGGTCCCAGCGTCAGCTAACAAAATGCAGCACATCTCCTCCTTCATGAATTGTGAATCAACACAAATGTCCTTCGCCAGTAAACACACACAAATAAACAATTAAAATCTTGTCTGCCCAACCTAAAGAAAAAAGGAAGGTCAAAGGAAACGAATAATTCAAAGGTACTAATTCACAAAACACACTAAGGCAGATTCCTGTCCAGTAGTATTCCACCCCTGATTAGTCCATTTACTTTTGTACACAGAAGGGAGAATAAATGACACCAATCCAGATTAGATGCACAAACCTGTGCAAGAAAACTTTTACTTAATTCAGAAAATCCCTTAACGTGTGAATGCAGCACCTCACAAAACACACTACCTTTGCAGATAAGTTCAATAGCAATATGTTGAGGTCTTGGATTACGACGAAACCGATTAACTTAGCTTAAAGAACAAATAACAAAACCTAAACCTTTTTCAGCACACTTCACAAATATGACAAACACATCATAACCACAGAAACTGATGAGAACCAAGAATCAGAAATGCAAAATTAAAGAAATCACACACACGGAAGCAATTATAACTCAAACACAAGCTATGCTCTCAACTACAAATCCCACAATGCATTGTTAACACATCAAAACACTCTCTGTCTCCTCAATAATTTGCCTATTGATACTCATAAACATCTTTCACAGGAACAGCACCATAGTATTGGTGTTCCAGCCCCAGCAAATAATCCAATTTGAGTTCTTAGGAGCAGAGACAAAAATCCAGATCAGGTATAAAAATTGTAAACAGAGGAACTATCCTCTTATCTTTCTAAACCATCCTCTGCTCCCAAAAACTGTGTGTGCGCAGGGCCCTTGGAAATCTATGTATCTCTGGCGTGCCAAAACATTGGATGGATCGGGATGGTGTTAACCTCAAAGTTATGAGGCAGTGTGTCCCTAGAGAAAAGAGTCAAAAAGGCATTTACAAAATACAGTCAATAAGAATGGTCTGACTGAAAAAGGGAGTTCGAGATCAGAAATCTAGAAAAGCCATGAAGGTTTATTACAAAATCCAAAGTACAATACTGGAATTAAAAAATGGAGATGCAGCAGTAATCTCATTGAATTTCATAAGGGTCATTTGCCATGAGGGCTATCAAATACGAAGTAACCTAACAGTAGACAAAAAACATAGAAATGCCAAGTCTCAAGTGTGTAGCAAAAGCATTAAGAAATAGAGGAGCATCCATAGTAGAAGCCCAAAAACAATCTGGCTCACCCACAAATTCAAGGTTTATATACAGTTTTTTGCACTTGAAAGTAGAGAAACTGCAAAAACAGCATGATATGATAATTGCACTAACAAACCACAACGTAGCATACTATAATGTCACATAGCCCTATCACATAAGCACTATCCAACTACATGAATATTGATTCACCCCTTCTGACCTAATGTTGTGCAGAGATGTGTAGAAGAAAAAACCTTTCTAGGGGTTCACTGATGCACCTGGTCCTTAAACCAACAAAGAAGAGATTGGCACGGAAGCTGGAATATCAAAATAACAACTTTATTAACCTCACATAAGGGAGACTGTGTCAATACAGTACCCGCAGGCCACTGTAGGAGACAGTCTAAGGAGTACAAAGACTCTGGGTCTTTTATGCCCAGTTTATAGCTGAGTTAGCATGTAGACTCAAAAAGAGGCGGTACAAGTATGCACATGAATAGCTAGTTACATATAAGGATACATAAGAATTTCTTAGTCAACAGAGTGGGAGGGTTTACAATATTGCTAATATTAGTTAAAATAGCCTGACAGTTACTCTAAGAGCAGGTGCATTCTAGCAGCTAGACCTTTCTGAGCATGTGCAGTGCTCTGGCTCAGTACTGAAGGAGTTAATTATAGTTCCTGACTCAAGTGAAATACAAGAGCAGGCAACAGTGAAGAGGGAGAAAGCACATGGCGAGCACATGGCTAACTAAAATGGCTGCCAAAAACAAAATGGCTTCAGCTGATGCTAACAACCATTGCAGCTAGTTTTCCACAGATGTGAGAATAAACTAGTTACATAAACAGCAGAAAACCACTGTGAATGAATGCAGCACAGTGTGCAAGCTGAAAAGTCTTGAACATTTCAAATAGGCTTCCTTTAGCGCGCCCTTCGAGAGCAGTGTCATACAGAAATAAACAAACCACATCTTGCCGCATGTAGTATCAGGGAGAAATATAAACAGAATAAACATCATGGTGCAGCATCCATTTAAAACAAGATGGTTTTGAGGCCTGAGGCCTAGTGAGCCTAATCCAGCCTAAGCCAGAAAAACACACTTTAATACACCATATCAGATCTGTTTCAGTTGCAACAGCCTCATCATACAAGTGTGAATCAAGTGCAGTGCAACTGATATCAATGCACAATTTTAGTAAATACACAAAAGCTATAACATAATCATCCACTGCCTTGAGTTACTTGGCTAACATTTTCTTCATTACTGAAATCTGCAAAGTTTGAGCAAACTTAATATCCATTTAATTTCTAGAAAATTTAGACTATAAGTGCCTTAATTCACCTTCTCATGGATGATCCTCGGACAAAATCATCTTCATGGAATTAAGCATATGAGGCACATCCAGCTGCATAGTATTCAATGCCAATGTAGGGACTAACTTAAATTCTTCCCTCGACAAGGCACCTCCTTTGATTTTGGAGGAATCTTGCTTTCCAATGGCTGCGACCTGGTGATGGGCGAGGTTGCAGATGCTTGACTTTTAAAGATCCTCATAAAACTTTGACAAAGTGACCTGACTTTCCAAAATACAAGCACAATCTATGTATGTACATGTTTTCTTTCCCTTTTTAGGTCGAGCCTGAGCTAGCGCGCATGCGCTGCTCTGCGAGGCTTCTTGTAATCACTCTAAACTTTTCTGTGTGGGTCTGACTCCCCCCACACATTTGGTTGGCTGTTGCCTGTGTCATTTTCTTATTGTAGCCTGCAAATGGCTAAAGGCGGGCGCATGTCCCACCTTTTTGGCAAATGTTCACTCCCACAGCGTTTTGCTTGCGGGAGCGAGCATCAGCGCACAGGGTGGCAGCTGCATTCCTTGTTTTTTTCTACCTTACAGCGCGTGCGCACCACTCACGGGACGCTGTTCTTTATGTTAGGCGTGTTGGTGTTGCTGAAACTTATTAAAAAAGAATGGGATGGGGCCAGTTTCTGAATTGTAAAAACAGTAAATAATGTCTAATTTTGCCTTCTTGAACAAACTCTGTGATATGTATAAAATATATAGCAAGAATGTGAAATTGCTGCTGTTAAGTAGACAGGCGCTGTAGTCGTTCATCGAACGGCTCCCTGAATGTTACCGTCCAAGCTTCACAGAGTCCTTCTTCGAGATTTACACACCAGACATCTGGAAGGGGGCAAGCACTGAATGCTCGGGGCTGCACAGAGAACATTTCCATCGTTACCTCTTACATGCAGGCATGCACATACAATGAACTGCCTCTGGTTCCATATTCAAATCTGTCCCCCACAGTTGGACGGTTTCATGGCGCTGTGATCTTTGTTTCAAATGCTCAAGTTAGAGCTAGAAGCCGGGGGCCAGGGATGGGAGGGATGTTTTTTCTTAGGCTAAAGAATCCCGTGTGTGTGTAAGCCGGCGGCTGGAGTGCTAGGCACTTGATTCCAGTCCCGGCCGAGACAGCCGCAACTGCGAGCGCCCCTTGGCCTGGACTCCATTTCCCGAGCAGCGAGTTAATAGATGCAGTGTGGAGTGTGCCTGTCCGTGTGAGCTGCCAGGAGTCTCCTGAGACTAGTGCAGCAGCTCAGTCACTGATCACACCCAGCAGCACCGACAGGCAGAGCTGCTTCCTCACTCTCTGGCGCACACGCACGTTTTTTTTTTCCTGCTGTTTTTCCCCTTTTGGAATCTGTTCCCTGGTGAAGCTTTTCTGCAAAATCGGCATCCAGTGGGACGAGCACCCTGCACCCAGGAAGAGGACTGTGCATGCCTGGACTCCCTCGCGCAGGCGACGGCAGCACACGCAGAGCAGGCAGAAGAGGACTCCCAGCAGTAAGTAGCGCTCTCCACTGGAGTGCACGTGTGTCTTTTTAACAGGGTAGAAGGCTTGTGGGGATGGGGTGGTGTTGTCCTGCTCAGGAAGTCAGTGCTGAACTTTTTTACGGCAGTGCACATCTGCAGCGTTGCTGCAGCTTCCTGGCCGAGCATGACTGGGGCCCCGCGTGTGTACCTGCGGGCTGTGCCAGGCCCGGCCCGGCTCTGCGCTGCCCCTGCCAGTTGTGGGGGTCTGCAGGCACCGCGCTCCCGCCGCCCCGGCTCCCGGAGCCAGGAATGGAAAGCACTCTTCTCCCATTGATGACAGCTCCTGCCTGGCTCTTGTTGCCCCGGTCCGGCTCGGAACTGAGGTCGCTCATTCAGAGAGCTCACCGGACGGAAACCCCAGGTGTGGGGTCACCCGACTAATTCCATCAGAGCAGAGAACCATTGCTCCCTGCTCAAGGTGGTGAGTGTCAGGAGTGTGGGGCAGGGGCCCCAGATGCTGGGCAGGAGTCACACTATAGATCTCAGTCTCTCCTTACAGGCACACTGAGCTCCCGTGCAGGCACACTGAGTTCCAGTGCACGTTAACTTAGTTCCCTGCTCAGACACTTAGCCCCCCCACCCCCATGTCCTCTGAGATCGCCGTATATGTGGTCTGAACACCATGTGAAGGCACTCTTAGATCCCCGCATATGTCGTGTTAGTTCCGCGTCTGTGTTCTCTTTGTTTCCCCGTCCATACACTGTTATCTAACCATACGGGGACTCTACAGGTGGGCTTAGCTCCCCCTGCATGCACTGTTATCTAACCGTACGGGTACTCTACAGTTGTATAGCTCTTCAATTCCTGGCTGCACAACACCCAGGAAAATGTGCTGCATGGCTAAACACTTATAAGGTCCCAAAGGCGAAACCTATTGGCTATGCCAATGCTTGTTCATTTAGAAATGGGCTCTCTAATACATACCTGCCAACTTAAAAATCTAAGAGGCAATCTGCACCTCACCAAGCTCCCACGCCCCTGCCAAAGAAATAAAAACAAAGGGTCGTTGAGGCTGTCTCCGATGTCCTGGGGTGTTTTCACACCTCTTAATGGGCACTGACTGCTTACTGTCTCTGAAAACGAGCTAAAACCCCACTGTTTACAGTGGTTTTGAGCTCGTTTTCCCCTGCCACCATGTGATTTTGGCTCCTCACAGGGTGACTGTGAGAAGGGAGTCAAAATCATGTGACACATGGTGACCCCGTGTGATTTCACAGGTCTACTAATACTGCCTAACTGCCTTGGCTCAAAGTCTCAATAAATCTATTTACCTCTACATTAGGCTGAACTACTAAGACTTTGGTCTCTTCTGAAAGATGTTCAGGTAAGCGATGATACAACTCCATCGCTAATTCTGTGAGTTCACAACATTTACTAGGAGGATTAACCACCTGCACCAAGACATCCTTCAATGCGCTGCCCTTGATAAAATAAGGAAGCCCTTTTGCCTTGGGCCACCCAGTCTCAACTACCAGGTGAATACATGTGGTAATACAAGTTAATACATCTTGATGGATCTGTTTACATTTGGCAACACATTGCCTAAAGACATAGCGTGTGATTTTCTGTCAAACAGTTTCCTTATCAAATACAGGCAGAACACTTATAAAGCAAAATATCACTTCTGTCTTCTAGTGGAATACTCCAGTTTGCGGCATGCATGTTTTATGCCAAAGTATGAGGCTTGAAGGGCATTGTGGGTAAAAAACATCTTGGGCTCCATGCAAGGCATGCCATCCTGGACTCACATGTGCGTCTAGTTTTCAGAAATGTCTAGGTTTGGTAGGTTTCCCAGGGTTAAGGCCGAGCTAGGGCTAAAATTCAGCAGCTATCCAGATCACAAAAATAGGGTCAGTTTTGACTGGTCTCTTAATCTAATTTTTGGGTGTTTTGTGTCACAGGCTCTAGGCCCAACCACACATGTGGGGTACGGGTTTTATAGGATGACGTGGGAATAATGAGTGGTAGTAATTTTGTAGACCTCACAGATTCTGGAACTTTATCTCACAGAAATATGAGGAAAATGTGTGTTTTTAGACAAAGTTTGAGATTTACAAGGGTTTATTGGTAAAAAAATATATATTGTGAGACCCATACATGTCATACCGCCTTGTACTCCCCTCAGAGTCTAGTTTTCAGAAATGTGTGTGTGCTAAGTTTCCCTGGGGGGCAGAAGAGCCAGAGCTTAAAAACTTCAAATACCCACATCGCTAAAGCGGGTCATTTGTTTCCCACATTTTTGATGTGTCCACATTGTGTTTGCAGCACTTTGTTTCGCAGGCGCTAAGCCCAGTCACACAAGTGGAGTACCATTTTTATTGAGAGAAGTATGGGTATGCTGGGTGGAAGGAATTTTGTGGATCCCCGCAGTTTGCAAAACTTTTCTGTCACAGAAATGTAAGGAAAATGACAGTTTTGCTGGGTGAAACGTAACGTCTCCAGGTTGCGTTTTGGAGTCCTTCAAGTTGCTAACTGCTAGGTCCAGCCATACAAATGGTGTACGGTTTGTATTGAGAGATTTATGGTAACACAGAATAGTAGAACATTTGTTATCACCAATTGGATTTCTCTGCATTTCTGGCTTCCAAATGTAAGCCAGCGTGCAAGAAAGAAGACATTTTGCAAAATGCCCTCTGATTCACGATAGTATGGGTAACACCGAGTTCAGAGGTGTGCAAATAACCAGTGTTCTTAAACTCAGTATCTTCTGCACATTTCAGAAATACATGGGCTTCCGTCAAAACTATTTTTCATTCTTGATATTTTACAATATGAGTTGCTTTTTTGGTCGTTACACATTCAAAAATCACTGTAATCCGCAGCTCAGTTGTTGGCTCTAGTTATCGCACGCTTTTGGAGAATCTATAAGCTTTGTATAGCCCTGTAGCTAGAAGGGTCTGTCGGACATAATAGAATATTGCTTTTGAAATTCAGTCATTGTGACAAAAATTTACAGATGAAAAAGTTGTCACCATTGGCTATATTTTCCTACGTATTTACACAATTTTTTTTTATTCAATGACTAGTTTCTTTGGGAAAACTTAAAAGGAATCTATATAAATTGCCCCTTTGGTAAATTCAAAATGTTCTCTACTGTTCAAATATGTATAGCTTTCTGGAATCACACATGGGTTTCACACCTGTTTGCGCTGCAAAGTGGACGTGGGTTGAAATCACAAAACTTAGGAAAAATGGACTACCTCTTAAAAAATGCAAAACACTGTAGTAAAAAAGATATTTTTTCATATAGCTCTGCTTGGTTCTGAAAGCTGGGAACACGGGAATCCTAATACAGCAAACCTTCCATTGATGACATTGATCCAGCGGTGTACTAACAACAGATACTCTACTACCGTATACTCCCCTGGGACCATAAACACTTACACAGATCCAAGTAGACCGCTGGGTTTAGTTTATAATTTCCATATTTCAGGATTAGTTATTACTGGTTCCTAACTAACCTTTCACTGATCAAAAAGTTCTTTCCTCTGGTCGATGGACCATTAGTTGAACTAATTGATGGTGATAATTAACATAATTTATTAACTATTCTTTAATTAAAGAAAATAACCACAGACTCGGGAAGTTTTAAAAACTTTATCTAAATTAAATGAATGTGAACCATCTCAAAATTTCAGTACAAACACCTTCATTCATAAGATTGCAAATCAAAATCTTTCATTTAAGGAAAATATTCAGACACATACAATAACTATGTCCGGAAAGGAGAGGACAGAGAGAGAAGATCATCTACAAATACCATGAATTTATAGTTACCAAGGATGGTGTGAAGACCAAACCCTCTGGCCAAAGGGCTGGTACGGGTCCCCGGGATAGATCAGGAGACAAAGACTTCAGGACAGGAATCAGGACAGGATACTTAACCTCTCTAAGATACCGACGACTGCGTCGCACCCCTCTCTGACACTCTCTTCCTCCTCGAGTTTCTTCCGCGATCTTCTTGTCTAACCCAATTAATTAAAGATAGATGGTTATGCATTCGATGTCTTCACCAGCGTCTCTATCAGCATCAGCACCACCCACAGCACTGACAGCATCCCGAGCTCTCAACTTCCAACATCGACGTCTCGTCTAACTAACTATAACTACCTCAGTTATACCTTTCGTTGACCACGGACCACCCACTAAAGTCTCAATATTGCAAAAATACTAACTCTGATTGGACAGGCAAGGGGGGGATGATCATCACACCATGCTTACATATTACTTTTTCCATTGCACTATTGTTCGCAAAACCCATCCCCTTAAACTTTTATGCTTTTCTTTAGTTCCCATACATATCCCAACTTTATTTGATACAATAATTTCAACATCATGAATACAAGTGTTCTTGGATGAACTCTTCACCCTCTGTTCACAGGGCACATCATCCTCGTCCTTGGACGGCTGTCAAATCCTGACTCATCCTTCCGGGTTCACTCTTGTGTAGGCATGCGCAGACTTGAATCAGTCAACTCAGTTCAGACAAGCGTGAAAGGCCCAAATGCGCACTAGTAATAAAGTCAAAAGAAGAAATGTTACTTTCACAAATAAATGGTTTCACTGTATACCACCCATCTCTACTCTATCTCAATATACTTATTAATACCCTTTCTGCATTAGCATTAGTAAAATAGCTTATTTTCTATTCAGCTAAGCAGGTGCCATGCATGTGAGCTTTTAAGCCGCCATTTTAGTGCCTTCCGCTCATGAGCAAGAATTTTCCCTCCAAGCATTAAACGTCATACTACGTAGATGCAGTTGACGCATGCGCAATAAAGATTTCCCAGTTAAAGCGATTTTTAGTCCTTCGTTCATATTGTTAGCGTTAGTAAAACACATATGCAAGCTTCTCTAACCCGTGTGTTTTTTCTGTATTTGCGTGTTATTATTTACAAGACATTGTTAGTAATTCATTAGCGGGTTAAACGAGAGGATTGCTTCCGAGCAAGTCTCCTTTACAAGTCCTTGCTCCATCAACATTGTTAGAAAAAAATATGATTTCTTGCACAGCACTTTTTCCCCATTTTGCCCAAAATTAACTGCACTTTGGCTATTTTCCCGGTTGTCGCTGGGTGAATCCAAAAACCCTGCGCACCTTTAAAATACCCAGGATGTTGGGAAAAAAGGATGTGCATTTAGCATGTATGCCTTTTAAGGAAAACAGTTAAGAAGGTTTAAGCACAAACTACCCCAAGCATCTAAAAAAGGGCTCATTACTGGTGGTGAAAGCCTCAGCGATCAAGAGGTTAAATGCAGCCAGACTCAATACATGGCTGACTTTAGGATTTCAATATGTATGGTACAGACCTCCGCAAGCTGTATGAAACAACAAATAAATGAATTAAAATCTAGAGTCATGATGCTGAAACCCTCACACAGTCCGCACTCCTTGTTAACAGGCCTTCCATGCAGACTGGTAACTCACGAAACACTTCAGTGCATCTCGAGCCGCCGCAATGCTAAAGCGCCTAAAGGCGTGGCTGGTGTCTATGGAGCGCAGCTGAAATGTTAGCGCAGCTTCTGAAGTTGCGTTTCTCTAAACCACGGGTACTCATAGTACGGCCCGCGGGCCGCCAGCGGCCCGGCAAGCCTTCTTTGGCGGCCCGCGGACCTTGCAGCTATCCTACCTGTGTTTTTTTTGTTTTTTTTAAGTGTCCGCAAACACCGTCGGTTGCAGCAGCGCTCTATAGGGGCCGGACGATTCTTTAAAAAACTATTCACTTGTTAATGAGGCTTTGTTGTATTTCACCTCTTCTTAGCGCCCTGCATCTCCACTCAGAGTGGAGATGCAGGGGCGCAAAGAGGTGAAATACAACAAAGCCTCGTTAACTAAGTGAATGGTCTTTAAAGACCTGTGAAGTACTCGGGTGCGGCTGTGTGTGTGCCCGGGAAGCTGTCTCAGCCCAGCCCGGGCTGACACACACGCGGGTGAGGTGACAGAGCGAGGGAGACAGACAGAGTCCTAAAGAAACTTTATCCCCATTAGGTCCAGACATGCTGGTAATCTGTTGGCGGCTGTATTAGCCCGATCCCCTATCTATATAGTGCCTGCTATGTTTTTGCTTTTATATCGTTATGAACCTCTGTGAATATATTTTCTCTGCACCACGAAAAAATACCTGACCTTGTCAATCACTGATATATATCATTGAGACAGGCAGCAGGTACGGCTGTTATCAATTGGTAGTTCACCTAATCTGCTCCAAACTCCAGCAAGTGCGTCGCTGTTATTGCTCTGCAGCATTTTGAGATTATGTGTATATACTTGTCTCTGTTTTGTTCATGCAGACCTCATGCTATTTATTAATAGGCTTAGTATGCAGTACTACCTTAAAGCTCTGTCACACCTTCGGTTTTCCTTCTTGCTGTACACAAATTGTTCTGGTTGCTATAACGCGCCCTGACGCCCCACCTAGGACCTGGATCGCGCTATACTAAAAACAGCACACTGACACACACGCGGGTGAGGTGACAGAGCGAGGGAGACAGACAGAGCGAGGGAGACCGACAGAGTGAGGGAGGGAGACAGACAGAGGGAGGGAGACAGAGGGAGGGAGACAGAGGGAGGGAGACAGAGGGATAGGGCCGTTTCTAGGTGTTTTGCCGCCCTAGGCGAGAATTGAAAAATGCCGCCCCCTCCCTTTTACTACCATCACTCTCTCCCCCTGTCATCCAGGCTAGAAGAATTAATGCATTAGATCACAAAATGTGCCTCGTTATGCCGCATAATTTGCCTTTTTTTGACGCATAATTTAGCCAACTCTCCGCATAATTTGGTTCCCCCTGCGGCTTAATTTCAAGTGGCCCTGAGTATAAATAACACCAACAATCAAAGAGCACATGACAAAACAGCTGAGTAGGTTAACCGCTTGCTGCAGAGATCTGCAGTGTTAGTTGGTCACAAATTGAAATATTTGCACAGTCTACTCAGCCTTTTATCTTTCCAAGTTAAAAAGGAGTGCCTTTGTGTTGAGTAATATTGACCTATTATCTAAGCCCCGAGGCACAATTTAATTAGCGATGTATGTTTTGTAAGTGGGCGAATAGAGCGCAAACGTAGCCGTAGAACATCACAGCGCGGTTCAATAGTTGCCTGGGTACATTTGAGTGGTAAATCATATAGAGCTGCCAAACTGACTCTAGAACCAGGTGGATTGGAGAGTCTCGCTATATGATTTTATTCACGCAGGTCAAGCATCACACGCTTCATATCTAGCCGCCGCTGATATGTCTCGCCGCATAAATCATGACAAACAACCCCAAAAGCTAAAGCGCAAGAGGCAGAGCACAATGTGAACTTGTTTTTATTGCAGGTTAGAAAATAAATTATGGCTATACGTCTTTTTTTCACTATTTCCAGACCATAATAAGACCGGAACCTGTATTTTGAGGGTGAAAAAACAAAAAACGAATTTCAGATTGACGTGATGGAAAAAATAAGCCTCTTGGCACCATATATTCTTTTATGTGTGGCGTGCTATTAGCCACCTGTTTGCACTGCTTAAAAACAAATGAAATTCGTGAATTATAAAACAATTACCTGACAGTTATTTTATTTCCTAGGCACCAGAGCAGCCGACACAAACAGTCCATCCCCCGCGCACCTAGAGAGAGGGTGGTGCGACGTGTGAGACGTAGTCACCGTCACTGGCTGCTGCATAAAGCGCCGCTCGGGGACTGGCCAAAAATGATGCCCAGGGCCGTCATTGGTAGCGCTTTCCCGCGCTACAAGATTGACGGCCCTGGGGACCCACACACTGGCTCCGCCGGCCCGCTCCACACACCACTATGCTAGGGTGCGCTGCGCAGCATGTACAAGCAGGTGCGCTTGCACTCACATACAGGTGTCTCTGCTGCCTGACCATGAGGCAAAAAAGTTGCATAGTGCAGTACAACTTTTTATGATGCAGCCCATCTCTGAATGACTTTTTGTGAATCTACGACATGGATTCTGGGAAGAAATTCAGTTTGACACTTTAAGAAAGAGCTTATTGTGCTGTATGTTGTGCTCCTTTCCGCTTTGTTATCTCTGACGACCCCCTTTATCTCCACTTCTCCATGTTTTTCTTTCTATTTTACTTTCCCATTTGTCACTTGGAGCACTGCAAAGTGTTCCTTGCAAACTTAGTGATGTTATTTAAAATACAATATATTTGTAGCTTTTCTTAATTTTTTTAGGTTCACTTACATGTGTACTCTTTTCCATGTGTCTGCACGAGAATGGTGACATTATTTATACTGCTTTTAAAGGTTATGAAATGGGTTCCCTATGGTTTCTTTACAATACTGAAATTATAAAAATGAAAAGAAGGAAACATACGTAAAGAACTTCACCTGTTACTTCTGTGAAATGAATGCAGACTGTTCCAGTGGGCATTATTTATGCATGCACAAATGAAAAAATGTTTCCCCCTTTTGCCGCCCTAGCCCTTTTGCCGCCCTAGGCAGCCGCCTAGTCTTGCCTAATGGTAGAAACGGCCCTGCAGAGGGAGGGAGACAGAGAGGGGGAGACAGAGGGTGACAGAGAGAGGGAGACAGACAGAGGGAGGGAGACAGACAGAGGGAGGGAGACAGAGAGGGGGAGACAGAGGGTGACAGAGGGAGACAGACAGAGGGAGGGAGACAGAGAGGGGGAGACAGAGGGTGACAGAGAGAGGGAGACAGACAGAGGGAGGGAGACAGACAGAGGGAGGGAGACAGAGAGGGGAGACAGAGGGTGACAGAGAGAGGAGACAGACAGAGGGAGGGAGACAGAGAGGGGGAGACAGAGGGAGACAGACAGAGGGAGGGAGACAGAGAGGGGGAGACAGAGGGTGACAGAGAGGGAGACAGACCGAGGGAGGGAGACCGAGGGAGAGGGAGACCGAGAGAGAGAGAGACCGAGACAGAGGGAGACAGAGAGAGAGGGAGACAGAGAGGGGGAGACAGAGGGTGACAGACAGAGGGAGACAGACAGAGGGAGACAGACAGAGGGAGGGAGACAGAGGGAGGGAGACAGAGGGAGGGAGACAGAGAGGGAGACAGAGAGGGAGACCAAGAGAGAGGGAGACCGAGAGAGAGGGAGAACGAGACAGAGGGAGACAGAGAGAGAGGGAGACAGAGAGGGGGAGACAGAGGGTGACAGACAGAGGGAGACAGACAGAGGGAGACAGACAGAGGGAGACAGACAGAGGGAGACAGACAGAGGGAGGGATACAGAGAGGGGGAGACAGAGGGTGACAGAGAGGGTGACAGAGAGGGTGATAGATAGGGTGACAGAGAGGGAGACAGAGAGGGAGACAGACAGAGGGAGGGAGACAGAGAGGGAGAGGGAGACAGAGAGGGAGAGGGAGACAGAGAGGGAGAGGGCGACAGAGACAGAGACGGAGACGGAGAGGGAGACGGAGAGGGAGACGGAGACAGAGAGGGAGAGGGAGACAGAGAGGGAGAGGGAGACGGAGAGGGAGAGGGAGACAGAGAGGGAGAGGGAGACAGAGACAGAGCGAGAGAGATAGATAGATAGAGAGATGTGTGTATGCCGGGTCTGGTGGCTCAGTGGACGAAGGCGTCCGCTGCAGGGGCCTGTGTTCAACCTCATGGTCATAGTTATTTTTTTTGCTCTAGCCCCGCCCCCCTCCCCCACTGACCCCGCCCCCACCGGTGCGGCCCTCGGCCACAAACCACACTGTAAATTTGGCCCCCAAGAGAAAGTTTGTGAGTACCCATGATCTAAACAGAATATTCTGCTCCATTCTAGCCTCCGAACAGCACTCTGAAATATCTATAAATTCCTTGCTAGAGTCAGGGGCGCTTCTTGTGACAATCAAACTGCATTCCATCGCGAGACCCAGAGTTCACTCCCCCTGTAAAAACTCTGAATACGTTTAATTGTGTCTGAGGTGATGCTCACTCTGAACAGCAGCGAGCTCTCCAGGCGAGGCGTGTCCTTCACTGCTGACAATCCGTGTACTTGGCCTACTTAAGGTATGTGAGCATTAACGGTTGTGATGCCCTTGAAGACCGTGAAATGTCCTTGGGCTCCTGGAAGGCGTCACACACACCGGTGCCGGCTCCTGGGCCCGCGGGCAGGAGGTGGGCGGCTTCAGGGGGCCTTCATGTGTGCCCCTGCCCCCCTTGAGGTGCCCTTAGAGGCCTTGAAATGATGCCACAGATCAGGGGCCCAGCAGCTTGCCCTGCTCTGTGGCTCGTCGCTGCCCACCTGGTACCCGGAGTTTACACATCTCCTATGGCTGGCTGCACACCCCGTGCCCGGAGGCTGTTTCCAGCTGCCTGGTGTCTTGTTGTTTTACAGATAAGTCGTGTGTAGCGTGCAAGGGCTTCATAAATATTTTTCAAGGAACTGGCTGCATTGTAACGGCCTCAGTAAACAATACCAAGAAAATGCCAGATTTGGACATTTTGCTGTCAGTGACTTTCCTTCTCGCTGCTCTGCCCTGGGAGTTATGCCTTGTTATGTTCTGCAGCAGATACAGACTTGTTTTTATGACAATCATCTGTTGAAGGTTGTGTTTTTTTTGTACTGCATGGGTTTTAAAGGTTCAGCAGGGGCTTTCCATGGGTGCAGCACAGCGTGCATTGGAAGGAGCTCCGCACCCCCTTTGTAGCTTTGTGACTGGTGCAAGCACAGCACTCAGGGAACGCAGCACTTTAACTGGCCTGGGCTGCCTTGTCCCAGTCCTTCTTCATCTGAATACAGGCAGTTCACATGCCCCTTTCTTTTAGTCCTCCTCTAAGGCTATAACTTCCTGATGGCCCTGATCACTTCCAGCTTGCCCTGATCACTTCCTGGAGGCCCTGATCACTTCCTGATGGCCCTGATCACTTCCCTGGAGGCCCTGATCACTTCCTGCTTGCCCTGATCACTTCCTGGAGGCCCTGATCACTCCCTGCTTGCCCTGATCACTTCCTGAAGGCCCTGATCACTTCCTGCTTGCCCTGATCACCTTCTACTGGACCTGTTAGTTCCTGCTGGCCCTAATCACTTCCTGCTTGGTAGGATCACTTCCTGCTTGGTCTAATCACTTTCTGCTTGCCCTGATCGCCTCCTGTTGGCCCTGATCGCTCCTGCTTCCCTGATCACTTCCTGCTTGCCCTGATCGCCTCCTGTTGGCCCTGATCACTTCCTGCTTGGTCTGATCACTTCCTGCTTGCCCTGATCGCCTCCTGTTGGCCCTAATCGCCTCCTGTTGGCCCTGATCACTACCTGCTTGGTCTAATCACTTCCTGCTTTCCTGATCACTTCCTGCTTGCCCTGATCGCCTCCTGTTGGCCCTGATCACTTCCTGCTTGGTCTGATCACTTCCTGCTTGCCCTGATCGCCTCCTGTTGGCCCTGATCGCCTCCTATTGGCCCTGATCAATTCCTGCTTGGTCTAATCACTTCCTGCTTCCCTGATCACTTCCTGCTTGCCCTGATCGCCTCCTGTTGGCCCTGATCACTTCCTGCTTGGTCTGATCACTTCCTGCTTGCCCTGATCGCCTCCTGTTGGCCCTGATCGCCTCCTGTTGGCCCTGATCACATCCTGCTTGCCCTGATCGCCTCCTGTTGGCCCTGATCACTTCCTGCTTGCCCTGCTCGCCTCCTGTTGGCGCTGATTACTTCCTGCTTGCCCTGATCACCTCCTGTTGGCCCTGATCACTTCCTGCTTGCCTTGATCACCTCCTGTTGGCACTGATCACATCGTGCTTGGTCTGATCACTTCCTGCTTGCCCTGATCGCCTCCTATTGGCCCTGATCACTTCCTGCTTGGTCTAATCACTTCCTGCTTGCCCTGATCACTTCCTGCTTGCCCTGATCGCCTCCTGTTGGCCCTGATCGCTTCCTGCTTCCCTGATCACTTCCTGCTTGCCCTGATCGCTTCCTGCTTCCCTGATCACTTCCTGCTTGCCCTGATCGCCTCCTGTTGGCCCTGATCACTTCCTGCTTGGTCTGATCACTTCCTGCTTGCCCTAATTGCCTCCTGTTAGCCCTGATCGCCTCCTGTTGGCCATGATCACTTCCTGCTTGCCCTGATCGCCTCCTATTGGCCCTGATATATGTAAATATGTAAATCCGTATTTGTAAAGCGCGAACTACTCACCCTTACGGGTCTCAAGGCGCTGGGGGCCATCGTGGAAATTAAGTGAGCTATTGCCCATAGTCACATGGTGCTGAGCTGCCGCCGGAGCCGGGGATCGAACCGTGAGCCCTGTGCTCCGAAGTCAGCTGCCCTGGCCGCTGCACCACACCTCTCCACCTGATCACTTCCTGCTTGGTCTAATCACTTCCTGCTTTCCCTGATCACTTCCTGCTTGCCCTGATCGCCTCCTGTTGGCCCTGATCGCCTCCTTTTGGCCCTGATCACATCCTGCTTGCCCTGATCGCCTCCTGTTGGCCCTGATCACTTCCTGCTTGCCCTGCTCGCCTCCTGTTGGCGCTGATTACTTCCTGCTTGCCCTGATCACCTCCTGTTGGCACTGATCACATCGTGCTTGGTCTGTTCACTTCCTGCTTGCCCTGATCGCCTCCTATTGACCCTGATCCCTTCCTGCTTGGTCTAATCACTTCCTGCTTGCCCTGATCACTTCCTACTTGCCCTGATCGCCTCCTGTTGGCCCTGATCGCCTCCTGTTGGCACTGATCACATCGTGCTTGGTCTGATCACTTCCTGCTTGCCCTGATCGCCTCCTATTGGCTCTGATCACTTCCTGCTTGGTCTAATCACTTCCTGCTTGCCCTGATCACTTCCTACTTGCCCTGATCACATCCTGCTTGCCCTGATCGCCTCATGTTGGCGCTGATTACTTCCTGCTTGCCCTGATCACCTCCTGTTGGCCCTGATCACTTCCTGCTTGCCCTGCTCGCCTCCCGTTGGCACTGATTACTTCCTGCTTGCCCTGTTCACCTCCTGTTGGCCCTGATCACTTCCTGCTTGTCCTGATCACCTCCTGTTGGCACTGATCACATCGTGCTTGGTCTGATCACTTCCTGCTTGCTCTCATCACTTCTGCTTGGTCTGCCTCCTGCAGAGACAGGTGTCTCTAACCTTTCTATGTTACATCGATAAAAGAAGGTAAATTAATGATCAAATTATATGATTGATTCCTAATCTTACCTTGTGGGCATGTTAAATGCTGAGCTCACTGGCGAGAGCTGCCCCGCGGGGTTATACTTAAGTAGACATGGGGCAGAAGGTTGCACTCTCAGGTGTGAACTGAGGGGTATGGCCTCTGTTGACATAGCACTTCCCTCAAACTCCTCCTTATGCCGTACTGGGGGAAGTTAGAGTTGAATACACGGTAATTCAATTGATGCAGAATAATGCAGTTCCTGGGGATAATAGATGTTTATTGTTACCCAACTCAATGGTACTCATTTTATCGATCCCAGAGGATGAAAGGCTGAGTGGCCTCTGCAGGGATTTGAACCTGTGACTATGAGGTCAAACACGGGCCCCTACAGGGGATTTTAGTCCACTAAGCCACCAAACGCGGCTTCATGGCAGACGTTGTGTTGTGCTTCGACACACAATGACACAAGTGCATGTTCCATCACCATGGTTACAGGAGACCCGGAACCGCGGGGACTGAAGAAGATGTTTCCTCCTTACAGTTTTGGTGTCTTACTTTTAGTTAAAGCAGTACATGATGAAGGAGAAAGAGCTCCAACACAAGATTCGTGTTCAGGAGGCAGTGACGTAAAGCCCGTAAGGTCTGACTGCATTATGAGTAGGCCTTGACACCATCTTAAGTAACAGGAGTCGCCATATTCCCACTTTTTATACAGAATCATTGTCATGCCTGCTTTGCCGCAGATGTCGTCTGACCTTATCTTTCTATGAAAGTGTCAAGTCAATCGGCTAATGACATAGTTAAAACACCTGAAGCGACATTAGTCTGGGACGTGCCTGCTTATCACCATGGTAAGGTCAGTTAAGAACAAATGCAGACAGATAGCCAAAACAGTGTGATCTGAATTGATGTCCTTTCACCTTATATGTTCGTAAGGAAATGTCTGGGACGTACACCTTGATGCACATAATCTATGTCAGACATTCCTAAATTTATGTCAGAAATTCCAATCTCTGATAAGGTTTAGTATATAAGGCCTGACACTTGACCACTTGTCAGGAGTGAATCTTCGCGCAGACTATCGCACAAGTTTCGGCCAAAGACAGCCCTCACCTGCTGCCAGTGCACTTCGAAGATACTGCATCTCCCCTGCTACTGATAAGGCCGAGTTCTGGAGGAAGGCCGCTACTGCAGCACATGTTTGCCTTTCACAGGGAACACTACCTTCACACCTCCACTGATAATGACAGCTCTTGCTGTCAACAAGATATGCAGTGCATCGCTTCTCTCTAAGAAACTCTAGATTGCAAGTTGCTCTAGTCTCCATGCTGTCATAGTATAGCGCATAGAGGTAGGTTTTAGGGTGTTACGTTTTATATTGTACTGTATTGTAATTGCATTTGTATAGCGCTTACTACCCCTGACGAGGCGTTGAAGCGCTTTTTGTCGAGTAGCACGCTACTCCGGGACCCATAGAGGATTAGTGTTGAATTAGTATAGTGAAACATGCAAGTAAATTTTAAGTGGTGGATATGTTAGTCAGTTATTTGGAGTCGGAAGGATAGCAGAAGGATAGAAGAGGAAAAAAGGTTTGTATTTATATAGCGCTTCTTACCCCTGATGGGGTTTGAAGTGCTTTTTTTTGGTGAGTAGCACGCTACTCCGGAAACCCATAAAGGATTAGTGGTGAATTAGTATGGTGAAATATGAAAGTAATTTGAGTGGTGGATATTAGTCAGTTATTTGGAGTGAGAAGGATAGCGGAGGGATAGAAGGGAAAGAAAGGTTGGCATTCATATAGCGCCTGTTACCCCTGATGGGGTGTTGAAGCGCTTTTCTGGCAAGTAGCAGGCTACTCCCGGAACCCATAAAGGATTAGTGTTGAAAATTAGTATAGTGAAATATGAAGTAATTTGAGTGGTGGATATGTTAGTCAGTTATTTGGATTGAGAAGGGCTAGGGAGGGGTAAAAAATGGAAAAAGGTTTGCATTTATATAGCGTTTGTAACCCTGATGAGGTGTTGAAACGCTTTGTTGGTGAGTAGCACGCTACTCTTAAACCCATAAAGGATTAGTGGTGAATTAGTATAGTGGAATATGGAATTAGAGAAGTGAACACGCTAGCCTGTTATTTTGATTGAAAGGGATAGTGGAGGGATAGAAGAGTGAAGGATTTCTTTTTTAGGTCATAGCAGTAGGAGGAGGCTTTTGGATGAGTAAAAGGGTTTTTGGAGGGGAAGAGTCAGAGGGAAGAGTTTAGAAAGGTTTGTTTTGGGGGATCGGTACAGTAAAGGAGGTGTCAGATGATGCAAGGAGGGGTAGAGTAGGAGAGAGTCAAGAAAGGGTTATTTTGGGGAACATAGTAGTGGTATGGGGTTTGGGATAAATGAGAGAGTGGGTGTAGAGGATATAATGATAGATGTATAGGGTGAGATAGGGTAGTGAATTGGAAAGAGTAGTAGAAAGAAGTTTGAGATGAGTCAGAAAGTTGGGCTAGAAGATATATTGAGAGAAGTATAGGCTGAGAAATAGGATAGTGCATTGGAAATGCTAAATTAGAAGAAAGTGATAAATATATAGATCCATAAGTACATTGAAAGTATATAGATGCATAAAGGAGGTAAGTATACGCAGATTAAAGATATTGATAGAGGTACAGGATGAGAAATAGGGTAGTGCATTGGATATGCTTTTCAGGAGGAAAGTAACAGACACACAGATCCAAGTACATGGAGGTACATAGATGCCCAATGGAAGCAAGTACATGTAGACCAAAGAAGATTTTTTTAAAAAATTTTTTTATAACAACGTAATTATTCTACATGTTTATACAAAGCAATACACAAAAAAAGGTACATATCTATAGTGAAAATAAATGCTTATATACAGAGGGACACATACATAGGGTGGGTATTAATGAATGGGAAAATGGGCAGCATTTCTGGCCCAGGTCCCGACCAGTCTCGAACAGGCTCAAACAGGCACTCACCCTTGTCCTCTCCACCCTTAGCTGAGACGCCCGGGCTGAGACGCCCTAAGCCTTGGCCGTTTATAGCCCTAGTAGTCAGGTGACCCCTTCAGCCAATGGGAACCCTAGCCCTAACACTATCCAATCACAACACTAGCCCTAAAATCTAGAACCAATAGGAGACCAGGACCTTACAGCCAATCTTAGCCCTAGTCCAAGCACCCAATCAGTTTCAAAACCCTGATCTCTACGTCCAATAGAGGCCCTAGCCCTACCAGTAGTCCCAACCCTAGTCCAAGCAACCAATGGCACAAGAAGCCCTAGTCCCTACTTCCAATAGAAAGCCTAACCCTACTCTTAGTCCCACACCTAGTCCAGCAATCAATAACACCAGAAGCCCTAATCGCTACTTCCAATTAAAGGCCTAACCCTAGCCCTAGTCCCACCCTAGTCCCAACATCCAATAATACAGGAAGCCCTAGTCCCTACTTCCAATAAAAATCCTAACCCTAGCCCTAGTCCCAACCCTACATTGATTGAATCACAGACCCAGAAACCAATCAGAACCCTCAAATACCTAACCAATGAGGACACTAACCCTAATCCAATAGAAACATCAGATACAACCACCAATCAGTGTACACATGTACCAAACAATATCAGACTATATAAGGTCCCAGCTACCTCAGACAATGTTTGCTGGCCAGGGAGTTGGAAGCTGCTCCTCTATTCAGAAATCTCCTAGGAGACAGACCGGCTCAATCCACACTTTGGACTTCTGCAGGTAAGGCCCTAACAAACTTGTCCTCTAACAACACTATTTGTATAAAGCTTTACTCCCTCTCCTGGCCCAAAAACGAAGTGCACAGTCCCTATTAAACACCGTTTAAACAGCTTACAGCAGATTACTGCTGTCTCAGGGGGGAAGGAGGGAGGGCTGGTTTCACTGACTTGTTAACACAAGATGGTCGCTGGGGGTGCACTGCTTAACATACAGATCTTAGCACAGAGCAAAGGAGACATTTGGAGGGAAAAACTGATAGTCGCTGGGAATGAGAGGGAAAAACTACACAGTTTGGACTGCAAATCCCACAATTCAACAGGTTAAATGGAGGCATGTTAGAAATGTTCATTTTATTCTTGTTCTTCACAACATGCCTTTTTGATGTTTATGATATCCTGTGTAGTTATTTTAGATGTGCTGAGAAACAGGTTCACCTTGTTGTAATAAATGCTTTAAGTTAAAAGTGTCTATTCTTCTTAGTGCAGTGTGTGTGTGTGTGTTATATTGTGAATAATAAGATAGATTTGTTTCTGTTACTACGGTGCCCCTGATCCCTTTTCAGGGATTGTTAGTAACGCAAAAGCAATAATTCAACTTCAACTATGTATTGGATGGGTGTTATATCTAGGGGTTTGTCTATGTGTTGGGGTATTCTCATATCTTGTTATGCTTTAGTGGTCGGAGCTGGCTCGTGACACTTCCAGCTCGTGACACCTCCGCTCCATGCCGCTCGCCTTAACAGTTGGTTGGAATGTTGAGTGAGCAGTGTCGCGGTTGGGGGTGGAAGGGAGCTCCAGGTGTCGGCGAGTGGCTGCCCATAATATGTATGGCCTGAACTTAAATAAACCTTCACTTTATTCACACTGAAGCGTGCCGGCGTATTAATTCCTTGCAACATTGGCGCCGACTTGAAAGAAGAACCTTTACGGTGAAGGAAGAATCTAAAAGCGTGTTTATTTACATGATGAGAAGCCGTGACGAGAGGCCGAATTCTGTTTCAGGTCATATTTGTGTTTGTTAAGGGTGGCTGCGTGAGCATTTTGTTGGCTGCAGTGTGTCTGCTGGGTATTTTGATAAGACCGCCTTCAGGATTTAGTGCGCATGTCCCCGACGGCTGTTGTTTCATGCACGTATGTTCAGCGGCCATCTTATGTTGCCTGTCTTCACTGAAGCGTAAAACAAGCCCCCCAACTATAGAAAGTGCACTTTTTTCTACGCACAGTGGCCATCTTAAGTATTTGGGAAAGTGCTTATTGCCATACATGTACTATACGCAGGGAAGTCGATTTGAGTATTGCGCATCCTGTTACTGGCGTATGTTACGGTGACAGGCACACCTTCATCATAAATTCTGCACACTCTGAGGGTGACAGTTATTGGTCACCCTGTTGCTGGTGTATGTTACAGTGACAGGCACACCTTCATTATAAATTCTGCACACTCTGAGGGTGACAGTTATTGGTCACCCTGTTGCTGGTGTATGTTACAGTGACAGGCACACCTTTATCATATTTTGCATTGTGCCAGTTCACGAAGGGAGTGACTCATTACGAGTACGTGTTGCAGTGACAGGCACACCTTCAGGAGCCATTTATAATATATCTGCAGCCTGTCATGTTACGGTGACAGGAACACCTTCTGAATATTGTCATGAATTTCAACTTTTGTGCAGCTTGTTCCTGATATGTCTTACGGTGACAAGCACACCTTTGGTATATGATTCTGGTTTAGTGTGGTGACGGATACACGGCCACAACAGTTTATTATCATTATACGTGCTCACTGCATATTGTCCTATGCCTATTTGATGCATGAGAATTTCTACGTATATATATATATTTATTTTTTACAGGGCTGAAATTCAAACCATAATTCCTGTGACTATCCAAGGGAGCCCACCATTCCTTGGAAGGAGTGGTTTAGAGCGTTTAACATGTTTCTTGGAGCCATAGATGGATTTAAATTCAGCCTGATAGGAGGAGAGGGTTACTTGAGCACTCTTTGGGCCTGGAGGGACAGGAAATATTTGTTCATCTTCCTGTATATACACCTGAGGATGATGTTGTATGAAGAGTTGGTAAAGAGATTATAGAAACATTTTTCAAAGCCACCAAATTTAGTTGTAAGGAGACACCATTTTTTTCTAGGGAACAATCTGCCACTGAATCCACAGACTCATTGCGTGTACTGGCAGACAAGTGTGAAGTCGGAAATTTCACTAATCAATTGATCAGGGATCAACTAGTTATTATATGTCATAGCAAAAAGATTCCATAGAGATTACTCACTTGTAAAACTCCACCCTTAGATGAAGCTGTCGAGATAGCCAACACAATCCAAGATTGGAAGGATTCAGTTAAAGACCTCAACGAGACAGATGACGCTGTTTTATTAGTTAAAGGCAACAAGTCTTATGTAAACAAGGCTATAGATAGGAACAAACAATGGATAGAAGAAAACCTTTCAGTTCTGGCAGCATATGTTATGGGTGTGGATCCAAATCCCACACTGCTTCCTGCAAGCAATGTCCTGCTTTCACTACGGAGTGTAACAAGTGTGGGGTCACTGGTCATTTTTCCAGAATGTGCCGTTTGAGCCCTAAGCAGGGAAAGGTGAATTTGGTAACTGAAGATTGTGACCAGAGTCCATCTGATTATATGAACAATTTGTTGCTGTGTGTGAGGGCGCAAGGGCAGGAGGTATCCAGTTCTGGGGGCACAGTGATGGCACAAGAGGTGGTCACCAATGATCTCTACAATTCATTGTATTGTGTTAGAAGTCATGAAGATGACGGACATAAGTCAGAGGATCCAGTGGAAATGTTCAAAGTGGGTGAGGTGATGATACCTTCATTAACAGACTCTGGATCCAAAATGACCATTATTTCCAAAGATACTGTTCTTAATAAGAATTTAAATGTTCTTACCACCAGCTGTCACTCCTCAGGGATATAATGGCACCAGAATTCACTTGGGGCGTTATTTGCTTCAGGGGTTCGGAGGTGCAAGGGAAAGTGTATGTCTCACATTGTGGGCCAGACATTCTTGTTTGGCATCATCAGGCCTGTTTGGGTATTATTCTTAGACCTGTTGGTGTGAAGTTGCTTGAATATGATGCTTTTGTTGAATTTATACCGGGTGGAAAAAATAAAAAAGCAGACTGTCTTTCCAGATTATCCTTCCGGAAGAAGGCGAGGAAGTGGATGATAAGCAGGATTTGTAGTGTTCGGTGACCAGTGTATTTTGGTTAAATACTAAATGTGTCACTGAAAAGGAGTGGAGATCTGCTTTTGGCCAGGATCTTGTGTTAAACAAAGTGTTGGAATACACAAGAAAGGGTTGGCCGAGGGAGGGTAATCTTTCTGTGGAACTCCAGACATATAGCAAGGTGCAGTAAGAATTCTCATTGGAGTGCTGCCACTCGATCCACTCATGATCCTCTTCCGGGACTCTGGGGCGGATAGGCTCCATCTTTCAACGACCCCACAGGGCCGCCTGTTTTCCCACTTACTATTGGCAGCATGACTGTGTGTAGCCCAGATTCTGGAAGCAGCGTCTATCCCCCTCTAAATATGTGGTGATGGTAGATCTGGTCACTTTATGCCATGGAAAAATGAACTACTATTATACGGGACCGAGTGGCCAAGTTCAATGTCATATGGCACCCCTTCACTACTTGCATACGACACCTGCAACGGGCGGGAGGACTCCACATGACAATGTCTAGAACTCTGAGGGTGTCTGATATGCACATCATGTCCCCATCTGACACCAAGGGGGGGCTCATCGGGAACTGACCTTCTAATTGGCTGACAGTGTTCTATTAGAATCGTATGAAGGGAATGAGGTTTTGCTGTATGCGCTCTGAGTGAAACTGTAATTCATGGATGCTTATCACCTTGGGCAGGGGGCTCGGGTCGTGCTTTCCATTTTATGCAATCCTCATGGCTTCATCTTGAAATGTACTGAGTCATGTTCATTTTCTTAAAAATTGCAAAAGAAAACAGTTAAAAAAGAAAAAGGAACTCTCATTGGAGGATGGGTTGCTATTTAGAATGGACAAATGAATTCCTCCAAGAAATGTCAGGGGAGACTAATGAGCGTACGTCATGAGGGTCATATAGGCATGACAATGACTGAGAAGGGACTGATGGAAATTGTTTGGTGGCCGAGGATGGACAGGGATGTGGAGGATTGGGTTGATAAATGTGTGAATTGTGTGTCAAATGATAAAGATCTGAAATGTGTGACTCCACCAATGGTTATGCCTGAAACTCCTCAGAAGGTATGGGAGAGAGTGAGCATAGATTTTCTTGCGCCTTTCCGGGTTTTGCCTCACGCTCAGCAATTTGCCATTGTTCTAGCTGACCACTAGTCAAAGTGGCTTGAAGTTAAACTCATTCGAGAGCCTGACACCAGAAGTGTGATAACTTTTCTCATGGATGTTTTTGCCAGAGAAGGTTTCCCTTCTGAACTCCTTTCAGACAACGGTGTGCAGTAAGTTTTTATTTGAGAAGGAGGAATTGTTGATCGGAGCAGGGATCAAACACAAGAGGTGCAGTCTTTATCATCCCCAGAGGAAAGGGCAAGTTGAGAGGGCCAACAGGATGGTCTCTGACTGTGTCAGGGGGGCTGTAATTGAAGGTGTCAATGTGGTGGATGCAGCGCGTGCTATGCTCTGGTTGTATTGCAATACCCCTCATAGTGTAACCGGTGTTACTCCATTGACACAGCGGCACTCAGGATTTGTTGAGGCTCTCATGGTTGAACAATCTATCGAAGGTCAAATCCAGCAGTAAATCCGCACATTATGTTGAAGTGGCCAGGAATACAATCTGGGAAAGTCAGGCAAAAAGTAAAAAGAGGTATGATCTAATTAAAGGGACTAAAACTGTATTGATTGAGAAGGGTGATTATGTGCATCTGAAATTACCCGAGTCAAAATGTATCAAAGGAAAATTAAGGTCTGGTCCTGTTGTCGTGTGGAAAAAGTGAGCAAAGATGGATGCGCAGTGAGAATACAAAACTGACAGTGGTGGAATTGTGCGAGATTAGTTAAAATGATGGGCCCTGTCCAGACTCGTGGTGAGTCTTTTGGGGACAAAGTGATAAATGGTGCAACAACTCCAATGGAGAAGCGTGTCCGTAAGTTTCCTGGAAGATTCAAAGATTGTGTCATGACTTGAAATCTCATTGTATTTCTTTTTA
Source organism: Calotriton arnoldi (assembly GCA_963921515.1). NCBI lineage: Eukaryota > Metazoa > Chordata > Amphibia > Caudata > Salamandridae > Calotriton > Calotriton arnoldi. The sequence goes on from CAWUFW010003074.1 coordinate 842,071, forward strand.
TCTTATATTGTATTATTTTTTAGTTGTATATTACTGCGGCTGCTCTCTAGAATTGTCATTTGTTTTTTATAGTATGGTTTTGCTGTTATTTCTACTCTTGTATTTATTATTGTAATGGGAAAAGGGGGAGATGTGTTATATGTATATATAAGGGGTTGTCTATGTGTTGGGGTATTCACATATATTGTTACGCTTATGTGGTGGAAGCTGGCTCATGACACTTCCAGCTCGTGACACTTCCGCTCTGCGCCACTTGTCTTGACAGTTGGTTGGAATGTTAAGTGAGCGGTGTGGCGGATGGAGTTGGCATGGAGCTCCAGGTGTCAGCGAGTGGCTGCCCATAATATGTATAAACCTTCACTTAATTCACACCGAAGTGTGCTGGCGTACAGTGGGGTTTTGTGGGCTACAATAACCTGTCTTTCACATTCAGCGCTGGTTCATTGAACAGAGTTCGCCTACGTCACCCGTGGGTGGGAAAGCAAACCTTGTAGAACTACGCCAAAGTCGTAGTTTACACAAGAGCAGAAAAAGGCTCAAGGATTCCTGCTTCAGTATCAGTGACCCATGCAGGGCTATAAGCAAATGATGGAGATGTGGCCTCTGCGCTGCAGCACCGTTCTCTCCACAGCAGGACATTGAATAGGAGGTAATGGATGAAGAGCTCAAGGGAAGCTGTGTACGGGGTGCCCAGCTCCACATTAAAGGCAGCCTGGGGTTTCTTCCATCTGAGGCTGTGGATAATGCGGAGGATTTATTGCCCTTTTGTATCCAGGACTCTGCCTCGTTACCTGCACATGTGGCCGTTCACAATAGTGTCAGCCAAGAGTGGGGTGATATTGAACGCCTGCTTTCCCAAGGTTCTTTGCTCCCAAACACTGGTTGGATGACTTTGAGGATTGAAGTCCCATCTGCATATATTGGATTATCTGGGAGCCTGTAGAGCTTCTCAGCCTGCTTTGGCATGTGAAGATGTCTCCCCAGTAGATGCCACAGATAAGAAAAGTGACTTTGCACCAGAAAAGATGCTGTCTGCTTCCAGTTTTGCACCATGTGCTGGGGCATATGACACACACATGTTCAATCCCTACCAAAGAATTTCCCAACTCTCTTTGATGCGCTACAAAAAGGGCAGGATCCCGTCCCGCTCTTAGCTGTCCTGGAAGAACATGTTCAGTTATTGTCAGATGTGACTTTTGCTGCTGCCTCTGGGGGAGTTTTTTTCTAGGTGCCGCCAGGTATGATTACAACATAGGAAATTGGATTCAGCCCAGCACAGGTTTTTTTTTCTTCACTTACTTATGATCTTTTTGTAAAGTTCAATCTTTCACGGGAGGGCGGTAAGCCTTCCATCTCCATGTTGAGCTGCTGGTTATGTATGGCTATGTCTTCTGCATCTGCCTTTACTGGAATTTGCATTCTTGGATCTATTGAGGTTCGATCACCTCATGAATGGCAGCTTCATTGGCAGAAATGAGGAGTGTAAGGTTGTATGACACTGGCTACACCTTCACCTTGGCTGTCCCAAGCACATTTGTGATTCATTATAAAATGGCTGTTGGATGTCCCACCTCAGCTAAGGTGATGGCTGGGTTTCTGAGTGCTGTTGAAGATTGGAAGTTGTTTTTGGAAAATAAAAGTTCCTTGTGTTCCACTATCCTGTAGTCCTGCTTGGTGTAACCTCAAGGATAAGAACTGGAGCAAGGCCACCGATGAGGTGGTAATGTTCTTTTTACTTAGCAGTAATTTTCATTACTCCGAGTCTAGACTTCCTCACCACTGTCATCGATTTCCGCCCTCCTTTCGCTTTGCCTCCCTGTCTGCTTAGTACTTCAGAAAGTAACCGGGGACTGGCAGGAAACTATAGCCTGAGGGTGGGGGGGGGGGTAAAAAAAGGGGGTGAAGAGAAAGGACTGTCTCTATGCAGGGGCTTCATCGCATGGGTGGACCGGGAGGAGGAAGTGCAGACTCAGAGTAATAACACCACAAAGGAACCCTTCCGCTTGTCACCTCCACTTATTACCTCCCCTCACTGGTCATGATAGGCCGCCACATGTCGACCTCCCTCATCATTGTCACTCTTCTCAGGTTTGTTTTAATTGGTTCATAACATATGAATATACATCAATTTAAATATAGACAATACAAGTATATTAAACATGTATAATTGAAAATACCCATATAAACAAATAATAAAATGTGCATTTAAAATATTGGAAAACATCTAGCAGCCTCAATTAAAAAGACAATTATTTAGGCCCAAGACATTTAAAAACAGCATTATCGCTTCAGAGGTAGACACTAAAGTGATATTTCTTCAGCCGGTGACCTCCAGATGTAATCGTGTATATTATATTGGACCGAACGCCTTGAAGAGTCTTTACACACAGCCAAAGTTGAATGTCTGGCCCCTACCTCCTATTGTTTGAAACTAGGGTTCAGTCATTGCTTTTTGTTAGCTCTAGGTGGTCAGCACATCCCATCATCTTGGCCAATCAGAAAACTGTTGCAATTGGTCCCTTTCCCTGACTCCAAAGGCATGTGTAGTCTTTCAGAGGAAGGATTGATCATGTAACCTTTGAGTCAGGTTCTGAGACAGCAGACCCGCTGACAATCCTCTGCTGTCCTGTAGCCTCTCCGCAGTGCTATGAAGAGGACAGAAGCCCCACCAGAGAGATCAGGGGACAAGAGGGAAAGGGAAGCAGGAATAAGGGTAGGAGGACATCAGGGCTGGGCTGTCTCTGGTTGGAATGGTCTCAGTGCTGCCAGCAAATCCCTTTTCTGAAGATTCCTTGTGTGATTTGAGGATTTGGGAAACAGACTAAAGGGAAGAGGAGAGTAACTGTTAGGAAGTTGATCAGAGAAGGAGGGAAGGTGTATGCAGCCAAGAGATGGTGTAGGCAAGACTTCCTCGTTTCTCTGGGGGATGGTGCGGTGATGAGCCCCTGACAGACCAGGAAGCCAGGCAGATACACTTGGACGCCAGAGCAAATGACAGGAAATCGCTGAGAACGAAGCACAATTAAAGGAACAACAAAGGGAAAGAACAATAAGAAAATAAGGGCTTGAGGGAACATAAACCTTAAGAGGGGGAGCCAAGAAGGGAGGAAAAGAACGAAGGTGCAGGAATGAAGATGGGTAAGAACTTTGTGAAAAGTGGGAATCCTCAGCAGCAACACAACACGTTTCCAGACACCTGCTTTCTGTAGGAAGCCTCAAATACTGGCACCACTGCTGTTATCCCGGAAGTGCTCACCATTACCAGAAAGTGAGGGACTATAATGAAAGTATGTGATCTAGTTGTTATGGACATGTAGTTTCCAACTCGCCTTCCTCCAGACTTTCCCCTTCTTCCTATCCTGTGGTGAACTCACTGTCTACATGGTCTCACAATCCGCCACCCCCAACCCCCTGAGAATATGCAACTGGGTCAGGCTTTTTGGATATATCTAGCACCAAGGGCACTGACAAGCGTTTGTGAAATTGTTTTAAAAATCCAGGTACAAGGGCACAGTCTGTAGGTTCCCAGGATCTATTAGATACATCATATCCCTTCCATGCCACTAGGTACTGTAACAGTGGCGTAACATTAGCCCCCGTGGTGCGGGGGACCCCCGAGCTTCACGGGGTCCCCTTCGGCCCAGTGCACGGACGGACGGCCCCTGGCCTGAGAGCTCCTGACTGGGTCCGGAACACGAGGGGCCCCTTCATGTACCCTGCTGGGGGGCCCCCCTCAAGTTTCGTTACACCACTGTACTGTAATTGTCACCACAGTAACCTGGAATCAATGATTGCCTCAACTTCACATTAGGAGGAACCATCTATCAGCGGGGGAGTAAGAGTACAAGGGAAGCTACTGGTTGCGTTTAATAATGAGACGCAAGAAATAAAGGGTGTATGCGCCAGGAAGTAGGTAGAGCCAATAGAAATGCTGAAGCCCCACCCCGTATTTCAATTTTAAAAGGGCCCTCATATTCTGGATAGAAGTTGCATTGTGACCCAGGAATGGTCAGATGCTTTGTTGAGAACACACGTTCTCTCCATTTTGTAATGCCACGGCTGCAACCCGTCGACTGACGGAACTGTGCATCTTGAAATCCTAGCTGGCCACGTCTGAGGATGGTACCCTGTCAGATTTGTATGTGCAGGGATGAATGACAGCTGTACAACAATTGAAGTATGGAACTTTAGAAATGGTTTTATTATTCTTCTGATATAAGTTTCAGGCCTCTACTGTCTCTCTCCTTTTCTTCCCAGGTTCACAATCTGAGGTCCGGAGTTTTCCCTCCTGAGGATCTCAGATTAAAAGAAATAAACGCAGGTAAGTCACTGGCCTTTTTGGCCAGTGACTTACATGGTCTTCCACCAATTTATCATCCGGGAGTGTTGGTGTGAGGTGAGCACTCACAGCCACAACAACTATTAATGAACACAACAAAATAAATAATAAGGGTAACAACACGAAGCTACGTGTTGTTTTTAGCAACTTGAGACACTCAAAATAAGGATTAAGGGGGGGGGGGAGTGGCTTCGGAGCCGATGGCAATGGCGGCGTTCTAGAAGAGCTCGAGCTCCCGGGTCCCTAAAACCCGGAAAATCCGCACTTCCAGCCAAACAATAGCAGCGTAAATGTTTGAGTAGCAAATGGGAATACCGAAGGCTCAATTAGTGACAAATTAGACCAGCGACCGCACTGGAAGAAACCCCGGTCTGAAGACGCTCTCGGCGGCCGGGGCGCAGAATGGAGTGAACTGGGCGCGGCCATTATCGGAACTCCGGAGTAAGAGGAGCGGGTGAGACGGTGCTACGAAACTCTGACGAAACCGGCCACGGCTGTATTACGGCCAGATCAATATCACCAGAGGGAGTGCGCCGCATAGTAACAAGGCCCTAAGGGGAGAGCAATAACCAGAGGGCCCCAGGGTGAGGACCGGGACGCGGCTCCTCCTCCCGCCCGACACCACCCGCCATTAAAGCGCGGCCGGGCCGGCTGCCCTACGAGAGGGCACAGCTATTCGATACTGGAGCCTGGTGGAATATATCGACAGCCAGAGGGTGCCTGAGTGACCGCTTAAGGCTCCTCCTTCTGCCAGATACCACCCGCCATTGAAGCGCGGCCGGACGGACGGCCTTACGAGAGGGCACCGTTACCAGATACTGGAACCTGGTGGAACACAGCGACGGCCAGAGGGGGACTGAGGGACTAATTAAGGGGCCCAGAAGAGAGAGGTATCCTTTGAGAAAGCGGCGTGGCACCGCCGTGGCACTGTGGAGCACCGGCTAGGGAGGGACACCGGTCCAGGGACACTTTTGGCGGACGTGGCGCAGTATGGAATGATCTGGGCGCCGCAACTACTGATACGCCGGAGCTAGAGGAGCAGGTGAGACGGCGTAGCGCAGCTCTGGTGGGGCCAGCCACAGCTGTAATGCGGCCAGGCACTTATCCCAAGAGGGAGTGAACCGCATGATAACTGGGCCCAACAGGGAGTGCAATTGCCAGAGGGCCCGCGGCAGAGACCGGGCCGCGACTCCTCCTTCCACCCGCCACCAACCGCCATTGAAGCAAGAGGGCTCAGTTCCAGATACTGAGGCTCGGGGGGACATAGCGACGGCCAGAGGGAAACTGAGGGATTAACTGAGGGGCTCAGACGAAGGAGACATAGCCTGAGACATCGGCGGGGTATCGCCTCAGCACCATAGAAAGCCGGCAGGGGAGGCAAGGCCCGAAGGCGGCAGGAAGTGCGCAAGCGGCGTGCAGAGGCCTACTGGGAGTGGTACAAAGAAATGAGCTGCACTTTCTGGCCGGAGGGAGTCAACCCGGTTCAGCGGACCGGACAGCAGGAACAGTAGAGCTCAACAGACCAGAGAACAAAATTGCCAGTCATTTGCAGAGGGGCGTCAACACAGAATCAATGAGTGAGCATCGGAGGGACAAGGCCCGAGAAGGCCCGAGAAGCATTAATGTAACAGGTCGGAAGTGAACGCGTAAGAACACCTGGGCAGACTTGAGTCCTGAGAGACCGCGAGACAGTGACGAAAACCCCAGAACATACAAGGGAAAAGAGGCTGTAGTTCCCGCGACAGGGGATGAGACGAGGGGTTAGAATCCTCAGAACCCCATTGTCGGAGCATCAAGAGATTGAGGTGACCAAGGCGAATGAAGCCCAAAGGACAAGCGGGGGCGCAGTCAAACAAAATGGATAAGTACGCAGTGCCGCTCTAGATTGCGACACCGCAGACTCAACAGCCAGATGAACAGACGGACCTTCGCTAAGTGCGATCATGGCGGCAATTCTGGACCTAAAGGGTATGATCGACCCTAAAATAGATGCAGTAACAGTGGACGTTACACAAAAATAGAGGCTTGTAGCAGCACACACATTACCATGTAAATCAATCCAACTTAGTTTTGGACAATTATTAATTACAAATTATGTCACAATTGTACTCGACATATGAGGATAATACAATGAGATAAGTAATATGAAGAGCATTCATGTGGTCCACACGCGTCATTAGTAGAAAATTCTTTTATTAATTCTTAAGAGTTTCCAGCACACGATTCAGCCGACACGTGTTTCGTCTGTACTCAGACTTTTTCAAGGCAGAAAAAAGCAGAAGAATGAATTGTAGTGCATGATGTCAACGATTTAAAGTTTCAATAGATCAGCTGCGTACTGCGGGAGTGTTGCCCCATAAGCTGTATATATGCTGTGGATAGTGTAGTAGTAATATATAGTTGAATCTCCAAAAACGTTGTCCTTAGAATCTGCTGCAACTGTTTAGTAAGTTGCAAAAGAAACGAGGCGCGACCATAATAAGTCGGCAACCCTGTGCGCGCGTATAACTCCACCGGAAAGGTACGTCCGTCTGCTCCTACCCTTTCCGGTGGGACAGCGATATGCTTCAGGAAGTAGGCAGACTACAGGGTTTCGGTAAATGGAAACTGATAGATATAGTGCGCCTAGGAGATGTGTGGCGGAGACAGGCCTTGCTCACGTTCCCCGAATTAAAGAAAGAGTATCAATTAGCGGATACAGAACACTACAGGTACTTACAGATGAAACACGCGCTGGGCAGGCACCTCAAGGAGGGGGAGCAGATACCCGAGTATAGCCCGCTTGAGGACAGATTAATATTAGATCCAATCCCGGAAAAAGCACTGTCATGCACCTATAAGAAGATTATCAATAATGCCCCAGACCTCCTCATAAAGCTAAGGGAGTCCTTGGAATCTGACGTGGGCCTGCTGGAGGATGATGACTGGGTGGAGGTGGTACAAAGCCCTAGAGAGGTGGCGATCAGGGCAAGGTTCATGCTTGTCCAACTGAGAATCCTACACAGGTCTTACTCCACCAGTGTGCTCATGTTCAAGCTGGGGCACATACCCACGGAGAATTGTCAGAGGGGATGTAATCAGAGGGGTACCTTCTTTCATATTCTATGGGAATGTCCGATCATACAGCGGTATTGGCGGGAGGTGACGGGGATAATGTCGGAGGTCGTGGGACAGGAAGTTCCTATTGGAGCCAGGTGGCATGTGTTATGTATAGCGGGGGAACAGACATGGCCTGAATACCAAAAAATCTGGCTGCTAGTGGCTGCAATGGTGGCCAAAAGAAATATTGCCGGGGCCTGGGGAGCCATGCAACCGCAGACAGTGACACGATGGAAGAGTGATATGGACTGGTGCAGTGCTGCTGAAAAAACAGTATATGAAAGCAGGAGATGCCCCAAGAAATGGGAAAAAGTGTGGCAGCAATGTGAAATATACAGGGGCAACTGAGAGATACCTGATTGCTAAGAACGGGAGGGGGTGGTGGGCAAGGAGTGTAGCGGGCTGGGAACCTGACTGAACTGTTGAATATGTTACAAACAATTATATGTTACAGAATGTGTAGTACAGAGATGAAGATGTATTAACGAACATTGCCTATTGTGATGCCAGATATTGACACTGACGAATGTTTAATAAAAAGAAGTTTAAAAAAAATAAAATAAGGATTAAGCTCTGCTCCCAGCTTTACTTGTGAAATGTTATAATGGGTAGTTTAAATGTTTCAATGAAACTTCAGTGTTAGTCCCCCTGATTTCCACCCCGTGAACAAACAGTATTCTTCTGTTCCCACCAACTTCAAGCATGGATATTTGAACGCACCTGCTCTAGTCACTCTCCTCCTGGAGCGTGGCTTGGATTTGTGGCACTTCGGCGGGATACTCCGCTCTTGGGTTGCTCTGTAGACTCGTCGGGAATCTGTTGTTCAGCTCCAGCAATTTTCTTTGGCCGACAGTGTCTTCTCACATCTCTGGGTCCAGTGGCTTTCCTTTCATCAGCGTTTTGGATCCCTCACTGTACTCCATCCACATCGTCTCCAGCGTACCATTCTTCTCTCTGCCTGATGCGCATTCCAGGTTATGCGCCATCCAATTGTAGCGATCTCCTTCTAGGGACTCAAGGTCAAACTCCGGCCCTTCCTCCTCTGCGCAATATTGATTAAAGGGTTAGTACTCCCGAGCCTGCGGGTAAATGAAATCCATGTTGTTTGTCATGGAGGAAGACATAGGGGGCCATATTATATTTTCAGGTAAGTCTTCGACCTCCTCACATATACATAAATACAAAGGAAGGGAGATCTTCCCAGAGAGGCATTGAGTGAGCTATTATAGTTTAATTCTGCTAGAACTATTCACCTATTCGAAACCTCCGGATGGTTCATGAGGAAGAACCTCAACTCTGTATGATGCATTGGTTCAGCCATTTGGTTTGTCCATGCATTTGCGGATGGTAGCTCGTGAACATATAGTGTTTGGTGCCTACCCCTTACATAAGCGCGTTCCAAAAATTAGCAGGAAACTGTCAGTAATATTGACTTCTGGTAATCAATAGAAACAAACCCTTTGTCTCATTTCAGCTTCCTTGGTATCACTGATATCTGTTTCCCTACCCTGGGGCGAGGGGACCCCTTGCTGTCCAGCCTGATATACTGGTGAACAGGGGCCCCTTAAGGGTGTAGGGAGGCATCTCTTCAGATCTACTCCTGATAGAACATCTCTCTCCAGTTGTCAGAACCGCACAGGTATTCTACATGTTAGGTGTTAGGGTTGATCAATGCCCAGTGTGCTGCTCCATGAAGACAACTTATCTCAACCATTGTTAGATAGGGCTTCAGTCGGGCAGTAGGGCAGAAACTGTACAAATGCCTTGTTTAAAACCACAAATGAACATTATTCTTGAGGAATTGGCAAGGATTGGGTGACTCTGCTCCACTTCAGAGGTTCCAGTCTCCCTTACTACAAAATCTGATGCCAAAATAACCAGTCATTCACCTCCTCAGTTTTGGTACCATTTAAACATAACCCACGTTTAACAACATGGGAAGAATCCCGCACATCCTTACAATAATATTGATTCTCTGTTTTTGAACAATAATACTCAAAGAGCATCAGTAACTTATGGAAGGCCTTCTCTGACATGGCAATCAGTACAGAATCATCTGCATACTGAAGACACAAAATGCATTGTCCTCCTAGCTCCAGGACTTTCACAATAATACTCAAAGAGCATCAGTAACTTATGGAAGGCCTTCTCTGACATGGCAATCAGTACAGAATCATCTGCATAATGAAGACACAACATTCATTGGCCTCCTAGCTCCAGGACATTCACAATAATACTCAAAGAGCATCTGTAACTTATGGAAGGCCTTCTCTGACATGGCATTCAATACAGATTCATTTGCATAATGAAGACACAAAATGCATTGTCCTCCTAGCTCCAGGACATTCACAATAATAGTGCACAGTAGTGAAATACCATCATTTATACACACGGTAAATAGAGCTGAGGTTGAAGTACAGCCTTGTCTGACCCCTGTGTTGATGACAATGGGCGCGGTACATTTCCCTACTAGCCTATGCCCCTATATACCCCGTAATATTAGTGTGCAAAGAAAGTATGGCATTTATGAGCACTAAACGTGGGCACGGCTTGGGGAGGCAGAAACTCTGTGCTGGGAGCAACGAAAGCATGGAATGCTCTTCCTCTAAACATGAAACCCCAGTTCTATCTGTTAGAAATCTGGGATTTAGATTTGACTCGGAGTTGTCGGTGAAAGCCCAGATTGGCCGAGTTTCTAGAGCATGCTTCTGGAAGCTCAAAAGCTTGCGTAGATTTCTTTATTTATTACCGATGAACTGTCGGGCCACCATAGTCCATGCCTTGGTTACGTCCCAGCTGGACTATGCCAATAGCTTGTATCTTGGCCTCCCTGCTTATCTGATTAAAAAGCTCCAGACAGTTCAAAATGCTGCTGCTAGGTTTCTTAGAAACGTGCCTCTCCGGCATCACATTTCCCCCACTTGCGCAGTCTTCACTGGCTTCCAGTGAAGAGAAGAATCGAATTTAAGGCTTTATTACTTGCTTTTAGAGCTACCAGAGAAAGTGGACCTGATTATCTGAGGCTCAGACTTCGGAAATACCACCAAAATAGGACCCTGCGCTCGAACTCTCAGTTTCTTCTTTGCTCTCCTTCCTACTGCAAAGCCAGGATGGGAGGGCGCGCCTTTGCAGTTAGAACGGCCGCTCTTTGGAATGCGATGCCGCTCTACCTGCGCAAAGCAGAATCTGAAACCACTTTTAGGAGTGCTCTGAAAACCTGGCTTTTTGATCTCCCTTAGCCTGCCTTTCTTCTCTTTATCTTCCTTTGTCTCTGTGTGGCGCCGGGTCACCGCCGTTGGAGGTAGCCGAGCGCTTTATAAATGTCTTGGTATGGTATGGTATGGAAAGCCATGTCCAGCCTTCTGGCTTTCAAGAAAGCCTTGAAGACATGGTTGTTTACTTCTGAATCGGCTCCTTACCTTCAGGTCCTCTCTGTCTGTCAATTCAGCCAGCGCCAAGACGCCTTTTTGGTACTCGAGCGCTTTAGAAAAATAATTAACATACATGGTCCTTGTTCCACCCCTCCTCAAGGGATGGTGCTCACATGAAAAACGTGTGTGCTTAGTTACAGCCTGTAGGTGCCAGTCTCTGGGGGCACCAGGACTGGCAGGGGGAAGAGGGACAGACTACATCTGTAAGATGTGCGTGCCAACTGATGTGATACCTCTGTGCGCTTGGGATCCTGGGGCCTGCCCTGGCCCTGCCTCGGTCCTTCCACTGAATATGCATATATTCCACCTGTACCCGACCAGCATATACTAATATTTTCGCTTTTATTTTCTCCTTTCAAGTTTCACTTTCTAATTTTGAACTGCAGATAACTTTAAGGCAATAAATCACCAACGTTTCTTACGGGGCAGTTTTATATAACAAGAGAAAAGGCAGGCAGCCACGTCATGGGGATCGAAACTTAGAGGTTTAATTTGAAACTCATTTTCAATTGTTTGTACACATCTCTCATTACACGAGACTGCAGCCCTGTCACTGTCCAGCCCAGCAGCTGTTTCTTAGGTACTGGCCTGTCTCATTTGCATTTCCGTCAGTCCACTGGCGAGGGCTGGTGATGTTGTAACAGATGGAGGGGAAATATGCCCCTTAGAAGAATCTTTTAGTCACTAGAGAACCGTTCCGATAATACAAGTATTTTTCATATGCTGCCTTCTCTCTCAATGTGCTTCGTATTTAAAAGGTCGGAAGGACTTTGCTGGAATGTTTAATTTTGAGGCAGAGCCGCCATCTGCTGGCGATGAGCAGTACTGCACCAGTGAAGTACTACATACAACAGGGCTTCCTATTTTCAGAAACATTGGAAGTAAGTGGTGTGAAGGATCAACTTAATCACAAGAAGATGATGGACGGAGTGCTGAAACTTTTCAAACACTCACCCCCAGTCACAGATCTGGGTTGAATCCATCATCATTCTTTAGCTCACTTTGCCACCCCAGATCAGACACAGCCATATGCAAATCAGTCTTGACCCTGTGCCTCATGGGAACAGTCCAGACCAAACTGCCAAGCCATGTCTTCCCTGGACCGGAATCAAGCATCCTGGGACCGGTTTCGGGCTAACAGCCCTCATCAGCCAGGCTAGCTTGATTCCAGTGGCAAAGTGAGCAAGGGACCCACGTCTGGGCATGCCCTGCCAACTTAGGGCGAACAAAGCAATCATAAGGAGATGATGGACGGAGTGCTGAAACTTTTCAAACACTCACCCCCAGTCACAGATCTGGGTTGAATCCATCATCATTCTTTAGCTCACTTTGCCACCCCAGATCAGACACAGCCATATGCAAATCAGTCTTGACCCTGTGCCTCATGGGAACAGTCCAGACCAAACTGCCAAGCCATGTCTTCCCTGGACCGGAATCAAGCATCCTGGGACCGGTTTCGGGCTAACAGCCCTCATCAGCCAGGCTAGCTTGATTCCAGTGGCAAAGTGAGCAAGGGACCCACGTCTGGGCATGCCCTGCCAACTTAGGGCGAACAAAGCAATCATAAGGAGATGATGGACGGAGTGCTGAAACTTTTCAAACACTCACCCCCAGTCACAGATCTGGGTTGAATCCATCATCATTCTTTAGCTCACTTTGCCACCCCAGATCAGACACAGCCATATGCAAATCAGTCTTGACCCTGTGCCTCATGGGAACAGCCCAGACCGAACTGCCAAGCCATGTCTTCCCTGGACCGGAATCAAGCATCCTGGGACCGGTTTCAGGCTAACAGCCCTCATCAGCCAGGCTAGCTTGATTCCAGTGGCAAAGTGAGCAAGGGACCCACGTCTGGGCATACCCTGCCAACTTAGGGCGAACAAAGCAATCACAAGGAGATGATGGACGGAGTGCTGAAACTTTTCAAACACTCACCCCCAGTCGCAGATCTGGGTTGAATCCATCATCATTCTTTAGCTCACTTTGCCACCCCAGATCAGACACAGCCATATGCAAATCAGTCTTGACCCTGTGCCTCATGGGAACAGTCCAGACCGAACTGCCAAGCCATGTCTTCCCTGGACCGGAATCAAGCATCCTGGGACCGGTTTCGGGCTAACAGCCCTCATCAGCCAGGCTAGCTTGATTCCAGTGGCAAAGTGAGCAAGGGACCCACGTCTGGGCATACCCTGCAAACTTAGGGCGAGCAAAGCAATCACAAGGAGATGTTGGACGGAGTGCTGAAACTTTTCAAACACTCACCCCCAGTCGCAGATCTGGGTTGAATTCATCATCATTCTTTAGCTCACTTTGCCACCCCAGATCAGACACAGCCATATGCAAATCAGTCTTGACCCTGTGCCTCATGGGAACAGTCCAGACCGAACTGCCAAGCCATGTCTTCCCTGGACCAGAATCAAGCATCCTGGGACCGGTTTCGGGCTAGCAGCCCTCATCAGCCAGGCTAGCTTGATTCCAGTGGCAAAGTGAGCAAGGGACCCACGTCTGGGCATACCCTGCCAACTTAGGGCGAACAAAGCAATCACAAGGAGATGATGGACGGAGTGCTGAAACTTTTCAAACACTCACCCCCAGTCACAGATCTGAGTTGAATCCATCATCATTCTTTAGCTCACTTTGCCACCCCAGATCAGACACAGCCATATGCAAATCAGTCTTGACCCTGTGCCTCATGGGAACAGTCCAGACCGAACTGCCAAGCCATGTTTTCCCTGGACCGGAATCAAGCATCCTGGGACCGGTTTTGGGCTAACAGCCCTCATCAGCCAGGCTAGCTTGATTCCAGTGGCAAAGTGAGCAAGGGACCCACGTCTGGGCATACCCTGCCAACTTAGGGCGAACAAAGCAATCACAAGGAGATGATGGACGGAGTGCTGAAACTTTTCAAACACTCACCCACAGTCACAGATCTGGGTTGAATCCATCATCATTCTTTAGCTCACTTTGCCACCCCAGATCAGACACAGCCATATGCAAATCAGTCTTGACCCTGTGCCTCATGGGAACAGTCCAGACCGAACTGCCAAGCCATGTCTTCCCTGGACCGGAATCAAGCATCCTGGGACCGGTTTCGGGCTAACAGCCCTCATCAGCCAGGCTAGCTTGATTCCAGTGGCAAAGTGAGCAAGGGACCCACGTCTGGGCATGCCCTGCCAACTTAGGGCGAACAAAGCAATCACAAGGAGTTGACGACGGAGTGCTGAAACTTTTCAAACACTCACCCCCCCCCCCATTGTTCTGCATTCTGTCCATCATTGTTCTTTTTGCATTTGTCACCCCGAGTGGGGCGGGTATGCCCAGACGTAGGTCCCGTGCTCTCCATGCCAGTGGAGTCAAGCTATGCTGGCTGATGAGGGCTGAAAGCCCGAAACCGGTCCTAGGATGCTTGTTTCCAGTCCAGTGAGGATCTGGCCTGGCAGTTCAGGCTGGACTGTTCCCATTGGGCGCAGGGTCAAGACTGATTTGCATATGGCTGGGTCCAAACTGGAATGGCATGGTGAGCAAAAAAACGATGGATTTAGGCCCAGATCTCTGTACTGGGGTGAATGTATGACATTGTTCTGCATTCTGTCCATCATTGTTCTTTTTGCATTTGTCACCCCGAGTGGGACGGGTATGCCCAGACGTGGGTCCCGTGCTCTCCATGCCACTGGAGTCAAGCTATCCTGGCTGATGAGGGCTGAAAGCCCGAATCCGGTCCTAGGATGCTTGTTTCCACTCCAGTGAGGATCTGGCCTGGCAGTTCAGGCTGGACTGTTCCCATTGGGCGCAGGGTCAAGACTGATTTGCATATGGCTGGGTCCAAACTGGAATGGCATGGTGAGCAAAAAAACGATGGATTTAGGCCCAGATCTCTGCACTGGGGTGAATGTATGATATTGTTCTGCATTCTGTCCATCATTGTTCTTTTTGCATTTGTCACCCCGAGTGGGATGGGTATGCCCAGACGTGGGTCCCGTGCTCTCCATGCCACTGGAGTCAAGCTATCCTGGCTGATGAGGGCTGAAAGCCCGAAACCGGTCCTAGGATGCTTGTTTCCAGTCCAGTGAGGATCTGGCCTGGCAGTTCAGCCTGGACTGTTCCCATTGGGCACAGGGTCAAGACTGATTTGCATATGGCTGGGTCCGAACTGGAATGGCATGGTGAGCAAAAAAACGATGGATTTAGGCCCAGATCTCTGTACTGGGGTGAATGTATGACATTGTTCTGCATTCTGTCCATCATTGTTCTTTTTGCCTTTGTCACCCCGAGTGGGACGGGTATGCCCAGACGTGGGTCCCGTGCTCTCCATGCCAGTGGAGTCAAGCTATCCTGGCTGATGAGGGCTGAAAGCCCGAAACCGGTCCTAGGATGCTTGTTTCCAGTCCAGTGAGGATCTGGCCTGGCAGTTCAGTCTGGACTGTTCCCATTGGGCGCAGGGTCAAGACTGATTTGAATATGGCTGGGTCCAAACTGGAATGGCATGGTGAGCAAAAAAACGATGGATTTAGGCCCAGATCTCTGTACTGGGGTGAATGTATGACATTGTTCTGCATTCTGTCCATCATTGTTCTTTTTGCATTTGTCACCCAGTGGGACGGGTATGCCCAGACGTGGGTCCCGTGCTCTCCATGCCACTGGAGTCAAGCTATCCTGGCTGATGAGGGCTGAAAGCCCGAAACCGGTCCTAGGATGCTTGTTTCCAGTCCAGTGAGGATCTGGCCTGGCAGTTCAGGCTGGACTGCTCCCATTGGGCGCAGGGTCAAGACTGATTTGCATATGGCTGGGTCCAAACTGGAATGGCATGGTGAGCAAAAAAACGATGGATTTAGGCCCAGATCTCTGTACTGGGGTGAATGCATGACATTGTTCTGCATTCTGTCCATCATTGTTCTTTTTGCATTTGTCACCCCGAGTGGGACGGGTATGCCCAGACGTGGGTCCCGTGCTCTCCATGCCACTGGAGTCAAGCTATCCTGGCTGATGAGGGCTGAAAGCCCGAAACCGGTCCTAGGATGCTTGTTTCCAGTCCAGTGAGGATCTGGCCTGGCAGTTCAGGCTGGACTGTTCCCATTGGTCGCAGGGTCAAGACTGATTTGCATATGGCTGGGTCCAAACTGGAATGGCATGGTGAGCAAAAAAACGATGGATTTAGGCCCAGATCTCTGTACTGGGGTGAATGTATGACATTGTTCTGCATTCTGTCCATCATTGTTCTTTTGCATTTGTCACCCCGAGTGGGACGGGTATGCCCAGACGTGGGTCCCGTGCTCTCCATGCCACTGGAGTCAAGCTATCCTGGCTGAAGAGGGTGAAACCCGAAGCCGGTCCTAGGATGCTTGTTTCCAGTCCAGGGAGGACCTGGCTTGGCAGTTCGGGCTGGACTGTTCTCATGAGGCACAGGGTCAAGACTGATTTGCATATGGCTGGGTCCAAACTGGAATGGCATTGTGAGCAAAAAAACGATGGATTTAGGCCCAGATCTCTGTACTGGGGTGAATGTATGACATTGTTCTGCATTCTGTCCATCATTGTTCTCTTTGCATTTGTTTTTGGATCAACTTCATTAGCAGGGTGGACCAAACTATGGGGCAAGGAAAGGCACATTTTCAACATTTATGCAACATTTCTTCCCATTGAAAAACAGCTCTGCAGAACAGTACATTACACGTCATATTTGTCATGTCCTCGAGGAGGTCTGTTACGACAGAACACATGGGGACCTTAAACAGAGAACAAACAATATTTGCAGTTCTTCTGAATTTTGAGTCCTTGGTGTAAATAACTGCGGCTTTGTGTATCGTGGCTTATTTGCGAACATGAGTTTGTGTTACTACTACTAGTTAAATAAAAAAAATTATCGGAAAAGAAGCGCCCTGCTGCAGATAAAAGTACTTTCCTTAGTTCATAAAAACAAGATGTTTACACAAATGGCTTTTACTATAAGCAGGGCTTTAAGTAGTGCGGGTCCTGCCAAAGGGTGCCAAAGGGTGACCGAAATGGGTCTTCTCTGGGCTCCATATTCAGTCCTTTTAATCCCCCGATCAGAAAGAAAGAAAGAACTCTGCCAGACCAGCCACGCCGCGTCTGACAGGGAGACGAGTACTGGAAATAGATGTAATTCTCTTGTTTGCATTATTTCTTATCCCACTCTCTGCACCAGGACTGTGGCTGAGTCTCAAAAAGAAAGAGCACAACGTGAATCTGAATATTTCTTTAATAAGGGAAGGCCACTTTCCACCTCAGACCCCTGGCTGGGTTTCCTTTCAGCCTTGTGTTGATTTTCTTTCCTTTGCCCTGGGGTTCCTGCCCCTTCCAGCATCCCAGGCAGCATGATGACTTTAACAAATTGGGAGGCACAGGATTTTAGGAATCATGCAAGTTAAATTGATGGGAAAATGCGCTCTCTTTCTTTTACGTTTAAGTAATGAAAACTCAGTTGTTTAATGCAATCACTGCAGATGTTGTGGGTGTGCACAACCAGAGAGAAACAGAATAAAACTCTGGTTGGCGCAGTGGGGAATAGTGACTTTTATATTCATAGAGCTGTCGTGTCCACAGAGTCACGCAGAGACAGGTAAGTGTTCTTACAGTATGTTCTTTATTCTGGTGTCTCGCTGCTGCGCTTACATGCACGTCTTTGCTTGTGCCCTCGCTGTCCAGGAATGCCCTCCCCACTCCCTGACCGGAAGTGGTGTCCGGTTCCTGTCCCCTCCCAGCATTCAGGTGCAGGGTCCTAGTGCCCCTGACCCTGGTCACTACATCTCCCCCCTTTGTCGAAAGAAAATGATGAGAGGAGAGAGAGAGATAGAGAGAGAGAGAGATAGTCATCATTATCCTTACCCCATCATTACATTTCTTCAATCAGTCTTGTTGGCCTTTTGCTCACTCTTTTTGGACATGTTCCTTCCGTTCCCTTCTGTGATCCTTCTTCTTGTCTCTCACCGTTGCATGTCCTTCTGTTCTCGTCCATAACTTCCTCTCTTTCATGTGTGTCACTATCCTCTGCTGCTGTGTCCTCTCCGTTTTCATCCATGTTCTTTAGCCCCTTGAAGTGAGACTTATTCCTGGTGATCCGGTAGGGGCCAGACGCAGCTGTAATCATTGACCCCTTAACTCTAGTTATCGTTAGCGGTTCACTTGAAAATGGACTGTCTGATTTTCTCACTTGCCGCTGACGCACCACCACTGAGTCCCCTTGCTTAAGGTGCGACTGAGTGGCATGTCTCCTAGCGTCTGCATATGCTTTCATCTTTTCTTTCGCCTCCTGGTCTCTGACAGCGATACTGCTGTGCTCAAGTGGCGCTTTTGCTTCTAGTTGTGGTAGTCTCGTTCTACTTGTCCTTCCCAGCACTAGTTCAGCTGGACATCGTCCCGTGGAGCTGTGGCGGGTGTTTTGATAGTCTCTTAGTATTTGACAGAGTGCTTGTCCTATGGAGATCTGCGCTAGCTTTGCTCTTTGGACTGCCTTCTTTATGTTCCACATGAACCTCTCCACCATGCCATTCGCTTGTGGCCACAGAGGCATTATTTTCCGGTGGTGAATGCCTAGGTAGTCCATGAACTTGCGAAATTCCTCCCCTGAGAAGGGAGGACCATTGTCTGTCTTTAAGGTCTGTGGGGAACCCCCGGCTGCAAATATGTCATCCAGGATTGGCAACGTCGCGGTCGCTGATGTTGACGAGATCTGTCGCACTATGGGGAATCTGGAGTATTCGTCAATGACCACGAGCAAGTAATGGCCCGTGTCCAGTGGCCCACAGAAGTCTGCTGCCATCGTTGTCCACACTGCCTCTGGAAGCTCCGACATCTGTAGCTGTTCGGGCTTTGCTGGTCGTCCTGTTATTTGGCACGTGTGACAATTTATTATGGTGTTCTCCACCAGTCTATCTAGACCAGGGAACCATACTTTCTCCCGTAGCATCTTTTTTGTTGCTACCATTCCTCTGTGGGATTCATGTGCCAAGTTTACAGTCTGCCGACGTAGTGCATTTGGCATGACTATCCTTGTTCCCCTCATTATGATTCCTTTTTCAGTCTCTGATAGTTCTTCATGTATCTTTTTGAATGCCAGCATTTCTTCCTTGTCAACTCCGTCTCCCATGGCGCTGTTGTTGTTGACGTGTCTCCATCTTTGATGCCGTGTCGGCATTTTGACTGCTTGCATTGTTGCGTCCCGTGCTGTTTCTTGCTCTATCTGTGCCAGTGTTATTGGTAGCACAAAATTGAGGTATTCCTCGGCCATTGATGCGCTTTCTTTTGCCTGCGGTAAGGGATGCCGTGACATGTAATCAGCTGGGTTGTGTTCCTTCCCTGGCTTGTGCACGATCTTGAAGTCATAGCCCATCAGTCTTATACCCCATCGCTCAATGCAGGGCGGTATCTTTGCATTCGGAATGCCGTATATTGTCACTAGGGCCTGATGGTCTGTTATGATGGTAAATGGTTTCCCGTAGATGAACATGTGGTAGTGTTCACACGCCCATACCACTGCTAGGCTTTCCTTTTCTGGCTGGGAGTATGCCCTTTCTATGTCGGACAAGCTTTTGCTGGCATAGGCAACAATTTTTCTGGGCGAATCCCTACCTGGCATGTGTTGTGCTAAGATTGCTTCTAACCCTACCAGGCTGGCATCCACTGTTAGCTCAGTGCATAGCAATGGGTCAAAGTATGCAAGATGATCCACAGCCATCACAGCATGTCTGATGGCCTCAAATGCCCGATTGCATTCCTGTGTCCAGATGAATTTTTGACCCTGCTTTGTGAGGTCTCTCAGCTCACTGTGGCAAAGTCTTTTATGTAACAAGCACAGTAGCTGGCAAGACCCAGAAATGACCTCACCTCTGCGACGTCTGTTGGAGGACTTGCCTTTTCCAGTGTTTCCACCTTGCTGGGGTCTGGCCTCATTCCATTCTTTGAGAAGATGTGCCTGAAAAATACCAGTTCATTCCTCTCCAGTTTGCACTTGTCTTCATTTAGAGTTAGTCCTGCTTGTTCCAGCTGCCTGCAGACCTCACGAAAAGCCTTGTCGTGTTTGTCGTCTGAACGACCGAATACCAGGATATCGCCACTGTAGTTCAAACTGTTTTTCACCGGCCTTATTACTTGCCGTATGATTTCTTGAAATATCTCCGCTGCCGATGATATGCCAAAACTGAGTTGTTTGTATCGAAACAGGCCCATGTGCGTTGAGAACGTGGTGATGTACTGTGATTGCGGGTCGAGCTCCAACTGATGATATCCTTTGCACGGGTCTAGGTTCGAAAATCGGCATGCGCCCGTGAGACAACTAATCATGTCATTAAGGTGGGGTCCAGGGTGTCTTTCCCTCTCAATTGCTGTGTTAGGTACTCTCATGTCCACACATATGCGAATCTTTGAGGTGTTCTTTTTTGGTACTGCGACTATTGGCGACACCCAGGGGGTCGGCCCGTCTGCTGGCTCTATGATGTCCTGGGTCAGCAGGCTTTGTATTTCTTCCTCCACCTGTGGTTGCAAATGTATGGGCACTCGTCGGTGATGTTGAGCCACAGGTTTTATCACCTCATTGATATGCAGTGTTATTTGTCTTTCTTTTAGTTTTCCTAGCCCTTGTAGTATGGCCGGATGTTCTCGCAGGATGTTCCGTCTTTCTGACATGCTGTATGTCATTGCTAGGAGACCCATCACCTGCGCTGTGACGTTGCTTAGCAGACAGGGTGCTAGAAGGTCTCCCCGTAGTACATGGATTTCCTCGGTGCTTGATCTTTCTTTGTAAGTCAATGTCTCTGTAAACTTCCCCATGTTTACTACTGGTTTCCTCGGGCCTCAGGTGAATACATCAACAGTGGATGGTGAAAGTGGCAGCTTCACTTTCATCTTCTCATATTCCGACATGCACATGATGTTGCATGTAGCCCCACTGTCTAACACGAAACGTGTATTGTGTCTTCCTACTTCAATGTCCACTGTCGCTGTTTTCTTGATCTGATGTTTCTCTACGACATTGATGTGTTCTGGCATTCGATTTTCCACTGGGGCATCTGACATCAGATATAGCTGTTCCACCACTTCTGGCACGGCTGCTCCTTCTGCTTCAGCTGAGGAACTGCGATTTGTTGTTTCCATGTGCCTTGCGTACCTGCTTGGCACCGTCCGTGGTCTTGCCGGTCGTCCTCGCTCACTTTTAAATTGACCACTCATGCAGGCGCTTGCAAAATGGTTTTCTCTGTTGCATTTCCTGCATTTGTGGCCCATTGCCGGGCACGCGCCGACATGTGGAAACTCGAGTCCGCACCGATAGCATGTTTTTCATGCTTCCTTCTTGGTGGTGGCGGTGTAGCGTCTCTCCTTTTGCCGTTTCCAGTTAAACGGTTCGCTTGCTCCGCTCTTCTTTCTTTTCCTAGTTCCATCTGTCTGGCATGTGTTGTTGCTCTGGCTTCCGCTTGAGCCATGGTCAGTATTTTCTCTAGCGAGGACGGCTCTTTCAGAATTCGTGCGCGGAACTCCACTGACTGACAGCCTTCAATGATGCGCAGTCGTATTGCTTGTTCGTTGTCGAACTTGTCAAACTCGCAATATGTGACCAGTTTTCGTAGTCTTGTTGCAAAGTCGTCGAGGGACTCCTCTGCTCGTTGGCATGCGGTGTTGAAGGTGTACCTTTTGAAGTCTATGTTTCTTTGCGGGTCAAATTTGTCAGTGAGGCACTTTATCAGTCCCTTGTATGTTGCTCTTTCCTCTGCGGGAAATGTTATTAGCAGGTCTTCCACTTCATCCCCGACGAAATTTAGAAATAGATCCACGTGCTTTGCTTCTGCGATATCGGTGGCGTGCATGTATCTTTCGAATTGCCTAATCCATCTTTCCCACCTGATGCCTGTCTGTGGTTCCGATAGGCTGAATGGTAGTGGTCTGCGAAATATTGCCTGCGCGCTACTCTTGTTACTTGCGTTGGTCATTTTGTTGTTATTCCCTCCTTTCTTTGTGTGTCCGTCTTCCTTTGTTGTATTGTGTTCCTCTTTGTGTTGCAATTTCTTTTTTATTTCCACCCTTTTCTTCTTTTCTATGTATTTTAGTTATTGCCTGACTTTAAAATGGCCGCCTGGCCTTCTCTAGCCTCTCATTGGCTGTCCCGCCTGACTCTAAAATGGCCGTCGGGACTTCTGTATGGGCGAGATTTGCTATTAGTTGTATGGCCTGACTCTAAGATGGCCGCCGGGTCTTCTTCAGCATTTCATTGGCTGTCCTGCCTGACTCCAAGATGGCCGCCGAGCTCTCGCGAGATTTCAGCTCAAAATCTACACGCGGAAGCTCGGGGCTCTCTTTCAGTCGGCGGGCAGCTTTCTTCACGGTCGGGTGCCTTTTTGCTTTCCCCTCACCTCACCTCTCTTGATGCGGCCGGGGTGGGCTCCCGATGTCGCTGCAGGCACTTGTACGCGGACCAGGGTGGGCTACTGGCTCCGCTTGGCTCGCGATCGGGGTGGGCTCCCGATTTCGCGTCTTCTTTCCTTGGGGCCCGACGGACCAGGGTAGGCTCCTGGTTTCGTCTTCTGTAGTCGGGTGAACTCCCGACGTCGCGATTCTACTTCTCGGTGGTCAGCGGACCAGGGTGCGTTCCTGGCTCCGTTTGGACGTTGTAGGCGGGGCACGCACTTCTGGTGGTAAATCCTGATCCCACCTTCGTCGCCAGTTGTCGTGTCCACAGAATCACACAGAGACAGGTAAGTGTTCTTACAGTATGTTCTTTATTCTGGTGTCTCGCTGCTGCGCTTACATGCACGTCTTTGCTTGTGCCCTCGCTGTCCAGGAATGCCCTCCCCACTCCCTGACCGGAAGTGGTGTCTGGTTCCTGAGCCAGCATTCGGGTGCAGGGTCCTAGTGCCCCTGACCCTGGTCACTACAAGAGCTAAGAATACCTACAGACCAGTCTCCAACTTCTCTTTTCTGGCTTAAGTATTGGAGGGCTGTGTCCAATCACAACTCAACAATTCAACAACATCCTTGAGGAGACACCATCAGGCTTCTGACCGGGCTGCTGCACAGGGACGGCCACTCTAACAATAGTTGATGATGCTCTCCATGCCCTTGACCAAAGCGACTCGTTCCTCCTCACCCTTCTCGGACCCTCAGCCGGTGCATCATGTGAATGAAAGCACTGTGAATATGCAGCAGCCATCTTAGAAAGGGGCTGTGGGTTAGTGTTCTTCCATTTCAGGGGTTAAGCCGCAGTTTCAAGATCTCCTTACAGGTTGTCATTGCTCAAAAAGTGTAATGTCTGAAATGTATGTCTTTCTGTGCACTACATTGCTTGGTTTTACTCACCAGAAAGTGTCACTCTAAGTGTCACACATTTGGCAGTTGAATGTCACTCATAAGTGCACTGAAACCATGGAAATGTCACACATAAGACATCTGAAGACCTGGCAGCTATGTTAGCGCTCTCAAACTTCCTCTATGGACCACCTAGTTTCTGATAACGTGTTACTTACCTTGTTGCTCTGCATCACCCCTATGTTGACTACACATCCTCTGAGAGCACGGGGGCCTCTTTTTTTAAACTGCAGCTTCACTGGCTGCAAAAAAATGCCTCTGGGGTGGACCACATCACCTCCGATAACTTGGTCATATTAGGAATCTGTACCTTTCCTAAGCAGTTGTTCTGCACTAAACTGAAGACGGATGTTGAGGCATATAAATCCAATAGCAAGGATTTAAACTTTCATTTAGGGCCCACATAAATCATTTTCATGAACAGACTACTTTTCTGGCTAGTAAAAACATGGTGTCTAATTAACAAACTGTAAGTATTAACATCTCTGCTCAAGCACTGGTTCACATGCCACTTGCACTGCATTTAGATACAAAAATATTGGCAAAGTCTGGTTTTGGGTTTAACATGCTAATGCAGGCAGAGTAAGCACATCATAGCCAGACACATTTGAGAAATGGAAATGCACCCTCTCCTTCAATACAGTCCAGTTTTTCTTTACAGTTCTTCTTTAGTTTCTATGACACAGAGAGAAAGGAAGGCCTTTCTGAAGATCGCTTGCCACCCAATATTTATTTGACATAGAAACAAAAAGAGGACTGTATTGAAGGCAAGGGGGGCTTCAATGCAAACAGCCCTTCTTTTCTAGGCAATTAAAAATAAAATAAAGAGAAATACCCGGTCTCAGCGGCACTAATGAGAGGCTGGCAGGAGGAAAGGCCTGGCCTGCGGAGCACTGGAAAAACAGGAAGGGATGGAGGAAGCAGAGAAGGTGATGTGGTGGGAACAAGAAAAACAAGGGAAAGAGAAGGTGTGATGCTGAGGGGAATGAGCAGTACAGAGAAAAGAGTGTCAGGATGCACTGAATTTGTGTGCAGAATCCAAAGGGAGTTCATTTCCCTCACTGTCAAGGATTGCGCAATGCCTATGATGTTGAGGAGCCCAATCCTCCCACTCACTCTTTATCAATGGGTTGGACAAATACACATAAATAGGAGAGAAGGAGGTGGAAAAAGGGAAAGGAGAGATAGAGAGAGAGAGACAGACAGACAGACAGATGACACTCATCTGCTTCTTTGGACCATCAAAGGAGTTGATAGTGATGGAGCAGTAAAAATAAAAAAATTTAACCCCTAACAAATTATATAATTAATTAATTAAAAATGTTCGTTAAATGTATTAATCAACATTGTATATGTGGGAATGGTAATATGCTAATGTACGTGCTAAATAATCTACTAATGAATGTCCGTGTGTCTAATCATAACGTAAGAATAAAAAGCGTACTAAATAAAATAAATGCATGTTTGTGCTTCATAGAAATAAAATGTGTCGTTGCAAAAACAATAGTGATGGTAAGTAAGGAGCAGCTTAAATGTCGCTTTTTGCTAGGTAACAACTAATTGGGGTACGTAGACGGGAGGGAAACGAAAGGGATATTTTTCTCTATTTTAATTATGTTTTATTTGCCTCAAATTAGTGCTTCTAAAGTAGAACCGAGTGGCGAGATAAAATGGCCGCCAGTGGGAAGATGTGCGCAGGCGCAAGGGGACACGTGGTACGGGATGAGATTGAAGAAATCTGGAGCCGCGTGATGTATCTGAGAGGCTAGGATGCAAGAAATGGTCAAGGCTGGTGTGACCTAATTGAACTGATAGTGTGCCGTGAGGATCAGGAGAGAGTCCGTGGGAAAGGAGCCCAAGAGAAAGGACAATGACTGCGGAATTCTTGAATGTGTCAAAAGAAGATACAAATGAACTGATCGAATCGGATGGAAATGTTTAAGCGTATGGGAAAGGAAATGATCCAAGGACCCTTGAATCCAAAAGAATTTGATTAAAGAATGAATAAGCTGACATGTATGGACCAATGAGAGAAAAGCGTGATATTAATGTTGCAACAGTTAGTTAGCAAAGTTAGAATTAGGGTATAAGAGGGCCTACTCTTAGTGGGAGGGGGTCAGTTCCAGGCAGTTGATGTCAGTCGCGGTTGCAGTCACAGTCAGTTGCAGTTCGAGAGTCGTGGTTGCAGTAGAGGAGACGGGTTGCAGGTAGCTGATGCTGACGAGCTGAAGTTGCTGTTGCTGTCTTAACTTTACAGTTGAGTATGAGAATCAGGCTATTTCTAATTCCAAAGTTAGGTTAGAAATCATTAGGCTAAATTAGGAAGCTAGGCAGGTAACTAAGGTTTTTGGCTTCATGACAAAATTTCCTTTCTGCAATAAATTGATTATGCTTAATAAAATTGTGAATTATAAAAAAATGAATAATTGAATAAAGTATTAAATCTTTTCATGCTTTTAAAATTATATAAAATTTAAGATTCTTTAAACCCAAAATGACTCAGTGGTTATTTTCCTAAATGATTGTGACATGAGTAATTGGTTGATTGTGATTCAGCTGGTCTTAATCACTATGAACTAATTTCTTAAATGAATGATTCATCGACAAAACAATGAGCAGGAATATCTTAAGAAATAATTAAAAGAAAGTGACAAATTAAGGTAAATAGATATCCTTGCTCTTCCAGCGGTACACAAAATGGTGTTCTCCATTTAGTTCTCATGCTTCTCCTAGGAGTACGGAATTTCATAAAGGGGTAAAAGGAAATCCAGGAGTGTGTGTGTGTGTGTGTTTAGGCGATGTTTATGGGCCCCATCGTCATGTGGATATGAGAAATATAGTTTGCCCCTGGATGACCTATAAGTAACCTGGGAGGAGGATAGTTTTTATTGTACGCGCTGCATCAGATTTCTTGGTAGCAGAGTTATGGTTTTCTATAGATTAGTTTAGTGATTATTGTTTATTGATTATTGATTATTTGATGACTAACACTATATGTTGAGTCGCGTTATGTTATATGTAAGTTTTCACGCTTCTGGGATGTAGGAAGTGGAACACGTGTGGCAAGAGAAGTCACATGGAATTTGGTACATGGTCTGAATTCATTTTGGTTATAACACAGGTTGTGTTATGTTAGGGATTTCGGTGTGAAAAGTGTGTAAATGAAATAGCAAATCACGTTTACTTGTGAAACTTTGGCCTTAATTCTCAGGAGCCTAGTCTCCACATGTGTCTTATCCCCAGAGAAACGAGTAAATTGTTTGTTTGAAAGAAGGGTAAGGTAGAGGGAAGTGCTACTTTATCGACAAAAGCAAATAATTCTGTGGTAGGGTAGAGGTAAGCGCTGCCTACTGGAAAAACAGGATTCTTGTGTAAAAGGACAAGGCTGTCACTTTGTTTAGCGAATCAGACTATGGAATTGTTTATTTGTTGTAACTAACGAAGAAAAACAGTAAAAGGAAAAATTGCCGATAAATTTTGTAAAGGAGGGGTAAAGAGTAGAAGTGACGTGGAAAAGTGCCGCGCTAGGATTGGTCAGTGCACTAGTCACGTGAATACAGAGCAGGAGTGACGTAGAAAAGTGCCGCGCTAGGATTGGTTGGTTCGCGGACGGTGGAAATTGTTCTGATTGGTACGTTAGTGTGAATCGCGCTGTAATTGGACGAAGTTCCGTACACGGAAACAGCGTTAGAGTAAAGAGAAAACAAATAGAAAACATGCCATATTACGAGTACGAAAGGGAGAGAACGTCATGGACAACGAAATTAAAGAATTTCTTTAAGAAAGACAAAAAGGTTGTGACTAGAGAGGGACAAGTAATTCCTCCGCCAAAATCAGCAGCTTCACATATGATGCTGAAATATGGATATCATACGTGCATATGGTTGGATAATTGGGTAAAATATACAAAGAATGATGGAGCATTGGCTTTTCCTGAAAATGGTTCTTTTAATGTAGCGATTTTACGGAATTTAAAAGAAAAGATGCTTAAATTGGAACCTAGACCTAGACCGACACAGTTTGAGGCTTTAACAGAATGGGAAGATGAGATGTACGAAAAAGAAAGATTCAGAGGTATGAAAGGTTATGAGTTCGTGCCCGGAAGAATGTGGGGAATGAATCATGAGGACAGAATAAAACGATGGAGATGTGCTAACATGACAGGAGGTTTGTTTCCAGCTTTCACAGTTGAGGAAGGGACTAAGAAAAAACGGACTGAGAAAAAGAAACATTTAGAGAGAGAAAAGTATATGCATGAGAGCGAAACGGATGACGAGTTGCTGGAAGATATATTAAGTAAAAATCCACCTCCGTATCAGCAGAATTCTACAGTGGTGACACCAAATGCGCCACCAATAGAAGCTATGCGAAATAAAAGTCCAGAAAAAAGACAAGAAATAAATAGGTCACAAGAACAAATAAGAACTTCCCAAAATGAGGGAATAGAAAATGATAGTGCAAGAGAATTGGCAAGGACAACAAAAGAATTAACTGAGAAAATTAGAGAATTAACAAAGAATATGGAAGCAGTTACCGTACCCGTAACAATAGGTCCAGTAATACCAGTTTTCGAGAATCAGAAAATTGATGAACGATCTTTGGTGATTCCCTTGAGTTCGCAATTCCAAAGAGAAAAGGAAAGAATAGAAACAAGTCCAGGTACGAGCAATTTGACTAGTGTTTACAGACCAAGTCCACCTGAAAATTTGACAGTAAATGAGTGTAGCGGTAGGAAAATGCCTATGGTAACTGAATCTGCAACAGTGACACCTGAAAAGAGTGGAAATTGGACAGAAATAAATAGTACTCCTATAGGTCCGACTCCTGATGAGTTAAATGAGTGGATAAAAGCTTTTAAAATAAAAGAAACGGAAGAAAAACCATTAGATGTGATCAGATTGAAGATTGACATGGAAGAATTAATTCTGGGAACGATTGGTACAGAAAAGATTAAGAATTATCAGGATGATGAAATAATGTTTCTGTGCAAAAGTATAACATGGAGGGCAAAGAATTTACATGACAAACTAGAAGAAGTGGCCGGTGAGATTGGAATAGATTTTGCAAAAGTAAAAACGTTGCAGAAACCATACAGAGTAGATTTTTGTGAAAAAGATATTGAAAATTTGAATACAGCAGGAAGGCTGACACAGATAAAAGAGTTGATTGTTTTGTTGAGAAAATGGGGTGATGTGGACAGATGGAAGGTTAGATGGACAAAGAAGAATGAGAAAAGCGTAGACAAAGGTTCATTGGCTTTTATGATAACAGAAAAGGAACACGTTGTTAAAGAGTACCCTATGAGAGAAACTCCAGGTGGTAGTTATGTGCATGTTCCCTGGACTAGGCAGGACATCCTGTCATTTACAAATGACTTTCCAAAGTTAAGAGAAAAGCCAGTTGAGTGGTACCGACAGGTAGAAAGGTTTGTAAAGGTCTCGAAAGTGTTGTGGATAGATTTGGATGGATTGTTTGACATAGTGGTACCAACGGATCTATGGTCAGAATGTAAGATTACAGTTGACTGGCCAACTACAGAATATCCAAGAGATCCTAAGACAGGAGCTCCAGGACCAGATGTGATGAAGAAATACGATAAGGTGATTACCTTTTTGAAAAATAAGATTCCTCCAAAAGAAACAGATTGGGTTAAGATTGATAGAACTACACAGGAAAGCAAGGAGAGTGTACATGCATATTATGAGCGATTGTTGTTGGTTTTCAAACAGTATAGTGGTTATGAGGAATTAAGTGAGAAGGATATGAGTCATTTTGTATACCGATTTGTATTTGGCTTGAAACAAGAAATAAGTGATATGATTAAGCAACATATGATAAACTGGCAGAATGCAAGTGTAGATGAGGTGCTGAGGTATGCTAAGTATTGTAGTGATGAAATAGAGAGTAAACAGCGTAAGCTGAAAGAAAAAGCAATGTGGGCACAAGTGAAAGTGGCAGAAAAACAAGAAGCTCAATTGGATAATAATAATGGAAACGAATCAGGACAAAATAAGATGCGACCAAATATAGGTAAAGGAAAAGGACAAGTGAGTCTAGAAGAGGCAAAGAAGAAATGGCCATGTCATAATTGCGGAAAATTAGGGCATTGGAGAAATGAGTGTAAGTTCCCACCTAAACCTAATCCGGAACATCAATCATTAACTCCACAGGTGCAGAATGAGGTAGTTGTTCAACAAAATCAGGTGCCACAACCACCACTTCCCAACACTGTTAACCAGCAAAGATACAGTACAGAAACAGGATTCTACGGAGGAGAACAGGTAACACAGTTGCCGAGAGCAGCTAACATTTCCCAGTATTGGTTGCATCAGAGTGAGGATGACCCAGATGAAAGTTTCTGACGGTGCGCAAGAGAGGGGAAAGAGTGCGTGCTTGGCGCAACTCTAGAGGTAGATCAGTCTGGTCCCTTTGTGGATGGAGAAGTGAATGGAGCAAACGTAACATTCCTTGTCGATACTGGAGCTACCCGTTCTACTGTTAGGTCAGTGGAAATTCCGAACCTTCCTCTCTCAGGTGAATGCATCCAAGTGGTAGGAGTTGCCAATCAGCAGATTAAAACCCCACTTACTGAATTGGTAGAAGTAAAAATTGGTTCTTTTAGGAAAATGCATAAATTTGTAGTGTGCGATTGTAGTCCTGTAAATCTTCTAGGTCGTGACCTCTTGTGTAAAATGAATTGCACAATTTATTGTACACCAGATGGAATTGGTTTTCAGACTTCAGACGAAGATGCTTTGTATAAAGTAACTTTGATGAATCAGGAACCTGAAATGAATGGGTTGTTTCCTGCATTTGATGCAGGAAAACTTCCAGAAGAATTAAAAAGTACAGTGAAAGAAAGTGTGTGGGATTTTACAGGAGAAGACATTGGATTAATGAGAGAAGTTGATCCTGTAAAAGTGACAGTGAAAGAAGGGATAAGTTATCCAAACACGCCACAGTACAAATTAACTCCAGAAATAATTGAAGGAATAACTCCTGTGATAAATAAGATGATTGAACAGGGAATTCTGAAAGAAATCATGAGCAGTCCATGTAATTCACCTATTATGGGACTGAAAAAGCCAAATGGAACATACAGAATAGTACAGGATTTGAGAAAGATCAACAAAATAGTTGTACCATGCTGTCCAATAGTGCCAAACCCTGCAGTGATTCTATATCAAATTCCGCATGAAGCTGAGTGGTACACTGTGATAGATTTGTGTCATGCATTTTTCTCTATTCCTTTGCATCCAGATAGCCAGCCATTATTTGCATTCCGTTTTGGAGAGCGTATTTTGGCATGGTGCCGAATTCCTCAGGGGTATACAGAGAGCCCCTCAATTTTTAATCAGATTCTAAAGAAATCTCTGGAAGATTTAAAAATGCCAGAAAAATCAGTGATGGTGCAGTATATCGATGACCTATTGGTGGCATCGAAAACCAAAGAGGCATGTGTAAGTGACACAATTGCTTTACTGAACCATTTGGAGAAAAGAGGACATAAGGTGTCCCCTTCAAAATTACAGTTTTGTCAGAAAGAAGTCCAGTATTTAGGACATAAAATTGAGAAAGGAGTGCGGAAAATAGCGACAGAAAGAGTAAGAATGATTCAAGGAATGAGAGCACCAATGACTCAAAGAGAGGTAAGAATGTTTTTGGGAATGGTTGGATATTGTCGACAATGGATAAGTGGATTTTCTTTGATTGCAAAACCATTACAAAAATTGACAAAGAAAGATGTAAAAGACCCTTTTGAGTTGAACAAAGAAGAAATGAA
Organism: Calotriton arnoldi; assembly: GCA_963921515.1. Taxonomy (NCBI): domain Eukaryota; kingdom Metazoa; phylum Chordata; class Amphibia; order Caudata; family Salamandridae; genus Calotriton; species Calotriton arnoldi. The sequence goes on from CAWUFW010003074.1 coordinate 873,032, forward strand.
ATCTTTCAAAGAATTGAAAAGGAAACTGTGTGAGGCCCCTGCATTAGGCATGCCTGATTATGAGAAAGATTTTGAGTTATACTGCAGTGAAAGAGATGGATGTGCATTTTCAGTACTAGTACAAAAACATGGCACCATGAAGAGGCCTATAGCTTACTTTTCAGCTGTTTTAGATCCTATAGCAAAGGCATTGCCTGGATGTTTGAAAGCAGTTGCTGCTACTTGTGTAAGTCTGGAACAAAGTGAAGGTATAGTGATGGGGTATCCACTGAGAGTATATGTTCCCCATTCAGTAGAAATTCTTTTGACAAGAACAAAAACACAGTACATGACACATAGTCGGCTGACTAAGTACGAAAAAGTCATCTTGAGTGCAGAAAATGTGACCATAGATAGATGCATAAATGTAAATCCTTCGACTTCATTGCCAGATGAAGAGAGTATAATTGAACAAGATGAAGTAGATCATGATTGTCTGAATGTGCTGGAATATTGCACAAAACCAAGAGCTGACATAAAAGATGAACCGTTAAAGGAATCCGATTATGTCATGTTTGTAGATGGTTCATGTTTACGCACAAAGGAAGGAGTGTTAAGCGCAGCTTATGCAGTATGCACAGTGGCAACTGTAATGGAAGCGTCTTGTCTGAAAGGAGTTAGGTCTGCCCAAGTTGCGGAACTAATTGCTTTGATTCAAGCATGTAAATTGGGGAAAAATGTACGAATCACGATTGTGACCGATAGCCAATATGGTTTCGGCATCGTACATGATTTTGGCCAGATTTGGTCACAAAGAGGATTTTTGACATCTGCAGGAACACCTATCAGAAATGGAGATTATGTTAAAAAACTGCTTGAGGCGATACAGCTGCCTAAACAAATAGCTGTAGTGAAGTGCAAGGCGCATAAGAAAAACGAAGATTACATAGCGGTTGGCAATAATTATGCTGACGAGATCGCTAGATATTGTGCGGAAAACATGGCGTCCCTGAACAGAAATAGAGAAAGGGAGCATGTCTCTTGTCCTTTGCTTTTCACTAATGCAGTCGAAACATGGGATGAAGTAAGGCAGTTACAAGAAACAGCAAGAGATGAGGAAAAGGATTACTGGATTAAAGCAGGATGTAGAAGACAGGAAGATAATGGAGTGTGGGTATACAGAGATGAAAGACCAGTTATGCCTGATAGCATGATTGCAGACATGGCACGGATGTACCATGGACAAGCTCATATTGGGAGAGATGCAATGATCAGACTTTTTAGACAAACTTGGTATAATCCAAAATTCAGAGCCATTGCTGAAAGTCTTTGTCAAAGATGTCTTATTTGTCAACAATTTAACCCAGGAAGAAAAACAGTAGTGAGTCTAGGAACAATAGGACGAGAAGGAGGTCCATTCACAAGGATACAGATGGATTTTATTGAGATGCCCCCTAGTAACAGATTAAGATATGTTCTGGTGGTCGTCTGTTTGTTCTCTCGTTGGGTGGAGGCATACCCCACAAGAAGGAATGATGGAACAACAGTGGCAAAACTTATGCTACGAGAGTTCATTCCGAGGTATGGTTTTCCAGTCACAGTTGAGACAGATAGAGGAACACATTTTCAAAATGAGTTGATCCAATTGATTTGTGAAGCATTGAGTATTAAACAAAAACTACATTGTGCTTACAGACCAGAAGCTTCTGGGGTAGTAGAGCAGATAAATGGAACGATTAAAAACAGATTAGGAAAAATGTGTCAAGCTACAGGACTCAAATGGCCAGATGCACTGCCTCTTGTTCTGATGACCATCAGAAGCATCCCTGAAAAGAAAACGGGACTCAGTCCTCATGAAATGATCATGGGACGAGCAATGAGACAAGCCCACGTACCAGTCAACAAGTTATTGACAATAACTGATGATCTAATACTGGATTATTGCAAAGGACTGGCTGATGTGGTGCGTTCTGTGTTTCATCAGGTTGGACCGGATGCGACCACTCTTGAAAGAAAACCAGCCCACGACTTGAATCCAGGAGACTGGGTCCGTATTAAAGTCCACAGGAGAAGAAACTGTCTAGTTCCGCGTTGGGATGAGCCAAGACAGGTAATCCTAGTAACAACGACTGCTGTCAAGTGTGCAGGAGTAAAGAACTGGGTTCATGCCAGCCACACAATCAGAATTCCAGAACCTACAGATCGACATGTGAGTCGGCGTCTGGAAGTGTGGGATAAAAGTTTAACGGCGGGAACAACCAAGATAAAAGAAAGGGTGCCAGAACTTGAAGATCGACCTGAAAGTCGACATCTGGAGACCCCAACGGAAAACACCTCTAGAGAAGAAGAGGAAGAAGAAGAAGAAGAAGAAAGAAATTCAGAAGTTCCAGAACTTGAAGATCGACCTGTAAGTCGACATCTGGAAATATCTGACACAACTTCAGGATCTGATGATTCAGCTGCAAATTGGGAAGAATTTCGAAAGGGAACTTGGGGTTATAAACCAATTAGAGAAGAAACTGAGCAAGAAATTGAGTTAAATGAACAACCAAGTACAAGTTATGGTGGAAATCCTTCAGAAACAATATTAATAGATGAAGTAGGGAAAGAAGTACACAAAAAGTTAGAAAATCGAGAAGAACCCCGAGGAGCAATAGGGATAGATAGAGAAACAGGAGAACAGGGAAATTCAGAAGCAGATAAGGAGGAAAACACCAAATCGGAAGAACCCCGAGGAGGGACAGTGATAAGGGAAAACAAAAAGGAAAAGACAGATCCACCAGTAGGAGATGATGAGATTATAAGTTTCAAAATAAGAAACAATAGTGAGACAGTTGAAACAGAAACAGAAGAAAGTGGAGGAGAGGAAAAAGCAAAGACTGAATCAAGAAAAAGAAATTGGAGATCGGAAAGAGAAGAAAGAGAGGGTGAGGTCAAAAGGCCAAGAAAAGGAGATAATTGGCCCAACAGCTATGTAAGAAAATTGAGATATAGAATAATAAGAGCAGAAGATGAAGATGCTGAACAAGTAAATGAAGTAACAAGTCAAAAGGAACAAGAAAAACCCAGTGGAAAAAGATTACAAAAGTCCAAAAGGACAAGAAAAATAAATTCAAAATTTAAGTCACCTGAGTGGCTGTATATTGCACTAACAGATTACAAAGGAGAAGAAGAAAACACTCACGGAAACCAGAGACTGAGAAGTCGGATGGGAAAAGGTGAGATGCAACGAAACTGAAGTGAAGACTTAAAGTGCTTCTGCCGGACGTGACAATTTACTGGACGTGACAAATCACCGGATGTGACAACGAAAGAATTCTGGAGAGAATTAAAGAAAGTACTAAGCAAAGACTTTTGGAGGCAGAGTGGCATCTAAGTCATTTCTGAGGTGTAGTGACACAATTTTCTGAAAAATTAACAAATAGAAAAAGAAAAATGGAAAATAATGAGAATAGAAGAAATAAATGTGATTTTATAAAGAGATGGTGCAAAATGTGCTGCTTTTGTACAGGGTTATTAATGACCATATGGATAGTATTAGCAATCACAATTCCTATTAGTGTAGCTGTGATAGAAGCAAAGAATGATACTAAACAAGAAAAAGAAACTAATATTAAAGAACAAGTTGTTTTAAGAAGTAGTGCAGAGTTGCATAAGGATAGGTCAGTAACAGATTTTTCAAAGAATGTTTTTACAAAGTTGTTGTATGAGTACGTAAAAACAATGGAAGTGAGAGATTGTTATGTTTGTATGCAATTGCCTGCATCAGTATCTGAAGGTGTGACTTATCATCACTTACCTTTGACTTATGGAATAACATGTAGTGTAATAGCAAGTTTATTTTATAAAACAGGTAGATTAGAATCTTATTATACTGATATAGATAAGATATTTGCAAACATTCCTGTAGTGCCAGAACTTAACAAAGTAAAACCAGCAAAGGTTTTAGGAGAATTCTTTTTAGAACATAGAAAATTAACGTTAGAAGAAATAGTTAGTAACAACCTTACCTGTGAGTTAAGGAAAGAAGAAAAAGTATTTCTAGACATGGTTGAGGAAAGAAGAATGAAATTTCAAAAAGAAGCAATAAAAGAGGAAGGAAAACGCTTATGGACGTTTGAGGAAGGAAATCATGAAGGGAAAAAGATAAATGCAGCAATGACATTAGATTGGCCGCAAACAGGAAAGTTGTGCATTAGGAGAAATAAGACAGTCTATGACAATTACTTTGTAGGTTCCAGTGTCTGCCATGACAATTATCAAATTCTGGGAGGTTGGGGATTCAAAGGTGGAAAAGATCCAATATTTCCAGGTATCTATTATATTTGTGGGAATAGAGCTTATTACAGGTTACCGGACCATTGGTATGGAACTTGCTATGTAGGCCTGGTCTTTCCAAAAATCTTTCACATGGACAGAGAAGAAAAGGGAACATACAAGATGATTAATAGATTTAAACGTAGAAAGAGGGAAAGTTTTTCAGAAATTGTAGGAGATATTTTTGGAGCATTGATACCAGCAGTGGGAATATCTTTGAATGCATTTAAAATTCGGAAGTTATCCACAGTAGTAGATCGTTTGTCTACAGATACTGCGGGAGGGTTCTTAATGGTAAATACCGAAATGGTTGCCATGAGAGCTATGGTGATGCAAAATCGGCTTGCCCTTGATATTCTTTTGGCAAAAGAGGGTGGAGTCTGTGGAATGTTAAAAGTCCAACATTGTTGTACTTACATTCCGGATAACAGTGAAAATATACAGAAGTATATTACAAATATTACAAGTCTGCACAAAGAATTAGTCCCACTGGAGGTTGAAAGTGTTTTGGGAAAACTTGGTAGAGGGTTTTCCTCAGTAGCAAATTGGTTAACTAGGATGAGTAAACTAGTAATAGGGAAAGTTATAATAGTAGCAACTATAGTGATATTGTTAGCAATGATATTGAAAATAGTGATAACATGTATAAAGAGAAAAGTAAGACAGAATAAGATAAGAAGAAATAACAGAATAATGAGAGAAAGAGAGAGAGAAATGGGTGAAATTGAGTTGGAGAAAATGAAAGAAAGCATGTATAAAGAGACTAAAAGGCAAGATGAAGAAGAGACAGAGATATGAATAACAGAAAGTAAAGGATGAAAGACATGCTGCCTGAAAAGAAGTATGACTTGGGTTTTATGTGGTGATTTAAAAATCACCAAAGGGGGATTGATGGAGCAGTAAAAATAAAAAAATTTAACCCCTAACAAATTATATAATTAATTAATTAAAAATGTTCGTTAAATGTATTAATCAACATTGTATATGTGGGAATGGTAATATGCTAATGTACGTGCTAAATAATCTACTAATGAATGTCCGTGTGTCTAATCATAACGTAAGAATAAAAAGCGTACTAAATAAAATAAATGCATGTTTGTGCTTCATAGAAATAAAATGTGTCGTTGCAAAAACAATAGTGATGGTAAGTAAGGAGCAGCTTAAATGTCGCTTTTTGCTAGGTAACAACTAATTGGGGTACGTAGACGGGAGGGAAACGAAAGGGATATTTTTCTCTATTTTAATTATGTTTTATTTGCCTCAAATTAGTGCTTCTAAAGTAGAACCGAGTGGCGAGATAAAATGGCCGCCAGTGGGAAGATGTGCGCAGGCGCAAGGGGACACGTGGTACGGGATGAGATTGAAGAAATCTGGAGCCGCGTGATGTATCTGAGAGGCTAGGATGCAAGAAATGGTCAAGGCTGGTGTGACCTAATTGAACTGATAGTGTGCCGTGAGGATCAGGAGAGAGTCCGTGGGAAAGGAGCCCAAGAGAAAGGACAATGACTGCGGAATTCTTGAATGTGTCAAAAGAAGATACAAATGAACTGATCGAATCGGATGGAAATGTTTAAGCGTATGGGAAAGGAAATGATCCAAGGACCCTTGAATCCAAAAGAATTTGATTAAAGAATGAATAAGCTGACATGTATGGACCAATGAGAGAAAAGCGTGATATTAATGTTGCAACAGTTAGTTAGCAAAGTTAGAATTAGGGTATAAGAGGGCCTACTCTTAGTGGGAGGGGGTCAGTTCCAGGCAGTTGATGTCAGTCGCGGTTGCAGTCACAGTCAGTTGCAGTTCGAGAGTCGTGGTTGCAGTAGAGGAGACGGGTTGCAGGTAGCTGATGCTGACGAGCTGAAGTTGCTGTTGCTGTCTTAACTTTACAGTTGAGTATGAGAATCAGGCTATTTCTAATTCCAAAGTTAGGTTAGAAATCATTAGGCTAAATTAGGAAGCTAGGCAGGTAACTAAGGTTTTTGGCTTCATGACAAAATTTCCTTTCTGCAATAAATTGATTATGCTTAATAAAATTGTGAATATAAAAAAATGAATAATTGAATAAAGTATTAAATCTTTTCATGCTTTTAAAATTATATAAAATTTAAGATTCTTTAAACCCAAAATGACTCAGTGGTTATTTTCCTAAATGATTGTGACATGAGTAATTGGTTGATTGTGATTCAGCTGGTCTTAATCACTATGAACTAATTTCTTAAATGAATGATTCATCGACAAAACAATGAGCAGGAATATCTTAAGAAATAATTAAAAGAAAGTGACAAATTAAGGTAAATAGATATCCTTGCTCTTCCAGCGGTACACAAAATGGTGTTCTCCATTTAGTTCTCATGCTTCTCCTAGGAGTACGGAATTTCATAAAGGGGTAAAAGGAAATCCAGGAGTGTGTGTGTGTGTGTTTAGGCGATGTTTATGGGCCCCATCGTCATGTGGATATGAGAAATATAGTTTGCCCCTGGATGACCTATAAGTAACCTGGGAGGAGGATAGTTTTTATTGTACGCGCTGCATCAATAGCCTCAGCGGGTATTTGGGTCTCGGTTATACACAAACACACCACTGTCAGGTAAGTATATTCAGAGAAGTTTCCAAGCAATACAATCAACATGTATCATTGTTTACCGAACTCCACAGCAGATTGAGCTGGTGTGAGTCCCACACCAACCAGGAAACAGGCGTGGACCTCCAGGGCACCAAGGAGAGACAGAAGTTCCAAATGGAGGTTGAGATCAGACAGTACATCAAGGAAACAAACAAGATCATTGCTAGCATAAGGGAACCAAAAAAAGAGGCAAAATGAGAAAAGTGAGGGAATCTTATAACGATGCTGAACTCACCGTACAACACAACTCAATGTTGCCAGGTAGGTACTGCATGCTTTCAGCAGTCTTAAATATTTCTGCTGCTTAGATTGCCCTTGAAATTAATTTTCTTATTCAGAAGTGAGTATAGAGAGGGGTTAGCAGACTAGTTCTTGATTTCAGCCTCCATTGCCAGTCTTCCATAGCTTCCAACTGAACTTACATACAATAAAAGATATGTGGTCTGCCCTGTCTCTCTTCACCCCTGCTTTTTGTGTCCTCACACCAAGGCCTGTGCTGTCCCGCCCCGTCACGTCAACCTGACACTTTCTCAAAATCCGGACACTACTCACAACCATAAAGATTCCCCATCACCACGAGATTGTTGGAGGTCTTGGTTTATTGTGGTATCCAGCATGGACTTCTCCAATCGAATAAGGGGAAAGAATAAAAGATGCAGATTCCAAGGCGTGTTCTGAAATATCATAACCCTTCCAGGCAACAAGATACTGTAATTGGCCATGAGGCACCCTAAAATCAAGAAGGGATTCTACCTCATATTCAGGTGACCCATCTACCACGGTGGGAGAAGAGGGTTTCTCCAACAGATCCAGCAGATTTTACACTAGAGATGTGTCCTACTGGAAGATTCATCATTGATCCCTGACTGCTACTGCCCCTGCTAATTCTCAAATCTAGAAGGGACAAACAAATTTAGAGGCAAACTTTGGGTGTGTGCCTGGCCTTGACAAAACCCCAAGCCAAACCCTATGCTCTTCTTATACAGAGGATTTTGTTGCTCGTGAGTATCTGATGAATTCTTATAGACAGCATTGGCTGCCACATGATGTTTCTATGATTGTAAGATGGTTTACATTTTTGCAATACAACTGGCTACGAGGATGGAACCCAAAGGTTCAGTTAGAAATGTCACGTGCCCATACAACTAAGCACGGAATTATAGTAGGCAAATTCTGCCAAAGTAATCCACTTAACCTATTCTGTAGGATGGCCCATAAAACATCTAAGGTATTGTTCAATAGTATTACTCAGTCTTTCTTTCTGTTCATCCATCTGCAGATGGTAAATAGTAGACTTTTAATGTACAGTACTCATTTGGTTAATCAGTTCTGTCAAAAATGAGCCACAAACTGAGAGCCAAAATCAGTGATGATCATAACAGCGATCCCCTCAGGACTAAAGATGTTTTCTTAAAATATAGTAGACAGATTATATGCTCTGGGCAACTTCTTGAGGGGATCTGAAAGGCCTCAGCTTGGTGAAGTAATCCACCACCACTAACAAAGTGCTATACCCATTTGAACCAGGAAGTTCCACAATGAAATCCGTAGAAATTATGTCCCAGAGCTGCTGAGGAGTAGGGAGGGGTTGTAACAAAGCCGCTGCTCTGGTATGGGAACTCTTGGCCTGAGCACAGATGTAAATATCTTTATAGAATGGGAAAGCTTTGGCCACCAAAAATACCACATCATCAAATACTTAATCTTCCGTCACCAAGGATATCAGTTACTGGAGAATGATGAGAACAAGTCAGAACCAGTCTTTGAAGACCATCCTCTGGTACAGACAAAGAATGCAGATGGGCCAGCTGAGAGCCTGCACAGAGTCAATTTATTGGATCTTTCATTATCCAACAGGTCGGATCCACCTGATGACAAACAAATCTTAAGAGTCAATCATCTAATGCGAAGTTTATGTTTATGGGATTTGTAACGCGCACAGCTACTCAAAAGAGTGTCCCGGCACGAGCCCAGTGGGGAAGGGAGCAGAAGAGATATTAGCGGACTAGATAAATAGGAAGGTCTTCAACCTCTTCCTAAAGATCTTAGGATCCTGAATGCCACATAAGTCCAGTGGGAGTTGGTTCCAGGCCACGGCTGCCCTATAAGCATGGGAGCTGCCGCCCACCCTTTTAAGGCGGAACTTTGGAATGTGAGCCAAAAGCAACGTGGCAGAAGTTGTGGCAATGGTCAGAACATTAGGAAAAGTCAAACTCTCACTACCCTCCTTTACTGGCTGGGATAAGGCTTCCGCATTTCCATGTCAATTTCCAGGTCTACAATCTTATAATTAAACACGAGAACATTAAAGACCAGCAAGCATGTCACGCATTGGCACACTTCCTTGATGCCAGATAGAACAAGACCTTGTGATCATTCCAGGCAGTCATCTCTTGTTGTGCTCCTTCGAGGTAGTGTTGTCAGTGTGTGAAAGCATCCTTGATACCCAGTCATAAATGGTGTAGTTTCTATCGGTGCCCGTTGATGGTCTGAACTAGAATGCAGCTGGATGAGGGGCTTCGGTTTCCGTATGTAGTGGAGATAGAACAGCGCCAACGGCATAGGAAGAGGCATCAGTTTCTACAAAGTAGAGTAAAAGTGCATCACGGTGCCGAAGGGTTGGCGCAGAAGTAAATGCAGCTTTCAGAGCTTGAAAAGCTTGGTCTTGTTCTTCACCCCATTGAAAATTCAGTTTTTTTTTGTGAAACTGGGAACTTACCAAAGTGAAAAAATCTAATATGAAGTGGCAATAAAAGTTAGCACATCCAGTGAATCTCTGTATTTCTTTGATGATGGTTTCAGCCAATCAAGAACTGTCTTCACCTTGGTGGTATCAATACCTACACCATCTTCAGAAATCTGAAAACCTAAAAAGATTTATGTAGAAGCTCAGTGCTCTCTTAGGGTCCAAGCGATGGAGTCTCTCCTCCTCCTTAGAGGGGTGAGATGGAGGAAAGAATGCCGTCCGAGTGATGGTTTGACCAACGTGGAACAGCAACACAACTTTCAGCAGGATGCCCAGTTCCGCAGAACCAGTTTGTCTGGGTAGAAGGTAGTGTAAGGTGAATTAACACAAAGAGCCTGAAGCTCACTCACTGGCCGGTGAGGGCAACAAGGAACACCATTTTAACGGTAAGGAGCAGTAAGGGCTCGAATGTACATCAGATGAGTCAGGACCAGATTAAGGTCCCATTGGGGCATCACAAAGGCAAAAGGAGGAAACATATGTTTTAGCTCTTTCAAAAATCACATCACAGCTAGTGACTTAAACAGCGAGGGCTCATCTGGCAATTGTAAGAAGGCTGAAAGGGCAGAAAGATAACCTTTAACCATGCCCAAAGCAAAGCATTGCTGAGCAAGAGACTGTACAAACAACAAAATGTCAGATAACTTGGCCTGCAGAAGGGCAATCTGGCGTGTGCCGCACCAAGCAACCAATTTGTCTGAATGACAGGCATATACAGTTTTCGTTGAGGCATGCCTGGCTGCCAAGATGACATCAACCATATGTGGAGGAAGATCGAAGGTGTTCAGCTGTCGCAGCTGAAGAACCGGAATAACCCACTCACTGGGTCTCGGCGGCGGGGGAATTGCCCAAGTCTTCCATACCCTTCATACGTAGTAAAAGGAGACACAGGAGCCTTCGTCTGCAGGAGGAACCCAGATTTATTCAAATAGCCCGGGCTATGGAACAGAGTCCCAAGCTCGTTAGAAACAAGACAGAGGAGGCTGCTGCTTTACTCCGCAGCTTACAAGCCTTTTATACTTTTTCATTCCAGTCTTTTGGCTGTTAGTCCATTGTTCAATCAGGGCAGTGTTTGCAGTTGATAACCAGATCCAGACGGTGTTTGTAGTTGGTGACCTGATCAAGGCTTGGTACTCAAATTATTGTTCACTCAGCTTGATCAAAGCACGGTCATTCAGGTCATTGTTCGATCAGCTTGATCAAAGCTCGGTCATTCAAACCATTGTCCAATCACCCTGATCAAGGCCCAGCAGTCAGACCATTGTCCAGATAACCTGATCACGGTGTCAAGGATGTTTACCAGGCAGGGAGCAGGAGATGGGAAACAAATCATTTACACAGGGCGTGAGTGTCTCATGGTTTTCTGTCGAACTGCAAAGAACAGGGGGGGTGGGTGTGCGACAGTTCCTGGGCAGAAATGCAGGCTGCAAGATGGTTTTTGTCGTGTTAGTTAGAATTTCCTCAGGCATCAGCAGAAACGACCAGGTGGGTCGTGTGGAAGTGTTTGACACGAAATGGCAATGAAAAAACAATGAAGTCCTGGTACAAATGATACCGATCAGAAGAACACTTTTCCTCAGACCCTCCTTTTGCCATTGAGTGGCAAATACTTTAAGAAATGTCAATGTTCATAAGGCCATCGGTTTCTTGTTGGAGCATCATCATCATATTGGTGTTGCGAATGTTGGAGGGTGGAGGCTGGATGGTCTGGACACACATTGTACAGAGCACTGGCAGGCACTGAAAGCACAAACAGCAGGAGACCAGGACAGTTATTCCCAAGGCAAGGAAGATGAGGACCCTCCACCCCCACTGGGAAAGGAGGCCCCAGATCCAGCCTGTGAGGGACCAGTTGCCTTTATCCAGATGAATTTCGGAAGAAAGGCGATGCAGACGTTGGATGGCATAGTACACTGAAGGTGCGTTGTCTGGGATGTACACGCAGCAGCTGGAGCCGATCAATTTACACACACCACCACGATCAGCAAGGAGGACGTCTAGGACCATGCGGTTCTGCAGTGTTATAAGGCGGTCCGCCTGTAGTTCTGCAGTGATGTTGGAGAGGGCACCAGCTGTTACTGTGATGGTGGCTTCAAGGACCCTGGTCAGTCCTCGTACAGCCCGACTGTTTGCCATGGGGCCCCAGAATGGAAGGAAACCTTTAAGGAAGTCCCCGGTTTCCTGGCCTGCTGTATCCTCGGCTGATATGACGCCCCTACGTGAGCGACGCAGAGCGCCCTTCATCAACAGGTGGTAACTCCCATGGGTAGAATACGTTGGCGGAAGGAGGAAGGCCAGATAGCAGGTACCAGACCAGTTACGGGGGAGCCAAGTGTAGGCGGCAGTGCCACAGATAAAATAGGTGTTGGGGGATGCCACCAGCTTCGGAGGAGATGTAGAGTTTAAAGATTTTGTGATATTACAAGTACTGGTACCAACTTTCTTAGTCCCTAGGCCATGGATGCAGACACGGCCTTGCACATTTATGACATTCACAGTGTCTCGTTCATCGGGCAGTATCCTTCTTGTGCGGAATCTGGAAAATGTTCGTCGAGTGGTTGAGTTGAATACTACCATCTCACCGAGTTCATCTGGTGATAGTAGCGATGTGGATGAGCTGGTCGGGCAAAAAGGAGCATTGGCATGGCCAGATCTGTTCCGCCAGAAGTCATCCTGAAATGTTCCAAGGGCAGAATTGGCAGTACCATTGACAGTGTAGGCCTCCTGTATCAACATCCACCATGCAAGACAAGACCCAGAGATGGAAAAGGGGTAGGGAAAGAATGGGACAGGGTGTATCATGGAATGCGGCATCAGTCCGCAAACCCAGCAGTTGGAAATGTTCATGATCAGCTGATGATGATGCAACATTTGGATGAAGGTGTTATTGAAGAATTCTGCACGGCGGGGTAACTCGTGGGCTGGTAGCGTGTAATACTGGTGCTCTGCAGGAGTTGGGGTAGGGGTTGGTGAGGTAACAGGATGGTAGATTAGTAACAGCCAACCAAGAATAGACAGGATGAGGGAGACAAACAGCGTCACCACGGTGGCCATGAAGCATTTACTATGTCGGAGACTGACATATTGTTTCTGGATTCGAGTGTTTTGGACGGCAGCCATTGTGCTAAGCCAGGGACCTCTAGTGGCTGTCTGTGATTGGTGGTTGCTTCACTGGGCGCAGGTGCCAAGAGCCCTATGGCGTACCTTAGTCTGACACACCAGCACTACTCTCGGCCGGGGAGATCACAGCCCTACAGCCTATAGGCACTTGGCGAAGTCAAAGGCAAGCCTTCCCTCGGGGGCGCAAGTTATATCGGTCGGAAGTAGGGTCAGTATGGTCGGGAAACAATTGTTCTGGACGTTGAGCAGAGTTAAGGGAGGGTTCCACCCTTCCTTTCAGTATGCTGTCACTCTCTGCTTCCGTAGATGTAAAATGCAGTCTGGCATCGCTGAATGGGACAAACGTCGGGACTGTTTCTGTTTCTGAGTCTCCTTGTCCTTCCCTCACCCACTGATCATAGGGGAGGGGCAGAGGCACACGCCTACAGTGGGACGAATGCACCCAATTCTTCCGACCTTCTACTTTCACGGCGGTGCGGGTGGCCAGCAACACCTGACGGGGCTGTGTCCAGCGGGGTTCGAGGCTCTTAGTCCGTTGAAAATTTCTTACTAAGACCCAATCTCCAGGTTGGATAACGTGTCCTGGGCCCTCGCTTTTGTCAGGTATGGCCTCATGCACCTGGTGATAAAGAGTACGAAAGGTATTAGTTAGACTGTACAGGTAATCAGTTAATACAGGGTATTCAACATCAGACAGTTTCTTAGGCCGCGGGACACCCCATACATTGGCAGGCCTCCCGAACACAATCTCATGGGGGGATAGCCCTATCCTGGTGTGGGCTGTTGTTCTTGTAGACAATAGGGCCAAGGGCAGAGCATCAACCCAAGTGACACCTGTCTCGGCTACTATTTTGGCCATTTTAGTTTTTAGGATGCCATTGTACACCTCCACTAGACCTGCTGACTGGGGGTGGTTAGCTGCATGAAATTTTTGTTTTATACCCAATGCTGTACAGATATATTCCATAATTTGAGCCGTAAAGTGTGTCCCGTTGTCACTCCAGACCAAGCGGGGCAAACCGAATCGTGGGAGGTACTCTTTTAATAGCATTTTGGCGGTAGTGATAGCGGTGCAGTCTTTGACGGGGTAGGCCTCCACCCATCGGCTGAAGGTACAGACCACCACTAGGACATATTTTAAATTGTTACATCGGTCCATCTGGATGTAATCTATTTGGAGGACTTCAAAAGGGAAGGTAGGAGGAGAGAATCCTCCCTTAGGAGTAACTGTGCCTTTTCCTGGGTTATACATTAGGCAAATCATGCATGTTTTAACCAGCTTTTCAGCATATGTTGGTATCTTAGAGTTGTACCATGTAGGTTCCAACAGTTTACATATCCCTTTTGCACTAATGTGAGCAGGACCATGGGCCATCGTAACTACTGGTAGCACATGACTGTCAGGTAACATCCATTGTCTTTCCATAGTCGTGCGGACCCAGCAACCATCAATTCCCTCCTTTGCTAATTGCTCCTTCCACACCCGTAGTTCCTCAGGAGTAGTATGGGACTGAATATCGATCACACTCTGTACTGTGTTTTCAACCATGCCCTCGTCTGCCACCCACCTAGCGGGACCTCCTACATACATTCCTTCCCTTTTTCTAAGAGCTGTTTGTCTGGCCGTCTGGTCAGCCAGGGCATTGCCTTTCCCAACATCATCTGTCACTTTCTTATGGGCCTTACATTTTATAATGGCCACCTTTCTGGGGAGTGTCAGGGAGTCTAACAATCGGTGAATTAGGGGGCCATGTTGAATCTTGGTCCCATGGGAAGTAAGGAAATTCCTTTCTTTCCATAACCTCCCGAAGTTGTGGGCCACCCCGAAGGAATATTGGCTGTCAGTATAAATATTTACCGTCATCCCTTTGCTTAACTCACAGGCTCTAGTGAGGGCCACTAATTCTGCTGCTTGAGCAGAGCACTGCGGAATCTGAGCTGTTTCTACTACTTGTCCTAATGTCGTGAGGGCATAGGCGGCTGAGGTGTTACCATCTGGCCCTCTGAGACATGATCCGTCCACATATAGTGTACCTTCTGGTTCTGCTATCGGGGTATCCTGTAAGTCAACCCGTCCCTTCGTCTCCTCCTCTGTCCTTAATATGCAGTCATGTGGGTCTAAGCGGGCATCCTGAGTATCCAGTGGGAGTAATGTTGCGGGGTTCAGTACAGTGCATCTCTTGATGTTAATGTGGCTGGAAAAGAGTGTCAGTTCATATCCTGTGAGTCGTGCGCTAGTGAGGTACTGTGTCTTGGTGTTATTAAGGAGGGTATCTACAGAATGGGGGACCATCAGAGTCAGGGGGAGTTCATGACGATCCCCGCACTCTGACGGACCATGAGGGCGGCCGCAGCGGTCGCCCGTAGGCATCCTGGGAGAGCCCTTGCAACAGGATCTAAGGTGGCTGAAAAATAGGCACATGGCCGATGGTGACCTCCGAACATCTGGGTCAAGACAGCGCATGCACAGCCGTCTGTCTCATGTACAAAAAGAAAAAATTGCTTGCTATAATCAGGAGTACCGAGGACTGGAGCAGTACACAGAGCCCTCTTTAAATCTTGGAAGGCCTGCGCATGCTCTCTAGTCCATGGAAAGGAACTGTCTGATATGTCTTTAGTGGTGAGGGCAAGAAGAGGTTTGACCATGGCCGAAAAGTTGGAAATCCACTGTCTACAGTATGAGGTTAGGCCTATGAAGGCTCGCACCTGCTTTTGTGTTCGTGGGGCCGTCATAGCATTGATAATGGCTACACGATCAGCGGTGAGCTGCCTTCCCTCCTTCGAGAGGAGATGACCTAAATAGGTCACCTTCTCTTGACAAAACTGAAGCTTTTTTAAAGAGACTTTGTGATTATGGAGGGCAAGGTGGCGTAACAAACAGAGAGTAGCTTCTTTACATGATGGGGCAGAATTTGCAGCAATGAGGAGGTCATCTACATATTGTAATAGTGTGGAGTTATCAGGGAGTTCCAAGGAATCTAGTTGACTTTTGAGGGCTTGACTATAGATACTGGGGCTCTCGGTGAAACCTTGAGGGGCGCGGCAGAATCTAAAGCTTCGCCCACCAAGGGAGAAACCAAAAAAATGTCTGCTGTCAGGATGTATAGGAATGCTGAAAAAAGCATTCTTCAGGTCTATGACAGAAAAGTGCGTTGCGTCAGAAGGGACCATCGTTAAGAGGGCTGTAATGTCGGGGACAACAGGATATTGGGAGATTGTTATTTTGTTAAGGGCTCTCAGGTCAATCACGAATCTGTATATTTTAGGGGAGAGAGCATCTCCATTGGTCTTTTTAAGAACGGGAATAATGGGACTGTTACAGATATTGCCACGTGTTTCCTCCACTACGCCCTTGTCCATTAATTCAGATATTATTGTTAAAAGGGCCATTTCTCCTTCCGCGGGTAGTCGATACTGCCGGAGGCGGGGAGAAGTGCACCTGGCTCGATGCGTACCACATGAGGGGATATGTTGAGACACCCTACATCAGTGTCTGATGATGCCCAGAGGGAGGAAGGTAAAAACTGCAATTCTGGTGGGAGGGGACCAGACAGATACATATAGGAAGCTGCGGTGGGAGAAATTGTTAGGGATACACCTTGGGGACTACATGATATGGTCGCATACAGAGCTTTCAGTAAATCCATGCCTAACAAGTTTTCACTGCAACCTGTAGTAAGGACCAAGGGAGCGTCAACATGTGCAGGGCCAATATCGAGAGGGAGGGGTTCAGAGACAGGGCTCGTCACAGGTGTTCCTGCAAAACCCACGGAGACATTTATTTTGCCAGAAAGGGGTGCCTCCGGGACTGACAGACGTGCAATAGAAGACCTGGTGGCCCCAGTATCCAAAAGAAAATTCTGATCGTTCCCCACAACTGACATTTGAACATACGGGCCCCTTTGATCCACTGGAATTTGCACTCTGGTAATACCCCTTTCCTGGCTGTCCTATGCTTGGTAGGACCCTATCTCATCAACTTCGTCATAATCATCATTGTAATAAGTGCGTGTTGCTTCGTACCCATCAAACCTATTGGCCGGGCGCGGCCGGGCGGGAACGTGATCCCTGGGCCTACGTTCTTTATCCTGTGGATGGGGCGGGCCATGGTCCCTAGTCGGCCTTCCCTCCCTGGGAGCGCGAGGCCGAGTCTTCCCTGTTCGGATGTTTTCAGCTAACACGGGACACTCGTCTATCCAATGGCCGTACCCCTTACAATAAGCACACTGATCTGTTTGGAGGGCTCCCGTATGTTGAGGGCTGGAGGGGGTAGACTGGCGAGCCCTCGGAGGGTGTTGGGGTTGAGGTCTGAAATTCCCGCGGGCATCGGGACCTCGGGGAGGGTAAGCCTGCTGCAGAAGTGCCTTAGTCTTAAGATCCCTAACCTTCTTACTTTCCTTGTCTCTATCTTCATTCTCCCTATTCTCATGATATTGTGCCATAGCCAAGATACCAGTGATAGTTTGGGCAGACCACGTACTTTCAACTTTCTTAAGCCTGGTGGAAATCTCAGGAAGCAAGTTGCTGACAAACTTATCGACAAACACTGGGCCAGAACCTGGGGTCCGGGGATCCAAACCACTATGTCCCTTGTATTCTGTCTCAAAACGGGTAAAGAAGTCCGCCACATTCTCATCTTTTCGCTGCCTACAGGCGTTTATTTTATCCCAGTTAATGACAGTTTCCGGCAAAAGTGTTTTCATAAACGTTATTATTTTACCGGGCAAAGTCAGGATGGCAGCTTCTGGTTTAGTCCCTCCTACCCTTGCTTCTTCCATAGCCTCTAGGTCAGCCCATTTACCTCCCAACGCCACTTCATGATCAGTATGTCGAATCTTGTCCCAAATTTCAGTGGGAACAACCGTACCAAAAAGTAAATCTATATCCTCAAGAACGAGAGTACCTGCAGATATAATCTGACCTAATTCTCTGTAAAAGGCAGCCGGATTCTTCCGGGGATCTGGTAATTGTTCTTTTAACTGCATTACTTCTGACCTTTTCCAAGGAACATGAACCCAAAGCCTGCGCCAGTGTGCCTCAACAGCCCCTCGGCCATTATTTTGGGCATCGGTAAGTGCGTTAACAAAGACAGGGGCCGCCTCTCTCATTGGCATAGCTGTCTCTAGAGGGGTGTTGGAAAAAGCGGTCATATCACGGTAAGCCATTAAAGCAGACACAGCACCAAACATCCCCTCTCCCTGAACATCGCCTCTTCTTATTTGTGACCTAAGGTCCATTAATCCAGTGGGTATCTGCATAAGCGCATTCTCAAATTTTTGCATGACCAGCGTACACATGTATTCAGCCCAGGTGGTCTGTTCCATAATCGTCCACTGGGAAAAGGTGGACCATATGTCTTTAAAGGCATAAATATTCCCGTTCTTTATCCAACATTCACACTGTTGCTCCTGTAGGTCATTTTCTCGAAGGGACGAAAAGCTGACTGCAGAGCGCAAGGAGGCCAGTCGGGGGAATTGAACATTTTATATAAATCCTGTTTAACTGTAGACCACGGGGAAGTAGGAAAAGGGCGGGTAGGGGTAAAGCCGCAGGGGTTGGGCGGATGGAGACTTGTTGTCATTCCCGCAGTGAGGACAGGGTTAGCGGGCGTGGTCGGTGTCATAGGAAAAATCGGGAGGGTTGGTGTGACAGGAAGAACAGTAGGAGGGGCAGTGGGGGCAGGAGTGGGCGGTGGCGGGGGGACATGTGGGGTGTGAGGCGTCAGGGCAGGGTACATTGGGGCATATGCAGGAGGGCTTTCTAGCATGGTATCAAGCAAGGAATCACCTTCTTCTCCCCCATCCATATGGCCCTTTCTTTTCTCCTCACGAGCTGGATAGCATTTTTGTACCCGGGCCCCATGCTCCCTGTTGGCTATTTCTACCGATTTTGTCATTTGATTTTGTAAATTTACTCTGGCGTGGTCGGCCATTGACATGCGTTCCTGTTTTCTTTCTTGAGCCTTCTGCTTTCTAGCTCTCTGCTCTATCTCTTTCCTCCAAAATCGGACAGATTCAAACATAGACGGGCGCGTTTTTCTTTTCATTAATTGTTCCTCTAAGTTGGTGAGAACTTGGGAATTAAAGGAGCCGAAAAGTGGCCACTGTAATTCCGCGTTACTTTGTTTCGTATATTTTACCCAGAATGAGGAAAACATTATGGCAGAAGGGCCATGTTTAACATACATCGTATGGCCAGGGGTCCCTTCTGGAGGAAGCGGACAAGCCGCCTCCAGCTGGGAGTCCTGCGTACACATACAACAACATAATTTCTTGAACTTACTACTGACTGGCATGCTTGTAAATAGGTAACAGACACCGGCGGGTTTTAAAATTCACCTCGCCTGCTTGGCTTTTGCAAAGGTCAATAACAGCAGAATCATACAGACTTGGTGGGTGATCAGTCCACCCTTACCTTACAGGGGTAGTTCTCTCCTGCAGACGTAGGGCTGTGTCCTGCTCCAGAAATTATTTGCTAGGGGACTCCAGCGAGGACGCGGTCATGTGGCCCAGACCGGGTGGGGAGGAACAGCGGGCGAGTCGTTCGGCTTACCGGATTGCAAGAATCCCTCGGGTAGGGCGCCTCCGTCGGAGTCTCTCCGTGCACCTCCTCACATCCACCGGGCCTGGCCTTCGTACTCGTGGAGTCCCTATTCGGGCGCCATTTGAAGAACCGGAATAACCCACTCACTGGGTCTCGGCGGCGGGGGAATTACCCAAGTCTTCCATACCCTTCATACGTAGTAAAAGGAGACACAGGAGCCTTCGTCTGCAGGAGGAACCCAGATGTATTCAAATAGCCCGGGCTATGGAACAGAGTCCCAAGCTCGTTAGAAACAAGACAGAGGAGGCTGCTGCTTTACTCCGCAGCTTACAAGCCTTTTATACTTTTTCATTCCAGTCTTTTGGCTGTTAGTCCATTGTTCAATCAGGGCAGTGTTTGCAGTTGATAACCAGATCCAGACGGTGTTTGTAGTTGGTGACCTGATCAAGGCTTGGTACTCAAATTATTGTTCACTCAGCTTGATCAAAGCACGGTCATTCAGGTCATTGTTCGATCAGCTTGATCAAAGCTCGGTCATTCAAACCATTGTCCAATCACCCTGATCAAGGCCCAGCAGTCAGACCATTGTCCAGATAACCTGATCACGGTGTCAAGGATGTTTACCAGGCAGGGAGCAGGAGATGGGAAACAAATCATTTACACAGGGCGTGAGTGTCTCATGGTTTTCTGTCGAACTGCAAAGAACAGGGGGGTGGGTGTGCGACAGTTCCTGGGCAGAAATGCAGGCTGCAAGATGGTTTTTGTCGTGTTAGTTAGAATTTCCTCAGGCATCAGCAGAAACGACCAGGTGGGTCGTGTGGAAGTGTTTGACACGAAATGGCAATGAAAAAACAATGAAGTCCTGGTACAAATGATACCGATCAGAAGAACACTTTTCCTCACAGCTCAATCTCCAAGCATGGATGTGGAGATTGCGAAGGCCCGGATGCAGAACTATGCTCTGTTGCTGCAACAGCAGGCCCTCACGGAGGGGTAGCCTGATCAGAGGACATATGTTCATGCCCAGGAGTTCTGGATAGCAAACTCTCCCTGCCCAATCCGGACTTTGCAAATTTTCTTGAGAACTTGGGACAGGAGTGGTATCGGTAGAAAGGCATACAGGAGTACCGACTTTCAGTTGAGGCGGAACTTGTCTCAGAGCGAGAGACGTTTTAGAAACTACGATGCACAGAAGTACTGACATTGCACGTTCTCTGCAGTAGAAAATAGAATGAGCCAAGGTTCTCCTCATTCGCTGATAAACCCTTGTTCCATCTATGGGTGTAATTGCTATTTGTGATCAGCTAGGCATCGACGGATGAGCTTGTCCGCCCTGAAATTGAAAGATCCTGCCAGGTAGGTTGCAACCAGCAAAATTCAATGGTGGTCTAGCCATTTCCTGAGGTTAAAGGCCTCCTGGCACAGGACCCGTGACCCTACCCCATCCTGTTTGTTGCAGTACCACATGGCGGTGGTACTGCAAGGTCCGATTTCTGGCGGCGGCACCCTGACGCAAAATGGAGAGATAGTCCTCCACCAGTCATGGGGGGGGACGGTGGAAGATACAGCGGGGAAGAAATGAATGGTAGAGCATACCCCTGCAAACTATCTGCAGGACCCACTTAGCCGAAGTCATTGCATGCAAACCGGGAAAGAATCTTGAGCACCTGAACCAGCATCCACTTGATGGATGGCAGGAAGGCTTTCAACACTAAGCGAGTGGCCCTCAGCTCCAGAAGTTGATGTGGCGCCGGAGACCAGAGGCCTCTGATCTCCACTTCTCCCAGATGGCCTTCATATCACAGAAGCGATGCATCGGTCACCACTCTCAGTTCTGTGTGGGAAAGTGAGAGGGGCCTGCTGATTACCCAATCGTGGTCCAGCCACCACCACTGCAGGTCTTTTGCAGTCTCCTCAAATTTTGAATGTGGACGGAGGAGACCCTTTGATGTTGGGACCACTGGGACTTCAAATCCCACTGCAGAGCCTGTATACCCCACCTGGTGTGCTCAACCAGCAGAATTCAGGAGGCCATCAGACGCAGTGGCCTCAGAGTTGGCCTCACTGAAATTGAGGACAAGGCGGAAAGGTCAGGATCTTAGCCTGAATGTCCTGGACTTTCCTTCCCAGGGGAAAGGCACAAAACCGTACCATGTCCAGAATGGCTTCAATGGAGGGCAGCATCTGAGAAGGAGTCAGGTGTGATAGCGAACCCCAAAGATGACAGAAGATTTGCCGTAGTCTAGAGGTGACTGACGACTGCCTGGGGTGAATCTGCCTTCAACAGTCAATCATTGAGGTTGGAGAAGACTGCCATCCCTTTTGTGAAGACCCGAGGGGCACTGGTGAGACCAAAGGGGGCACAGTAAACTGGAAATGCTCCTGTCCCACCATGAACTGCAGGTAGCGCTGATGGGCCAATAGGACGGGAATATGAAAATAGGCGTCCTGCAGGTCCAACTCCACTGATCCAGCGGTATACCAACAACAGATACTCCACTACCATATACTCACCTGGGCCCATAAAACACACAAATTGAGTAAACCGCTGGAGTTGTCAAAGTTTTATATATATATTTCACAATATTCAAGATTAGTTATTTAATTTTCCTAACTAACCTTTCACTGATCAAAAAGTTCTTTCCTCTGGTCGATGGACCATTAGTTGAACTAGTTGATGGTGATAATTAACTTAACCCTTAACTATTCTTTGTTTGAAGTAAATGATCACAGACTCAGGAAGGTTTCAAATCTTTATCTAAATTAAATGCATGTGAACCATTTCAAAAATACAGTGCAGTCACCATCATTCTTAGGAGAGAAAATTCAATTAATTAAACATTAAGCATATACTTCGGACTCATACAATAATAATGCTCAGAAAGGGGGAGGACAGAGAGAAAAGAACATCTACAAAATGCATGAAATTATATTTACCAAGAATGGTGTGAAAGACCAACCCCCTGGCCAAAGGGCTGGTAAGGGTCCCCAGGATAGGTCAGGAGATAAAGACTTCCTTATCAGGATTCAGGACAGGATAGTTGATCTCTCTAGAATCAGGGCCGGACTGGCCATAGCGGGCACCGGGCGTTTCCCCGGTAGGCCGCTAGGGTGGAGGCCGGTTTTGGGCCCCTGGGGGGCCGTTTTTGTTACCGGAGGTCGGCAATATCGGCCCCCGGTAACAAAACCGGCCCTCGCAAACTGCTTGGCTGCACTCCCCCTCACCCCAGGGGGGGCCGGCTGAGCAGTTTGCCAGGGCCGGTTTCTGTTCCCAGTCCGGCCCTGTCTAGAATACCGACGATTGCGCCGCACCCCTCTCTGACACTCTCTTCCTCCTCGAGATTCTTCCGCGATCTTCTGATCTAACCCAATTAAGTTAGGATAGAAAGTTCTTCTTCAGAATCTGCATTCGATTCTTCATCAGCATCTCACAGCATCTCTCCCAGCAACAGCATCTCTGACTCACAGCATCTGCGTCTCCTTCCTCTAACTAACTAACTAAAGCTACCTTAATTATACCTTTGTTTCTTCATGTTCCACCCACTAAAGTTTCAATATCGTAAAAATACGAAATATGATTGGTCAGGCAAGGGAGGAAGCTCTATCACACCATGCTTATATGTCATTAAATTCAGTTAAACCATTGTTCGCAAACCCATCCCCTTAATTTTTATTCATAACTTTATTCCCATCCACTACATGTATCCATTTTGAAACATTAATGACACTATGAAGAATAGGACATCTCATTGCTGAACTTTTCACCATCCGTTCCCAGGCCTGTAGCACTCCAATTTGGCTTACGTTCAACGCCTCAGTCATGACCTTCATGGCTCCACTCAGTGAGCATGCGCAGGCATTGCGCCATTTCATCCAGTCCGGTTATGCAAGAGAGGCCCAAATGCGCACTAATAATAAAGTCAAAAGACAGATGTTACTTTCACAAAATAAATGGTCTCACTGTATACCTCCCACCTCTACTCTGTTTCCCTTTTCTTATTAATACTTTCCCCGCATTAGCATTAGTAAAATAACTTGTTTTCATTTCAGCTAAGCAGATGCCATGCACGCGAGTCTTCAAGACTCCATTTTAGTATCTTCTGCTCATGCGCTAGAATTTCCCTCCAAGCATTACCTCGTCATACTGCGTAGATGCAGTTGACGCATGCGCACAACAGTTTTCCCCGTTTAAAGCGGTATTAGTCCGTCTTCATTGTTATCCGCGTTAGTACACACATAAGCAAGCTTCGCTAACCCGCGTGTTCATGTGGTGCGTATTAATTATTCACAAAACATAGTTAGTAGCTTGTTAATAAGTTAAACGAGAAGATCGCCTCCGAGCAAGTCTCTTTCTTACGAGACCTTGCTCCATCAATCCCTCTCTGATGGCATTTTGAGCCATCACAAAATTACCCATCCCTTCCCAGATGCCAACTTTAGCACATCTCAGTTTTCTCTTTTCTCTTTCATCAGTTCGTCAGTTACTTCTTTTCCTTCTAAATCTTTCATCTTTTTGTATAGCTTTCCTTTCATCTCCTCTAGCTGAATTTCTTCATATTCTCTCTTTTGTTTCTTTCCCTTTCCTTCCCTTGCTGCATATATCCTTCTCTTTCCCTTGCTTCTGCAACATTTACATGTGATCATTACTATCATAACTATTGTCATTATCACAACTACTGGTAATATTATTTGACCTAGAAAACTCTTTCCAAAATCAATAAACCAATTCTCTATTGATGTTATACTCTTTGTTAGTTTTCCCCATACACTGTCAACCTCCAGTTGGATCAAGTCATTATGCATTCTTGTAATATTTCCAATATACCCTTTAATTTCCTTGCTTTTGACCGGAATATAAGTGCAGCAATGTTGAATTTTCAACATACCACAGACTCCGCCCTCTTTTGCCAATAAAATATCAAGAGCAAGACGATTTTGTAAAACCATAGACCTTATTGCAACCATTTCTGTATTAATCATTAAGAATCCTCCTGCAGTATCTGTAGAAAGACGATCAACTATGGTTGACAATTTGCAAATTTTGCGCGAATTTAGAATGACTCCAACTGAGGGTATCAATGCACTAAATATATCACCTACTATTTCAGAAAAACTAGCTCTTCTTCGCCGTGTTATTCCATTAGATTTTCCATTGATTCTGTGCACATGATAGATTTTTGGAAAAACTATTCCAAAATAACAGCTTCCGTACCATCTTGCAGGTAACCTATAATAGGCATTATTCCCACATACATAATAAACTCCTGGAAATACAGGATCAGTTCTCCCTTTTAGTCCCCACCCTCCTAGAATTAGGAAGTTGTGTTCACACTCACTGGAACCAATGAAATTGTTATTATAATCTGTCTTTAACCTATGGAGGCAGAATTTTCCCTTTTTCACAAAATCTAGGGACATCGCAGCATGAACTTCGCCCTTTGCATAAATTCCCTCTTTCTCAGCCCATGGAGGTACATGGGATTTCTGTTCAGCAGCTTTCTTTGTTAAATCCTGTCTCCTTTCTTCTACTAAATTCAAAAACTCTTTTTCTTCTTCACGTAATATACATGTTAGGTTATCCTTGTGGGCTTGAGCTATATCTATCAAACTCATTGTTAAGAAGAATTCACCCATAAACTGTGCATTTTTACTACTAAATACTGGATTCATATTCTTTCGAATAGGCAATTCTGAAAATACTACATCTAAGTTTGAATAAAAATACTGAAGTTTCCCTGTTACGTAAAATAAACTTGACAAAACACTACAAGATACACCATATGTTAAAGGTATATGGTGATACGTCACCCCTTCTGACACTGATGAGGGTAACTTCATACAAACATAACAATTACTAATCTCCATTGTATTAACGTACTGAAATAACAATTTAGTAAACACATTTAAAGACGAATAATTTTCTGATTCATTATGATAGTTTATCTCATCTTCTACCCCTATTTCTATTTTAGTTCCCTTTATTCTAACTATTTTCTCATTAGTAATTGTACTATTGTTACTTGTTTCCATCAATAAAGGTACTCCTATTGTTAAAAATAACCATACTAATACTACTAATAAAATACTACATAAGCAAAATCTTAAACATTTTCTTTTTAAACTTCGTTTCGGTCTTTCAGTGTCTTCAACTTCTGCCATTTTAATCTGAGAAAATTTCTTTTCTCTTTTTCTTTCTTTGTCTGTCTAAATTTTCTTTTATTTTAACGAGGTCTTAATTTGCTTTCATCAATCTGTACAACATGAACTCTTTCTGACTCTTCACATAAATCTAAGTTTTCAAATTCTTCTAGTATAACATAGGTCCACTCAGGGGCCTTGTATTTTCTGTTAAGAATTCTCAATCTTGGGCTTCTTCGTGTAAGTTTTACTAAGGTTTGTTTAGATTGCGTCTGACTCATAACTTCATTTATTTGATCTGGTTTCTTTTCTGACTTTCTTAGATAATATCTTAGTTTCTTCATTCCTTCTGGCCAATGATCTCCTTTTCTAACTTTTTTGAACTGCCCTTTCACCTTCTCTGCCTCTTTCTAAAGTTCTTTTATTTTCACTTAATCTGGGCACAATCTGTACTTGTTCTTCTTCCCTCTCTAATTGTCTTTGTTCTGTATTTTCTATATTTGGACCTTCCTCTACTTGTACCTGTTCAGGTCTTATTATATTTTGTTCTTCTTCTGCCTGAACTTGTTCTTCTAGATCTATCTATTCCTGTTCAGGTCTTATTTCAATTTGTTCTTCTGCCTGAACTTGTTCTTCTTGATCTATCTTTCCCTGCTCAGGTTTCTGAATGTCTTTGTTTATTTCTACCTGAGTGTGTTCTTCTTTCCCTGTCTTTTCCTCTCTACCTTCCTGTCTCTTTAATTCAGTTGTTCTTCTTGTTTCGACAGCAGCATCAGGTATTTCAATCACTGGTATCCACTCTTCTTGACTTGTACTTGGCTGTTCGTCATATAGTTGTCTTTCAGAATCTATCACTCTAGATTCTTCAGCTTCACAGCTTTCAACTTCTGACGTTTCAGCTTGTTCAGTCAGAGGCTGCTCTTGTTGTTCAGATGGGCTCGGAACTCTTCTGGTATGACTAGCATGAATCCAATTGGGTAAACCTGCACACTTCACTGCTGTGGTAGTGACTAGTATGACTTGACGTGGTTTATCCCACCTGGGTGCTAGGCACGACTTCCTTGCGTGTTTCTTCACTAACACCCAATCTCCAGGATTCAAATCATGTGCTTGGTCTGGCTGTCTTTCAAATGGTCTTCTCCAACCTGGTGAGAGACAGAACGCACCATTTCAGCCAATCCTTTGCAATAGTCCAATACCAGATCATCAGTTATATTCATTAATTTATTTCCAGGAATAAATGCTTGTCTCATTGCCCTTCCCATGAGTACCTCATGTGGACTCAATCCTGTTTTTCTGTCAGGAATACTTCTGAGACCCATCGGTACAAGATGTAATGCATCTGGCCATTTCAGCATTGTGGATGCGCACACCTTCCCTAAACCTGATTTGATTGTGCCATTTAGCTGTTCAACTATTCCAGAAGCCTCTTGACGATAAGCACAGTGCAGTTTTTGTTCAATGTTAAATGCAGCACAGATTAATCGAATTATCTCATTGTTAAAATGAGGTCCTCTGTCTGATTCCAAAGTGACTGGAAAACCGAAGCGAGGTATCAACTCCCTCAATAGTAGTTTAGCAACTGTAAGACTGTCATTTCTTCTAGTGGGGTATGCCTCTACCCATCTCGAGAACAGGCACACTATGACAAGTACATACTTCAGTCCATTGCAAGGAGGCAACTCGATGAAGTCTAACTGCAATCTGGTGAAGGGTCCTTCTGCCTTTCTAATCTTTCCCCAACTGACCACTGTCTTCCTGCCTGGGTTTTGCTGCTGACAGATTAAGCATCTTTGGCAAAGGCTCTCTGCGACTACCCTAAATTTCAGATTGTATCAACTCTGTCTGAATAATCTGATCATCGAATCCCTACCAATGTGAGTTGTCCCATGGTATGCTCTTGCCATTTGAGAGTGTAGACAATCTGGCATGACTGGTCTACCATCTAAGTACACCCACACTTCATCTTCTGTTCTTTTTGTACAACTTGATTTTATCCAGATTTCCTTTTCTTTTTCCTCAACTTCTTCCTGTATCTGTCTGACCTCATCCCATGTTTCTGGAACTGAGAAAAACATAAGTTGGCAGCTGGTTTCACCCGTTTCAATTTTTCTGTTAATTGACATTGTATTTCTTGCACAGTATCAAGCAATTTGGTCTGCATATCTATTTCCGGCCACCACATAGTCATTTCCTGACTGATGCGCAGCGCATTTGACAACTGCTACTTCCTTTGGCAATTGTAATGCTTCCAACAAATCCTTTACATTTTTACTATTTCTGATAGGAGACCCTGAAGAAGTCAGAAATCCCCTCTGCATCCAGAGTTGGCCAAAATCATGCACAACCCTGAAACCATATTGACTGTCCGTAAATATGGTTATTCTCCAATTTTTCCCATTTTTACATGCCTTTGTTAAGGCCACCAATTCGGCTACTTGTGCAGACTTGACTCCCGGTAAACAGGATGCTGCAACTACCCCTGTCATTTTACATACAGCATATGCAGCACTTAATCCTCCTGCTTCTGTTCTTAAACATGACCCATCCACGAATAATTCATGATCAGATTCCTTCAATGGTGTTTCTTTTATGTCTGGGTGGGGCTTAGTACACAATTCAGTCACATCCAAACAATCATGATCAATCTCATCTTTCACTTCTTCACAACATGGATCTGGCAATAATGTGGCAGGATTCATTATTGTGCATCTTATCACTGTCACATTTTCTGCTCCCAAAATCACTCTTTCATACTTAGTCAGCCGACTAGGAGTGAGATGTTGTGTTCGTGTTCTTGTCAAAAGAATCTCAACTGAATGTGGAACGTAGACTTTTACGGGATGTCCCATCACTATTGACTCACTTTGCTCCAGACTCATACAAGTAGCAGCTACTGCTTTTAAGCAGCCAGGTAAAGCTGAGGCCACTGGATCCAAAGTGGCAGAGAAATACGCCGGCTCAGTCCATGTCTCTGTGTTAAAACTGAAAGTGCACAATTTTCTCTCTCACAACAAAACAGCGCAAATTCTTTTGAATAATCAGGCATGCCCAAAGCTGGGGCCTCACATAAACAGTTCCGTAGTTTTACAAAGGCTTCCAAACATTCATCATTCCAATCAATTGGATCTTTCACTCTTTTCCGAGTAAATTGTATCAATGGCTTTGCTAGCATGGAGAAGCCATTGATCCACTGCCTACAGTACCCAACCACTGCCAAAAACATTTTCATCTCCTTCTGTTTTTGAGGTAGCTGCATTTCTTTGATTATTTTTATTCTTTCCGGTGTCACTTTTCTAACTCCTCTTTCTATTTTATGCCCTAAATATCTAACTTCTTGTTGACAGAACTGCAATTTTTCTGGAGACACTTTGTGTCCTCCTTCGGCCAAATGGTTCAGTAATGCAATTGTGTCGGTGACACAATCTTCTCGTGTTTTTGATGCCACCAATAGGTCATCAATGTATTGAACCAAAACTGATTTCCCGGGCATAACTAATGACTCCAGACACTTTTTCAGTTTCTGATTGAAAATTGAGGGACTCTCTGTGTACCCTTGAGGAACTCGGCACCATGCCAAAATACGATCCTCAAACCGGAAGGCGAAAAGATACTGGATGTCTGGGTGCAAAGGAATAGAAAAGAATGCTTGGCACAAATCAATTACTGTAAACCAGCCTGCATTCCAGGGTATCTGATAAAGAATCACTGCTGGATTTGGCACTACTGGGCAACAAGGCACTACAATTTTGTTAATCTTTCTCAAATCCTGCACTATCCTGTATTTTCCGCTAGGCTTTTTAAGTCCCATTATTGGCGAATTACAAGGACTACCCATTATCTCTTTTAAAATGCCTTGTTTAATCATTCGGTCAATTTCTGGAGCAATTCCTGCTTTCACTTCTGGACTCATTTTGTACTGTCGTGTGTTTGGATAAACTGCACCTTCCTTCACCATCACTTTAACTGGATCTACATTTGACATTAGCCCAATATCCTTTCCTGTAAAATCCCACACTTCTGGATTCACTGTGTTTCTCAACTCTTCAGTCAATTCACTTTCAGTTATCAATGAAAACATCTCGTCTACTTCTGTACCTTGCTTAGCTAGCATCATTTTGTATATAACATCTTCATCAGGGGTTTGGAAAGCGACACCATCTGGTGTACAATAGATCGTGCAATTCATTTTGCACAATAGATCTCTTCCCAACAGATTTACTGGACTGGAATCGCAAACTACAAACCAATGCATATCTTTAAAATTTCCAATATGTACCTCCATTGGTTTTGTAATTGGGGTTCTAATCTGTTGATTTGACACTCCTACAACTTGGATAGATTCTTCCGAGAGGGGTAGGTTTGGGATGTCTGCTGTTCTCACAGTAGACCGGGTAGCACCAGTATCCAACAGAAAGTGATATCATTACCTTACACTTTCCCATCAATAAATGGACCTGTCTGATCTACCCGCAAGGATGCGCCAAGCACGCACTCCTCTTCCTCCCCCCTCAGGCACCATCATTGCACATAGTCCGAATTTTCTTCATCATTCTGCAAAAAATACTGTGTAACCACTCTGTTATTCTTACCACTTTCTCCGTGAAATCCGGTGTTCGCACTGTACTTTTGAGAATTCACAACGTTTGGCATAGGAGCTGGTGGCACCTGATACTGTGGAGTAACTACCTGCTGCGGCTGACTCATAAGTACTTCATTCGGCATCTGTGGAATTAAATTTTGATTTGGCCCATTATTATTCTGAATATTCTTACACTCGTTCTTCCAGTGTCCAAGCTTTCCGCACGCATGACAAGGAAACTTTTTCTTCGCTTCCTCTCTATTCATTCGTCCTCTTACTTTACCCCATTCGCCGCTTGATCATTCTGACTCTGCTCTTTCTCCTGATTATCAGTCTGGACATTTATTTTATTCTCTTGCTGGTCTGCCAATTTTACTTGTGCCCACATAATTTTCTCCTTTAGCTTTCTACGCCTTGCCTCAATGTCATCACCACAATACTTGGCTTATTTCAAAATTTCATCAATCGACTTACTCTGCCAGCACAACATGTGCTGTGGAATCATCTGACTAATCTCTGGTTTCAAACCATACACCGATACACAAAATGTCCCATATCCTTATCACCAATTCTCAAAACCACTATACTGCTTAAACACTTGTAGTAACCGCTCATAATATGCATGTACGGACTCATTTGGCTCTTGAGTTGTTCTATCTATTTTTACCCAATCTGTTTCTTCAGGAGGGATTTTCCCTTTCAGGAAAGTAATTACTTGGTGATACTTCTTCATCACCTCCTCTGAGGGTGCTCCTGTTTTCGAGTCTCTAGCATACTCCTCACTTGGCCAATCAACTGTGATCTTGCACTCTGTCCATAAATCAGTAGGTACCACAATATAAAACAAACCATCCAGATCCTTCAACAAAACCTTTGAAACCTTCACAAATCTTTCCACCTGTTTATACCATTCAACTGGTTTTTCTCTCAATCTGGGGAAATCATTCGTAAATGACAAAATATCCTGTCTACTCCAAGGGACATGAACATATCCACCACCAGGAACTTCTCTCATTGGACACATTTTCTCAACCTTATCTGCTTCTCTCACTGAAAATGCAGATGATGCTTCTCTCGCTTGTACTTCTTATTTCTTTCTTATCCACCTGATTCTCCATTTGTCAATGTCTCCCCATTTTCGCAAAATATTAATCAACTCTTTTATCTGTAGTTTCTTACCAGAAGCATTTACACTTTCTAAATCTTTATCAGTAAACTCCACTCGATATGGTTTCTGCAACAGTTTCGATTTCCCTATATCTATTCCAATCTCTGAGGCAACTTCTGTTAATTTCTCATGAAATACTCTTGCTCTTCTGGTTATACTCTTACATAAGAATAATAACTCCTCATCATTATAAACATTCAATCTTTCTATGCTCACATTGCCAGTTATCATTTCTTCCAACTCTCCTTTCAATTTACTGATATCTAGAATCTTTGGTTGTGGGTTTCGATTGTCTATTTCCTGTGCCCATCTCTCTATATCTTCAGGGGTAACTACTGTCGAACCTCCAGTTCCTATAGGAACCAAAGATCTCTTTTCTCTCAAATTTTCAGGTATAATTCTTTTCGGAGTTTCAGTTAAAGGTTCTACATTCGGGAGATCCATTAATGAAATAATTGATTCACTTTCCCTGGCCTGATCATCCGTAATTATTACTTCTTTTCTGGGACTAGTTAACGAAACTGTCACAGTTTGAGGTTTCTGACAAGTCTTTTTATCTCCATATAATGGGATTACAGGACCAATAGTCACTGGTACTGTCAAAGCTTCAGCATTTAGGGGGGGCGCTAGAGAGCCCGAAGCAAAATGGCCGCACGTTAGTGCCGCTCTGCTGGTCGGGGCTTCTATCCGGCAATTATCCTGTGTCAAACCTCGTCATCCAATTGAAATAAACTGCGTTATTGGACCCCCTGTGTTCAAGGAAGGCAGCGGTATCTGCGATGTGGCTGGCGGTGAGCATTAAGCACCGTTTTTTCGACATTGACGGCCCGGCTCCAACATGGCGGCCCGCATGGGCTCCAATCGCTGAATAGCTACTGCGGCGGGACTGTGCAGCTGAGTACCCGTAGCGCATATGGTGTGGGACTCTGCATGCGTCTTCGTGCGGAGCCGCCGCAGCATTATTGGAGACATCACATGCTGGCGAACAGGTGAGCAGTTCGGTGCGACTGGTGTGTCCCTGTGTGGGGAAGAGTGCACGCACCGAGATCGACAGCGCGATCGGCGCTGAAAACAGTGGCGGAGGTGTCCCTAGCTACACACCCTTCTCTGAGGGCATCGGAGCTTGCGGTGTATGCCGAAGCTGTGGGGGAGACTAGGCGGTGTGGCCCAGCAATGTCAGCTGTAGCGGGTGTCTCGGCCCCCACTTCTATCGGAAGGTATCTGGCTGATTGTGACTGTGTGAGGGGCGCGGATAACGCGAGTTCGGCCGCCTCACGTTTTATGCCTGCAGTACATGGTGACCCCTGGCCGACTTGCGGCCATTTGAGAAAATCGCTCGTCGTCTGTGGTCGCCATTTTGTGCTTCGCAGCACGGGTGTGAAAGAGCAGGCTGTGTCAGGATTCCAACATCAGCTGCTGGTACCGGTGGAAGGGAGACCGGTTTTACTGACTGGATATTGTGCTGCTGGACCGCAGTTCATGTTCTGTTATTTTCACCATGATCAGCCTCGCTAATCAATGAGCCTGTGGTCCCTGTGCTGTGAATATTGTGATCTGCTGCGCAACTGACTGACCGCTAGTGTGTGGCGTGCTGCTGGAAGTTGCTGGTGCTCTTTTGGCCCTCTACAACTCGACAGTAGGTACAGCAATCACCGCAGTTGGGACCCTTGGCGCCCCTCACGGCACTGCGGCGTTGACGTTTCGTCGGTGGAGACTCGTTGCTGCTGGTGGTTGGCATGAGAATCTGAGTGGCACCCTGGTGAGTGGGCCCAGCGTGCGTAATACGAAGTGCCTGAGCCTCTACAACGTCCTTTAACAGACCTCTTGAAATTGGCGAAGTGCGAAGATGGGCAAGGTAGACAAACAACAACAATCCAAACTCTCATTCGAGTCGAAACGTTTACCTAAGTCTCAACAACGGGCTGCCTCGGACACAGAGACAGATTTGGAAGCAGGAGCCAGCAGTAAATTAGAACGCATGATGCTTGCTATGCAGCAAAGCCTACACAGTATAGACAGCAAGATCGATACCCTGAACCTTCGCATGGACAATATGGCGGCCAAACTTGACAAGCACGGATTACGCATAACCGAGGCAGAACAGCGCATTTCCACCACTGAAGACCAAGTTGGGGCCATTGGGGAATCCTGCACTCAAATGGAGAAACTTCTGGCAGTTATACAGGCCAAAAATGAGGACCTTGAAGCTAGGTCCCGACGCAACAATCTCCGCATGCCTGAGTCCACCAATACCGGCAAAATGGAGCTCTATGTTGAGGAGATGCTGAAGGACATGCTCGGAGCAGAGCATTTCTCCAACGTGCTTGTAGTGGAAAGGGCGCACAGGTCTCTGGCACCCAAGCCAGTCCCAGGGGCCCGCCGCGTCCTATAATTGCCAGACTGCTAAATTATCGAGATAGGGATACAGCACTCCGACTAGCCAGAGAAAAAGGCACCACTACATATCAGGGGATTGAGGGCGCGCTGTTTCCGGACTTCACAGCGGCGGTGCAGCAGGCGCGACGTGAATTCCAGCCTGTGAAGAAAAAAACTACAGATGCTGAAGATGCAATATGCCATGATGTACCCGGCGCGCCTCCGGATTCAACACAAGGGTAAAGCCAAAATTTTCGCATCCCCCAAAGGACGCTATGCAATTTGTGCGGACGGTGGATCGACAGGAATCTTCATGAGTAGCGCGTGAGGATGCAGACAACGAAGACTAACCTTCCGCAGTAGACTGTGCCCGGGCCAGAGCGCGGATAGATGGAGCTACGCACGGACTGTACTGATGGTTACTGTTGTTGTTACACATGGGGTATGAGTTAAACCATATAACGTTGATAAATAGTAGGGTGAGTGGTATGTTCTGCAAGTGATATGTAGCTTATATTGCTATACTCTGCCATTACACTATAATGTGGGATTTGCTCAACGGACTGGATACATAGGGGAATGGTGAATCTCACTGTCAAGTGCTCTGTGACTAATGTAAACTGCCCGCATACACTGCTCGAAATGAGATAGCTGACTGTTTTAACTCTGTGGAGGGTGGTGGTATACGGGGACTGTCCCTAACTAACGCTGCCGCATTTGGTCAGTTCACTGAGATAACTGTCATACTATGAATGTCGACGCCATCTGTGTAGAGCTGATGCCCTGTTTCCAACTTATCCAGACTTGCTCTGTTACTCTGGCTTTACATTTATGGTACATATTATGCAGGGTCTTTAAATGCAGGGCGCTTGGCCCCGTTCTGTTGCTACTGGATGGGGAAGACGGACATAACTGCCCCGACCCCCCCCCCTTGTTGTATTGAGGGGGTCAGAAGGCTCTAGGCGACCCCCCACGAGGGTACACCCCATAATTGTTATTGATTTTGTTTGGACATCGTAAGCGGTGTTGTTGCCTGCAGCGCAGCATGCGGTTGCAGGTTTATGAGTTTGTTTCGTTTACACTGGGGATCCTTAGCATAATTGGGATGCTGAAGTGGGAGGGTGGGTTGTTTGGGTTATGTTCTAGAATTTGCAGCGTGAAACACGGGATGCTGAAGGAGATGATAACAAATATGCAGAAACATGGTATGGTTCGGATGCTTGTACTTGTTCAAGTAGGTGGGAATGACAGGCTCTACAGTTGACAATATAACATGGATACCGTGGAATGTCAGGGGTCTCAACAATCCAAAAAAAGCTAGGCAAGTGTTAGCCTACTTAGATCGCCATAATGTACAAGTGGCACTGCTGCAAGAGACTCACCTCACTAAACATACAGCTGCGGCAGTTGCCACTGGGTGCGCCTCGCCTCCTCTTATTCCTCATATGCACGTGGGGTTATGATATTAGTTAAAAAAAATCTACCATTTGAACTATTGCATGTTGAAGAGGATGAGCAGGGTCGCTTTATAGTAGCGCAATGTAACCTCTGTGGCACACTACTAACTATTGTCAACGTTTATGGACCTAATATTGATGATCCTAGTTTTTATGATTCCTTGTGGGGTAAGGTGCATAGGCTGCCGCCAGCTGCCATCATTTGTGTGGGGGATTTTAATGTTGTACTGGCGCCCGCAGTCGATCGCAAATCCCCTGCAGAATTCTCAATTAAAAAAGCGGCCCAGTCTGTCCGAGACGGTATGAAGGATTTGAATCTATTAGATGTGTGGAGGGAGAGACACCCAGAATCCCTAGAGGGTACATGCCATTCATATGTGCATCAATCGTGGTAAAAGACTTGATTTTTGGCTGACCACACGTGACGTCAACTCCTGGATCATTAATGTTAAGCACCTGCCCAGAACTATGTCAGACCACTCCCCTGTGTTACTCAGTATGGTTATACCCACCCCCCCCCGCAATTTCAATGGCGATTACGGCCTACCGCTTTACTTGATCAGTTTTTCCGGGAGGGGGTTCAAACAGCCATAGAGAACTATTTTTTACATAATGTGGGGTCAGTGCAGAGCATGGGAACGCTCTGGGAAGCGTTTAAGGTGACTATACGTGGGGTGTGTATAGGGCTGCGAGCCGGTGTGCTTAAATCCTTGCGTGGGACCATGCAGAGGCTTGAACGAGAGTTGGGAGAACTTGAAAGAGAATACAGCATTACGTCTGATAAGGCAACACTGGCGAGTATTTGGACAAAGGTTAATGAGTACAATGATGCAGCTGATCAAGAAGTGCGCCATATGACACGCAGATGGACGGCTAGATACTACGGGGAGGGGGGGAGACCCGGGAAAGCCTTAGCTACTAAAATAGCTGAACCATGGGCCAAAACACATATCGTAAAAACAATCACAGAAGACAATACTGTACACTATGACACGCAGGGAATACTCCATTCCTTTGTGCGCCACTACCAAACTATGTATGACAGTAGGCAAACGGCAACGGACGATGAAATTGCACAGTATTTAGAGGACATAGCGTTGGTGTGGTTATTGCGAGGACAGCAGGATTTCTTAATGCAGTCAATCACGATAGAT
Source organism: Calotriton arnoldi (assembly GCA_963921515.1). Lineage (NCBI taxonomy): Eukaryota > Metazoa > Chordata > Amphibia > Caudata > Salamandridae > Calotriton > Calotriton arnoldi. Next base: position 909,235 of record CAWUFW010003074.1, read on the forward strand.
GAAATTCGGGAGGCCATTGTAGCGTTGCCTAATGGGAAAGCTACTGGCACGGATGGCCTACCAGCCGAATTTTATAAAGAATATATTGATTAACTAGTGCCATATTTGCACGAGATGTATATGGAGGCGTATGATCAGCAGCGGCTAAGGACACGCTTCGTGAAGCGTTAATCATAATATTGTTGAAGCCTGGGAAGACGCCAGATAACTGTGAGTCGTATAGGCCCCTTTCACTTATGAACACTGATGTTAAGATTCTGGCTAAAGAATTAGCGACCAGGTTGCGGTTACTGCTTCCTACCATGGTGCTCCCTGATCAATCAGGGTTCATCCCTACTAGATCCACATCCCATAATTTACGGACACTGTTTGCTGTATTGCATGTATTGGAGCCCAAGTTGCCTGCGGTAGTGGTCTTGCTCGACGCCGTTAAGGCATTTGACTCTATCTCTTGGAGGTATATGTTTGCCATATTGCTTCGCATGGGAGTGCCCTATGTATATATGAATTGGGTCAAGCTACTATATACAGATCCAGTAGCGAGAGTGCGAGTGAATGGGCAGATCTCTGACACTTTCAAAGTACGGCGTGGTACGAGGCAGGGCTGCCCTTTATCACCCCTATTATTTGCGGTGGTATTGGAGCCGCTGGCCTGTATTTTACGACAACGATTTGCGCAGGCGGCGCTAAGATTTCACCAGAGGCCCTTAGCAGTAGCCATGTATGCAGATGACATGGTGCTCTATGTGCGGGACCCGGAAGTGCATTTAGAACCATTGATTAGGGAATATATTCGCTTTGAATGGCACTCAGGCCTTGGCATTAACTGGAATAAATCAGTCATGATCCCATTAACTGAATGCACATCGCGTATAGAGATAGGTTATCCACTCGAATGGGGCACTGATCCAGTAAAATACTTGGGGGTTTGGATCCACAGAGACCCTCAGGTGGTTATCCAAGCCAATTATGGGACGGCAATAACGAGGTTAGAAGAACAAGTGGCCCGTTGGATTAAGTTGCCATTATCATTTGCCGATAGGATAGCATTGATAAAGATGGTTGTACTTCCGAAGTTTTTATATCTATTCACGAATATTCCCATTAAATTAACTCAACATTTTTTTAACACGCTCCGTACCTTGCTGATTACATTGGCATGGGGGGGGGGGGGTAAAAAAGCCGAGAGTGAAATGGGAGACGCTCACCCTTCCATATGAAATGGGTGGGTTTACGGCGACGGATTTGCAATTGTATTATCTTTGTGCACAGGCGCAATACGCCTATTATTGGCAACAGGCTCCGGACTTTATACCGCATGTGGAGGTTGAGGCCAGTGCTGTTCACCCCGTCCCACTTAAAGCTATGCTAGTTAATACCAGTACTATTTTTGAGAAAGGTGAAATAGATACAGTGCAATGCACAGCTCATGCGTGGAAGGAACTGGCGAGGAAGGCCCAAAAACTCCCGTTGTATGCTCCAGCCATGCCCTTATTATATCATACTGACATCTCGGTAACGAGTGAGGAGGGGCCACTCAAAGTACTACATGAAGCAGGAATACACACGATGGCGGACATATACCGTGAAGGGAAGTTAATTGGACATTCGCAGTTTATGGGGGGCACCGGAGGTTCTACGATGCTGACGTTCCTCTATTGCAGACTGCGTGCAGCACTTAAAGCATTATACCCATGTTTTCCAGACGAACCGCCCACATTGGGGGCGCTGCAGTTAATATACACAACACAAACGCGAACCAAGTTAGTTACCCGCTTATACCGGGCTGCACAAATTGATGTCACTACTGTTGGGACAGGTCCAATGGAGAAATGGAATGCAATTCTCCCTAGCCCAATGACTGAGGACGAATGGGAAGCGTGCTGCAGACTGACTGGCCGACTGACTGCAAATGGGAATCTCAGACTTATTCATTATAAATATCTACTACAAATGTATTATACCCCTGCACAGCTGTACAAATATGGGTTAAGGGACTTAGCAGGCTGCATACGTTGTGGTGCACAGACTGCAGATTTTCTGCATTTAGCATAGGACTGTCCGAAGGTTTATGAGTTTTGGATGCAGGTTACGCACACCTTAACAACAATGATGGGGGAACAAATAGTATGTTCTATGCAACTGTGTTTGTTAGGAAATGTATTGAAGATTAAAGCTGCTCATCGTAAATTAACAGCCATAGCTTTGTTGCTGGCAAAACGTAGAGTCTCCATTCACTGGGGCGGCCGGCCTGCACCGCAACATAAGCATTGGATAAAAGATATGGCATATTGTCGTGACCAACTCACCTGTTATGCTGAAGAGTTACCCAGTGCATCTAGGCCACTTGAAATTTGGGAACCGTTCACTACCTACCTGACATCTAGGGTTGAGGATTAATGACATTCTATGTTTTGTTTAAGACCTGTCTTATATGCTGTACACTGACAGCACTGAGCTGTTCCATTGTAATGATATAATATTATGTCAATGTATCACTCTATGCATGTACCTGTGTGTAAATGCTGCAGAACTTTATGGATGTTTTATGATGAAAATCAATAAATAAAATATTTAAAAAAAAGCTTCAGCATTTAAATTCAATTGGTTTATTTTCTGAACTAATTCTTCTCTAGTTTTATTTAAAGCTTCTCTCTCATTATCCTGCAATACCCTATTAAGTGACGCATCATGCAAAATTTGTGGGGTTAAAGGCATTCTATCACTAGTGCACTCGGGGTAACCTTACTAGGTGCTTCTTGGTACGGTGGAGGGTTTTCAATCAAAATATCCTCTAATAGCTCATCATCTGATTCGCCATATCCTGTCGTATTCATGTGTTTCTTTTTTTCTTTACACTTTCCTCCTAACTGTTCTTCAGCCATTAATACTGGATATAAACCCTCGGTCACCACAGCTCTTCTCCAGCGCTTCATTTGATCTCCACTTGATTCATACGGATATCTAGGCAAAAATCCTCTAAAATTCCGACCACTTCTGTATTTTTCACGATCAAATGCCTCAATTTCCCATTCTTCTAAAGCTTCATACTGTGTCATTCTAGGATTTGGTTCTAACATATTCATTCTATCTCTCAAATTCTGAAGTATCTTTAAATTAAAAGTACCGTGCTCCGGAAAAGCCAAAACACCATCACCTTTAGTATACTCTACCCAATTTTCCAACCATACACATGTGTGATATCCTTTCTCCATCATCATAAAGGAAGCAGGTGTTTTGGGTGGCGGAATAGGAATTCCCTCTCTAGTCATTACAGGTTTGTCTTTCTTAAAGAAATTTTTAATTTTCTTCATTAATGTCATTTTCCTTGGTCTTCCGAACATTTCAGGCGGTCGATATAGGGAAGAGTCTTCCATATATCTTCTAGCTCTATTACCTACGTCTCGTCCTATGTCAGCACGACTCACACCCGTAGTCAAATTAGGACTCAACATACAATTCTTTTCCCACCAATCCTAGCGCTGCTTCTATCTATCAACCAATCAGACTCAGGCTCACGCTCGTGGTCTGACCAATGCCAGCGCGGCCTTTTGTGACGTCAGTATTACTCCTCACTACTGACCCCTCCTTTACAATCTGCTTCTGTCTCACGCCCGCTGCTTCAACCAATCCCAGCGCGGCTCTCTATGACGTCAGTATAACTCCGGCAACTGACCCTCCCTTCACAAGGTAATACGATAACTTATTTCTTAATACTTTTCATTAAATTCTTCGTTAATAACAAAATAAAAACATTCGCTACTCTGTCTGTTCCACTAAACAAAAGGATAGATTTCAACTTATTCTTGAGTTTCAGAAATTACTCTTCTTCTACTGCGAGTAAAACCCCTGTTTACTCTTCATTCAAGCTCAGGAGAACCTGTTACTTCCCCAGTGTCACCCGTATTGGGAAATGAGACCAAAGTTTCACCAGCGAACCCCCTTTGCTATCATTCGCACTCTACTTTTATACGAAATAGTCCCTAGTTTAATACTGCCCGCCCTACGTAGCTTCTCAGTATTATTCCAACAGACGAGTAACCTCACTGCAGTGTGGCTTCTGTCACCACCCGCTATTCATTTTCCCGGGATTTCCAGACAACATAAAACAAGACACTAACTCTTTTTGTTAAACATGAATCAATAATCAATATTTATCACCAAACTAGTCAATAATAACCATAACTCTGCTACCAGAAAACTGATCCAGCGTTATACCAACAACAGATACTCCACTACCATATACTCACCTGGGCCCATAAAACACACAAATTGAGTAAACCGCTGGAGTTGTCAAAGTTTTATATATATATTTCACAATATTCAAGATTAGTTATTTAATTTTCCTAACTAACCTTTCACTGATCAAAAAGTTCTTTCCTCTGGTCGATGGACCATTAGTTGAACTAATTGATGGTGATAATTAACTTAACCCTTAACTATTCTTTGTTTGAAGTAAATGATCACAGACTCAGGAAGGTTTAAAATCTTTATCTAAATTAAATGCATGTGAACCATTTCAAAAATACAGTGCAGTCACCATCATTCTTAGGAGAGAAAATTCAATTAATTAAACATCAAGCATATACTTCGGACTCATACAATAATAATGCTCAGAAAGGGGGAGGACAGAGAGAAAAGATCATCTACAAAATACATGAAATTATAATTACCAAGAATGGTGTGAAAGACCAACCCCCTGGCCAAAGGGCTGGTAAGGGTCCCCTGGGATAGGTCAGGAGACAAAGGCTTCAGGACAGGATTCAGGACAGGATAGTTGACCTCTCTAGAATACCGACGATTGCGCTGCACCCCTCTCTGACACTCTCTTCCTCCTCGAGATTCTTCCGCGATCTTCTGATCTAACCCAATTAAGTTAGGATAGAAAGTTCTTCTTCAGAATCTGCATTCGATTCTTCATCAGCATCTCACAGCATCTCTCCCAGCAACAGCATCTCTGACTCACAGCATCTGCGTCTCCTTCCTCTAACTAACTAACTAAAGCTACCTTAATTATACCTTCGTTTCTTCATGTTCCACCCACTAAAGTTTCAATATCGTAAAAATACGAAATATGATTGGTCAGGCAAGGGAGGAAGCTCTATCACACCATGCTTACATGTCATTAAATTCAGTTAAACCATTGTTCGCAAACCCATCCCCTTAATTTTTATTCATAACTTTATTCCCATCCACTACATGTATCCATTTTGAAACATTAATGACACTATGAAGAATAGTATTAAATTATGAAGAAGATGACAGAGTGCACACCAAATCTTTTCACGTTTCATCAATGATTCATTTGTTTTCATTTGTAGGCGTGCAAGCCCGGTATCGTGGACTGCCAAACCACGTTGACACTTCGCCCCATTTTCCTTTCGTGACTATGAAGAATAGGACATCTCATTGCTGAACGTTTCACCATCCGTTCCCAGGCCTGTAGCACTCCAATTTGGCTTCCGTTCAACGCCTCAGTCATGACCTTCATGGCTCCACTCAGTGAGCATGCACAGGCATTGCGCCATTTCATCCAGTCCGGTTATGCAAGAGAGGCCCAAATGCGCACTAATAATAAAGTCAAAAGACAGATGTTACTTTCACAAACTAAATGGTCTCACTGTATACCTCCCACCTCTACTCTGTTTCCCTTTTCTTATTAATACTTTCCCCGCATTAGCATTAGTAAAATAACTTGTTTTCATTTCAGCTAAGCAGATGCCATGCACGCGAGTCTTCAAGACTCCATTTTAGTGTCTTCTGCTCATGCGCTAGAATTTCCCTCCGAGCATTACCTCGTCATACTGCGTAGATGCAGTTGACGCATGCGCACAACAGTTTTCCCCGTTTAAAGCGGTATTAGTCCGTCTTCATTGTTATCCGCGTTAGTACACACATAAGCAAGCTTCGCTAACCCGCGTGTTCATGTGGTGCGTATTAATTATTCACAAAACATAGTTAGTAGCTTGTTAATAAGTTAAACGAGAGGATCGCCTCCGAGCAAGTCTCTTTCTTACGAGACCTTGCTCCATCACCACCATCCAGTCCCCAGGTTCGAGGGCAGACAAGACCTGAGCCAGAGTGAGCATCTTGAATTTCTCCTTTTGGAGAGGGTGCAGGTCTAATATAAGCCAAAGGCCTCTGTCCTTCTTGGGCACCAGAAAGTAGATGAAATAACAACCACATCAAATTTCTGGCGGCAGCACCCTCTCACTAGCCCCTTTGGCCAAAAGGGCTTGCACTTCCTGACGCAAAATGGAGAGATGGTCCTCCGCCAGTCGTGGGGGAGGCGGTGAAAGATGCAACGGGGAAGAATGGTTGGGAGAGCATAACCCTGCGCACTATTTGCAGGACCCACTTGGCCGAAGTGATTGCATGCCAACTGGGAAAGAATCGCTGGATTCTGCCTTCCACCAGGTGGCTGTGCTCTGTCACACTAAAGAGGTTTGGCAGGTGGTGCTGATGGGAAGTAGTGGACTGGGTGGCCCGCTGACCTTGGCCGTGATAATGCTGAGTCCCAGGAGAGGGTTGGACAGGCTGGCGGTAAGGTGTGCCTCATTCAAAACCGTGAAACAAACATTGGAACTGGTGCAGTTGACGAGAAGGAGTGGAGCCATACTCTCTTTAAATGGCTCGAGAGTGGTATCAACCTTGTCCCCAAACAGGCGCATTCTGTCAAAGGGCATGTTCATCAAGGAGGACTGGACATCACCAGAGAACACAGTGGATCGCAGCCGCGAATGTTGGCGAATGGCAACACTGGTGCCAATAGTTCACCCAATGGAATCTTTGGTGTCCAAGCCGCAACGAGTTGTGAACTTGGCCGCATCACAACCATCCTGAAATGCTTGGGCCAGGACAAAGGTGGTCAGGCACACCAGGGAGGACTTGTGCCACAGAATCCCAAAGTGCATGGGAGTAACGTGCCAACAAACAGCTGGCATGGAAAAGGCGGAGGGCCAGGCTGGTGGAGGAAAAAGCCCTCTTGACGAATGTTTCCACACATTTAGATTACCTGTCAGGGGGAATGGTAGGAAACGTGTTCCAATTGGACTGGTTCGTGGAGGGTTGTGGGTGAAGGGTGCTGCAAGAAGAAAGCAGGTTTGCCCGGAGCAGGACACTGGCGCCTGGCAATTTGTCCATTGATAGGGGGCCCAGAGCAAGGTTTGGCCCATGCCCCTAATAAAGTGCCTGTCAGACCCTCATTAAGTGCGAAGAGAGGCTCAGCAGAAGTCTATCCAGGCTGCACATTAGTTTTTACCTCCATGGTGTGGAGGTTGAGAACTTTGGTTGCCCTACGCATAACCATAGTGAAGAAAGCAGATTCATCTATGGTAAGTCTGGGAGGAGAAATAGGGGCATCTCTGGAGAGGTATTGAGGCCATTAGCTTCCTGCAAGTCCTCGTACAAATTATCTTCTTTGAGAGACAAAGCAAACTGGTCACAGTCATCAGAATCGGTGCCAAAGAAGGAGTGTATAGTGGGATGCCTCCCTTGAGGGGCTGGTAAGTTCAATGAAGGAAGAGGCGCCTCAGTGGATTTGGGCACAACGGTGCCGACTCAGCGTCGAAGAGAATGGTAGGGTCCTCCTCCTCCGATGTAGATGGAGTTGGCATTGTTGAGGAACCCGGGGTTAGTGCAGGTCAACAGTGGAGCTAGAGGGCCTCGTGGCTCCTTGGTTCCCAGAGGCGTGCTAGAGGAAGTCAGTAGAGATCAGAAGAGCTGGAGTATGGCAGCACAGAACTCTTTGATATGAAGTAGCGTGGCATTTAGCCCCGGAAAACTTGGGTTGTGTCGGTATGAGTTACGGGATCGGCTCTGAAGTCGGCTCACTTCAGGAGCAAGATCGAGAAGAGTGGCGTTACCACTGCGCCTGCTAAGGCAAATACGAGTGGAGCGAGGGAGCAGAATCCCAATTTAACTTCTTGTGTTTCTTTTTAGATTTACCTGAAGACTTGTAGCATTACAAAGACCGACCTCTTTAGGAGCTTTGATGACTTGGGAAGAGATCGAGAACAACCCTTAGACTTGGACCGAGACTTGGAGAGGCCCGATGTGAAGTCTTCTTATGCTTGGTGACGTACAGTTTTGCCTCGCATTCCCTGATGGCCTTCAGGTTCATCAACACACAATCGCTGCAGGCCTTGGAGTCATTGCTTAACCCAGGGCACCACAAGCATACGTGGTGGTGATCTGTCAGAGACATTTGTTTGCGACAGTCCCTACAGGGCTAGAAACCTGCAGTTTTTGGGGGTGACATCCCTGGCACACCGGAAAAAAAATGATGTTTAATATCTCTGAGAGACACAAAGGGAGCTCGGGAACTATGTCCGGTGGTGCAGAAAAAAAGGAACTGACAGCAGCTTATGGGAGTGGCGACAATATAGGCCCTACACATCATTTTTGGAGCGGAACAGCATCAGTACGAAGCTGCAAAGCACCACCTTCCGACGTTCATATATACCGAAAAGTTTCTGGATCCAGTCTGATGCCTGGGGAATCTTCAAAAGGTCAGTAATCTGCAACTTGAAGCCTCTATCAGAACTGTAGTTATTAAAAAAAAGTTGGATGCACAACTTTCTTTTATAACAGGGATCGTACTTGGCCAATCTTTGGGCAGCCTAGGACTTCCCCTTGAGAGAGAGAGAGAGAGAAAGAAGTGTTGCTCAAGTTTGTCCAAAAGGGAACAGAGGTGTTAATTCCCTTATGGAGCACAGTTGGAATTGGTTCACAAAAGTGAGACAAGTGTTTGATTTTGTAATTAGTTTGATAGTTTCAGATGGGGAGACCACTCTGAAGTTGTTTCAGCTGGATTTAGCTTTTAAGGTAAAATCGTTGTGCTTGTGAGTTCTGGGGGCTGAGAGAGAGTTTAATCTTTTTCATTTTCTCAACAAAGAAGCTAGAGAACTCCTAACATCCTTTTTTGATGCATTATATTAGTCGTCAGATTTAGGGAGTGTGGCATTCTTCACAATTTCAAACAATTGTTGTAGGTGGTTCTTTGCTTAGTCAAGCTTCTAAGAGGGACAGCTTTAGCTTTAAAGATGATCTTTTTGTATTTGTTTCCTTTGGTTTGGGGTTTAGTCAGGTTTATTGCCAATGGTGTTTGACACCAAATTCTTTCATGCGGTCTCAGCAATTTCCTGCTTTCATTTTTTTCTCTTATAACCCATCTTGCAGATCTTATTTTAAGTCTTTTAAGTGTCTTGGGTGCTAATGTTTCAATAATCTCTTCTACTCTCTTGTATTGAAGTCAGCGGCGGTTTCTTCATTTGGGCGTGGGGGCGTTGCCCCCCTGCCCCCGGGCCCCATGTTAAGTAATGACCTTATTTTTTCTGATCCCCAGCTGATACCAACCAATTCTTTAACAGCCTCAGCTGCGCGTCACGGGCAAAGTTTTCCATTCTGCAGTTGTCAGGTCAGGGCCGGCAGAGTCAGGTGGGGGGTGGAGCTTGAATGGCTGAGTCACTGTGACACAGCTGGGCCTCCTTGGGTGCGCATGCCAGGTTGGACGGGTGCCTTGCTATTCCCAACCCGACATGCGCACTTGAACCCTCACCTATCCGCAATGCTAGGAGCCCTGGGGGCTGCATGCACAGCCCGCAAGTCTCCAAAGGAGCGTTAGAAGCCCCTGACCCAGCCAATCCTTGCGCTGCTCTCGTGCATGAGAGCAGCATCTAGATTGCCTCAGGAGTTGCGGGAGGATGGGTGGGATTGGAGGGCCGAGCTGGAACAGTGAACTGAGGCAAAGTCACAAGAGTTCTTTTCTCTGTGGCTGCGAAGGAAGGGACAGGACCGAACGGTGAGTACCTGCTCATTTTTGTTTATAAAACTAAAAAAGTGCCTTCCTGATTTTGGAGTAAAGCCTGTCCATTTTTAACTGCCGGGCTGTGATATTAATTCCAGATCACAGCCTGTCCAAACTTGTCACGTGTTGTTTTGTTTTTAGTTAAGTACACCAATGTCTTTTTGCTAACTTGAAAATGTAAATTGCTTTGTTTCTATCAAGTTGCTGTTTTTTCATGATAAATATAGAGGTCTGGGTGCAAGGCTTGGTTTGATTGCTGTGAATCAAGCCGTAGTTCAAGATGACCACGGGAAGAAATGAAGTGGATGCCGGTCATGCGAGTCCGTTTTCTGTTTCCATGGCGCCGTTTGGTTATTATTATTGTCAGTGCAAGGGACAGACAGGAGACTCCCGGAGGAGAGGGGAGACCCTTAGTAGTTCTAGAGCGCCTTTGTCACCTAGCCACCAGGGTAAGTCTGTCATGGGGGGAGACTCTAAGCTTCGACACAACTTGGGGATCTGTGACTTAAACCGGGGGCATCCATGATCTGATGGCATATATAAGGGGCATTAGATGATCTAAAGACATGGAATACGGGGCCCACAAGAGGGACATGTGGAGGGGCCGTCTAAGGGGTGGGACAATTACAAGGGGAAGGGTAGAAGACATGGGGAGTCATCTAAGGGACGCAGTGTGGTAAGGGAGCACTTGGGGGCCAAATAAGATAGCAATTGGTGAGAAAAAGTGCCTGCTATTTTCATCATTCACTGAGGCCCCTCAAAACCTTCCTTGCCCATCAGTGGCTAGCTCATCTTTTGGTCCATTGTGGGCTATTTACGGTCCTGCCAATGAACACACGGTCCTGGAAGTCTAATAGGACAGTGGAGCTGGGGCAATGTCAGTAGATTTACTGACGGGCCTGGGTGTCTGAAAGGACAGTGGAGCTAGGGCAGTGTCAGTAAACTTACAGGCAGGCCTGGAGGACTGAAGGGACAGTAGAACTGGGGCAGTGCCTGTAGATATAATGGCAGACCTGGGAGTATGAAGGGACAGTGGAGCTGGGGCAGTGACGGTAGACTTACTGGCAGACCTGGGAGTGTGAAAGGGCAGACTGCGAGTCTGAAAGAACACTTGAGCTGGGGCTATTACAGTCAGGCTTGCTCACTACGTTCGCTCGCCATCGGGCACTCACCCCTAACTTTTGCGCCTCACCATCTTCAAATGTCACCAGCCGCCACTGATTGAAGTGTTAGCTCATTGACTTCTTCTGTAGGTGTGATAAGCCGTACAGCTAGTTCGCTTCTGAGGTGAGCATTTGAGAGTTTAGTTTTCTCACCCACGGTGTTTGGGGCTCCTAGGTTGACCATTCCTGGGGATTTATGCAGAGGGTAGAGAGAAGGTGATGAGGAAGTAATCTGACCATCATGCTTGGATAGGAGTATTGTTCAATTTTTCCTTTTTCGGTGATTAGGAGGTCAAAAGTTGCACCTTTTACGTGAGTGTGAGACGGCATAATTGTTGGAGATGATTATCATGTAGAAATTAAGATAGGAGGGTGGTGGTGCTGCCTGCTTGTCTCCGCAGTGAAGATTGAAATCTCTGAGGAAGAAATTGTTGCTTGGTTTAATAAAGGAGTCAGTGATGGGCTCGATCGATTTTATGGCATGACACGGAGGCCAAGACTATGCAAATCTCCTTTATTGCCACAGCTCAACAGTAACAATGAAGAGAATATAGAACTTCAAAACAACATTCTGATACAGTATATAGTCCATGAGCACGCAGCCATCTTCCTTCTTTGTTGATGCTGCTCACAAAGATAAGTACCCTCATTTCAATCGTGCTTATTGTGTACGTATGGCCTTTTATGAATGAGTGTATGTGTCTGTATATCGCATGGCTGGGTCCTATCGACCCTGCCATGCGATTGTTCCTTGTTATTTTTGACTGAGAAATAGTTTTCTCTCTGTGTTAACATATTCTTGGCATTTTAGCGTGTGTGGAGAAGATTTCATTCGCGACATGGCTAAGTATGTCGGGGCATTTAGCTCGATTCAGAAATCGCGGCGTGATATTAAAAAAGTCTTTCAGGACAGAATTTTTGGAAGGGCCGGGAGAATGCGGGGTCGGTTCCCCGGCCATGGGCAGACAAGCTCAAGACCCTTTTTGGGACGCCGATCAAAGTTCCAGCAATCATCTTTCTATGGAAACCAATCATTCTTCCCACAAAGGCAGAGGAACCGCGGAAGACAATTCCGGGGCGAGAGAAGAAACAGTGGATTCTCTACAGGTAGGAACATCGAAAGACCCTTCAGGTACCCCTATAAAAGTGGGAGGGAGACTAGCCCTTTTCTCTGGGAACTGGACCATGATCATGAAAAGCGTTGTATATAACCATAAACAGCGTCCCCACTATGCACTCCTGGCTCCACCAGTAAACAACTCCTAACTGTACCCAAGGTCCGCACAGTAAGGAACGGTGGCAGATCCTTTTCCAGAACTGCTCCTGAAATATGGAAAACATTGCCTTTACATCTCCGAGTGGAAACCGATCACAAGAAATTCTGCAAAGCCCTCAAAACCTGGCTATTTTAGCTCTGTCGCGCCACCTCTTCTGGTTTTTTGAGTATCAGCTAGCGCTATGAGACCTATGGGTGATATATGCGCTTTAACAAATACCAAATACATACATACATACAATACAAAGTTCTGCCTAAAATTCAATCGTTCCAAAAAATTATTAGAACGTTTTGATGAAAATCTTTTTTATTTGTTTGTCACAATGTTGCATCTCACATGTGAACTGGTATAATCATAGAATTGACTTCTCAACAATTCTCTTTGTGAAGCATTCTCCATTCATTATATGAGCGATATTCCCAAAATCCCGATGCATTTCGGGTCGAAACCCTTCTTCAGGGGAATCATTCTCTGAAAATTAACCAAAAAATCAATGATGCAAGGGGTAGACCACCTCCAACATGTTTTCCTTACTAATAATAGCAGTACCAATTACCACAAAACGTGAACATTTTTTCAACTGGACCATGATAACACAAGACCCGTGGGTTCTAGATACAGTCAAGTGTTACAAAATAGAATTCACGGATACCCCCATTCAATCAAAGAGACCTCGGGAGATAACCTTCTCTCAAGAACAGAGAAAACTAGTATCACAAGAAGTACGGGATCTGTTAACAAAAGGGGCTATAATAGAGAGCTTGGAAATGGGCTTTGTCAGCAATATATTCCTTGTAGAAAAGAAAGACAAGGGACAGAGACCTGTCATAAACTTAAAGAGCTTAAACGAGTGGGTAACGTACCACCACTTCAAGATGGAAGGGATACACCTCCTAAGGGACGTCTTGAGAAAGGGAGACTGGTTAACACGTCTGGACTTAAAGGATGCCTACTTGACCATCCCGATTTGGCCCCCACACAGGAAATTCCTCCAATTCTCATGGGAAGGAAATCTTTGGGAATTCTGCACCCTCCCCTTCGGTCTATCTTCAGCCCCTTGGTGCTTCACCAAGGTCTTGCGTCCGGTAGTAGCATGGCTAAGGGAAAGGGGCGTAAGACTAATAATATATCTGGACGATATCCTTATTATGGGTCAGTCCAAAGCGACAGTATCTCGTCATACAAATCTTACTATCTGCCTACTGGAACATTTAGGCTTTGTGATAAATGCAAAAAAGTCATGCATAACACCAAGCCAGGAAACTCCGTTTCTGGGTTTCATGGTGAACACAGTGACTGCAGAACTGAAATTACCAAGGGAAAAGATAAAGAAACTTCGCAAGGAACTCAGGAAGATGCTATCAAAGGAAGTCTTTCCCTTGAGGCTCCTTAGCCAGGATCCTGGGTCTCCTTTCCTCAACCATCCAAGCAATTTTCCCAGGCCCTCTACATTACAGGGCCCTCCGGAGACTCAAAGCGAAAGCTCTCAGGTCGACAATATCTTACTCACAAATGGCATGCTTGGACCAAGACTCGAGGAAAGAGCTGTCTTGGTGGCTAAAGAATGCAGAAGCTTGGAATGGCAGAGCCATCTTTGGGGAAGCTCCAGAGTTGGTAATAGAGTCAGATGCGAGTCTAGAAGGATGGGGTGCCACATGTGGCTACTCATCAACAGGGGGTTGTTGGACACACAACGAGAAGGAACTACATATCAACTGCTTGGAACTACTAGCGGGTTCTTTTGCGGTTCGAAGCTTCACCCAGAATTCAGTGAAATGCTGTATAATGCTGCACATGGACAATGTCTCTGCAGTGAAATACGTCAACAAGATGGGGGGACCACATTCAAAGGGTCTTACGGAGATAGCGAAGGGATTCTGGAGCTATTGCTTGAACAAGGGACTCTCCGTTACAGCGGAGCACATCCCTGGTTTGAACAATGGTGTAGCGGACTGGTTCTCCAGGAATTTCAAGGATTCCAGCAACTGGTAGTTAGACAGGGGAATATTCATGGCAATCCAAGACAAATGGGGTCCCTTCGGGACAGATCTTTTCGCAGACAGGCTGAACACTCAGATGGAGAATTTCTTCAGCTGGAAGCCGGACCCTCAAGCAGCAGGGGTGGATGCCTTCCTCCAGGACTGGCAGGGCTTAAAGCCATATGCCTTCCCGCCGTTTGTCATGCTTCCACATCTTCTCTTACATGCTCGTCGCTACCTGCAGAGCATGGTGGTGATAACCCCTCTTTGGAGGTCTCAGGCATGGTTTCCAGTCATCTTGGAGATGACCGTGGACTTTCCACTTCTAATACCACCTTTCAGGCAAGCACTCCTGGGTCCAGAGGGCGAATCGCACCCTCTCATAAACCAAGGTCTAATGGTTCTGACGGCCTGGAAGAGTTCAGGCGACAATGGCAAATCCCAGGGCTTTTGCAGGATGCTTTCCAACTCATATCTGAGTCTCGGGCATCTGGAAAAAGGAAGGCATATCGACTGGCATGGAACAAATGGGTTCGCTGGTGTCTTCAACGACACTATGATCCCGTTTCAACTGATTTAGTTCACGTAGTAAACTTCCTATCGGAACTCTTTGCTTCTGGCCTAAGTTATAGAACTGTTAATGTCTATAGATCAGCAATAGCTGCAGGACATTCCTTAGTCGATGGTGTCTCGGTGGGACAAAACCTTTTAACAAAGAAGATTATGGGGGGGCGTGGCCAAGCAGCATGGCCGACAGGACGTAAGCTCCTTCGGCTCCCGTCCTGCCAGCCGCCAATATCCTGTAAACATCCTTACACGGGCGCCCACTACAACATTCTGTGAGCGCCCGGGGCTTTGAGTGTTGGCGCAGCTCCGGACTTCCATCGGGGCCGATTCCGGACCGGAAATCGACCGACTCGCCCCGGCGACTGGCAGCCCGGCGGTGGTGACTACGCGAGGCCGGGGATGCGGCCTGCGATTGAGTGACCGGGATCCGGGCCCTGACCGAGTGGACATTGGCCTATAGTGTGCCGCGGCCCCCGAGCCCCCCTGGGTGACGACCCGGACCTGCGGGGTCTTTCGCTGGGGACACTGGCCCTGGGCTCCGGGGTTCGGCCCTGCGGCGGGGTGCTGTACGCGGCGCCGGTGAGCGCTAGACTTCGGCCTGCGGGGGGCCTGGGGGCTGACCGGCGCTTTGCGGCCTGACGGGGACGACGCCCCCGGCCTGAAGGGGGGCCCTGAGATGAGGGGTGAGCCTGCGCCCTCTAGCCGGCTGTGATTTGAGCAGCGGGCTGCACTTTGGCCCTGCGTGGAGATCCTCAGTGGTGGGGCCCGAGAGTGGCTGACGGACGGCGGCCGCCCGGGGTGCATTAATTGGTTATGCGCCCTGCCTGCCTGGCTGTGGCGCCTACAGCGCCAGGGTCCACACGTGGGCCATGACTGCTTGGAGAGCCTGTTCCTGCGAGTGGCGGCCGGAGCGGAGGGGGTCTGGCCTGATCAGGCACGGAGGTAACCGGAGGGACGCTGCGCCTAACACTGTGATCCTGCCCCTGCACATGGAATGGGGGTGCCTATCTGGGACCTTACTATTTGCCGAATCGCCTACTAGATGAAGGTGGAGATCGCTGGCCCTTCCTGGAGTCCCTTGGGCGGTCGGTCAGTGTGAGGTCGCCGGCGACAGTGATCCTGGCGCCAGGGAAGGTGGCGACAGCCCCGACAGTGACTGAGAGGGGGGTCTGAGTTGACCTGGCGCTAACGCAGTGGTGAGCAGCCCTGGGAGCGCGGGGGGATTGCCTCAGCAACTTCATACTGCCACGCCACAGAGGGGGGACCCCCCGGCGCCCGTGGGAGGGATACTGACCCTCCGGACTCTCGGTGGTTCTGCTCTGCAACTTGTGGCACCCGTGGGGACAGGATAATCCTGGTACCAGCAGCCTTACAATACCAGTTGGAGCCGGGTCGCCGACTTGATCGACGGATTGAAGCCTGCAATATGGGGAAGGACAAGCCCCCGCGCGCCGCTAACCCCAATACGATCACGCAATACACCACGCAACGCCTCCCCACGCAGCGGATTACTCGCCAGTCGGGCCAGGAGAGTGAGGGCGACACCCCTAGCGAGCCGTCTCGGGCTGAGTTACTAGAAGCTATACAAGGCTCTCGCTCCGCCCTGGAAAAGCAAATAGAGACAGTATCTATTGATGTGAACCTACTACGGGCGGATCTACGGAAGGTGGCGGATAAGGTCTCCACGGCGGAGGGGGACATCGTCCAGCTGCAGGGAGAGGTGACCACTCTGAGGCAGAAGGTTACTCAGCTCACCACCACCACCAGTGCCTTAGAGCGCAGAGCGGAGGAGGCAGAGGGTAGGGCCCGCCGCAGTAACATTAGGGTCCTGGGTATCCCGGAGCGCTCAGAGCGGGGCAATACAGAGCGGTTCTTAGAAGACTGGATTCGAACGAAGCTATGCCCCACAGGTCTCTCCGAGGTCTTCGTAATAGAGCGAGCCCATAGGGCGTTAATCCCACCGCCGCTGCCGGGGGCCCCTCCTCGAGCTCTCATCGCCAAAATCCTGAACTATCGGGACAGGGATTGTATCTTGAAGGCCGCGAGAGAGGCGGTGAACCTCACCTATGATAACGCCAGGGTGTCCATTTATCCCGATTATACCCGCCACGTTCAGGAACAGCGAAAATCCTATTTGGGCGTTAAACAGAAGCTCCGTGAGCTCAATCTGCAGTACATGCTACTGTACCCCGCAAAACTTAAGGTGATCTTCCAGGGGAAAGCCCAGTTCTTTGATTCCCCCGAGGAAGTATGGGAGTGGCTCGAGGTCCGGGGGGAGGCCCTCCCACAGCGTGACCAGAGGGGATCCCGGAGCACCTGGGGGGCCAGACCAATGAGACGACGCAGGAGCAGGCGCAGGGGCCGGGTCAGAGATGCCACCCAGGGAGAAAGACAGCGGATCACGGTGAGGGACGATGGAGCTCTGCGAGTAGACTCCTCAGACTCAGACGGCTCTCCCCCACGGACAATGGCAGAAAATTCTGAGGAGAGCCTGGTGCCGGATACTCTTTTGCCTACCAATCAAGTGATTCCAGAAACTAACCTAGACCAGCTTCCCGCCACTGCGGGCCCATCCTGATGATGCTGTGTTACTATGTTTAACTCTCGGAATGTGGGGAACTGGATCGTGGTGGCCTGGCGCCTCCTTGCACGGCTGGGGAGGATCCGATGCCGGTGCCTCACTTGTCTACTGCCTGTGTGGATCCTGCTCCGGACATGGGATTCTTGGGGACCCAGTATCCCCTGGTGACTAATATCCCCCTGTTTTTTCATACTGCGGGGGGTAGGGGTGGGATTGTTGGGGACCTGGGACTGTGGTGCTCTGGGGGCCTGAGTGCATTACTCATGATTATAGTGATGATGATGGATGGGATGGCGGGGCTCCGCTGCTTGCTCTGCCCTGGTTAGTTTGTATAAGTACCTAGCTGGGTGGCCCGTGACATTGAATTATTTAGGGTGCGGCTGTTAAGGGTCGGGAGTCGACTTTTGGGGAGGGGGGGGGAGGTTTCTTCCTTCTGTTGAAGTAGTTAGGCCCAGTTGGGCTCATGGTATCGCTGTGCACGTCCTGGCACCAGCACGGGAAGGGCTTTTCTGCATGTTCCGTTGACAGTAAATTGCTCGTGGGTGGGGGAGGGGGGCTTTAGGGAGGTTTTGTTGGGTTCTCATTGGCATCGGGGCTTTAAGGGGGTTTTGTTGGGTGTTTGTTGGCATCGTATGCATCACAGTTGGGGCACAGAATTTAGGTAGCTGCATGGGGCATGGACTGCCCGGAGATTGGGCGTTACAACCACTATGGGGTTTAAATTTTTAAGCTGGAATGTGAGGGGGCTGGGTACATGCGCCAAGAGGTACAGGGTCCTGTCTTTCCTTCGTAGACATCAGGTCTCATTAGCATGCCTCCAGGAGACCCAACTCACGGACGAAGGGGCTCAACAATTGGCAAAGAAGTGGCAGGGCCAGATTTTTCATTCCTCCTTTTCTAGCTATGCTAGAGGGGTCCTTGTGTGGATGGCGCCCGGGGTTCCTTTGGCCGTCCAATATGTGGAAGCTGATATCCAGGGGAGGTATCTACTCCTCAGAGCCAAGCTAGATGGTAGAGATGTGGCCATGGTGAACACCTATGCGTCGAACACTGATGACCCGGGCTTTTATCAGTCCCTGCAGGAGGTCCTAGTATCGGAACTAGAGGTTCCACTGTTTTGGATGGGAGATTTTAATTGTGTCCTCGATCCTGTCCTGGATAGATTTCCCCCCTGCACTGGCACGAAAACCAGAATGACGGTGAAACTCCGGGAGGTCATGGGGAATCTGTCAGGCCGTGACAGGTAGCGCCTGCCCTACTTGTGGGGTTAGCAAAGGGATTACTGGACTACGACTCCCAGAAGGCCATCCTTCTGGGAGGGACTACACCTTGTTAAATTACGGCCAACGCGCGGAGCGTTGTGCGTAATTCTTGATTCAGCCGTGGATACGTTGCAGGGCGGCTGCCCTGTGTGAGGAACTGTGTTCGCGTGTCTGTGGATCGCGCACGCTGGATTTTGTGCAATCTTGGCCAGGAGTGGCTTCTTCCTGGAGTCCTTGAGCTGGGTCCGCTCGGGGCTCATGCTAGCGAGTCACGGAACACCCGAAGGAGAGGGAGTGTTCCGGGTTCCTCTCCTCTCTGCGGCCGCAGGGGGGAGTTCTTATGTGAGTACCGAGACTTCCCTGAAAGCCAGTATTTCATAGGGAATTCCGTTGCCCTCTGTGGCGTACTTTTGTTTATTGTTCATTTCTTAGAGACTTTGTTTTGGGAATTGAGTGCTGTTGCAATACTGGAAGTTGCTTATCGCTTTCTGGAGATTACTCTGGGAACAGGGGTACAGAAGCATCTCTTTTTTACAAGCCTTTGGATTCCAGTACCCTCCGAGACTATTATCCTGTACTCTCTCCTGTCTGCTATCTATTGGTTTTGGTTCTATGATTTTCTGGGGAATGAAGGAAAAGGGTACGTATGAGGTTTCTGTTGTAGTATGTGACGGAGTGGAGGTGATGAATGGAGTTTTGATTATTTCTGTTTCAATTGTAGGTTGCATGTACTCCGTTTGAGAGAAGGTATCTCAATGCGAGTAGAGGACGTTCATCGCCGCTGGGAGAGTCTTGGACAGGTAGGGGTTTTCACTAGTGAGACTCTATGAGAGTAGACAGTGAGATATACGAGTAGTATTAATCTTGTGCTTCTTTGTTACAGGTCTCCTATTCCCTGCTGTTCCTACCCTAATTCCTATCCCTCGCTTGATCGCTTCAATACTCTGTGTCTATACTGTCAGAGTTGGGGATATCAAGAGGTGGACCCCTTTGAGCATCGCCCAGATCCCGAGGAGTACTTGTGGTCCCGACAGAATTACGCACCCACGAAATATTCTCCTCCCGGTCTGGGCCATTCGCAAAGATGGCGTCCTTGGACGATGTGTTACAGGCGTTGGTGGCCGTCCAGCAAGAGCTGGTTGCTTCTAGAGCAGAAACAGCGGCACTTAAGGAGAGAGTGGATAGGCAGTCCAGGAACCCCTTTGATGTCTCAACCTCTAACCCACAGATTCAGGTGACTGTACCTCCTCCCATTCCCTTGGCTAGCCCGGAGAGGTATTCAGGCGATCCGTTGAAGATACAAACTTTCCTGACTCAAATAGCACTACACTTCTCCTGTAAGCCGGCTTCCTTTCCTAACAACCTGTCAAGGGTGGCTTTTGCCATCTCGTATCTAACAGGCGATGCCGCCAACTGGGCGGTGCCTTTGGTTAGAAATGACGATCCATTGCTTAACGATTGGACCGCCTTTCGTAGGGAGTTCGAGAGGGTGTTTGATCGTAGGGCTACCACGTTCAGTGCGGACAGAGAGTTATTGGAGCTTAGACAGGGGAAGAGAGACCTGATAACCTACATGACCGCATTTAACCGATTGGTGGCCGAAACCGCCTGGCCAGAGGAGAAAAGAATGTCACTGTATTATCAGGGACTTAGGGATGATATGAAGGATGTGCTAGCGCAAATAGATCCACAACCCACCACATGCACTGATTTAATCAACCTCACTTTAAGGTTAGACCATAGGTTAGCTGAAAGGGGTGGGGATCGGAAAAGAGGAGAGAGGTCGTTAGGTGGGTGGGAGCATGACGGCCGGGCAGCTCATAGCCCACAAGAAGCAGGGTCTGAACCCATGGATGTGGGAGCTATCAGGCCTCCTTTAACTAAAATTGAGAGAGAGAACCGCAGAGCTCAGGGGCTCTGCATGTATTGTGGAAAAAGGGCCACTATGTGAGGGACTGCCCCCTTAAGCCTAAGAAAAAGAATGTTTACTATCCGGGGAAAAAGGTAGCAGTGGTAGAGGTGCGGTCCTCAGGAAACGGAGATGCCACTGAGCTACTTATGCCCAGAGGAGAAAGGCAAGAGAGGGAATTAAAGATACCTTCCCTAGCTATTGCAGAGGTAAAAAGCACAGAAGCCCACATAGTGTTGCCCATGATCCTCATGACAGGCCAACAACGACACCAGGTATGGACTATGATCGATTCCGGGGCCACAGGGAATTTTATCGATTGCGGGTTGGTTCAGAGGCTGGGATTGCAAAGAGTACCTAGTGAGAAGCCAGAAAAGGTGTTGGCAGTGGACGGTACTCCATTGAAGTCAGGACTTATTACGGAACACACCGAAGTGGTGGAACTAGCGTTGAAGGGGGATCCTCTAGATCACGTAGAAGACCTTACACTGAACATCATTGAGGCACCTCAATATGAGGTCATACTGGGCATGCCATGGTTGTGGCAACACAACCCCACCATCGATTGGAGGCTGAAGACCATATGTTTTCAGTCAGAGGAGTGTAGTAAACAATGTATGAAAAACACCTGGTCTCAAACCTTGGCTCTGGCACAGACATACTACGTTGCCACTGCTATCGAGAAAGAGATAGAACTACCCCTAGAGTATGCCTTATATAGTGAGGTGTTCTGTGAAGCCAAGGCGGAGGTGTTACCCCCGCACCGCGACTACGACTGTCGCATCGACTTGATTGCAGGAGCTACTATACCGTCCTGCAGAGTCTATGCTTTGTCCGAACCAGAGACCAAGTATCTGCGTGAGTACTTGGATCGTTTCATAGATATGGGCTTCATCAGACCCTCTCGTTCGCCAGCAGCCTCTCCTCTTTTCTTTACGGCAAAGGCGAACGGTGAGTTGAGGACGTGTATAGATTACCGCCTATTGAATAAAAACACGGTGAGGAATCGGTACCCGCTTCCACTCATCCCCGTGTTATTGGATCAGGTGAGGGAGGCCTGTATATACACCAGGCTGGATCTCAGAGGGGCCTACCACTTGGTTCGGATACGCGAAGGAGATGAGTGGAAAACAGCGTTCAAAACGCGTTATGGGTTGTATGAATACTTGGTTATGCCGTTCGGGTTATGCAATGCCCCGGCGGCATTCCAGTATTTTCTCAACGATGTGCTCAAGGAATACGTAGATCGGTTTGTCATCGTATACATAGATGACATACTGATCTATTCGTCTTCCCAGAAACAACATACGACTCACGTGACACTGATACTCAAAAGGTTGCAAGAGCACAGCCTGTTTTGTAAGCTCAGTAAGTGTGAGTTCAGTGTGACAGAAGTTGAGTTTCTGGGAGTCGTATTGAATCCCCAGGGGTTCAGTATGGCGGAGAGGAAGGTAAAGGCGGTGCAGGAGTGGCCTGTTCCCAAGAATGTGAGAGATGTACAGTGTTTCCTGGGTTTCTCCAACTACTATCGGAGATTCATCTCTCACTTTTCACAGATGGTCTCCCCTATTACTCGTTTGCTAAGAAAGGGTATGCCTTTTCTCTGGAATGCGGAAGCTATGGAGGCCTTTACCCAGTTGAAAACTGCCTTTTGTACTGCACCAATCTTGCGACATCCACATACCGACATCCCTTTCGTAGTTGAAGCAGATGCGTCGGACACAGCGATAGGAGCGGTGTTGTCCCAACGGGACAAACATACAGGACAACTGCATCCGGTGGCCTTTCTTTCTCGTAAACTAAACGTCGCAGAATCTCACTATACCGTGGCAGAAAAAGAGCTTTTGGCCATCAAGAAGGCCTTCCAGGAATGGAGACAATACTTGTGGGGAGCGCAACATCCGGTTACAGTGTACACTGACCACAGAAACCTCCAGTTTATGAAAACCGCCCGACACCTCTCACAAAGACAGATGCGGTGGATGTTGTTCTTCGCAGAATACGACTTCGTAATCACATATCGGCCGGGGTCAGAGAATAAGAAGGCGGATTCGTTGTCCAGACAAGGAGAGAGTGCTAAGCCACGGCACATAAACACTGAGGCGATAGTTAGTCCCGACAGAGTACTATGTGTTGTAACCGTGGATCAATTCCTTGACCATGTCACCAAACATCAATCTCTGGATCGGTGGCAACGATGGGCAGAAAAAAGCAATCTTCGAACCCTCAAACACGGAGTGCCATTGTACAACAACAAGTTGTACTTACCTACTCACGCACTTCGTTTGCAGGCCTTCAACTGGTGTCATGACGCGGTGCTGGCCGGACATCCCGGTCATAAGAAGACCCTACACCTTATCCAACGACATTTTTCATGGGAAGGTATGGTGAAGGATGTCGTGCAATGGGTATCACAATGCGAGACATGTGCTCGTGCAAAAGGGGAGCAAGCCAAAACCAAGGGGAAGCTGATGCCTCTGCCCACACCATCGCAGCCATGGCAAACGATCAGTATAGACTTTGTCCTAGGATTACCATTGGATCAGGGATATGATGCAATTCTCGTTGTCATAGACAGTCTCACCAAGATGGGTCATTTCATCCCTTGCAAGAACCTTCCCACTGCAGGTCAAACAGCTCAATTGCTACTAACTCACGTGGTTCGCTTGCATGGGCTCCCAAAAGTTATCGTGTCAGATAGAGGACCTCAGTTCGTTGCTAGGTTCTGGAACATGTGGTGCAAAGCACTTCACGTGGAGGCGGCGTTGTCAACTAGCTTCCACCCTCAAACCGATGGACAAACGGAGCGCCTGAATCAGACTCTAAAGAAGTACCTGCGATGCTATTCCAAAGAGGCAACTGAATCCTGGGTGTCCTTACTATGGCTGGCCGAACTGTCGTATAACAATGCATGGCACAGCTCCATCAAGGAAACCCCGTTCAGGGCCAACACCGGGTTCCATGCTAACACTCTACCTCTGGCTATACCCTGCGAGGTGATGAATCACCCTACAGTTCTGGCTCAAATGATGGCTCTTCGAAAAATACACAGGAAGATCCAAACCAACTTGGGCCGGGCCAAGCAGTCCTACAAGAAGTGGGAGGATCGGCATAGGCAAGAGGGGCCTACGTATCAGCCAGGGGATCGGGTATGGCTCTCTACCAGGAACATCCGTTTTCGGATGCGCAGCATCTTCCATCCCCGGTTCATCGGCCCGTATACCATTCTCCGCAGAATCAACCCAGTGGCGTACAGGTTGAAGCTGCCGGCTTCTCTGAGGATCCACCCGGTGTTTCACTGTAGCCTGTTGAAGCCTGCTAAGTGTGCCAGACGCAGGGCGGTTCCTCCGGTAGTGGCGGATGGCCAAATCGAATATGAGGTACGGCGCATCCTGGACTCCAGGTATCGGAGGGGACAGCTGTGGTATCTGATTGCCTGGAAGGGGTACCCGACAGAAGACGATTCCTGGGAGCCATGCGTCAATGTGCACGCCCCTCGGGCGATCCGGCTCTTCCATGTTCGCAATCCCGGCAAGCCTGGACCCAGGAGGCGCTTGGGAGGTGGGCGTACTGTCAGGCCGTGACAGGTAGCGCCTGCCCTACTTGTGGGGTTAGCAAAGGGATTACTGGACTACGACTCCCAGAAGGCCATCCTTCTGGGAGGGACTACACCTTGTTAAATTACGGCCAACGCGCGGAGCGTTGTGCGTAATTCTTGATTCAGCCGTGGATACGTTGCAGGGCGGCTGCCCTGTGTGAGGAACTGTGTTCGCGTGTCTGTGGATCGCGCACGCTGGATTTTGTGCAATCTTGGCCAGGAGTGGCTTCTTCCTGGAGTCCTTGAGCTGGGTCCGCTCGGGGCTCATGCTAGCGAGTCACGGAACACCCGAAGGAGAGGGAGTGTTCCGGGTTCCTCTCCTCTCTGCGGCCGCAGGGGGAGTTCTTATGTGAGTACCGAGACTTCCCTGAAAGCCAGTATTTCATAGGGAATTCCGTTGCCCTCTGTGGCGTACTTTTGTTTATTGTTCATTTCTTAGAGACTTTGTTTTGGGAATTGAGTGCTGTTGCAATACTGGAAGTTGCTTATCGCTTTCTGGATTACTCTGGGAACAGGGGTACAGAAGCATCTCTTTTTACAAGCCTTTGGATTCCAGTACCCTCCGAGACTATTATCCTGTACTCTCTCCTGTCTGCTATCTATTGGTTTTGGTTCTATGATTTTCTGGGGAATGAAGGAAAAGGGTACGTATGAGGTTTCTGTTGTAGTATGTGACGGAGTGGAGGTGATGAATGGAGTTTTGATTATTTCTGTTTCAATTGTAGGTTGCATGTACTCCGTTTGAGAGAAGGTATCTCAATGCGAGTAGAGGACGTTCATCGCCGCTGGGGAGTCTTGGACAGGTAGGGGTTTTCACTAGTGAGACTCTATGAGAGTAGACAGTGAGATATACGAGTAGTATTAATCTTGTGCTTCTTTGTTACAGGTCTCCTATTCCCTGCTGTTCCTACCCTAATTCCTATCCCTCGCTTGATCGCTTCAATACTCTGTGTCTATACTGTCAGAGTTGGGGATATCAAGAGGTGGACCCCTTTGAGCATCGCCCAGATCCCGAGGAGTACTTGTGGTCCCGACAGAATCTAGGGGCCCAAGATGTATGGCGTCAAAGACACCCAACCCAGAAAGTATACACATGCTTCTCATCTACTCATAATACCTATAGCCGCCTCGACAGGGTTTTAGTCGCGAATCCCGATGCCAACATGTCTCTGGAGGTGACTCATCTAGTGCGATTCCTATCTGATCATTCCCCTGTAGCATGCGTGATGGAATGGGGAGCCCCGAGGTGTTGCCCGCGGACTTGGAGATTGCAGGCAGAGATTCTCGAGGATCAGGTGGGGAGGCACCATGTAGAAACTGCCCTTACTGATTATGTTGATCTAAACTGGGGTGGGACAGACCTATTGCAGGCCACCAAATGGGAGGCCCTGAAAGCGGTAGTGAGAGGGGCATGTATGAGTGTAACGTACGGGGTTCGGAAGCAGCTCCAACAAGAGCTGCAAGACGAGGAGCGCCGCCTGTTGCAGGTACAGACCTCGATAGCTACTGACGCAACCGAGAGGGCTGGGGAACGAGAGATCCAGGAGCGCATCCATGACACCTTAGACAGGCTTGATAAATTCACGCTCGCACAATACAGACAGCGCCTTTACAGAGAAGGGGATAAATCAGGTCGTCTCTTGGCCTGGATCCTCCGCCGAGAACACGCTCCTGCTGCAATTGAGGCCTTACGGGATTCCACTGGGTGCCTGGTGCATTCGCAGGTGGGATTATTGCGGGTCCTACAGTCGCATCTTCAGGCGGTGTACACAGCAGATCCCGTGGTGGGGGAGGCGTCTTATCTCCCGTATCTACATGGGTTGACCCTGAGCTCCATGTCAGAACAGGCGCGGAAGGAACTTGACGAGCCACTGACGCTATGCGAGGTTCAATCCGCGTTGAAGCATCTCCCGCGAGCCAAATCTCCGGGTAGTGATGGATTTCCGCCCGAGTTCTACCAAGCATTCCCCGATATTCTTCCCCCCCTCCTCCTGCAAGTTTACACTGAGGCTTTTAAACGAGGAATCCTCCCGCCAAGTATGACACAGGGGGAAATCTGTATGATTTTAAAACCAGGGGGAGATGCACACGAGCCCTCATCGTATCGGCCGATTACGATGATAAATGCGGATGTAAAAATCCTCTGCAAGCTCTTGGCATCTCGCTTAGCACCGCACATGACCCACCTGGTCCACGAGGATCAATGTGGGTTCATACCGGGACGGAACACGGCTATGAATCTACGTCGACTGACTCATATTCTGCATGAGGTGCGGGACAGGGAGGAGCAGATGGTGTTGGTCTCCATTGACCTCGCCAAAGCTTTTGACACGGTGGACTGGGGGTATCTTCTCGAGGTCTTGCGCGCTGTGGGGATGGGTCCCCAATTTTGTCGCTGGGTTCGTATCCTATACACGGCCCCATGCGCTAGAGTTAAGCTCGGGGGCGCGCGGTCCGAAGAGTGGCAACTGGGGAGGGGTACACGACAGGGGTGTCCCCTCTCCCCACTCTTGTTTGCCCTGGCTATAGAGCCCTTCGCAGTCTGGATTAGAGCAGATATGGCGCAGTGGGGTATTAAATTGGGGGACATGACTTACATCATTTCTTTATACGCGGATGACGCCTTGTTTTACTTGGCCTCTCCCTGCGAGGCCCTGCCGGTGCTGTTGTACCACCTAGATCAGTTTGGTGAGGTCTCTGGATTGCGGCTGAACCGTGGTAAATCCCTCGTTTTCCCATTGGCAGGACTAGCTGCGGTGCCTCCGGAGGATTTGCCAGATCTGGAACTGCGTTGGGAGCGGACGGCGTTCCGTTACCTGGGTATTCAGGTGACCCTGACGGACGCACAAGCGCTGGCCCGGAATGTGGACCGCGTCACTGCGGCAGTCCGTGTCTTTCTGGAATACTCTTCCACTTTCACTGATGGGCCGTCTCGCCATCTCGAAGATGGTGATGCTCCCCAGAGTACTCTATGTGCTACAGAACTCATTTTGCCCTTTGCCACCTCGAGTTTTTAAATCTCTCAACACATTGCTCACGTCTCTGCTCTGGGCGGGTCGGCGCAGTAGGGTAGCCCTTCGCACTATTGTCCGCAGTTACGAGGAGGGCGGTCTAGAAGCCCCTCGCTTTGACCTATACTATTATGCCACCCATCTCCAGCATGCGGCCCGTTGGTTCACCGACACAGACAATTGGGAGAAGCGCCTTATGCTTGGTAGGACAGATACCCAGACGCTGCAGGAGTCGCTGATGCAGGGTGCGGGATCAGATGCGTATCTCCCCTATACTGTGCGACATACAGCTGGCATATGGCAGCGCTTTGTTGAGAGGGTCCTTCGAAGGGCGCCCTTTCATAGGGAGCTCTCGCTCTGGATACTGGCTCCATTTATAGATATGGCACGTCATGTGTCCTTCCAAATTTGGAGGGAGGGAGGGAGGGTGCGAGGTCCTCGCCGATCTATATCCCAACGAAACCTTTATCACCTATGAGCAGGCGGCAGAGAACTTTGGCCTTGGACAAGGCCAATTTTTGCATTTCAGGGGAATGCAAGATGTAGTGAAAATCACCTGGCCCCAGTACCCAGATATTCCACCACTGACACATACACTGGATGTTATGCTCACATGTGGCAAGGGGCGCGGGTTGATATCCCTCCTATATAAAGCGATGAAACAGGATTCCACCCCCCCGGTCCCGCCGTCTAGGGCTGCCTGGGAGAGGGACCTCGCTGCCCCGCTGGAGGAGGCACAGTGGGCGCGCATAGGCTCCCTTACACACACTGTCTCATGCAATGCCAGATTCAAGCTAACACATTTTAATTACCTACACCGCACCTACATTACCCCGGTGTCTCTGAGACGCATTGATAGTAGCAGGGGCGCTGGCTGTCCTAGATGTGCCGCAGAGAATGCAGGCTTTTTGCATTTGGCATGGGAATGCCCATTGGTTGCGCAGTTCTGGACGGGGGTGGTGACTAGGGTGGTGAGCGCCACGGGGCTTCGGGTGGCTCTCGAACCCTTGCAATGTCTCCTCGCGATGGTTCGCAGGCCTAAGGGGAAGAAACTCCCCTATAAACTCTTACAGTTAATGTTGGTGCTTGCCAGGCACAGGGTGGCAATAACTTGGATGGGGCAGAGGGCCCCTGAACTTCCTGCTTGGCTCAAAGATGTTCGAGAGTGGTCGCTGGCTGAAGAGGCACACATGAAACTTAGCCGACGGGATGAGAAATTACGGGATGACCTGATGGCTTGGCGGGCCCTGTGTGCCACTGGGTTAGCGGAGTGGGAGCCGTCCTCACGGGACGCTACTCATAGTGAACAGAGTGACTCAGATATATCCGGGGGGTCTGTTTCTGGTGGGGAATACGAGGATTAACTCTGATAGGGTCCGTATTGGGAAGGGGTGCCTTTTCTGTCACCCTCCCCTCACAGGGACATGTTTGTGGATGATTCTTCTGTCCCCCTTGTCCCTTCCCTCCTTGGTGCGGCTTTGTGTCTCATGCGATTATTATTGCTATCAACGAAATGTATGCATACGTATTTATTTGATGCCAATGTATTGTTTTATGAAAATTCAAAAAATAAAGTTTAAAAAAACAAAAAAAACAAAGAAGATTATGAGAAGCATGCGGGTTCTTAATCCTCCAACTCCGAAATATACGGCCTCATGGGACGTAAGAAACATATTACAACTTATTTCTTCTTGGGAGATAATGTTAACCTCTCTGTCAAAAATATTTCCTATAAGCTTACTGTGTTACTTTGCTTGGTCTCTTTCAGATGAACCTCAGATGTTAAGGCATTAGATGTTACTAGCAGGGCTTATCAGCCTGAGGGAGTTTGTTTTTATCTTAAGAAAAGGACCAAGACTATGTCATACTCTATCTTCTATCCTTTCTTTCCTCTGAATGAAAGTTTGTGTGTTGTCCAATGTCTAAAAGAGTATGAAAAGAGAACTGCAAGTCTGAGAGGAGTTGGAACTCATCTGTTGAGCTCTCACAGATCTCCCCATAAAGCAGTTTTATCTCCCACGCTTGCAAGGTGGGTCAAAGAAGTGATGAGTGAAAGTGGTGTCGATGTTTCTATTTTCGGTGCACACTTTCTTAGAGGCGCATCAGCTTCTAAAGCTTTTATGTTAGGTGGAGGGCTCCAAGATATTCTAAGAGCCGTTGACTGGTCGAATGAGAGTATGTTTAAAATATGTTACTTTAGACCAATCAATAATGTGATTGACAACGTACTTAGTTCACTTTAAACTTGCATAATGTTGGCCTCCGTGTCATGCCATAAAATTTAGATTTTTCACAGCCTGGTGGGCAGAAAATCTGGATTTTATTAAAGACACGGAGGCTAAGATTATCCCTCCACTTATTAACCCTCCCTAGGGGTTTTACATTTTTGACCTATTGTGTCTTTTTTCTTCCAGAATAAGATGTCTATGGTTGTTGAAAGGAGTGATTCGTTCAACGTCATAATTGAAGTTATGTTTTACTGAGTTTATTTCTTGTTCGCAGCATTTGGCAAAGAAGGAAGATTAGGCAACAACTGTAAATTCTTGGGCCATGGCGGCTACACAAGGGTGTTCCGTTCAGACTTTGCCTTGGGTTCCGGGGGGGGCATTTTACTCAACAGGACGTTCCCACTCACGGTGACACGCACATGACTTTACCCACTGAACCGCTACGTTATAGTTGGAGTATTATCAGAGGGCCATCCCTGAACGCTGTTCAGTGTTTATCCCCCTTCCAGACTTCAGGATACTACCCTACAGAGTATTACTGCCCACTTATTAACTGAACCTCCCGGTATGACACTGGCAGGGGGTGACTTCAAATTAGTGATGGCCATCCTTTTGGACATCCATACCTCAGCCACCCTGGTCAGGCCTCTGACGCTGACCAGATGGGCCTCCTCATTGGGCCTGGTAAATACCTGGCAATGTTGGCACAGCAGCTCGAATAAAACTACATCAGGTGTAGCTCCTATAAATGGTGCTTACTTGCAGTTAGTGATCCCCTATCTCTTCGTCTGTGACTGCAGTAACAGGGACATTAGGGTAAGCGAAGGACCCATGACTGGCTCAGGTTGTCTGCACTGGGTGACCAGCATTGGGTGCCCAGACTGATGGTACTGACAGCAATCCAAATACTTAAGCAAGTAAAGTAGGGCTCCCACTTCGTTTATTAGGCTTTTTGAACCTTGCAGTTTGTCGCGCCGCGGGATGTAACAGTGCACAAAACAGGGGAATAACGACAGGTCGACAGGGTTGATGCTTCGTTTCAGATCTTTATTCGGTGTCTTTAAACAAAACTGTGGCTGTTGCATAGAAGTCCTCCGTTCCTGTATGCCTCCTGGTTTCTTGTCCTTCTTCCCTTGGCCGCGTACTGCCTCTGTCTTGGCTCGTCCCGAAAACAAACAAAAAAAGAAGACCAATATCAATATTGGTGAAGACAACGCTTCCAGTTGCAGGGAAGGGAGTGGAAGGGAACTGTCACCCGAATACCTCCACCACGTGCTACGGAGTGACCTCCCCACTAGAGCGTTCCCGTCCCCGGCCCGTGCCCAGCGAACCAGCGGAACCTGGCACGTACCTTGTATAGCCAACCCCTCCTGGAGAGTGGCTGGGCGGCGTGTGGTCCCGTTGGCCTCCTGGCGTCTCCTTCTCGTCGGTGTCGGCGTCTCCGCAGGCGTTCCTTTTCTCCTTCCCGGAATCAGCTTTCTGCAGCGGTCCTCCTGTCTCCAGCGTTTCTCCAGCTGACCTCGCGTCGGCTTCCGCGCCTGTCACGGCTTCCGGCGTCCTTCTCCCTCTCGGGGTCGGTCGTAATAGGTCCCGTAAAGGCAACGTCACAGGGCACTCCTCTCGGGGCTCCTCCTCCTGGCAGTCGAGGTGTTCCTTAAAGGGCCCGTTCCATGCATGTATGCAAAGGGACATTACGTCAGCTGGTGGCCCATTAGGGGAGTACGGGACGGTAGTCAGTTCGTCGTTGTCGGTCCCCTGACACAGTTGTTGGGCCCTATATATTAGTGCTGGGATGCCTCTTATTACAATGTTATTCTGAGACCTCTTCCCTGTCAGAACCCTTAGTCCATCTTGCTTCACTCTCAGCACTTTAAAGTTTCAGAAGTGCCTGCTGGGTGGTATAAACTGTAGCAGGTGGTTTCTGCTGTCTGGGGAGCCAGGCATAACAAATAGAAGTGTCTGAAAGGTGACGGGCCAAAGGAGTGGTAAGAGAAAAGAGTTCAGCCTGGACAAAGGGGGTTTTGTGCAAGTATCGACTGGAGAGCTTATACAGGAATCCCCACAAAGATATTTGAATAAATGTAGATTTGGGAACCTCAGGTGGCGGTGTTCAGAGACTCTGGAGTGAAGGAGCAGATGTCTTTGGCAAGCAACAGGTAGAGGACCTGCGGGTAGGTAGGAAATACATAAACTAGCCTTAGCACAATACCAATTCCAAAAACAGTACTCCGTATCGAAAAAAAACACCTCATCAAAATACCAGAAAACAAAGGTGTGATGAGCCTACTCTGTTGCACGTTCCACTTTTTGGATATACTTGTTGCTGTGAAAAGCCTGGATGGGCACGCAGTATTCATTTGAAGATTTGAAAATTAAATTTAAAAGGTGGCATGACGCTGTCTCTGCAGTGATTTATTAAGCTCGGACGCGAGTTGTAAAGAAGACTTGGATTATAATGGGTTTCTAATGATATAAAAGGTTTAAACAGGAAAATATGGATTACTGATGGGAAATTTATCCCCACAACGCAGTGCGACAGATGGGGCGCGAGACGAGTGCCCTAAGCTATACTTTTGGAAAGTTGGCATTTTCTTGTCCCAACCATTTGGCTCCTGTACCCTGGGTCATATCACTAGGTGTAGCTGGCAGTTTGTCTTTACTCCCAGATGGTGAGACAAAGGGGGAATAGTTGTTGGAAGGATGGGCCAAATCTGACTTGATGGAGGAGGAGCTGTCACCTACCACACTTGCACATCACAAAGACTCTGCCTCAGCACACTCACAAAGGGTTTCACACCAGTCTATTGTGCCCCCAGATAAGCTGGGGCCAGGACAGGGAGGCATGAAATTCCAAGCACCTGTGGTGGTGAAAACCTCTAGAAGCTTCTCCTACTGCAAAGTGGGCACCAGTTATAAATATTGGACCCTCAGACCGACTCTTCAGATCACTTCTGGACCTGTGGAAGACTCAGAAGAAGAACTGCTCTGCTGCAAAGAGGATTGCTCTGCTACTGTGCTGCTCTGCAGCCCTACTGCTTTTTTGCCCTGCTGACTGAATGAGAAGGACTGGGCCTGTACCATGAACCCAGGACCACCTAAGTGACTCCAAGGGCTAGTTGGCTGGTCTCCTGATCAGGGCATCAGGGACATAAAAAGGCTCCAACCATCCTGAACCCTGCACCTGGGCTCTGCCTGCTGTGAGTCCTAAACCCCCAAGTGGTGCCCCTCCAGTCCTGGACCCTTGGAAGTGGGACTAAAGATGCTGTGCCAGCCCAGCTGTAGACTTCAGCAGAACCGATGCAGCGCAACGCAAACCCAACACACCCTCACAGCTCCTCATCAGAACCAACGCAGCTGCAACGCAAACCCAACACACCCTCGCAGCTCTTCATCGGAACCGAGGCAGACTCAACGTAAGCCCCCATCGCAGGCCTCACAGATCATCAGAACCGCTGCTGCGCTACGCATCCTCAACGTGGACCTCGCATTGCTCCTTGGATCCGCCGATGTTTGGTGCAAAAGGAAATACGGTACAATTCTCAGTGGGCCTCACAGGTCCCTGCATCTGGCATTCACTCTATCGTGGTTGGTTGAAATTGTGCCTTTGACCAGGTCTGGCGTGACCAGATAACTACTATTGGTGCTTTGTGCTTTTATGTTTAACTGTGTTTTATTGGCATTTCAGAAAGATTGTACATTCAATAAGCAAGATAAGCATAAGTACATCGTTGTTCCCATGTCCCCATGCAAGGCCCGACCCATCTAATGAAAGTCACTCTGCAATCATGGCCTTGAAGTGCCCCTCCCATGCCCTCAGATCAGCAGATTTGACTGGGTCTATCAATTACGTGGAATAATGCAATGCCTTTTACGAAACAAAAATTAACAGTACCCCGATTCCCCCCCCCAGAACACCTCCCCCCTCCCTCGAGCTGGTGTGTCGCTAAAATCTTGGTGAGATGTCGCATATGGGATGTAGGTCAGTGAGCGTCCTCTATTCTTCCCGTCTGGTCGTCCGAGCTGGTGAGTCGGAGCAGTCTAAGATATTTGGGGCATGTGATCTCATTCATGTCTTGAGCTAGCAGAGAGAGCAGTGGCTGCCAAGAGTCCGTGAAGCTGGCTAGAGTGTGAGACAAAGAGGCGTGTATGCGCTCCATGACTATGGTGTACCACAATCTGTGAAGCCACCCCAGACGTGTCGGTTTCGAGGAGGAGCCCCACAGTGATAGGATGTTCTGTGTAGCTGCTCCTAGTGCTAAACCCATTTGTCTTCCCCGTTGCGATCGAAGTGGGTATGTCAGGGGATTAGGTAAGCCCAGCACAGTGTACACCGGGAAGCGTGGTATCGCCGTGTCAAATTGACGGTCAATGTCCTCGAGGATAGAACTCCAATACTCTTGTATTGCAGGGCAATCCCAAAGCAGGTGCACCAAGTACCCTCCTCACCACAGCCCCGCCAGCAGAGTGGACTCCGCTCGTGATTTCCTCTGTGCAAGCGAGCCGGGGTCAGATGGCAGTACATGGCTACTTTAACTGCGGCCTCCCTGCTAGCCATATTACGGGCAGTGTGGTTCACTCGATAGTAGATGTCTGACCATTCTTTACTCGTCAATTCCCTCCCCAGTTCCTTTTCCCATCTCCGCTGGCCCCCAGTGGAGTCTGTAGGGACCTTGGATCGAAGCATATCATAGATTTCCGAGATCATTTTCTTATCGGATTCTTTGGTGTATAGCCATTTCTCGAACCGAGTGAGCTTCCTCCCCACTTTGGGATGGACCTCAGTGTGAAGAAGCCAATGTCGGATTTGGAGGTAATGAAAGCGCTCTGCTTCGGGGAGCCCATACTCCTCTCGCAGATCGTGGAAGGGGAGCACGCCCTCCAAATCGAAAAAGTGGCCAGCCAATGTACACGCGGACTTCCTCCATAGTGAGAACGCCCTTGCGTCCGCGCCTGGAGGGAACTCCTTGTTATCGAATAAGGGCGTCATGGGGGAAGGAAATGTTGTCAAGCCCCGCCGCTCCGCCACACCATCCCAGGCCCTTAAGACAGTCCGTGTAATGGGAGAGCCCCGTAGATTAGGAGGTCTATCCTTCCGTTTAAGAAAGGGACCCTTCCGTAGCTCTAGTTTAGCTAGTGCCCTGTCCTGAAATAACCATCTTTTCTCTGATTCCGATTTTTGCCACTCCACTAAGTAGCGCAATTGCGCCGCCCGGAAGTATTCTAGGAGATTAGGGATGCCCTATCCCCCCTCGTCCGGCCTTAGGTAGCTCAAGTCTTTGCGTAGCCGGGGTCTCTTCCCCCCCCATATGAATCGGTTGATGTCCCTTTGTAGCGTCTGTATAATTCCCGCAGGCGGCCAGATCGGAATAGTCTGAAAGAGGTATAGCGCCCTAGGGAGAAGGGACATCTTAACCGCTGCTACCCTCCCCAGCAATGAGAGCGAGTGGCGTTTCCAGTCGTTCAGGCTTTTGGTACATTGCCTTAGCAGTTTAGAGTAATTAAGATGTAGAGTCTGTGTCGTGGATGCTGCCAGCTCAATGCCCAAGTAGGGGATGGAGGGATATGTCGGTATTCCCGCATATGTTGTACTGTGCGGGGGGGACGGGTTTTCCGGGGCTTGGAATGTTAGGACTGACGACTTCCCTACGTTGATTTGAAGGCCCGAGACCCGTCCGAAAACCTCCAACTCCCTCAGGAAAGCAGGTACCGAGCGTGCTGGAGCCACCAAGGAGGCGATAATATCATCGGCATAGAGGCTGATAGTATGTTGTTCTCCCCCAAATGGGATACCCTCTATGTCCGGATTGTCTCGAATTCTTTGAGCTAGTGGTTCAACATATAGAGCAAACAGGAGGGGTGACAACGGGCATCCCTGCCGGGTCCCCCGCTGTATCTCAAAAGGTGTGGAGGTGGCCCCGTTCACTCTGATAGTGGCCATTGGTTTAGTATAGCAGCTGAGGACCCACGCTCTAAACCGTTCCCCCAGACCAAAGTGCAGCAAGGTCTTGTCCAGGAAGCACCAGTCCACCCGGTCGAACGCCTTTTCGGCGTCCACCGAGAGAAGGGCCTCCATTTTGGTGCGGTGCGCTTTGTCGATGAGGTGGAGTATACGTTTAGTATTGTCACTGCTTTGCCGGGATTGGATAAATCCTGCCTGGTCCGGATCTATTATACCGGGCATGAGGGGTCCCAGCCGAGCTGCCAAGATGCCTGTAAATAGCTTTAGATCGACATTAAGCAGCGATATCGGTCGATAAGAGCTGCATTTAGCGGTGTCTTTGCCCGGTTTGGGCAGTACCACTATCGATGCTGTGAGCATCTCTGGAGGTATCGTACCTAGACCGGTGAAAGAATTAAAAAGCCTGGTGAGTATTGGCGCTATAGCTGTGCAAAAGACTTTGTAGAACCCGGCTGAGAATCCATCCGGGCCCGGCGCTTTCAAAGGTTTAAGGCGAGAGATCGCTCCTATAACCTCTTCAATTCGAATAGGACGATCGAGAGTCTCAGCGTTGTGCTGATTGAGCGCCGTGGTATGCGCGCCCCGCCCTGAAGGTATGTATCCACCTGTGGGGCAGCTGGTGGGTCCCCCGCATATAGGTCCGCGTAGTAATCTCTGAAGGCCCGTGCTATCTCCGCATCGCCTTCGATTTTAACACCCTGCGGCCCCGCGAGCTCTTTTACCTTTGCCTGTATTGTCCGCGCTCGCAGTCGGCTAGCCAGCTGTCGGCCCGCCCTATCCCCCCATGTAGTAGGAATGCTTAAGTCGGAGAGCCGCATATTCTGCTCTATCTAAGTCCAGCCCCGCCAGCAGGGCGCGCGCGCTTTTCAATTGTCGCCAAATTCTCGGCGCTCCCGTCCGACTATGAGCTTTCTCCAATGCCAGCACCTGAGCCGTGAGTTCCTCCCGTTTCACTCTTCGCTCCCTGTTCTCCGCAGCTGCTATGGCTATGAGTTCTCCCCTCACTACCGCCTTAAGTGCCCCCCATATCGTAGCGATGGAGACCTCCGGTGTGTCGTTAATCTCCAAGTACTCTTTAATGCGATCCATGAGTTGCTTACGCACTTCCGGTTTGTATATCGTGGCTTCCCGCAGTCGCCACCCACCCGCAGACCTCTCCCCCCGGGGGACCTCTAGTGTCACCACTACCGCGTCATGGTCTGACAAGGCCGCCGCTGTGATGTAAACATCTCTTACCTGTGCCTGGATTTCTGTGGAGCCTAAGAAATGGTCAAGCCTGGCATACGTGTGGTGGAAGTGTGAGTAATAGGAGAATTGTGAGGACTGGGGGTGTGCTGAGCGCCATAGATCTATGAGCCCCCGTTCCTGCAACCAGCGCTTGCCTTCCAAGGAGATCTCCCCTGTCTGGGAATACCGACTGCCTGTCCTATCCATGTGGGTATCCATAACTAAATTTAGGTCTCCCCCTACCAAGATGAATCTATCCTGCATCTCCAGAGCCGCAGACAAGGCAGTTCTGAGGAAGGCCTCTTGAACCGTGTTTGGTGCGTAGACAACCCCCGCTGTGAGAGCCAACCCATTAATCCAAAACCGATGTATGAGTAGCCTTCCCTTGATTTCTGCTACCTTGTCCCTGTCACGATTCACTCCCTGTGCTCTCGTTCCCACCACCAGGGGGCCGAATTGTGGGGCTTTCCAGTATTCTAATATGCTTCCAGACACCCCCCTGTATGCATATCCTGACTTTCAGGCATTTGGACATCATTTAGGAATTGACATCCATTCCCAATCCATGCCGGGTTTTGTTTAAAGCCAGTCTGCTCATGCTGGAAACTCCATTACCTATAATCCCCTGCTCACTGCTTTGTCTCCACCCCTGCAGGCCAAGGATGGGTGGAGGAATTCAGCTCACCTGTGGCTGGCTGCTGCTAGCCTGCTCACACCTGATGTGCATGAGTACTGTGAGCTCTTTTAAGCCCCAGCTCCCTTCAGCCCAATGTTGGTCATTGTAGCTGTATACCGGTGAGGCCGATCCTTGTTTCCAGTGTTTCCTGAGCTTTTGATACCCTTGTTTCCAGTGTTTCCTGAGCTTTTGATATTCCTTGATTCCTGAGCTATAGTTAATCCTTGTTCCTTGATTCCTGAGCTATAGTTAATCCTTGTTCCTTGATTCCTGAGCTATAGCTATTCCTTGTGCCTGAATTAGCACTGCCTGCAGTGCTACCTTGTTTCCTGAGTTCCTGAGCTATAGCTATTCCTTGTGCCTGAATCAGCACTGCCTGCAGTGCTACCTTGTTTCCTGAGTTCCTGAGCTATAGTTATTCTTTGTTCCTGTTCCTGGGCTTCAGCTATTTCTTGTTCCTGATTTGCACTGCTTGCAGTGCTCTCTTGACTCCTTGTTTCCTGAGCTGTAGCTATTTCCTGTTTCCTTGAACCAGTACTGCCTGCACTGCTACCTTGGCTCCTGGGCTTTAGTAAGTCCCTGTTCCTGACCTGCAGCAGTTTCCCTTGTTCCTGAACTAGCACTGCCTGCAGTGCTATCTTGACTCCTGAGTCTTAGCATTCCTTGTTCCTGACCTGCAGCAGTTTCCCTTCTCCTGAACTAGCACTGCCTGCAGTGCTACCTTGACTCCTGAGCCTTAGCATTCCTTGTTCCTGACCTGCAGCAGTTTCCCTTCTCCTGAACTAGCACTGCCTGCAGTGCTACTTTGACTCCTGAGCTTTTGCTCAATTCTTGTTCCTGCTCCTGCACTGCCTTCTATGCTACTTTGTTTTCTTGATTCCTGAACCTGCACTATTCTAGTATACCCTTGTAGCCTCCCCTTCTGTATATCCTTTTCCAGTCCCTGCCTTTCTTCCCATTTCCTTGGTTCCAGTTCCTAGTTTGCTGTCTTTCTATTTCTGCTGTCTTGCTTCTGTTACCTTGTATGTTTGTTACCTGCTTTCTGCCAAGTGTGCCCTGTGATTTCCTTCCTTTCCTGTTAAGCACTCCTCCTTGCTAGCTCCTTGTCTATTGTGCTTGTGTTTAGTTCTACCCCTTTGCTGTTACTGCCTTGCGTGTTCCTGTTTGATCGCCAGGATCCGTGGGCATAGCTGACTACCTAGGTGATGTTTCTTGTTCACTATGAATATTGTCTTTGAGTTTCTGTTATAACATCACCATAGGTATAAGCTCCACATACCCTGCCTTTGCATACATATCCTATATGTGGGTATTTTCAGTCAGTATCTGTAACAGCAATTGTGGGTGAGGAACTTACTGAGCTTCAGTCTTACCGTGTGGAGTTCCTGAGTGCTTTACCCCACATTCCCTTTATTGTTAATGTTGTATTATATATATGTCTTGCACGTTCGTCCTGGGTGTAGTTAGTCTTAATGCTAAATTGCCTTGTGAGTGGCCTTCCTTTCTGAGTCTTAGCCATCTTGTTCCTTTGTACAGGCTTCCCCTTTGGATCCCTTTTCTCCTCTGTCTTCCTGTGTGATCCTGGGCAGCGCTGTACTCCTCTCTCTGTGTACGTTTTCTACCCCGTTCCCAGTCCTTGCCCAAGTCCCTGACTGTGTTCCCACATAGTCCCGGACAGTCCCTGACAGTCCCCCACTGTCCCTTTAAAGCGTCTGGACACTAATATTGCCACCCCCGCTTTCTTATCCTGTGTAGAGGAATAATATTGGTGGGGGAATGCTCTAGCCTTCATTCTGTGCCAGTTGCGTGCCAGTAAATGCGTTTCCTGCAACAAGCATATGTCCGCCCCAGAGTTTTCTAGGTAAGACAATATTGAGCGGCGCTTATTGGGGCTATTCAGGCCTTTAACGTTTAGGGTGAGGATGGTTAACTTTGATTCTGCCATATCAAGGGGGTATCATCCGGCCGTTCCTCCGCTCGTGGCCTGGAGCTAAAAGATAGAGCCTCACCCTCTCCCCTGTAACCCCACACCTTCCGTTCTCTGTCTCCCCTTGGACACACCAGCTTCCCCCCCACCCCCCCCACTCCCCACCCTAACCCCAACTGTAATGTTCCCCCCCCCCCACAATTGTCCCGAGCCCACTGGAAAAAGGCAGTGTGCCCGTGGTAAAAAGGTTGTCGCAGGGCATCTTGTGGCATGAGTGGCTCCGCAGGGCCCTTCGTCCCCCCGCCCGCCTCTCAAGCCCCAAAAAAGTACACATCTCCGCCCGTTGCCTCAAACATCATCATGGGAGGATGTATCTCGGACCACTGTGGCAAGCGCTTCTCTACGTTCCTGCGCTATGGCTTCTGAGTCGGGACCCCGAGAAGCCCCATTAGATCGCCTTCTCCGCACTGTCTGCCAGCCCGCTGGGGACCGACGCTGACTCGCTAGACTCTCCGTTCCCGGGGAAGGTGGTGGTAACCCCAACAGCTTGCAGGCCTCGGAAAGCGAGCGGATTTGCTGAAGTGCGCCGTTCCACTTGAATATGATGCGGAAGGGATGTCCCCAGGAATATGTCACCCCCTTCTCCCTCAAATGTGCCGTAACGTCTTTAAAGTCTCTCCGTTTCTGTAATGTGCTGGCTGCAAGGTCCTGGTACAAAGTGATGAGGTGGTCCTGGTAGCGGACAGGGTGTTTTAGGCGAGCTTCTCTGACAATGCGCTCCTTCAAGGGGTAATCCGGGAGGAAGGCCAATATATCCGGTGGCAGAGCCCTAGGTCCGCGACGCAGGCCCACCCTGTGGGCTCTGTCTATGCGTATCTCCAGCTCTGGCGGGGCTGCCAGGATCTCGCGGAATAGGCCCTGTAGGTACTGGGTAATGTCCGACCCCTCTGCGTCCGGAGGTGCTCCACGGACGCGGATGTTGTTCCGCCGAGAGCGGTTTTCGAGGTCTTCATTGTGGGCCTGTAGGTCCAGTTGTTGGTCCTGCAGGCGGAGCACCTCCTGCTGCAATTGCGAGACCTCTTCACATTGGACATGTTCCTGATCTTCAATGGCTGCCACCCTGTCGCCCAAGGAGTCTACCTCTCGCCTGAGCTCTCGGACCTCCCCCGCCACCTCGCTTTTCAGAGTCTGGAAATCCTCCCGGAGAGTATTAAATAGGGTCTCTAAGAAGGATTTAGTTATGGGGGCATCAACTTCGTCCGGTTCAGCATTGACCGGGGACTGTTTAGCCAGCATGTCCTTTAAAGTACGTTCCTTCTTGCCTCTTTGCGTGGACATGACCTCCAACAGGCCGCTACCGGGCTGGCCCCTCCAGGAGTGTCCGGCAGGCTGGCCACAGCGTCAAATGAGGTCCCTCCCGAGCCTGCGGCGTCAGCGCGGCGCTCCACAGGCTCTCTGCTGCTGCGGTACTGTGGGAAGCAGCGGGGAGCTCCAGCCCGGACAGGGCTGCTCTGGTTGTCCTACTCCAGCTCCGGACCCCTCCACCAGCCGGGCAACAGATGGAAACAGCGATTGCGGCGGGGCCCCGCTCCTCAGCCCGGGGTAATGGTATCACACCGCCCTCCACAAGGCCCCCCGAGCCTCCCTCTACTCCCGCCGCCTCTCTTCTGAGGTGGCCGACAGCTGCCCTGTGAAGGCGGGGGCCAAGCTCTTAGTGTCCGCCAAGCGTCTCACCTCGCAGAGGCGCCACCGGGGTCGGGGCGGCCTCCCAGGCCGGTCACGCGGCACTCCCCCAGGCCCGCAGTCCACCTCGCTGGGCGCGCCCAGGATCTACCTCCAGATCAGCTCCACCGGGCCCAGGCTTGTAAGTGTGAGCGGGGCTCGTCAGGGAGAAGGCCCAGGTCTCTGCGCCGCCAGTGCTCCCTTCGCTCCGCTGCCCGCCTCTTCAGCAGCACTCAGGCTCCACCACCACTCCGTCAGCTCAGCCCAGGCCGCAAAGATAGACCGAAGTGCTGTCTACAGGGGAGGGCCCCCCCGAAGGCCCGGGGGCCGCCAGACCTCTCTCCGCACTCTCTCCTCCGCTTCAGCAGGTCCCACGAGGGCACGGCAGTCCAGGCCAGCCGAATGCTCTGACTGCAGTCTGCTCCCGCCGCTCAGCCCCCGTCCGCTCGCGGCGCCCCTTACCGCCACTCACGTCCAGCTGAGAACAAGGGGCGTCCGCCGCTGCGTCGTGCTCCGCCGCCCTCTGTGCTCCAGACGCCACCACCGCAGAGAGGGGGGTGAGCGCTCCGGGGCCCGCCGCCGGTCCTTCCACGAACCGCCGCCTTGCCTCGCGGCCGTCGCTCCGTGGTGCGCCGCCGTCTTTCTCCTCTCGGTAGCGGCCTCGTTGCTTGCTCCAGGCCGCTCCCACACCACCTCACCCTCTGGGCCACGGGCGGGTGGGTCTTCCTGTATGCCCGGGGGGCCCCTGGAGCACCGAAGACAGGCGCTCATCCGTCAGCTTGTGCCGCGCCTCCGGTGCCACCCGCTGGAACGGCCGCTCGCGCTGCCCGTCAGAGGCCAGACTCAGCCGCTATCGGGGTCCGGGCGCCATTGCTTTCACTCTCGGCGCTCCGCTGCCTCGCACCGCTCGCAAGGGCCGTACGATCCCCAGCTGCAGTTTCTCCTCTACAAAGCGGCAGACATGCTGGGGAGCAGTTCCTCCACTCCCGACGCTCTTCTTAGGCGGGAGTATTGCGGTCGCAGGGCAATTCGGGCATCGACGAGCGGGGAGACGAAGCAATACACGTCTTACCCGCTCGCCATCTTGGCCACGCCCGTGCTTTGTGCTTTTAAGCACTATTTATACCTAACCATTAAATACTGCATATCTCCGATTCTACTAATTTGATTTTTGTTGTTTTGATGTCAAATAATTTTTTAGAATGTACTCTATTTTTCTAAATTGGTGTGTGTCAGGATCTCACCTGGATTTCTGGAGGAGTGAGCAGACAAAGCAAGGATATGTCCCAATTTAATCAAAAGACAGAGGGCCCAACATCAGTCAAAGCCACTATTGTCCCCCGGAGAAGAGGGGAATGGATAGGGAAACAATACAGCTTCCGTAGTCGGTAACTTCTTGAAGTACATCTGCTATTTGTTAGTTCTTTCCATACTCAATACCTAAAATATAAATGAAGGAAATCATAAAAAGATTACATGCTTTAAGCAGTACTTTTATATGAACCCTGGTATCTGAAATAGCCACCTGGCTATTCTCCTCTTCCGGTTTATGCAGAGTGTGGGTAATGCAATATGACAAAACCTCTAAGAGTAGAAGTGGAGACTTCTAAAATTGATCATGCGCCCTTGTGGGATATAAATGGAATTAATTAGCAGGTGTCATTAATCACTTATACATTTGTGGCCTATGTATTAAAAACATAACATACATAAGCCAACTTCCTACCCACAAGGGCCCAAAACATGAATTGGAGAACTGTCTCCTAGAAAGTAATCAACAAGTCAAACAGCCACAAATATAAATAACTAACATGAAGTTCACAGAAGCATGAGAACCAAAATACAAAGAATATTACAAAACATAAAGATAAAAGCATTACATCATTCTCGAGCCATAAGTGCAGTTTGACCTGGTGAACTAGATTATAGGATACTTGAGTCCCTGTTAATTGTTCAATTAATTGCCCAGATCATAGATGTCCTTCTAATTTTGCCAATACCATTCACTCAATGTGTGAGTATCATATAGTCATCCCAGAAACAAGGACTCAAACAAAGAAGCTGCCTTTCAACAGAATCCAGAAAAGCAAATTAAGTATTTTATGCGCACGCAGCGCATTACCCAACAGATGAAGCTTCTCACGGTTTTGCTTTCTTTTATCTTTTGCAGGTTGGATGCGGAACACTCTCCGATACGGACCCGCTACCGAGCAGAAGCCGCAAAGAAAGTTGGACGGATGCTGCAGAGGACGCAGAAGACTCCTGCAACGCTGAAGAAGCGCGGAGAGACATAATGCTAAGGTATTGCAACAAGAAGTTGCAAACCGACGTTCTTTACTAGAATGGCAAGCAACTTTCTCATGTGCTGCACGCGGCATTATAGCTC
This sequence comes from Calotriton arnoldi, assembly GCA_963921515.1. Taxonomy (NCBI): domain Eukaryota; kingdom Metazoa; phylum Chordata; class Amphibia; order Caudata; family Salamandridae; genus Calotriton; species Calotriton arnoldi. The sequence goes on from CAWUFW010003074.1 coordinate 952,515, forward strand.
CACTCTCAACATGGCTGCGAGCCCTGCTGCCGTACATGAGACAAGCCCGACAGCGTATGATTTTTCTTGTGTTGTGTTTTCACTTTATTACTGCTGGTGTGCTACACATTGCCTATGTGTTAAGCCTGACTGATTTTGTGCCAAGCTATCAGAGGGTTAAACACAGGTTAATTTACTGACTTTAGTGGTTCACCTTGACAGGGATTGTGGCCGTTACTTGAGCAGGGTTTTACCCCCCTCAGCCAACAACCCAATTTCTCACAGGCCTGGTTTTTAGTTTGGCGGATAGATTAAACACCGTCGCCATGGCGGAGTACTTTACAAATTTACAGATCTCTGCCAGCCAAGTGGACATCTCTTGCATGTCCAGGACCCGCCGTCACAGCAGTTCCAGTAAAAGCATTGGAAGTTTGAACATGACGGAACCGTACGTCACAATTTAAACTTTTCTTTTTTAATTTCGAAAAACAAAATCTCAAAGCAGGAATTTGTTTTTGAAATAAAAAAAGCAATGACCCCCTCGCCAGTAATCTCCACCGTCGACATACTGAAGCTTCAGTCGGCTCTAAATGAGGGGGGCAGTACTTCAGTTTGACGGACAGAGTGCTTCGTCAACGTTACAACGGACTACCCTACTGCCAAACTCTAAATCGGCCTCTAGTTCACTAACAGCACTGTCATCAGGGCAGGGGCAGGAGGCATAATCTGACCAGGAATGTGCAGAGTTAGGTTTCGGAATAAGGAATCCAGTCTATGAGTGCGCCCCTTTCTGTGTAGTGCTCGCTGACCTGAGTATTCAGAGTGACCGCTGGGCGGGGATCTTGGGTGTGCAGGACTGCAGCTCACACCCACTTGGTGTCGGGCCTTGACCCAACGAGGAACTCTCTCTGCACAGGCGATACTTTCTCAGGCACAGGCAGCAGTCACAGACCTAGTAAGCAGTGGCCAAGACTAGTCTTTACATTCTTCCATTTCTGCAGCACACAAGCAGTACGCTTCTCTCAGAGTGCTGCAATGCCCAGAGACAGCTGCTGCTGTTTTTATCTCGCCTTGTTGCCATGCCTGTCTGGCAGCCCTGCATATATACAGAATCCTGGTGCCAGGTGGCCACGAGGCTGGACAGCGCCGTCATCTGGAGGGTGGGCAAACAGATGACCCCAACAGTATCTGGCAGTGCCAGTCATCCGTTCTCTCAACTCCAGCCCACTCATCACCACACACTATGATTTCAATAATTATGGGACCACATGGTGCCACCATGTCCTTCCCTTGTAGAGCATCAATAGAGGTGACAGCAGGAGGTTACTGCGCCAGTGCCATGTGACCCAATCAAAGGCTGCCTGGTGCCTGGGCCAGATCCACTCCTGCCGAGACACGAGGTGAGAGAGGAGGCTAACAAGGGGCTTGAGCTGCGGCAACCCTGCCCTTCTCCTGTAGTCCAAATGCTTTCCTGACACTGTTACAATGTATAGTGCTGTTGTGTGAACAGCTGGCAGGCAGCACCGTGCACCACACAGACGGACATTAACAGTGTTCAGGGGAGATGAGGCCCAGCCAGAGAAGCCGAGCGGGCACTGGTCTATGTTTTATCCCTTTGATGGGCAAGCACAGCCATGGCTGCCACAATGCCATGCCCATGCTGCCAGGTGGAGAGGCACAAGGGGTGGGGGGGGGAGGGGTGGGAGGGGAGAGGGGCTGCTTACCAGGAAAGTATTCTTCCAAGCAAGATAGTGTAAAGGAGCTTTGTGAATAGGGAAATTGGCCCTTTGGCTTCAAGTGGGCTATCTTCAGTTATAGAAATGAGAATATCTACCACTTGAGCGGAATGCCACTTTAATAATGACTTGAGGAAGTCACTGATCACGGCAACCCTGAGAAAAACATGTTTGTGAAGAACATTTCTGTAAGCAGTAATAGCCTCATGGTGTACCTATATGGAGAACAGCAGTCCTCCTTGGCCCAAGAAAAGAAGATATGGGAGTAACACTGTACTTGATGGGAGAGAAATACTTGTGAATGTACCAAAAACAGAAACTCTTCCCCTTGAACAAGGAGGACACCCTGTGGATGAAAGCATGACTCCCGTTAGACTCTGTCGCTTCAAGGGAGATTCAGATGTCCATGTTGTATGAGTTCAGAAGCCTAGAAGCCAAGTTCATCTCTGGAATGTTGAGGTTATGGATCTGTCCCAGGTGCTTGTAAAGTGACCCCATCTGCATAGGTCAGCCTTCTATGTGGTTGTGCTGATAGGTGGAGAAGGTTGGTAATCTGCAGGATCACTCTGGAGCTATCAGGGCCACCCTGACTGTGGAGCATGTTGGTTTGATGATGAGTGTCAGTGTCAGTGGTATTGGTGGAAACATGTAAAAAGAAATCCCTGTCCTGTCGATCACAAGGACATTCATCTTCTTTCATGGTTAGTCTTACCTGGAGGCAAAGTCTGGGCTTTTCTGTGTGCTCAAATAAATCTCTCTGTGGGAAACCTCCCTCCATGTGCATCAGTTTGTCTTGTAACACTAATTTATGGTTTTCCTGCAACATTCAACTGAGTGAGTCCCGTTATGCAATCGGAACACCTAGGAGGTGAACCGAGGAGATCTGCAGAGTCATTCGCAGACCATCTGCAGGTTGAGAGGCAGGACTCGACTATGCGTTCAACCAGCAAACTGTTATTGTATCGTCCATCGGAACAAGTAGAGTTGGTCATAAACATTGGCAGGAGGATTCTCTAAAAAGCCAGACTCACTGCTCTGAACTCCAAAAGGGTGATATGGGATGGCGTTGTCAAGATGCACTAACCTTGCAATCCAGATCCATCGGGAGAGGGGGTGAGCTTCCAGACTTGTCTGAAACCACTGCCAGTCTTACACTCACAACATACAGGTTAGAAGTGGACCCAGAGAAAGGGGGTTTAGGAGAGAGAAACCGAGACTTATGATATTGTCACACTGCCTGGCTGCACAGTTGGGCTTGATTAGCACTGCAGGAACGTTGATATCTAAAGACAAGAGAAGACGTTTAGTATGGCTTTGATAACAACTTGGACACCTAACTTCAAGTATTGTGTTTAACAAGCTCTGTATTTGCCACAGTTTATTTTGGAATGAAGGTTGATATTTTTCCTGAGCTGAAATACAATGAAACTGTGAACAACACTGATGTTTGCTGAAGATGACTCCATTCAATGTTGTGTGATTACACTCCATTTATGATTATATTCAATGTAACAGGATGATAACTGGAATATGAAAAGCATTCTTAGCCTATGGTTCACCCAGGCACTCCACAATCACATGGCTTTTCTGAACAATACCTTAATGCTGTACTTGCAACACACTGATTAGTAATCTCTGAAAAACATGATTCCACTAACTTATAGAAGGAATGCAGTTACTTTTGAGTTCTAATTCGAATGGACGACTTCTTGTAAAACAGAGCTTTTCATCCAAACTGAAGACCTCCTATTGAAAACTAACAAAGTGCAAATATGAGTGTGTTTTCCTATGGACGACTGCTTATACAAATTATCAAAGTACAAGCATGAGTTTGTATTCCTAATAGAAGACTCCTTTTGAAAATGAACGAAGTGCAAAATATGAGTTTGTAATCCTACGTATGACTCCTTGTAGAAATAAATAAATACAAATCTTTATCTGTATGTGAGTGTGGTACCAGAATGCTTCTCTGATTTCAAAGATGTCAGAATAACAGGTTTTGGGGATTTTAACTTCCAAAACCCAGGGTCCCGGTTGCTGCAATTGTGTAACACGGTTGCCTAGCAAGGATGCTATGGACCACAAGAAACTTATACTTCAGGCATTCAAGCAGGCCGCCACCATTTGCAATTCTTCTGAGAGTCCTATGGCTGGTGGGAACAAGTCCAGGGACTAGGGGGTTAGGAGGGATATGAAGTAGGTGACCAGACCTTCAGTGGTGTCTTCGATGTAGAATAAGTAAAGCCTCACAGCTGGACGACAGTGGGGTTAGTCCATCTGGGGTCTAGCTACAGGAGCCCCTTCTGAGTTTGTGTCGCGTTCTGGTAGGCACAGTACTCGGAGGTAGGCCAGACAAGAGAGCTCCTGAAAGTTTCTTGACAAGAATTGGATAAACAGGCCCCAGATTTTGGCAAATTGCAAGAAGTTGTTGTGTAGGGAAGCTGTCAGTTTATCCATGCCAAGAAGGTTCCACAGTTTAAGTGTCCAGTCTGTTCGTGTTCGTGTAGTGTCCGTGGCCCATTTGGATAGGATCACTTGCTTGGCCGCGCCTAACGCTAATATGATGGCTTTACTTCTGTGGGAGCAGAGGGGATAGGTTAAGGCAAGACCCAGAAGGATGCAGCTGGTTGGGCCGGGTATATCTGTGTTGTACATCTCATTAACATCAGTGAGTACCTGCTCCCAGTATCGTTTGAGCTTGGGACATGCCAAAGAAGGTGGGTCAGTGTGCCTGCCTCGCTGCCGTGACGCTGGCATCCGTCCTCCTCGTTAGGGTTCCATTGCGCCAGCCTAGCCGGCATGTGATACCAATAGTGAATCACTTTGAGAATCATTTCTTTGCCGGCCACGCTCAAGGCGGAAATGCGAGTTTTATATTGTATATCAGCTCATTCCCTGGCGGTGAAAGTTCATTCGAGCTCAGACTCCCACCTCCGCTGCCTGGGGATTTGCTTGTGTTTGTGGGTTTATTCAAGAAGGTGTAAATGTTTGAAAGGAGGCGTTTGTAATTAGTGCGGGTAATGAGCCACTTCGAAAGTAGTGAGTGGTGTGCTTGCATGCGGACGCTCCTGGGGCATGGGTAACCGAGTGTCTGATCGCAGAGTAGTGCCATTAATTGTTCTCTGGCTGGTATGCCATAGTTTTCTCGTATTTGTATGAAATCCATGAGGCCTTCCTCATCGAAGAGATCTCCTATCCTTTTGCAGATGGCCTCCTGGCAAGGAAGTAAGGGTGCGCCCTGCGCAACGGGTGGGAAGGCTGGATTACCTTTAATGGGTGTGTATGGAGAGATGAGTGTGGAGAGGTTTTTTGCTGAATTAACCCTGTCCCAGGTTCCAACTGTCGCCCGTATGTCTGGCGATACCTATACTCCTGGGGGGTTGAGGGGAGAATGGAGGGGGGCGGTTGGAAATCCATGGAATTGTCCATATATGAATCCCAGCGATGGCCTGGTCGATAAAGTACCAGTGCTTTTCAGTGAGGGTTGACCCCATTCCACCAGGTAGCATAACTGGGCTGCCTGGTAATAGTGGACTAGGTGGGGTATACCTAGACCACCCTCCACCACCGGAAGGAAGGCCCGCCTCCTAGCAAGCCGTGGTTTCTTACCCTCTGTATGCCTCTATGAGCTGTTGCACTTTCCCTTGGAGCTAACGTGGGGGTTGTAGTGGAAGGGTCTGCAATACATATAGGATCCTTGAGAGAAGGGTCATTTTTATTGCATCAATTCTACCCCCCCATTAAATGCTCCTGTGCCGCCAGTTCCTAAGGTTGATGTATGCCATGGCCAGCAGGTCTGTGTAGTTGCATTCCGCCATCTTTTCCAATGTAGGGCATATTTTTAGTACACCTAATCTCACGTTCCTCAGTACTTGTTGGAGGAAGGCTCAGTGTACTCGGTCAAATGCCTTTTCAGCATCAATCCACATGAGTAATGCCGGGGTCTGAGATCGAGATACTTTATCAATAAGATGCATCAGTTGTTTGGTGTTGTTGCTAAAGTTCCATTCTGGGAAAAATCCTGCCTGATCGGGGTCAATTAAGCCCTGCATATATGGGTTGAGGCGCGCTGCAAATATGCCTGTGAAAAGTTTGGCATCTACATTCAGGAGGGATACAGGGCGGTAGGAGGAACACTGGGTGGGGTACTTCCCTGGCTTAGGGATCACCGTGATGATTGCTTCCCTCATAGAGTCTGTGAGGGAACCAGTGTCCCCACAGGAGTTGTAAAGGCGGGCCAGAATGGGTGCCAACTGCCGGGCGGGATTGCATCTTGGCACGGTGCCATGTCCAATTGGAGGCGGGCTATGGCTGAGAGGACCTCTCTCGAATGTCCTTTTCCAATAAGAGCGCCTCCTTGTCGGGCAGACATGTGGGGTGTACCACGGCTAAGTAAGTCGCAGCGCTCTCTGAACTGAGCTCAACCGCCGAGTACAGGGCAGCGTAGAAGCGCTCGAATGCCTGCGCTATGCCCATCTCATTTCGCGTAGACTGTCCTACAGGCCTTTGAATTTCAGCTATCCTGCGTCTATTTGTCTGGACCTTCAGATAATGTGCAAACAGATGCCCCAGTTTGTTACCTCCGGCATAGTATCTTTGCTTAGTGTAGAGGAGTGCATACTCTGTTGTGCCCAGATCTAATGCTTTGAGTTGCTTTCTGGGTATCGCCAATTGCCTCCTGACTATATGGAAACCTGTGCGCTTATGGGCCTCCTCTTATTCCCTCATCTGGCTTATTCCTTCTGGACCCATTTATCTTCGCCGTGATGGCTATCAAGGAGCCTCTGAGGACCGCTATCAGCATTTCCAACAGAAGTGCCTGGGAGGTTTCTGGGAGGTCGTTGGTGCTTAACGTGCAATTGATTTCTTGTTTGGTGGTGTCATAGGCTAACAGTTGGTGGTTGAGGCGCCACTGCCATTGTACCCCCGGAAGTCAGGGGTGTGTGTTGCTGGATGGGTAATAAGATTTCGATTTCTAGCACTCAGCCACGTGGGCGTTAGGATGAGTCATTGTCCTGGGTAATTTCTTGGTTCTGGAGCCAGTAGAGAAGTGCTGATCGCTTGTGAAGACCTACAGCAGCTGAAGGCTTGTGTACATGGTGTTTGGGCATGTTTCACCAGTGGAGTGGGATGGGGAGACCCGCAACAAGCTCGTCATTCACTCACCCCATGGGAATATTTCAGACCCAGGATCACGCTTGTCTCCTCCATAGTGCGGACCATGTATGTGCCATTGTTCCATACAAAGATCAGGCGGAAGGTGTGCCCTCACCTGTATTGGACTCCTTTCTTCCACAGGAAGGCCATGGCATTCCTGAGGGATCGGCAGCGTTGTAGTGTGATAAGTCTTAATAGAGCCACGCTTTTATTCCTTCAAACACAATTGGCTTCCGGTCGCGTACCGCCGACATGATGGCATCTTTCTGCTGGTAGAAGTGGGGGCAAGCCAAGATGTCTTGCGGCTTGCCTGGCACAGGTGACGGTCTTCCAGCTGTGTGTGTATGGTCCAGGACGATTTTCTTCTCCACAAGATCCGGCAAAATGTGCCTGAAGAGACGGCTGATGTAGCTTTCAAGATTGCCAGAGTCAGCATTGAGAGGGACGCCCTTGATTTGGATGTTGGAACGGCGGGAACTATATTCAAGGTCTTCTAAGTGAAGTTGCAGGTCCACACTCCGATCCCACAGCTCCTGGAGTTCCCTCCTGTGGATATCAATTTCTTCCTCTCTGGCATCATTGGTTTGTTTCAGCGTGGCCACTTGCTGGCTTATGTCCATGATGTCTCTTTTAAGTTCTTTGTCGTTCACAGCGACTTCTTCCCGCAGTGCTACTATGTCACTGCGGAGGATCTAAAAAGGGACTCCATGAAAGCATGGGTAATTGGATCGCCTCTCGTCAGGTTGTGCCTCGAGGGAGGAGTGCGGCTTAGGGGAGGTCTCCCGGCTGTGGTCAAGCTGTTTTGCGGGTGGCTTGGTGAGCATGTCCTTTAACGTGTTGTCTTTCTTGGACTAGTGTGATGCCATTGTGTAACCAGGGTTTGTAGCGCCGCACATTAGAGGCGGGTCGGCAGGAAATGCACCACCCACTCTTGCTGGGCCAGCGCCATCTGCGAAGGAGGGATGCGTGGCCCATGTCTTGGGTGTCACTTGCGCCTTTTCTCTGGAACTCAGAGGGGGAGGCACTGCTCCGCTGCCTAGGACATGGTAGTTATGGGCTCCTCAGTCAGCTGCTCCCCAGGTATTGATCCGCGAACGGTGCAGCCCATATGCTGGGTGTCTCTCGCTGGGTTCTTGTCCCTCCCCTAGTGGGGAACCCCCATCCACCGCCAGCCAAACCCCAGCGCGATGACAATAGCGGTGTCCGTCGTAGTCGTGCCCCAACACTCACCCCTCTGCATGGCCTTACAGCGGTGCCTGGGGGTCGTGGGAGGGCTCATCCTTATGGCTGACCGGAAGTGTTAGAAAACCATCCAAAAGGGCCCAGGTCCTTAGTACCAGCTGCGTAATAGATGTGGGGGCACCAGCTTGGTATCAGGGCTCTGTTGACACTAGCTTGGTATCAGGCTGAGGAGCGGGGGTGAGTTGAAGAAGAGGCTTCCATCTGCCTCTCGATGTGGTTTTGGATGCAAGGCTCCCTCAGGAGTGTGGTTTGTCTAGGGACCAGCGTCCAGTGCCTCCAAAAGTGCGCTATAAGGGTGTCTGGGTTAAGGCGCTGGGGCGTTAGACCCCCAATGAGGGTCACATGGTGGGGCTATTGCTGCAGGGGGCCACCCAGCTTGCACACTTCCAGCCTCTTCGTTGCCTCAGCAGTCGCCTCCAGGTGGGACCGGCTGTCCGCAAACAGCTAGGCAGTCGCCATCTTTGGGCCCGTGGTATTGCTGTGGAGGTGCTACCCGTCTCCCCTGGAGAATAGAGTCCATGCAGGGTGTATACACACTCCCATGTAGGGGCTCAGGGGGAGGTTATTGTGAAGGGCCCCTCACTTGCCGTCACAGGTTGGGCATGCCTCCATTCCCTGAGGTGCTGCAGTTGTAGCCTCTGAGCAGTCAGAGAAGCCGCGCTTGGCTATCCTGCTGCCATTTTGGACTGTGCGCTGGGCCCAAAGGTATCACCGTGTCGGCGTTCTGGGCCTCCCAGCCGGACGAGAGGCCGCACGAGGTATCCCCTGGCACCATAGATGCTTCAGCTGACTGAATCCGGCTGCGGCACAATGATTTGTGCTCCGGGACTGCTGTCTGGCAGGAGGCGGGGCTCAATGAGATCACTCCAGCATGTCCACCATCTTGGACACGCCCCCGGGTAGACTTCTTTAGTGGAATCACCAGTGGAGGTGCCTTGAACCTGAGAGAATGGCTGTTTTGCACCATACGCAGAAGCTATCTGTTTTTCTGTGATCTCTTACCACTTTCTTAGATGTTTTTTGATTCTTCCCCCAACTGGAATGACAGACGGAGAAGTGTAAGAAAGGAGTCACTGGTTGCCTACTGTCAGAGCTTTTCCTGCACTGGCAGATAATTGGCAGTTGCTTTTCCCTCTTAATGGCCTTTGCTGTATCTGCGAAGAAAATAGTGGCAATCAGAAAGTCAATGTTGAAGCTTTTCATATTCCTTCTTCTCTTAGCTCACTGTCTTAAGGGTCTGCATTTTGAACTTCATCAACCGCATCTCCTTCTTTGGCATGAGTGTGAAATAATTTGTTATTAGAGAAAGGAAAGTTCAGAATCCTTTGCTGTGCTTCTTTCTTACGGACTTTTGGATGACGTTAAGAAAAGTACCACATGGTGAATCCATAAGAGTAGTTGTGAACAGCTAAGTTTGAGACGTCTGCTGCACAACTGAATATCGGCTTTAGTACCAATCCTTCACTTATTGTTTTCTTAAAATCTCCCTTCTGTTCTTGGGGGGAATTCAGCAAAAAGTTAGACAAAGTCTCACAAACATCTATCATATTTGCCACGCAATACTGTTTCATCACTATGGTGACTTTTCCACACATCTTCTTGGCAAACAATGCCAGTGGCTTACTCTGCTTGCCTGGAGTGGCTGTTGAAGATGGGACTGATGTGTGACTCTTCCTCTCGGAAGAAATCCAGAATCTGGATGTGACCAAAACGGAAGAAGAGGGTCTAGCAGTCTGTACTTCTGCTGCTATGTCAGTGTAGCCTTCTTAAAAGCAGGTGCCATTGAGGGTTCCATGGCTGGTCGTAGCAAGCCTCAAACAGAAGGTAGCAAATAAAGATGAAGAGCAGTGATTTAAATTATTAAATATAACCAACATCATCACTGGAGGAGTAGATATTAACATGTTCAAATCCATTGCACCTCCAGCCAAGACTTCCTCAATAGGATCAATATCATCAAAAGATGATTTGTGGACGGAGATGACTTTGCCAGTGTAGGAGACCAACACCTTCTCACTAAGAGAAGGATGATGAAGACGCTGCCATAGTGGTCTCAGGCGCATTAGCGTTTCTACTGTTGTTTCTAAAATAGCGAGAATGATGTCTTGAACAAGACCTGCAGGGAGTTTATGATCTCATGCTGTGAGTTATGCTCCTTCTGGGAGTAATTTTCACCAGAGTAGCAAGCACATGACTTGTTTGTCTTTGAGAAGATTGGACCAGCTGTTGGAACAGAGGTGAAGGAACTGTAGACAGTGCATAAGCTGGAGAGGTAGTCGCCAGAGGGAGAACTTATTGCATGGATAGCTGCAAACCTGTCTGTAGCACAGGCGAAGGAGAGTCAAGTATTTGGATTTCTGGTCTCACTTCTCTGGTTGTGAAGTACGCTCTAGAGTACTCCAATCAGAGGTGTTGGGGATTATTCTGGACTTGTTTCTCAATCCACTCAGCTAACAAGTGGTGAGAAGTACTCTACGTCAAATAGTGGTTTAACTTTGAAATATTGATTAATGTTGAATGGCACGATTTCTTCACCATAAAATTGCACCTGACAGCAGCACCAACGCTGACAGCTCGCAAATTGCAGTTCTACCTGTCTTTGGCATCATGTATCTCGATGTAAAACAGAAGCATTTATTTTAAAGAGATCTCCTTTTGGCTCTATCTCTCGAGGTGTCCTCAGAGACACTGCTGTAAGGTCTGTTAGAAGGAGCCGCCTCTCCTTGTGCTCTTGGCATCACCAAAGCATCTCCTGGGCATTTGTGAAGGTCTTCTTGCTTGCCCTGCCCTGCAGAGTTCTCTTGGATGAAGTGACATAGTTTGGACATTCTTCTGCAGACAGGCACAAAATGGAAAGGTCATGTGGATCTTTCTTTGCCTTTTTCCTGCTGCATAAGAAACATTTCACAAAAAGCACTTTATTTGTGAAAATTGAAAAATATTTCACTATTCTAACGAAAGAAGAACCAAAAAAGGCTAACTACTGTGCTCCAGGATCATGTTCACAGGAGCAAAAAAAATACCTGAGTCAATGGCCACTGACTATAATGGGATACTGGTGGTTGCTTCCGTAGAGAAGCAATGACACTTTTTTCAGCCTCTGAAGGATGCAGTTTATCTAGCTATATGCAAATATTTTTTTCTTTTTTCCTTGAAAAAAGGTTTGTGACAGAGGTTTAGTCTCTTATTATAAACTAGTGACTTAAAAAAAAAATGAAGCTTGTTTTCTGTAAAGGAAAATGTAGGAAATTATATTTGTTGCAGTACGCACCCCTCACCTTTTTGCCTAGTATATGGTGCAACTTTGACTGAAAGTGTACTGGGTTCCTGCTAACCAGGTCCTCAGTATCAGTGTTCTTTCCCTAAAACTGTATGATTGTTCCACAATTGGCACCTCTTTAGGATCCCTATAAGTCCCTAGTAAGTGGTACCCCTAGTACCAAGGGCCTTGGAACTAAAGAGGGTCCCTAAGGGCTGCAGCACGAATTGTGCCACCCTAAGGGACCCCTCACCAAGCTCATGCAAACTGCCATTGCAGCCTGCATGTTTTGGTGCAGAGAAAACAGAAGAGCCAACATGGCACACATCCCTGTGTGCCATGCCTGCCAGCACTACATGTGGTATAGGCAAGTCACCCCTACGGCAGGCCTTACAGCCCTAAGGCAGGGTGCACTATATCCATGTGAGGGCATATCTACGAGAGTGGATATGTCCCGGTGATATTGAAATTAACCCTTAGATATTACCAGGGCACAGGGAAGCCATAACGAGTACATGGGCTGGACACTTGTCATTACGAGTTCCCCAGTTACATGATGGCTTCACTGTACCCCAAGGTGTTTGGTACCAAACACCTCGTCTTAATAAACCCACACTGATGACAGTGTTGGATTTATTAAGAAATGCACCCAGAAGGCACCTTAGAAGTGCCCCCTGAAAACCTATCGACTAATAGTGTGTTGACTCACTGGTCTCAACAAGCCAGCCACCATTGACAGATTTCTGACCTCCTGAGGTGAGAGCCTTCTCTCTCGGAGGTCAGGAACAAAGCCTGCTCTGGGCGGAGGTGTTCACACCTCCAAGCAGAATGGGCATTCCAGAGAGGGAAGTTTCAAAGGCCCTGCCGCCTTTGTTATGCGATCCCGGCCTCTCCATATAGTGGCGGTGCCCACCCCCTGTCCTGACCCCACTTTTGGTGAAAAGACAGCCGGGAAAAATTAGTAAGACTAGGATGTGTGCCCACATTTAGCCAGCACCACACGGAGGGCGGGCCAGCTGATGTGGACCCCACTTTTCAGATTCCTCCATGTTGTTTTGGACGGAATTAGCATTCTAGAGTCAGGGTTATGCCCATTTCCCACAGGAAGTGGTCATATAGAGGGTGTAGATACCCTAAAGGTAGGTAGCCCATTGGCTAGTACCTGTCACTCCCCATAAACACCTCTAAATTGAGTATTTCTGTGGCACCCCTGAACCCAAGAACTCATATTTGACACATCAACAGAAGAAGGACGAAGAAGAGTCACTCTCTGGCAAGAACTGCAGCAGAACTTTGGACTTTTGCGCGAAACCCTGCCGTCCTCAGCCCTGTCTCGACAATCACAACAGTGCGACTCATCCAGCGAGCTGGACAACTACCAAAAGCCTTGGGTAGCCTGCTAGCACTTCAAAAACCACCAACAGTCTCCCTTGGAGTAGAGGAGCTACTCTTCTGCAGTCCGCGGGTACCAACAAGCAGAGTCCGGTCCACCGCCTTGCAGCTCCCTGCTCCGACCGTTGCCGCAGATGACCAGGAGAAGGTACTCATGGTCTGGGAGGTCAGATCTGTCTCTCCACCGAGTGTGAAGATACCAGGACCAACCATAGCCCTTGAGCACCAATCCCCAGGGTACCGGACGCAAAATTGAAGGGAGCAACCCAAGCATATTATACTCTTCCCCACAATCTTAGAGGAGTGAATATTTATCTGGAAAGTACGCTACAAAATAAGACATATGGCCTGTAGCATAACCTCACCTCCTGAGCAGGTAAGTCAATTGAATAGAATGAATTCCTAGTTTAAAACAGGATACTGACTGAGGATGACAATGCCACCAAACTAGTATTGGATATAGGAATCATTGGAATCCTAGGTAGACACAGGTGCAATCATAACTATTATTACAGATGACAAATTTGCCTGAATGTCCAAGGGAATAGTGTGATTGGGCACAGGTGCTTGAATGCTCAAAACCAATGTGATTATATATACTGATGCATACCATTGCCATTTAAAGGTTACCTTGTCACCTCATGGATGTTGTGGAGTATTTAACATTTACACTGTCGAAGCAACAGCAGATGTGGGTTCCTTGACAAATCGAAACAAGCCCACTGCAAGTACTATGCTGTCTTACCTCACATTGCTCTCTCATCTTACAAGCACCCGCACCCAATGAGTGCAACATTCAGAGGGTCTCTTAAGTTATTCAAAGGACTGGTAAAGCTAAAGGACAGACAAATAAAACTACAAATTGTTGAATCAGTTAAACACATGACTTGGAATTTCTGTGGGATCCAATTGAACATACAGTGACAATGTAGAAGCAGAAACTTGCTGCAACAAGACATAGTTGAATCTTTCATATAGAAAGCTCTAGGTGCTCAAACAGTCCCAGAACCCAAAGGAAAGTTTGAGGTAACTATAGGGTTGTAGCAGCTGTGTCTGTGTGATAACCTGCTCCTCATTTTATTGTGACAGTAGAACCAGTATGCATTGTTGTGTCGGAGACTTGTGTCATGATTCACGTGTGAAATGCTCTGCATGATTTTGGCATGATGCTCCCCAACAGTGTACAAAACTCTGCTCTCTGACAGCGATCTACCCAAAGTGTTATTGCTACTGGGTGAGTGACGACTGCCTTATGACCAGCCATGAAACTAGCAACGATTGGTGGCAACTAATTACAGTAGTAGTAGGGCACAAGCCTTTTTTAGCTGACACCCACGGAGAGGCCTACTGACTCTCCCTAGTATTATGTTGGGGCCTCTTTATAGGAGTGCTTTGGTACAAGAGGTAAGGTACTCATGATTCCCACCTCCAGTTGTATATAGCCCCTAGGTTAGGAGGGTGCTCCATGGTGTTTCGTGTTAGATAACACAGATGTTCCCCCTGCCCCTACAGTTTATCCTGTACTGCTTCTCAGATTCCCTCAGAAATGGTTGCCACAGAGATAAGGAACATTGATAGGAAATGCACTTTATCCTGATTGGTTCCATTCATATGTTTGGGGCTAGCTTTTCATTTTATTTGACTGCTGAATTTGGGCAAACTGTACCAGAAGTGGTTATGAGCTGACCTGTGCAGAATATCTAGTGTTTCTTGTGAAGATGCTCTGAGGACCTGTGTATAGGAAGGGGAAGAACAGATACAGAATTCTTGGCTGTCTCCATTAGAGAGGTTAAGGCAATATCTCCAGTACCAAGTAGAAGATATGAGCTCCTGAACTCTACTGAAGAATGGGCTCGACTGCTTAAGGCACTAAGAACCTGTCATGCACCACCACAGCCTGGGATCTTCATGTGTGTGTGTTAGGGCTTTTTTCAATAACACATACATGTTACATTCAAATCCGGCTTAATTGTATGACAAACATGAGATGCACTAACTCTTTAGAGTGTGTACATGCAAGGCTTAGGGCCTAAGAACTATGGGCCTGATTTAGATCTTGCCGGATCTGGGTCCGCCGTCACTTTTATGTCGGCTTCTCCACCCACCTACTAGGCTGCCTGCCTGCTCTATTTAGATGTTGGTGGGTCTATGGAAGATAGTCCATCAAGTCCCGCCGACTCTACATAATTTTCCTCCCACTTCGGCGACTTCATAGACAAAAGCGACTGTCGGAGGGAGTTCAGCCCATTTTTCTGCCGGGCCAATTAAGATATGTCTTCCTGTCGACGTAACTGTGGTGGTTAAACCTCCACACCTGAGTTGGAGGGTTCGAAGGGATATAAGGTAGAAACTCACCTTTTTCTCTTTTTCCACTTCCTTTTCCACCATGAACCCGATCAGCCAAGTTCTCCCTTTGCTGCTGATACTTGACCACGAAGCAAATCGTCACCGAAATCAAACTTGTTTACTTTTGGATTGTCTGTGTACATTTGCTCTGGACTCGTGCATTTTTCAATTTCCCTTACAAGCAATTTATTTACTAATGTCTAATGCATATGTATGTAATGTTGTTTCAGAAATTTAAAGAAACACCCCTGTATTAATTTTTTTTCCAATTTGGTGCAAACTTCCTTCATGATAATGGACACTTACACAAAATGTGACATTAATTAAAATTCATAATGTGTTCATACAGGTGTGTTCAAATAATTTTCGTAAACTATCAAATTATAAACATATGCATTATAAATGTTTTGAATAATTTTAATTTAATAAAATTTAGTAATTGCATTAGACAAGGTAAAACGTTTATTTAAAAATAAATGTAAAATCGATGTTAGTTCTAAACCTAAATCATTTAATTTATTTATCAATGTAACATTTCCCCTTGTCTAGTGCATTTTCTGTATTAATTAAATTTGAATTTCTGTTTCTTTTTCTTGGGTGTAATGCATATGTGTTTATTTTTTAACTAATTAAGGTAAAATAAACACACTTGTATTGACACTTAAAAATAAAAATGTCAATGTATTATTTTGGTGTAAATGTCCTATCATAATGAATGCTTGCACCAAAATTTTAATGTCCATTACAAATTTTATATTACTAATGTTTGGACTACACAAATACTTCATTTAACAAAACTTCTGTATTTCCTGTCATAAAGCAGGGGCGGTGCGTCCATTGGGGCGTAGCCCCCCCGCAGCTCCCTCGGCGTCTTTGAACCTAAGTAAACTGAATCAGTTTACTTAAGTTCAAAGACGCCGAGGAGAACTGACAATCATGTCAGTCAGCATGACGTCGGACCGCCCACCCCCTTCAGAGTCTGAAGGGGTGGGCGGTCCTGCGTCATGTTGACTGACATGATTGTCAGAGGGACCAGGGGCAGCAGGCAGCACTGCAGCACAAGTGCGCATGAGTGGGGAAGGGCAGCGAATTTTCGCGCCGTGCCCAGTCATGCGCACTTGTGTTTGCACTGGCTTGCGCATGCCCATTAGGAGAGCGAGGGTTGAGCAAAGGCTCAAACCTCGGTCTCCTAATGGGCAGGCGGGCGAGAGGTAACCGTGCCCTAAGCCAATCCTGGCGCTGCCAGCAGCGCCAGGATTGGCTGAGAGGGGCTATAGGCGCACACGGAGTCGGACCCGAGGCGGCGCGGACGGCGGACCTGCTCAGGTAGGATTTTCTTGTTTTCTTTCAAAACTCCCCCGGGCCACTCGCCCCCCCACCTCCCCTCGCGCGCGAGCCGCGGTCACTCTACCCAGCTGTAAAATACACCTTACACATACAGCCGACACTTATCTGCATATAACAAATGCACAGTCACACACTCGCCACTAAACTAACCCTCACTATGTGGTCAGAAAAATAGTGAAAACATTATTTTAACAAACCGTTATCCTGGCCACTACACCCTTTCCCTGGTTATAAATTAGACCAAAATAGTTATAGGATGTTCTGCTTAGCCAATTGATGCATCACCGAGCGCTTTGAGACATCACATTGTCAATGATCAAGGAGTGCGTGTATTTTGTAAATTAGCCATCGTCACGCGCAAACCACTCACAGAAGAATATAACATATTTAGAAGGTTTTCGTGATGGCGGAGCTGAAGCCTTAAGGTGCGAGCACTACAGAGCCAACGGTCACACTTCTGTGCCAAACAACAAGGGTATAGTTGTCGGCGATGCAGCACGTGCAGTGGCACCGGGACCCTGAACCCTAATTGTTGTTTTATTTCACTACCCAAATGCCAGTGAAGTCCATTTGCCTTGCTTTCCCTGGGGCCCATGGAACCTACGCTACGTCACTGAAAGAGAGGGAGGCTCGTGCTCCGATCCACAACCGGTTCACGTTCTCCCACGCCGGTGTCATTTAATGCAGACACGCAGCCTGTGCTGTCAAGGTGCTTCTGGGTGACATGATGTGTTTGTATGCTACCCAAGCGTAACTGGTACCCCTCTGAGCGCGGCCCAGTGGCTGCTGCCAAGTAAAATACATACACACTTGGTAACGGTGCGAGCAGGAGACCACTTTAGTTTGCAACTGCAAGATGTAACCCCAGCCATTATCATGGGACGTCCATTTTCTTATTGTTTCAGTACTCCTATGATTGCAATGACATTTTCAAGGTGAAACTGATGGCTGCATCTTCCTTTTGGTTTTGCTGTTGATATAGTTCACGGTCCCTCCTCTATCTGATTTAAATATGGCCATTGCGCTACTTCCTGTGTGGGCTTTCCGAACTATGCATGGCCCATCATAGCTGTAAAAGCACAATCCAAACACCCGTATATCATTTCCAGCTGAGAATAGTCATGTGTGATCCACTCTGATAGTAACCCTGCTTCCCAGGGAGTCTGAGAATGACATGCTCTGTGGGAGAGCGAGTCCCTGCTTAAAAGAACGGCGGGGCCGGCATCGGCCACGCCAAAAGTATGGCGGTCGTGCCGGCCCCCTCCGGAGACCACAGGGGCAGGCCTGTCGCGCGCGCTGGTGACGCGACGGGCGTGCCTCACCAAGTCTTGGTGGTCAGTCACATGACGGGGGGCGGGCCCCGGAAGTGATTGGAATCACTTCCGGGGCACGCCAAGAAAGCAATAAAAGGCTGGTGAGCGCGGGAGTAGGTCTCTTTGCTCCTCGCTCCCCAGCCCACCACACCAGCCTCGCTAGGAGGCTGTAAACTCAATTTGTTTGTTTTGTTTTATCCACTGCAGGCATCGAACGCCGCTCGGACCCACGAGGCGTGAGGAGTATTCGGTGGCCGCGTCGAGTCGCGCGTCCCACGGCGCCCGGGCCCAGGAGTAGTCAGCGGCGGCTATCGGCAGCGGGCGTGGTCACGAGGCCCAACCTGTTTTCGGGGCAGCGGAGCAGCGGAGCACCGCGGTGGTACGGAGGAGGACCCTGAAAGCAGCAAGCGGGTCGTCGGGGAGCCGAGAGCGGGCAGCAGAGGACGTCAGGTACCCGGTTGCGGTGGCGCTCGATTAACGAGGGCGCGCACCGTTCCGGTTGTGGATTACTGTGTCGGCATTTGTGGGGAGTGAGAAGCACGTGCAGGGCGCGAGGCGTGAGTACGCTCGGGTGTCCTGATTGTGACACTGTGTTTGTGGAGCACGTGCGTGGGTCGCTGTACAACGCTCCTTGGTGATCCAGGGTTTTTAAGATTTGGCGCTCTCACAGCGGGGCCGGTTCCATTTCCGGTCAGGGAAAAGTGCTTTTAAATATTTTGACGTGAGGGGTGCTTTTTAAGGTTTTTTGACGTACTGAAGGCTGTGCATACTGCTGACTCACTGCACTGTCCCAGCACTAATTACTCCCAGGAGTATCATTCGCGTCAGCAGCCAGGAGGTATTGAACATGGCTGGGAAGGCAAAGAGGGGGGGCAAGCCCTCCCGCATGGAGAGCTTTATGGAGGCGATGTTTAAGAAGGTAGATGAGTTAGGGCAGGGCCTTGCGAACCTCACCGAACGGGTAGACGCGCAAGGGAGGAATGAAGAGGGGGAGAAGAAAGATCCAGGCGCAGTATGGTGCCCCCGAGGTCGGCGTTTCCTCCCCTCCCCAAAAGGGTTAGGTCGAACAGGGGGGCGGAGGGAACCAAGCTTTCCATCGTCACCAGTCCCAGCGCCAGTCCCAGCGCCAGTCCCGGCGCCAGTCCCAACGCCAGTCCCAACGCCAGTCCCAGCGCCTGTCCCAGCACCTGTCCCAGCGCCTGTCCCAGTGCCAGCTCACCAGCCCCCCGTACATCCGGTCCCAGTCCCCCTGCCTAGTGGAGGGCCTGGACCATCAGGGGATAGCCCACAATTGCCAGTGCTGCCTGGTATGGGTGGGGAAGGCACTCCGCAGGATGTGGTGTCACATTTAGCGGCAATACTTCCGTGGTTGGGACAAATGGGGATCCTGGCATCAACAGTGGGGGATAAGGGCGGGGATCCGCTGGTAGAGGCGAGGCGAATAGTGGCCCAGTTTCAGGGGACCCCAGCGGACAAAACAGGGGGGGCAGGGTGCGTTGTCCCCTCTCATTCCAGCTGGGGGGTCAAAGCCACTTGGACACAGCGGGGAAGTTCCGGGGAGCAGCTTGACGAAAGAGAAACCGTCAGGGTCGGCCGGGTCCACAGGAGGAGGTAAGCTAATGCCACTGCCAATGTTGAATGTGGGGAGTCCCGCACGGATCGGGAGAACTTGGGGAGGCATGTAACACAGGAAGTAAAGGATAGGATTTGGTCGGGTTCGTACATAAACATGTTCTCGTTGCTTATTTGTGAAAAAGAGAGGGAAGAGGCCAGGAAGAACAAAGACTGGATGCTCCCGAGAGAATGGGCAAACGAGCTCATGAAGTACAGGGTTGAAGAAAACTTGTTGAATTGGATTAGAGGTTTTTCCATTTTCATGGCAGTCATGGCTGAGCGTTTCCCTAATTTACAGGCGGAGATGGCATGTTACCAAAACAGGATTGTGCTTGCGCATGATAAATACGGGGGAGAGGGTGGAAGGAATATGATAAGAGCTTCAGGAGAACTAAGGCTTCTGACACATCCCTATCATGGGACCGTCTAGACACAATTGCATGGTTAGACCAAATGGGCGGTTGGTTTCAGGATAGGTCCAGGAACCAGCCCTTTCAGTCCTTTCAGTCCTTTCAGTCCTTTCGGTCACAGCCAAACACAGGTGGCCCCAGCAATGCAAACACCGGGGGAGGGCGTAAAGGGACATGCTGGGACTTCAATAGACGTACTTGCACTAGACCGCAAGGCACGTGCAGGTTTAAGCATGCGTGTTCCATCTGCGCGAACCCATCTCACCCCGAGTCCAAGTGCTTCAAGAAACAAAAGGACAAGGGAGGGAAGAAGCATGAATGAGGCTCATAGTCAGCAAAAGGCACGGTCACCTATTGATGTAACGGCTTTGACACCATGGCTAAACAAATATCCTTGTCACACCACCGCAAAAATGCTGCTAGATGGTTTCAGGTGCGGTTTTAGGATACCGGCGCCTGACTACGTGGGGGCATCAGAATGCAAAAATCAACTTTCAGTGCGAGCCAAACCTAGCGTGGCAGCGATGAAGATTGAAAAAGAACTACGACTGGGCAGGGTAGCTGGCCCATACAATTCTATTCCGGTAAAAAATTTCGTCTGCTCTCCTCTGGGCGTGGTCCCCAAGAAGGAGAGTGGGGAATTCAGACTCATACACAACTTATCAGCACCCAGGGGAAGTTCATTGAATGAAGCAATTGATGAAGGGTTGTGCAGCGTGAGATATGCTTCTTTTGATCAAGCGGTGGAGATGCTCAGGGGCTTGGGCCCCGGAGCCCTTTGGCAAAATCAGACATAGAGTCCGCTTTTCGGCTATTACCAGTGCACCCGTCTGACTTTCATCTACTTGGTTTTCAATTTGGGGGAAATTCTACATGGATATGTGTATGCCCATGGGTTGCTCTGTCTCCTGTGCATATTTTGAAAAATTCAGTTCATTTATAGAGTGGGTTTTCAGGCAGGTGACAGGGCACCAGTGGGTGATGCATTACCTGGATGATTTCCTTGTCTTGGGGTCACCGGGATCGCGGGAGTGTGCGTGGGCACTGCAGGAGTTTTGCGCACTCATGCGTACTTTTGGGGTCCCCTTGGCCCCGGGAAAGACAGTGGGACCGAGGACAACGATCGAGTTCCTGGGGATCGAGTTAGATTCCATACAGGGGTGTTTCAGGTTGCCCGCGGACAAGATCATCAAGTTTAGGTCCACACTGCAGCAATGCTTGGTTAGTGAGAAGGTTACATTGCACCAGTTACAACAGACGGTAGGGCAGTTGAATTTTGCACTAAGGATCATTCCTATGGCAAGGCCATTTTCCCGATCCATCTCACAGGCAATGACAGGGCTCCAAGAAAGACACCACCACACCAGGCTGTCAGCAGAGGTCAGGCAGGACATGCGCATTTGGTTGGCATTCCTGCAGGACTTCAATGGCAGGGTAGTGTGGCCCGGTCCGCCCACTACCTCCGCGGAGTTAGGTTTAATGACTGACGCCGCGGGGAGTGAGGGATTTGGCGCCATACTCGGTACCGAGTGGGTGGCGCAACGGTGGCCAGCATGGTGGGTAGAGACAGGTTTGACGTGCAACATCGGTTTCCTAGAATTGTTCCCCATCTGGGTGGCATTGACAGTGTGGCCAGAACAACTGCGTAATCAATCAGTGGTGTTCTGGTCGGACAACATGACAGTGGTAGAATGCATCAATCAGCAAGCGGCACGGTGTCGGATGATTCTCCGGCTGCTGAAGGAGATTGTACTATTATGCATGAAGCTAAATTTGCAGTTTAAGGCCAAACATGTGCCAGGGGTATTAAATCATGCGGCTGATGCGCTTTCTCGCTTTAAAATGCAGGTGTTCAGGGCTCACCTCCCGGCGGCGGCGGAGCAGGCCACCCCTTTCCCAGAACAACTTTGGCAAATTGGTGCCCCCAACTACCGGACCTCGTGGCAGCTAGCCTAGCACCCAGGACCAGGAAAGCATATGAAGGAGCGTTTGAGGCATATTGTTCCTTTTTAGGAGATGAGTGGGCTGACAATTGGTACAACGCAGGGGCACTCCTTCATTACCTAGGTTTTTTGAAGGGGAGGGGCGCTCAGCGGCAGCTGCAAAACGACATGTGGCGGCAATCTCCTTTTTGCCCAAACTAGGGACAAAGGCAATCCGACCAACAGCTTCATAGTCAGGAAAGCACTGAAGGGTTGGCAGCGCCTCCAGGGGGCTACCCCAGATACTAGGCGGCCAATCGGGGTGGAACTGCTAACGTCTTTACTAAGGACCCTCCCATTGATTTGCACCACAACAGGGGAAGTTATGTTGTTCACCGCCGCCTTCTCATTGGCCTTTTATGGTGCTTTTAGAATTGGGGAACTGGTGGCCCAGAACAAAACCGATGTGCAAGGCGGATTGCAGTTTGAGGACGTAAAGGTGCGGGGGGACATTCTAACAATAACAATTAGGAAGTCTAAGACGGACCAAGAGGCACGGGGGACAGAGTAGTACTCCATCGGGCACAGGACAATCCGTGTTGCCCCCTGGCACAGGTGGAGGCTTTCCTACAATATAGACCTACTAACAAAGGGGGTCCCTTTCTGGTGCATGCGGATGGAGTTCCACTTACACGGTTTCAGTTTAAAAGGGTCCTAGATATGGCAATACAGAGGGCGGGGCTTAACCCAAGCTGTTTTGGGACGCATTCTTTTAGGATAGGGGCGGCCACGGAAGCAGCAGCTAGGGGTTTACCCAGCACCAGCGTCCAAAGGATTGGGAGGTGGTCCTCCAGTTGTTACAAGCGCTATGTGCGGTTGCATATGTTATGAGCAGGGCAATGGCCAGGACCTGATGCATATGTCTTCTCTGTTTCATCTACAGTTTCTCAAACCTGTCACGCAGGGGGAAACTGCGAACGCCGAAAAAGCACCAAGCAACAAAAAGAACGTCATCACCAGGGCGGGGATCACAGGTCGCATGGATCATTGGTCACTCGTATGTTAAGCGTTTGTCTAATTTTTTCCTTACAGGGAGCTACAAGACTAGGGTAGAACGAGCAGGTTTTAGGGTATCATTTCATGGGAAGGGGGCCTGTGTTTGAGCCAGTTTAGGGGTTTCACATTGGGGCTAATAGGGAAGGGTGGCCCCCGTCCCAGTATTATTATCTTACACCTAGGGGGAACGATCTGGCAAGCCTCGGTAGAAGGGGGCTAGTGGAAGCAATTCTATCAGAAGTAAGTTGGTTAGCAAAGACTTTCCCGGGGTGTACCATAGTATGGTCACAAATGATTCCAAGATTACAGTGGAGGGGGAGTCGGTAAGAGCACTGAATCATTCTGTAAGGAGAATAAATAGAAAAATAGACAGGCTTTTCAGGGCTCCCTGTCTACAGACAATCGCCCACGGGTGTATCAGGGGTGAGTCTTGCTTTGTAAAGGACGGGGTCCATCTGTCAAGAGTAGGCAATGAGGCTTTCCTAGAAAATGTTCTGGCATGGTTCGATCTCCGGGGGCAGGGTATGACCTCCTAGTGAGCGCAGGGGGGGGCCAGATAGTCGGTCAACTATGCTGGCCTGTGGCGGTAAGGTCATGATTGGTGAGCAGTAAATTTAAGGTCCTTAGAGGGCGGCGCCATTCTTGAATGGGGTCGCCCAAGTGGGAGGGACAAGTGGTCTCTCCTAGAACTCCAGGGGCAGTTTACAGCCGGTTGGCTGGATGGGTGCGGGGGAGGGGGGAGTCACGCTTTCCCTAGGCTGGTTGGCCACCCCGCACGTGCACAAGGTCGCCAGTAAACGGCGCAGAACTGCAAGGGCCCCTTTATGGAGATGATATACAGAGCGTACGGGGGTAACCGGGGGAGTACCCTCACGGTAAACGGGCCCTCTGCGCATGCGCACTCCGGCTGGAGGGCGTGGTTAAAAGTTGATAAGGATCTGACACCAGTTAGTGACCTTGCCGTAGGCCCAAATAGGATACGCAGAAAAGTAAAATGCTGTGATGAGTATTAAAGATATGTTAGATTCGGATAGGAAAACCTTTGTATTAGAGTCATGTTAAGGTTAGCCAAACGACATATGTACTTATCAATTGTAATCAGTGTAATGCATAATTTTCTGCGTAAATTGTAAATATTGTATATATTAATTATGTTTTAATTTGTTTTAATAAATACGGCCGGGGTTTACGACCCCCACATCCAAACCCTTCTCATGTCAGTTAATCGGGGTACCTTGTTGGGAGGAGGGGGCGTAGGTAGTACCTGGCCATAAAGAACGGCGGGGCCGGCATCGGCCACGCCAAAAGTATGGCGGTCGTGCCGGCCCCCTCCGGAGACCACAGGGGCAGGCCTGTCGCGCGCGCTGGTGACGCGACGGGCGTGCTTCACCAAGTCTTGGTGGTCAGTCACATGACGGGGGGCGGGCCCCGGAAGTGATTGGAATCACTTCCGGGGCACGCCAAGAAAGCAATAAAAGGCTGGTGAGCGCGGAGTAGGTCTCTTTGCTCCTCGCTCCCAGCCCACCACACCAGCCTCGCTAGGAGGCTGTAAACTCAATTTGCCCACCCACCGTCCCCTAAAGCAAATGTATTGGGGTAGCTAAGCAACAAGCTGGTTTGAAGTATTCAAGTATAAGTATCAAATTCGTGTTTTTCCCACTAACGTTTTCAGTTTACAGGTCTTCAATCGTCGTATTTTAATGCTATTCCTAGGTCAGGCGGTAAGGTCATGATTGGTGAACAGTAAATTTAAGGTCCTTAGAGGGCGGCGCCATTCTTGAATGGGGTCGCCCAAGTGGGAGGGACAAGTGGTCTCTCCTAGAACTCCAGGGGCAGTTTACAGCCGGTTGGCTGGATGGGTGCGGGGGAGGGGGAGTCACGCTTTCCCTAGGCTGGTTGGCCACCCCGCACGTGCACAAGGTCGCCAGTAAACAGCGCAGAACTGCAAGGGCCCCTTTATGGAGATGATATACAGAGCGTACGGGGGTAACCGGGGGGGGAGTACCCTCACGGTAAACGGGCCCTCTGCGCATGCGCACTCCGGCTGGAGGGCGTGGTTAAAAGTTGATAAGGATCTGACACCAGTTAGTGACCTTGCCGTAGGCCCAAATAGGATACGCAGAAAAGTAAAATGCTGTGATGAGTATTAAAGATATGTTAGATTCGGATAGGAAAACCTTTGTATTAGAGTCATGTTAAGGTTAGCCAAACGACATATGTACTTATCAATTGTAATCAGTGTAATGCATAATTTTCTGCGTAAATTGTAAATATTGTATATATTAATTATGTTTTAATTTGTTTTAATAAATACGGCCGGGGGTTTACGACCCCCACATCCAAACCCTTCTCATGTCAGTTAATCGGGGTACCTTGTTGGGAGGAGGGGGCGTAGGTAGTACCTGGCCATATGTGGCAGAGCATGGTCGCGAGGTATGTGCAAAGCGAGTGCAGGTGCGCAAACAGTGCAGGTGTGCACCTCGCTGGCTTCATGCCCGCTCCAGCTCCCTGGTGTTTTTCATTTCACTTGCAGGAAACTGTTTGTCTTTGTCTACTGTTACATGAGTAGTTTTGGCCAAGAGAAATGCGTAGCAAAGTTTACAACCAGGCCAGGCATTCTTGAAGATAGCAGGTAGAAACTGCTTCTTCCCGCCAAAAGCTTTCCCACATTGATAATGTTTACATTCGCTCCTGTGCCTCCGACAGTATCATTGTGTAGATCAATAAATAAGATGATTATATGAGGACAAACCAGGCTGTCTGTATGTTCGGATATTTTCTGTTTATATTTTGAGTGATCTATCTACCACGTGCTAACATAGTTATACGACCCGGGGAGTTGATGCAGTTTATTGTGCCATTGTGAACACGGGGCTCTCATAAGATAGCAACTAGGAGAGTGGTTCACCCTACGTGTGACTGTCATTTAGCTGCGTGAGCGCAGTCTTCTGTTCCTTTTCCCCTCAGTATAGCAGTGCCGCATAGCTCCATTTAGTAAAATGTGCCTCTGGTATATGCCTTACAATTAAACAGGGAAAGTATTGCTCTGTGAGTGCTCAAGATTCCCGGTTCCATGAGAAAATCACCCAGTCCAGTATTTTCCTTGCATTGTGAAGCAATGTAGCTACAATACACGCAACTACAACTCCCAGAATGCAAAAAGGCATTGTTCTAACGTGATATTTTAAGCTTTCCTACAGAGTTAAAAAAAAAACAGCACATGCCACATCACTGGAACGTAGCTTTTCCTGTCCTGGACTTTGCTTTTCCAAATCATTGTTACAGGTGTGACTAGTAGCTAATTGAACTGAAAGTACAGTACAACGCACAGAATGCACTGATGTTTTCAATGAAATCATGGGAGTGGCAACAAACATCTATGTGATGCAGCCAGAGCATTCTGGTAATGTCACTCTGCAAACTGAGTACGGTAGCTAGATCGCTCACCATGCAATCCCAATTCTGATCGCAATATCCGTGCACGGTATCCAAAGATGCCAGCTTGTAAAGAGTGGTTTGATTTTGCAGTAGTGAGAGCTCTGCCAGGATACAGTAGCACGGAGTATCTGAGCATCAACGATATGTGGGTATATTTTTGACAATATAGAGAGCAGTCTGTGAAGTGAAGGACATCGGTTGATTCATAATTTTTGGTTTCTGCTCCCTATAAATAAATCCAGCAATGTGAGGGAGCTTGCTGAGCTGCCCTGAAGGGGCACTGAGGCAGCAGAATTAACACCACTGTTCATTTCACCGTTTTGCTCTACACTGCAAAATGTTTGCTTTATTTAAATCATTCCATGCGCATGCGGGCCTAAGCTGATGAGAAAGGTGAGAGTTATTACAGGGGCCTTTCCAATAGGAACTGTGATTATGGTCAATTTATTACAGAAATTGTGCTAGATAAGGCACCATTGTACACATGTTTGTATGCCAAAGTTTTTTAATTAACATGCATTAATTTGTCTTACGCCCCTCCACTTTCAAATTCCACCAGCCACCACTGAATGTAAGTAGGAATATATATTTCACACTTCCATCATTAACACTTTTAATAATCAATGAATTGTAAATAAATAATAATATTAGGACAAACTTTGTAAAATAAAAATATTTTTATATTTTTATTTATAAATTAAAGTTTTATTCAAATACAAATACAAAAGGAGACCAAAAGGGTTTCACAGTACAACAGGCTGTGGCTTAGTTGCCCATAACGTGCCTCTAAACAGACTCCAAAGGATAACCTCCTCAGGAAGGGGCATCTATTGGGCACTTCAATGTTTTTTCTTGGTTGGGGTGGGTTTAGGTTTGGAAGGGGTCAAGGACAGATAAGATAAACAATCGGAAGGAGGAGAAGGGCTAGGAGGGGTGGAATGGTAGAGGATTGGATTTTGGAGGTAGAGGCAGCTGGAGTGGGTGGTGTGGTTGTGTCTGTATGTTTGGCAGTTGCATGTGGGTCTGGTGTTTGTTGTGTATGTTTGCATGTGTGTTTTTTGGTTGGTGTCTGATATTCTGGTGAGTGTGTGCATTTGCTTTTGGTTGGTGTTGTTTTGTGTGTAGGTGTGCTTTTGTGTGAGTGTGTTTGTGATGTACAAATGTGGGAAGCACAACTTGCCCATTGATTGAATTGAAGTTTTTAAGATTGCATTAGACTTCTTTTCTGTTGAATGTTGCCACCAAGGCAATATGTGTGCCATCAATAGCTACAAACACATGTGGTAGGAGACCCAAAGCATTAAAATCTCCCTTCTCATAGGCAAAATCCTAATTTTGTGGTATATGTATGAAGCTACTCATGTGTCTCATCACTGAAAAAATAACTTCTTGTAGCACACCACTGAACGTTGGTTGGGACATTCCACCACATACTGCAACAGTGTATTGGAATAATCCTGTGCCCACAAAATGGAGGACTGCCAATACTTTCACTTTTGCTGTCATTGATGTGGGATTCCTATTGTCAGGCAGATCATCTAGCTCCAGCTGATGACATACATCAATAATAGTTTGCCTATTTAATCAGAGTTTTTGATTATATCCCGTTCTTCCACAGTGGGAAGGTCTGGAACTGTAAATGTTAATATAGCATGACGTATTTGGATTATGCATGGGTTCTAATATATTACAAAAAAATGAAAAAGAAAATCTTTATTCCAATTTAATAAAATGATGCTTTTTGCTTTGTTGTTTTGGTTTGTTTTGTCATTTTTTAAAAACGTGAAAAGCATTACCTACATGTGATTTATTTATGTATGAACAATATTTTTAATTTTAACCTTTTAAACTGTATGATTAAACAACAAACTTGAACAAATTGAGAAAAGAAATACAACACCAGTCTTTGATTTTGTAATTTTGATTTAATTCAACATCAACAAAAATTGAAAAATGACAAGATAACAAAAAGAAACACTAAAAAATCAATCATGGTGAATGAAACTAGTATTGAAGAGCCAAAATTGTTTGTAATCCAATGTACAAAATACAACTGGCATCAAAAAGGTAAATGTATCCAGAAAATGGTCCACAGAGTGAATGCTAGTCACACACAGGAGAAAATTAGGTTCTGCGTCTCTTGCTGGTGCTGGTGGTGGTGGTGGAGGTGTTGCCATCCTCTCCTGCTGGTCCGGATGAATGTCCCTTCCTGAGGTGGACTGGTGGATCCACAGTTACAGGGACTGAGATGGGTGCAGGGGTTTCCTCTTGTTGCAGGGTCTCCTTTTCTGTGGCTGAGGCAGATGTCATAGGCCCAGATGTTGGGGTACAGAAAGGGGAAGATGTTTTTTGAAAAGCCCTGCACATATTGGTAAAACAATCCTGCAGCACCCCAGTCAGGGAGCCCAAATTGGAGTTGAGATTTTTCATCTGTAACTGAGTCCTCTCCTGGAGCTCTCCAAGGACCTGGCCCATCATGTCTTGGGGCTGATTGAGGATACCAAGACTTGGTCTATGGTGGACTGGGTGACAATGAACCCAGTGGCCTCACTTTGCTGGCCCCCAGATTCCCTCCCACGTACCCTGCCCCCACTACCCTGTGCCCTTGACCCAGTGTGGCCCATTCCACTGGGTTCTGTCTGAACTGGAAGTGGTGGTGGTGGGGGGGGGCACAACATTGGGGTGATATTGCTTAAGACACAGGAAGTGGAGGTATCCAGAGGCTGAGGTGTGGTAACAGCTGGGGTGGGAGGTGTAGGTGTGGTCTGAGTGTGACTCACTGAAGCTCTCTGCCCAGGAAGACCAGATGGACCAGCCTGCTCCCTCATCATCCGGATTTACAGAAGTGGATTCCTCACTGAAGGCTTGTTCCTGGCCTGGAATGGAGGTATCATCAGAAGCAGTGGCAGATGGTTGTCCACATACTCTGGGTGTTGGACCTATTATTATTAAACAAATATATACATTTTAAAAGTCTGGATTATACATCAAATGAGTTTGAAGCAAGAAATTTAGCAAACTAAAAGGGAAAATAAAATTATTATGATTATTATACCTTTCAGTAGCATTATAAGAAATATTTAAAAACTGTTTAATTTACACACAAAACTACTTCAAAAAAGCAGGTAAAATAATGTCCAGAAATTGAAGAAAAAAATTATAAAGTATACATAAAGTATACCACACATTCAGCACAACACAGTAGAGAGGAGAAATGTGAAAGAAACCATTTAAAGGCCTAGCAGGCTACAGATCTGAATATTAGACAGCGTAGAAGGATAAGCAGCATTAGTCATCATATAAACATTGCAAAGTAAATTTAAAAAAAACTTATATTAAGCATACAAATTTTACATACATGATAATTTGTAAGTCAACAAACTGATTTGTGAATAAAATAATATGAATTCAAGAACATGACAAGATGATGACAACATACTAAACTAAAATAAAAACATTTCAAAACATAGCATAAAATAGAGATTGATAAATGCATAACACTTTAGCATATGTTGTAGGAAGCTGGCTCTGTATATACAATACCAAAGTAAGGTGTAGTGTGCACAGAGTCCGGGGGTTCCTAGAGGTATAGCAGAGGCTAAATTAGATAAGTATTATTAGCTCTCTTTGTGGTAGTGTGGGCGAGCAGTTAGGCCTATCAGGAGGGTGTGTTAAGCATTTATTGTATTCACTCAATCAAGTACTGATTACACACACTCAAAGGCAGAATCCAGACCAATTAGGTAAGTATAAAAAGATATACTTGTATTTTATTTTGTAGAACCAAACAGGACTTGGCACAGGTAAGTAGGAACACTTTCAATGCAAAGCTGTACACAGAACTGCAATTGTATAATGTATTGGAATCGTTTACGGGTTTGTATTACTTTTAAAACAGTTTAAAATACAGTGAGATTACGTTTGATTACTCTTGGATTACTTTTCAGTTACTTATAGATCTTGAGGTGATATACTGAGATATTACACACAGGATGTTGTTACTTACAGAAAAGTACGACAATTCTTGAATTAAAGCACAGTTACTTTCTTTTCATACAAAAGTTCAACTCTACAGAACATTTTTAGAAACAAAACCTCACAACATTGGTTCCTATGGGGAAAAGAAGGTTATCAGTTTGCAGGTAAGTAAACAACCTGCAAGAATAGTTTTTGGGGGTTAGAACCAAGGTTCCCCAATGTTCAGGTAGGCACTCAATTTGCACCACCAGCTGCACTGGGGCGGCTGGTGCAGAGTACAGGGACCCAATGTTAGCCAATGGGGCTACGATGGCCGTCGGTCAGGGACTGCTTACGAGCAGGCCACCTGGCTGGGGGAGCAGAGCTCCTGGGGGTAAGATCAGCACTGCAGGGGCCAATCATCAGCACAGGAGCTGCACCACTAGCAGCCCAGGGGCGGTCGGATGCGGAGTGCCAAGGCGACGTCGGGCACCCTGTGGATGTCAACGGAGATCACCGGTTCAGTAAAGATGCTACAGACTCGAGCAAGGAGGCTTACTGGAGGCGATCACCGGCTGGAGAGGTAAGTTGGGTTCTTGGGGGATACCTGGACACTGTCGATTGTGCCACCCAAGGCTGTGGGGCTTCGGGTGAAGGGGTGTCTTTTGGCGTCGGGTTCTTCTTACCAGCTCTGTTCGCGGTCGTGGGACCCTTCAAGTTGAGCCTGCAGGTGTCGGCTTGAAACTTGAGGGAGGCCGTGGATCACCAGATACCAGGTCAGGATCGCTAGAGAGACCTCCTCGTGGTGTTGGGCCACTCACACTCGGGCTGTGGGCGTCGGGTGCAGAATCGCGGAGCTGCCTGGATCGGGATTCTGTGGTTGAGTCTTTGCTTGAGCAAATCCGGTGCTCACAGGAGACAGAGTCTGTAAGATGATTGCAGAGCAGATCCTTCCGGACTCTTGGGGGGGCTGCTGGACACACCGGGGTTTCACTGTAGTCAGGTCGGAGTTGGGACAGGCCGGTAGGGCTGGGGCCAAAGCAGTTGGTGTCCTCTTCTTCCCTGGTCAGCACGACTCTTCGTCCTTCTTCTTGCTTCCTCGAATCTGAGGAGGCAAGGTTCAGGGTCGCTCCTAAATACTAAATTTAGGGGCGTTACAGGGGTGTGCAGGTCAGGACCAATGGGTCCCTTCCTTGGGGTGAGTACACCGCCTATTATACCACCCTCCAGTGGGAGGGAAGCATGAGCCTCTTCCTAATTGGTTGGGTCCCCTCATCTCCAAGATGGAGGGGACTGAGATGTGTGCTTCACCTCGCTTACCCCACCTGAGGGGTGGGGTAGGCAAAGGTGGGCACACCTCTCCTCCTAGCTTGGTTTTCCCACCGATTCTCCCGCCCAAAGTGGGGGTCAGAACCGGTGGGAGCCAGTTGCTGGGAGCAGAAAAAGGCAGGGACAGCTTACAAAGGCGGCAGGCCTTTGAAGCTTCCCCTTTAGTGGACCCAACCCATCCTTCGGGAGGAGGCATGGCACCCCTGCCCAGGATGGGCTTTGTTCTTGGACCCAGAGAGCGGAGGCTCTCTACCCAGGGGTCCAGAAACCTGTCTGGTGGTGGCAAATGGCGGGTAGCCATTCAGGAACCACACCAGGGCTGGTCGTTTTTCAGGGGGCATCTCTAAGATGCCCTCTGTGTGCATTTTACATTAAATCCCACAATGACATCTGTGTGGGTTTAATGTGCTGAGAAGTTTGCTACCAAACTTCCCAGTTTTCAGTAACGCCATTATGGAGCTGTGGAGATCGTAATGACCAACTCCCAGACCATATACTCTTTATGGCTTTACTGGACTTACAATGTCTAAGAATGGACTTACCTAGGCCACAGGCAGTGGGTTGCGAGCATGGCACACAGGAATGTGTGCCATGCCAACTCTTCACTTTTCTCTGTACCAAAACACGCGGCCTGCAATGGCAGTGTGTGGGTGTTAAGGTACAAAGCCCCAAAAGAGTGGTACAATAGGTGCTGCAGCCCTTAGAGCTTCCCAGGTCATAGTGCCCTTGGTACCCTATTAGGTACTTACCTGTGGCCAGAGATGTGCCAATTGGGGGTACAAAGGTACAGCTTTGGGAAAGAACACAGGCCCTGGGAACCTGATTGCCAGGGACCCAGGGCTTACCAAGTCAAAGTGCATCATGTGTCAGGCAAAAAGTAGGGGGTAACCATGCAAAAAGGGGCACTTTCCTACATATGTGAAATCTGAAAGAAAAGAGAAAATGACCACAATAACATTGCAATATTATTTTAACAAATCAAAAACAAGGCATCATAGTAGTTGTAGTCATTTCAATTAAACATTAACAACGCTTGCAAAATTGTAAGCTAAACATACCTAGTAAAAAGATGCAGGAAATATTAAGACATTTACATTACAAAAACGCATATATGAATTTTGTTATTAGGTGAAAAAAACACTTACAAGCACCATAACATCATGCAAAATGTAATGGAGATTGACACCAATAATCTTAAATACAACGAACTACATTCAAACAAACATGCAAGGCAAAAACCAAAAAAATAACATGAAAAAAAACACACATATTGACAACACATATTAAGAATTAGTAAAATGAAAGAAACAACAATAATGCTACATATTTCCTAAATGAAACAAAATAAATATTTGTATATAGGTTTATAGGTTTAAAAAAGGTGCAAAACACACTAGGAACACCTAAATTAAATGCAAAAATTAGGTTTAGTGACACATTCAAAAGTATAATTTACCAGTCTCCACTCCACCAGGAATTCCTGTCAAGCCTTCAGGATATTGGATCAGCAAGACCTTCTCCTCCCAGGGAAATAGTTGTAAGGGGGGCTGGGAGAACCACCACCAGTCCTCTGGGCCTCCAGGTGACGCTTGGAGGCCGGGGAACACAATCTCCCCAGCAGGTTGTTCCACCTCTTCCTAATTTCCTCCTGTGTGTGCAGGTTGCTAGCTACAGCGTTCACTCTGTCAACTATTGTGGTCCACATTTACCTTTTCTGAGATATAGTTGTATTTTGTACTGGGGCTGCAAACAATTGTGGCTCTACTCTGATCATTTCATCCACCATGACTGACAATTCTCCCTCACTAAAATGGGGATTTCTCCTCCCTGCCATTATTAAAAAATTAAGTTAAATAATTTTTATAACCCAAAAGAATATAAATGAAAGAAAAAACAGACAAGAAACAGAGAAAGCAAAAAGACACCTGACTTAACTGAAAAAAAGTTCTTCTTCACTATGTTCTGCTGCAGTGGAATGGCAGAGGATCATGGTCTGAAATGGAGTGTATTATATAGTGTGTTGTGCAGGTGAATAAAATTAGCCAAAACACATGAAGTGTGTGATACCAGCATCCATCCAAAAGCCACAGGACAAGTACAATGTTGAACGCGTCACGCAACAGAATCCCTCTATTGGCAATCCACCGCTAGGACAACGCCAGCACAACTGTGAAATCTAAATAGGCTCGGCGAAATCCTGCCACCCTGACGACAAAAGAATAATGTTAGCCAGCAGAGGAGTCCACCACGTTGACAGTGGTGAGCCGTTTATGTGACGGAAAACACTCTGTCAATGCGGACGGACGAACAGTCAGCCGACATCTAACTGCGGCAGGTGCAAATCTGTCAGCTCAATGGAGTACTTGTAAACTCCGCCACAGAGAGACGACGGGAGTCCAGCCAAGATCTAAATCCGGCTCTGTATTATTGAATGATTATGATGCCTAACAGAATGTGTCAGATCGCCATATTATTTTAGCAAACAAACCGATAACAGGAATGCAGCAGAGAGGAATCTTCCATTCTGCTGCCTAGCATGCTATGTGTTAAGTTCTAAGTAATCTGACCATGCACGGATCAGATTTGGAAGAAAGAAGGAAACGGAGTTGGATACATTTGCTTGCCTTTTTGATGTCTTTGACAGATACATTGTTCACTCTGTACAGTTCAGATATAAAACAAACTGCACAGCAAACTGCCCTGCCCCTCTCCCTAGAGAATCATTGGCGAGAAGGGTAAAGAGATCTGAGAAATTGGGAGGGCCAAACATGAGGAATGATTGTTGAGGGGAGATGCCGGAGAGCTATTTACTGACTGCAGGGCAGACAGCTTTTTGTGATATGCAGCAGGGGGGAGGATAAGTACATGGCTTGGCACCCAATTTGGTGGCCCTCTCCCCCTTGTAACTGATCAGAGATAATGACCGCAAGCCAATATCTCATCAAGATTACCGTGATCAGCCAGCGAGGATGTTATATCCATCTAAAGCTCACGCATCTATCTATCTACAGCAGCGTGGCTTTGGAGTACTAAATTCTACAACCACCTTGTTATAGCTATGCACCAGTTGTGGGTGTGATGGGACGGGCAGTACTCACTAGGCTAACCTGTCTTGCTGGGTGGAGATGAGCTGTGCCTTGTGGTTAGAGGTTGATGGTGGCTGCTGCCCTGAGTTCTCTGGCATCTTTATTACTTTTCCATTGTCCGGGTGGGGTTGCAGTCTCCTTTGTTTTTGCTGCGAGTGCACGGTGGATAAAACAGCAACTTGTTCCTGGGTGCGTGGCAGCTCGGAGAGTTTAGGTGTCTCTGGGGGCGGAGGGCATATTGGGCATCAGCAAACACGCACAACTAGATTCCATGATAGAGTTCTATATCTGAAGCCACAGTATCCATCTCAGATTGTCTTTTTTCCATGAAGACCATTTTATCAGGTCTACTTTGAAATATTCAAGATTATAAGAGACCAATCCAAGATGAGGGCCATACTTCTTGTTTGAAGCTTCCTAATCCCTGTGGGGCCATATTTAAGGAGACCTCGCTGCCTCCTTTCTGTTTCACAACACAGAGACTTTTTTCAACATTCCCTATTGGGTTTTTCAAATATCTTTTTAAAAAGCAAAAATAAATGTAGCATAATTATTCTAAGTAGGGTGATACCAGTGGTATGGCCCAAGCCAAGGCAGTTCCTGATAAAGATTCAATAAGATAGCCCAACTTTGTGTGACCTGAAGAGAACTATCCAGGATGGAAGGAAAAATGCAGATTTTCCACAGTTTTAATGGGTAGAAAATCATAATTTTATTAAAGGCACGGAGGCTGATATTATGCATATATACCTTTATTGCTCCCCAAACACAGCAGCAACAAAACTTAGAATTAGAATACACTATTACATTCTAGAACGTAGAACATGCATATACTCCTTGGACAGGCAGCCATCTTCCTCTTTAGTAGCTGCGAATAAACAAAGTCCAAAACTCAAATCCAATCGTAGAAACTGTAATCCGAACCGTACGATCTTCTCCAACCTTTTCCGGCTTATTCCATCTTAACCTAAAAAACAAATTTAATATATTATAAACAGGGCGGGCACAGCGGAGGGATAATATCAGCCTCCGTGCCTTTAATAAAATTATGATTTTCTACCCATTAAAACTGTGGAAAATCTGCATTTTATGTCAAGGCCCGGAGGCCAATATTATGCATGTTCAAAGTTCATCTAAAACTCTCTCCAACACATTTTCCACAGGTTTAAAATAAAATCTTTTAAAAGTCGAATCTTTCGACCAATCTGCAGCCCTCAAAATTCCACTCAAACTAAAACCCTTCATAAAGGCCTTACTAGCCATAGCCCCCCTAACTGAATGTGCACCAAATACACTAACATCCACCCCTGCCTTAAGCATTACTCCTCTTACCCACCTGGATAAAGTCGAAGTTGAAACTGCCTTAAAAGGCTTCATATATGAAATCAACAATTGTGTACAACCATCCTGTCTTAACCCTAAAGTCCTCTTCTCATATTCTTTAAGACAGCTAACCACACACAAATTCTTGTTCCCCTCCAAAATTGGGTAAAAAACAGTCCTAGACATAGTCTTTGTCCTTTTCCTAATATCAAAACAAACACCCTCCGGTTGATAACTTCTTGAATTAACCTCCAAAGCTCTTATATCTGAAACCCTTCTAAACGAAACCAAACACAAAAGCATAGCCAACTTCCAAGACAACAGTTTCAAGTCCATACCTGAATTTTCCCCCCAGCTTACCAGCTCTCTCAAAACCACTGATACATCCCAAAGAGAACCATATTTCGCTTTTGGTGGAAGCACAACTCTAACGCTCTTAACCAATCTTTTAACTAGAGCATGTTGTCCAACCGGAGTGCCATTGACTAAAACATGCCCTGCCGAAATTGCGGACCTAATCAAATTTACTGTATTGTACGCTAAACCGCTATTATACCTTTCTGATATATAATTTACCACCTCCACTACAGGAGCTGATACGGAATCCAGACCCCTTTCAAAACACCAATCACACCATCTTCTCCATGCAGACCCATAAACCTTTGATGTTCCCCTAGACCATGACTTAGATATGAGCTCCTTAGCTTCCTTTGATAATCCATGCATTTGCCATATTCTCCTGAAATCAACCAAGCCACTAACCTCAGCTGACCTGACAATACCAGATCGTGAACGTTCCCCTGCGCATCTAACAGGATTTCTTTGAAATTCGGTATAACGATCGGGTCCTCTATCAAAAGACTCATCAAATCTGGAAACCACACTTGAGCTCTCCAAAAAGGCGTTACCAAAACCAACTCTGCTAGTTCCCTCCTGACTTTTGTCAACACCCTCTGAATCATTGCAAAAGGAGGAAATGCATAATTCCTCCTCTCCTTCCATACCTGAAGGAATGCATCTATTCCCTTTGCTTCCGGATCCGGTCTCCAACTGTAAAAATCTTTCAACTGTGTATTCAGTCTGTCCGCAAACAGATCCACCTGCAAAGGTCCCCACCTCTGCAGTAACCTCACAAAAACCTCTCTGTTCATCCTCCAATTGCTCACGTCCCTCATGTATCTTGAATACCAATCCGCTTCTACGTTGCTCAACCCTGGGATATACTGTGCTTGAACCATAATTTCTTTCTCCAAGCAAAACCTCCAAAATTCCTTTGCCAGTTCCGCTAATCCCTTCGACCGAGGACCCCCCAATTTGTTCACATACCGAACTGCCGACATGTTGTCCATTTTCAGCAGAACACAACACTTCACTCGATCCTTTAAAAAACTCTTTATCGCAAAAGACCCTGCTAAAAGTTCCAGGCAATTTATGTGCATCCTTCCTTCTTCCTTTGACCATTGTCCCCCTATCGACACTGACCCACATCTCGCACCCCATCCGTGCAGACTCGCATCCGATTCTATCTCCATCTCCGGTACTTCCCCGAATATCGCCCTTCCATTCCATGCTTCCAGACTCATCAACCACCAATCCAATTCCTCTTGAGTCTCTTGATTCATCTTTACCCTCTGAGAGTATCTCGTATCCTGTCTCAAATGAAACGCCTTCAATCTCTGCAACGCACGATAATGAAGGGGTGCTGGAAATATTGCCTGAATCGATGCTGACAACAGACCCAACAACCGAGCCAGCTGTCTCAACGTAATCCACTCTGCACTCCTCACTCTTTTCACTTCCTTCCTGATTTTCCTCACTTTCTCCATTGGTAATCTCAATACACATTCCAATGTCTGTATCTGGAAACCTAAGAAATTCATCTCCTGCATCGGTTCTACACATGATTTCTCCCTGTTCACAACAAACCCCAGATCCTCTATCACCTTCACCGCAAACTCCGTCTGCTCCCTCGCTAAATTCTCCTCCTCTGCCATTATCAAAACATCGTCCAAGTAAATAATCAAACGAATCCCCCTGGACCTGAGCCAAGCTGCCACTGGCCTCATCACTTTGGTGAAACACCAGGGGGCTGACGTCAATCCGAATGGAAGACTCTTGAACCTCCAACGATTTCCCTTCCACCTGAATTGTAGAAAATCCCTTTGCTCCTGACACATTGGAATGGTCAGATACGCATCTTTCAAATCTAACCTGGTCAACCAATCCCCTTTTCTCAACAAATCCCTTAGCATGTGAATACCTTCCATCTTGAAATGATTGTAACCAACCCAGTCGTTTAACTCCCTTAGGTTTATTACTGGTCTCATTCCTTTCCCTTTCTTTTCCACCAGAAACAGATTGCTCACAAAACAACCAGGCACCGCTCTCGCCAGTTCTATTGCCCCTTTCGCCTCCAAGGCCTCCACTTCCTTTGACACCAAATCTTCCATTTCCTTGTTGAATCTCAAAATGTTGGGAATCCTCCCTTGTACCGGCGTCCTGATAAAATCTATTCTGTAACCTGTCACTGTCTCCAAAACCCATGGATCCTGCGTAATCTCTCTCCACCTTGAAACAAACAGGGCTAGTCTGCCGCCCAGTTTTACATGTATAGAAATAGGGTCTTGTAAACAACTTACCTGAGACCCCCCTTGTTCGCCTTTCAGAACGCATGCCTCTTGATCTTCCCCTCTGTCTTTGAGGAAAGAAACTTCCCTGCTCAGTTCTGGTGTAACCATATCCTCCACCATAACCTGCTCCATAGGGTCTGACTCCTCTACCAAAATTACTCCTGGTATAAGTTTGTCCTCGGCCGGGGAACCGACCCTGCGTTCTCCCGGCCAACCCAAAAACTCTTCTGATATCCTTCTGCGCTTTCTGCAGTGAATTAAAAGTCCCTACATACTTCGCCATATCTTTGACGAAATCATCCCCGAAAAGCAAGCCTTCACTCTGCTCCCCTAGCTCCTTGCTTGCCAAGTCTGCTAGTTTCGGGTCAATCTTGAAAAGGATACTCTTCCTCCTTTCCATACATAAAGCCGCATTCGAATTACCTAGAAGGCATATGGCTCTCTGCACCCACTGGCGCATCTCTCCTACATCCACACCAGTGTTGTTCGTATGCGCCTCCTCGCACATATCAAAGATTTTTGTTAATGGACCTAAAACATTCAACAGTCTGTCTTGACAACCTTTCAGCCCTTTGTCTAGACCCCTTCTTGGGTCCCTACCACTCTTATTAAGGAATGCCATCATTTTTTGGTCCAATTCTGGTGTGTAGGCCACCTTACTGTTTAAACTAGGTCTCGGACATTCAGATCTTAACCTTGTTCTGACATCCTTAGGGATCTCTCTCCTGATCCAGTACCTAACGTACTTGGCCACGTGCTCAACTGGGGTCCACTGTGGTGACAAAGGATGTTGTATCAGTAATGGATCGAACATCTCCTCCCCTTGAGGATCCACAAAGTCACCTATCTCAAACTTTATCCCTTTGCCTTCCAACTTCCTCTTCTTATTCGGAATCTCTTCCACATCTGAATCCTCCAAACTTGAACTACACGTAAGCTCCACATCCCCACTTGTTGAGCTCGAGTCACATGCCGCCACACTATGACTCTTCTTACACGCCTTTATAGCGCATCCTTTTGCCTTTATAGCAACCCCTTTTTGAACCTTACGTTCATTTCCTTTATCCTGCACTCCCTTCTCATTATGCCTCCTTTTATGGGTCTTCTTCAAACCCTGGCTAGACATTCCTGCGACAACCTCAACCTCTTCTGTTGTCCAGAAATCATCATCCTCACCAGACCTGTGTCTGGTCTCTCTTTTCCTCATACTTTTTTCTAAAGTATTTTCAATCTTCTTATCCAAAGATGCTGACATCTCCCCAAACATCTTTTCCATATATATTTTCATTCTTTCCTCCACAGAAGCCTCTGCCCCTTCCATTATATGTTTTCACTAAAAACACCTCACAGAAATATAAGCCTCTAAAATGTTCTTCAACAAATATTTTTCCTCCTCAATCCTATATCCACAACAATTCAATCCCTTTCACCAACTTTCTAATTTTAATCTACCTAAATAACCTTCTCTCTCCTGTCACCGACTAAACCGTCCTCACGCTGAACTTCCGATCGAAGTCTGACTGAAATTGACCTTGTCTATTCCGACGTTTAAAATCATCCCAAAAGATGGCCGCCTATCTTCCTTTAAGCTTCCTAATACTTTTCCCAATTTTTCAAAATGGCCGCCTCACGTAACGTGACTACGGAGGCCCCTTCAGGACACACTTCATTCGATTTCCCCTTCTCGCGCACCTTATCCCATGCCACGAGAGGAGAAAGACGCGCTCAAGCCCACACACAGACGCGCTCGAGCCCTACTGCCCGAGCGCCTCTACCTCGCGCCTCAGCTCAGACGCGCTCAAGCGCACAGACAGACGCGCCCGAGCCCTACAGCCCGAGCGCAAATACCTCGCGCCTTAGCCTCACCATGACAACGAACTGCCACACGATCGCACAGACCGAAACGGTAACTTTCACTAATTACAAAGATACGCTTTTAAACACACGCTCGGCGATTTTATCTCGCATACCTAAAAGTTAACGCTCATACCTAATCGTTAACTCTACCAATAACTATTCTATACATTTTTCACCTTCTTTCAATAACTCATTCCCCATTTCGTTAAATAAACACTTTTCCCTCTAAATAACCTTATTATTAATCTATACATTCGTTCTACATTCCTTTAAATCTTCTTTAAATAAACAATTATCAATTATTACTCATTCAATCTAACACGAGATTTGAATGTACTTATCTTGTGCTTGAGCAGCAACAAAAGAGGAAGATGGCTGCCTGTCCAAGGAGTATATGCATGTTCTACGTTCTAGAATGTAATAGTGTATTCTAATTCTAAGTTTTGTTGCTGCTGTGTTTGGGGAGCAATAAAGGTATATATGCATAATATTGGCCTCCGGGCCTTGACATAAAATGTAGAGTTAGTCCATCCCAGAACTCTTGTTAAAAAAACATAGCAGTGCTTGCGTTGACCATCGGAAAATCATGTTCATGCTCTGATCTGAGTTGAATAAGCTCTTGTTTTTGTTCCTGCAGAGCTACCGCCATTTCCACATTCGGATTCATGGCTACACTACTACCATGGAAGTGCTGGCATAAAAACTTGTCAAAGGCTGAACATGGAAAGTTCTTCAGGGGCTTGTTTCTGGCTTTCCTGAAATAGGGGTTATGCCTTGCATTAGCCACTATCCCCTCACACGATAAAATTAACATTTAAGAAGTAGGTGTCTGTGAAGAATCCGTTAGCTGAAGAAAAAGGATGTAACGTTCAGCACGAGAAAGCACAGAGCTTAAGCTGGGCTGAAGGTACCAGACCTCAGGAGCAACAAGGAAGAAGGTCCAAAGCTAATCTAAATCTGACACAAACAGAGAAGGGACAAAAAGAGAGAACAGGTCAAGGAACCTGTCAGAATAATACTTTGAGTTATGACACAGAGAGGAGCTGGTGTGGTCTCCTTACATGGGGCTCTACAGGAAAAGAGAACAGGAAACAAGTCCACCATCTTTGATGTGTCACTTGAGTATTGGAAAGTGGACATGATAAAATAGTCTTCACAGAAAAAAAAGAAAATGGCCTCAGATCTACAACTCCAACTTGGAATCTTGAAAGGCACGTCTGCAGACTTCCAAAATGGCCCTCAAAGAACCCCACACACTCCCTGCAGCCATGTGCCCAGGCACAAGGAGCATTTTCATACACCGCACACTGGTGGCAAGAACTAAGGAGTGAGCAACCCAGCTCAAACAGCAGGAAGAGAGCAAAGACATGCAAAACTCAGGGCGACAACCACCATCCGCCTCCGGCTGTGTGGCATGGCACGTCTCTGCCCAACAAGACAGGT
Source organism: Calotriton arnoldi (assembly GCA_963921515.1). Taxonomy (NCBI): domain Eukaryota; kingdom Metazoa; phylum Chordata; class Amphibia; order Caudata; family Salamandridae; genus Calotriton; species Calotriton arnoldi. Next base: position 994,351 of record CAWUFW010003074.1, read on the forward strand.
AAGTCTGGCGGGTACCACAAGTCCCTGTTACTATTGCAACCAGTGCATAGGAGTAACAGTACATCCCTCTCCCTGAGTGCGTAGCTTGACTGGGAAACTATGGAAGAAATGACAGAGTAACACAGGTTCATCCGGAATTCCAGAACCCATGTTCATCCCACTAGGAGGATATGCTTCCCAATTGACCAAAAATTAAAGTTGGTTAGACTAGAATCATACATTTCACTGACTTCATATTTTGGATGATCAGCTACAAAAAACGGAGGAAGAGAAGACAAATGATCGAACAGATGCAGACCATACGGTTTTATCTGTAACACATGAGAAGTGGATGCACTTTTCTTGATTAGGGTAACTGCAGGTGAAACGTTACTGGCTTGATCTGCTTGTTAGCAATGAAGGGTCTGAAACAGCATGGCCTTTTGTATGTATGAAATTGTTAGGTAGGTAAAAATCAAGAAGGCAGCTATAAACTGTCACGAGGTTGAAACTTCAGTGTTTGTCTTAGATGTAAATCAGCCTTTGCCTTAATAGCTTGTTTAGATTGATGCAAGTGTTTATGATTATTTGGTGTTCCTGTTTGGTGCTGGAACCATGGGAAGTAACTAAGATGAACCCGGAAAAGTTTGAGGATAAAAACCTTGGAGACAGAAAAATTGAGATACCTTGGTTGCTGAATGTGTGCCATCAATATATGGAAATTCTGCTAGGGGTAAGGATCCTGACCAGTTATGCTGAGTAGCATGCCTGAAACTTCCTATATACTGTTCCAAACTATGGCTTACCCTTTCTGTCTGTCCTTTGGTCTGGGCATGGAATCCACAGAATGGACACTAATCTAGCTTTAATGATTAACAAAGGGTCTTCCAAAAGCAAGAGATGTACTGCGATCTTCTATAAGAAATAACAGTATTTGGCAGCCCATACAGACAAACTATGTCAGAAATAAATCTTTTTACTCATTACAGGACCAGATGGTATAATCTAGAAATGGGAGAAAAGACCCACCTTTAAGAATATATCTGCAGTAACCATTATGAATCTATAGCCACTGGAAGAAGGTAGATCAATGATAAAGTTGTTTGAAATGCTGTGCCGTGGTTAAGAAGGTACCAGTAGTGTTTCTAAATCGCGAGTAGCTAGACTTGGACAAAGATAGGACAAGCTCACACATAAACTCCTGCATCTTTATGTACTGTTGGTCATCAAAAATAAACACTCAAACCAAATTGTCTTTTTATCTTCTAAATATTTTCTTCGAGACAGTATGAAACAGAGAGTAAATACATACATAAGCCCTATTAGAGAATACTTATAACAGTAACGACATACGTCACTTCTGTCTACAACCTTGTATAAAGGGGGTAATGGAAAAACAGAGTCAGATTTAAACATGTCGGCAGGCAGATGGCGAGGAGGTAAAACGGGAAGGGCAACAATGAGTCTTGATGAATGAAGCATACAGAAGCATTGATATGGAGACCCATCAAATACGGATGTTGGTGAGGGTTATAGTAGGCATTCACAATATAAACCATGAAGGAGAAGCGAAAAGGAGGGGATATATAGCAAGAGTAGGGAGGGGGACCATCATGTGGCTAGCAGACAGTATTAAAAGAGTGATTACGACAGCTTATGTTCGTGGGGGAACAGAGTGGCCCAAGAGGGCGTCAGCTGATGGGCATAACATTATCATGTGTGTGCCAAATGGACTGAGCCGCAACAGGGTTCCCCATAGAGATGGATATGCTTTTATGTGTGCTTCTAAGATAAGTGACACTTGTCCACCATGTGTGATATATGTTATTTAGTGACTTCCATTTCAATAAAATGACTTTAATTGCTACTGTTAGTATAAGATCTAGTAGTGCTAAGTCTTTGTCAGGCATGTCTAATGGGAGGCTGGAAGCGTGCGGGCCTAACAGTATAAAGTGTAGAGTTTGCTAGAAGTTCACGTTATAAATAACCTTGTCGTTTTTTTTTTATCCTTTAGTTATACGTTTTTCATAACAGTTGGATCATAACCATCAGTGCGGCAGTGTCAACAAGACCTTTTGTCCCTGCAACGTCATCGTAATTACATCTTGTAAACATCAGCATAAGAATACAGCTTTACGTTCATAAATCCCAGTTTGCAATACAGCACATAATGCAATTCTCAATTTCTGCCACATTGCCATCCGTTGAACATTATTAACAATAGTGCATTGTCCCTGTCCTTCCTTTACCCTCCCCATCAAGTGCCCGTGCCACCCACACCCAGCACACTTATATAGTCTGTTTATTGGCTGTTATTATCATGTACCCTGGTATTTAAATAGTTTCTCAGCGGTTGCCAAATGTCTTTTGGCCTTGATGCAATCGGTTGTAACTCAGCAAACAGCTCGCTGTTAGTGTCGCTATACATTAAGCTTTTAAGCCATTGCTCCATGGTTGGCTTGCTTCTGCGCCCCCAGTGGATGGCCAACTCTCGTTTTGCTATGAGGAGTGCTATACCAACTAGCCTACGCAAGGCCTTGGGGACCTCCACGACATATCCCAGCAACGCCAGCAGCGGAGCCGGCCTAATTGTAATATTTGTCATTTGCTGCAGTTCTTGGAATATATGGGTCCAGTACTCCGCCACCTTGGTGCATGTCCATGTCATATGTAGGTAATCCGCATCCGGCAGTCCGCGGTGCGGGAGGGATCTATGCGTGCCATTTTAGCCAGTGTCATATATATCCTGCACCAATCCTATGCACACGAAAAACAATATGCAGGGTAGTGATAAAACACTGTCCCAAGGGTACAAAAAACAATGGAGTTCTCAGCCGGTATAGTTCATTTTAATGTTCAGAGTATTATTTTCCCCAAGCCAGTCAACACGTGTTTCGTCAGTAGGTAATAACCCTTGACTTCTTCAGGGCTGGAGAACAACAAAAGGTAGTGATGTCACATTTTATATACACCAACATACATTACATGGTGATAACACATTCCAAACAAGATTACACCTCAAATTGTAACACTTATCTGATACCAGATGTGTTAAAAAAGAACCCATAGCAGCAATTATAAAGAAAAAGATCGTATCATAAGTCTCTGTGTTAAAAGGACTTCTGTACATGAAGAGAAGAGGAAGATAGAAAGAACATAGAAGTGCTTAGTCCAGAATTACGCCATGTGAATTAAAAAAGGAAATGTTTTTATCATTAAAAAAGGACGGATGGACAAAGGATCCATGTGCCCTAATCAAAACACTATACCACGAACCATCTGAAAAACTATGTTAAAATGAATCCATAATTGACACCCTGTGTCCATTGCCACATGTGAAGTAGTGAAAGAACCGCCACCTAGTGTAGGTGAAGCTGCATACCTTAATTATTGTCTGGAAAACCAATCAGACCTGTAAAACCAATCAATAATTAGATACCCATCAAGAACTATTAAAAACGATTTTTATCGCATCAAAATCAAAAAATGAGACGGAGCCCATATTCACTACACGGCTCACCTCTTAGCCGGTGATAGTTCCAACCCGGCGGTGACGTCTTCAAAGTTGTATCCTTATAACAACAAATCATTCAAGTTCTATGGTTTTCAAATGAAGGGGAACAACAAAACAATATGCCATATCCATAGTCTGTCCCAATCGACCGAGACAATGAAACACAAACACCGCAATCCCACATAAGAGATTGCTACTGAAAAGCCTACTATTCCTATCTAATGTCACTTCTTACCTCGGATCCAGTGTGTCGCATATGGTCCGAGCATCTCATTGGCAACCCATATATCCCTCAATTACGGCGCTCCTCATCCGAGTGCCTTAAAACCATCAATAGACGGAGACTAAGCCGTCTACACCAACCCAATATCGAGCTATAAAAAAATAAGGTACACAACAAAGACCTCAATTACAACCTGAATAGTAAACAAAATTCCACCTAACATGTATTCAATGCAAAAGCAAAATCGCAAAGGGAGAGAGACTCACATTTGGCGAGTACACCAACACGTCCCGACAGTTCCCGGGATTTCAATCAACCGGATGCGGTTGTCTATTACAACCCGGAAGTCTCTTTATCTAGAGTTCCAAAGAAACAACTAGACCGTATACCTTCACTAAAAATCACCATATTGAAGTACCACCCACACCTTCCATAACTGAATAAGTGCCAAATGCCGAGTAACGTGAACACAAGCAGTGATGAAAAGGGTAGTCAGAGTAAAGGGAAAAAAATAAAAAAATAAAATAAAAAAAAACACAAAAGGTACTGCCTACTTATAGATCACATTTACGCCCAAAATGATACAAAATTAAAAATTAGCGAGTTATAATTTACGCGTTACCTTAATACAGAGATAACCAGACTGACATAGTTAAGTGTATAAACAGTTACAAAGAGATCCGACTGGGAACAGAATATCGAATAGTAACCACACTCTTCAAAAGGTGTTACCATGGTGAGCCACATAACAAGCACAGCTCGCATTACTATCACTTTGAGTGTTTACATAGAGATCCCACTAAGCACACAATGCAAAGTAGTGTCCACAATCTACGATAGATGTTAACTTGAAGAACCACATGACATGCACAGCTCACATTAATTAACACTGTGAGCATTTAACAGTACTATCATTAAGTATAACAACACAAGGGCAGACAGGCACAGTATCTAATGGCATATCAACAGTAAGCAATACACTCAAAATATACACGTGACCCAGTTCCAACCTTAAGAACAATAAAGTGACACATATATAATCAGCAGATTACGATGACACTGTAAAAACTCATTGCGTTTAGAATTATGACAGGTCCGCCACAAATACATACAAAATTGACAAAAAGAACCCTTTCCCCATTTAGTCCCCTAGAAAGTAATGCATCTCTCGGTCACTGTTAAAACCACATTCATAGGTTTTAAGACGCATGATCCAAAGCGCCTCTGAGCGCCTGAGTCTGAGTTCCCGGTTTCCTCCCCTGGGACTCAAACTCGTCATATCTATACCATAGAACATGAATTGTTTATGTAGGCCCTGTGAGGGGCATTCCCAAACATGTAAAGCCAATGGATACCTAGAATCCCGGTGTTTAACAGCCCGTGTATGTTCCATGATTCTGTCTTTGAGGGGTCTGATGGTGCTACCCACATACTTGCCACCACACTTACATTCTAGAACATAAACAGTATATTTAGTATTACAGTTAATATTGTGTCTGATCGAATACGTTTTATTTGGACCTCTAAATTCTCTTATGTGATCGGATGCCCATCTACACACCCCACAGGATCCACATTTATGGAAACCCAAAGTGTGAGGTGTCAACCAGTTGTCAACATGTTGCGAACATTGGTAACTGGGACTAAGCCTAGGCCTCAGCGTCCTGCCTTTTCTGTATGTAATCTGGGGTTGTTTGTGAATATATTTGGTCAGTGTAGTATCCTCCTTCAAGAGTTTCCAATGTTTACGTAGACTCTTAGACAGGATTTCACTATAATCATTGAAGTTGGTGATCAATCTCACTGTCTCGTTAGTCCCAGGTCTGGGCATCCTATCGCGAAGCGTAACCTCCCTGCGTGTGTTCCTAATCCTTCTTTCGGCTTCTGCCAAGTTCTGTTGAGTATAGCCCCTGTTCCTGAATCTAGATTTCATAGATCGAAGACATGTTTCAAAATCTACTTCATTACTGCAATTCCTCTTAGCTCGAATAAACTCACCAAAAGGAATGGCCTGTATTTGGTGAGAGGGGTGAGCACTTTTAGCGTGTAAGATAGAGTTACAGGCAGTTTCCTTACGAAAAAGTCGTGTGTGCAGGTCGTTGTCGCTAATGTAAATTTCGATATCCAAAAATGTAATGCTAGACGTGCTATGCTGATGTGTAAACCTAATGTCATAGTCATTACTATTCATATAGGTGCAAAATTGTTCCAATTTCTCCTCAGTACCCGACCAAATAAGGAAACAGTCGTCTATATAACGACCCCAAAATAAAATTGAGTCGCTAAACTTACTGCCCTTATGTCCCCAGATCACTTCTTCCTCCAAACGCCCCATGAAGAGATTAGCAAAGCTAGGTGAGAATTTCGACCCCATGGCTACACCTCTCTTTTGTCGATACCATTGTCTGTCCACCAGAAAAACATTATTTTCAAGTATAAGGGTCATCATGGCAAGTAACATATCTGTGTGCTGCCACTGGGTTGCAGATCTCCTATGAAGATGATGTTGCACTGCTTTCAAGCCCAGATCCAATTTAATACTTGTATAGAGCGAAACAACATCCATAGTCACTAAAGTCATGCCATACTCCCATGTAAAATCAGCCAAGGTGCTCAAAATATGCTTGGTATCCCTTATATATGAGGGAAGATTTCGCACAAGGGGACAAAGAAAGAGATCCACGTACTCAGCCAAGCGTTCCGTGGGACCCCCTATGCCTGACACGATTGGTCTCCCAGGGGGGAAAGGCAGTTGTTTATGAACCTTTGGTAACGTGTACAGACATGGGTATTGAGGTCTGTACACCTTTAGATATTTGAGTTCGTCATCATTAATAAGACCGGCTCCATGCCACTGAATCAGATTCTTATTGATTTCCAATGTGAGTGGTCCTATTGGATTAAAAGCAAGACATTCATAACACAGTGGGTCACAGAGTTGAGAAAGGATTTCTTGATTATAGTCCAACTTGTTCATCACAACAATATTGCCCCCCTTGTCCGCCTCTCTGATAATTAATTCATTATCTGAAGTCAATGTTCTAAGTGCTAGGCGTTCACCGGGTAGAAGATTGTCAGTATGTCTAACCTTATTCATGGTCCTTTTAACATCAAATTTGTCAAGATCTTCTGATTAGGGCACATGGATCCTTTGTCCATCCGTCCTTTTTAATGATAAAAACATTTCCTTTTTTAATTCACATGGCGTAATTCTGGACTAAGCACTTCTATGTTCTTTCTATCTTCCTCTTCTCTTCATGTACAGAAGTCCTTTTAACACAGAGACTTATGATACGATCTTTTTCTTTATAATTGCTGCTATGGGTTCTTTTTTAACACATCTGGTATCAGATAAGTGTTACAATTTGAGGTGTAATCTTGTTTGGAATGTGTTATCACCATGTAATGTATGTTGGTGTATATAAAATGTGACATCACTACCTTTTGTTGTTCTCCAGCCCTGAAGAAGTCAAGGGTTATTACCTACTGACGAAACACGTGTTGGCTGGCTTGGGGAAAATAATACTCTGAACATTAAAATGAACTATACCGGCTGAGGACTCCATTGTTTTTTGTACCCTTGGGACAGTGTTTTATCACTACCCTGCATATTGTTTTTCGTGTGCATAGGATTGGTGTCATATATTGCTTTGGACCCTTGTCCTGGTTTGGGGGTTTATGGGATTATTCCCCCCACCTATAGCACCGTTAGAATTTTAGATTTGGTTTGATTTATCACGTTATTAGGTTTAGCGCCTTCTTTTCTACCTGTGAGAATTAATAACCCCCTCCAGTTTTAATCATATATATCCTGCGTATGTATTTATAATGTAACAGCTTATGCCTATAATTCCCAGAGACCCTTCGAGTGTGGATGCAGCATTCTTTCCATACATCATCAGTAATGGGGTGCCATAGGTCTGCCTCCGAAGCTGCCCTGAGCCCAGTGTCACGCACCGGCATGAGCTCCAGCCCGGCCCGGTATAGCCTAGACACTGTCGGATATGAGAAGCTTTAACGGTGGGAAAATACCTGGCTCTAGGGGGTAGGAGGATATGCGGCTCTGCAGTGCATTTTGAAGTCTGGCCAACACAAACCAATCCATAGGTGCCGCGTCTACGAATCGCGCGTCTTCTGTGCATGAATAAACGTGTCCCCCTGGGAAAGCGTCCCCAAATGTATATAACCCAAGTCTACGCAGTGTACGATTGACTAAGGGCTCAGATGTAATAGGCACCCATGGGCTATTGAGCAGCGGAATTTGAGAATCATATAGTTCCGCACCTCCCGTCAGTAGTAGCATTTTTCTCCAAGCCCAGCAAGTATTTGATACGGTTTGAACATGCCGTCTATCGGGAAGCAGGCCGGTAGGCAACAACCCTTGCAACGGCACCGGGGCTGCAAGGTCCATCTCGGGCTTTGAGTATGGCAATCTGTCGTCTGGATGATAACAGTGCCATGCATTGCTACATTGCGCTGCCAGATAGTATAACTGCATATTTGGGACACTGAACCCCCCCTTTTCATATGGTAGCATTAAAGTATCCCACCCAATACCCGGTACCTTAAGTCGTTTATTGATATCGGCCCAGTATGAAGATAGCCATTTGCATGAAAGAAATGTGTTCAGAGTCCCCAGGGGCATCTTTCCAGAACAATCAATCAGGAGTTTGTAGAGTGCAGCTACTCACCAGGAAGGGTCTCAAGGCGCTGGGGGGGGTGGGAAGAGGGGCGCGCAGCTCATGGGAGTTCAGGGTGATTTGTCGAAGAGCCAGGTCTTGAGGTCTTTCAGGAACTTGTCGAGAGTTGGTGTCTGTCGGAGGTGGAGGGTGTTCCATGTCTTGGCCGCGAGGAGGGAGAAGGAGCGCCCTCCTGTTCTGGTCTTCTTGATGCGTGGTACCGTAGCAAGGTAGAGCTGGGCTGAGCGGAGGGATCTTTTGGGCGCGTGGAACGAGAGGCGGTGGTTCATGTAGGCTCGTCTGGTGTTGTGGAGGGCCTTGTGGGTGTGGGTGAGAAGTTTGAAGGTGATTCTCTTCTCGACGGGGAGCCAGTGTAGTGTCCGCAGGTGTTGGGTGATGTGGCAACGGTGCGGTACGTTGAGGACTAGTCTGGCAGATGCGTTCTGGACATTCTGGAGTTTGCAGGTGAGATTCTTGTTGATCCCGGCATAGTGTGTTGCCGTAGTCCAGTATGCTGCTGATGAGGGCGTGGGTGACGGTTTTCCGGTGTTCGAGGGGAATCCACTTGAAGGTCTTAAGTAGGAGGCAGAGGGTGTGGAAGCAGGAAGAGGTGACAGCGTTGATTTGGCGGTCCATTTTGAGTTTGGAGTCTAGGATGATTCCGAGGTTGCGTGCGTGGTCAGTGGGGGTTCCGGAGGGCGGGGGCCAGCAAGAATCTGAGTCAATCAGTTTCAGTTTGAATAATCTGGACGGGGGCCAATAAAAGAAGTGTGACGCAAAAATATCTTGTCTGGGGCAATGAAGGGATCCATTTATTCTTCAGGAGACTAGTGGAGATTGTGGACAGGCAGTGTCTGGTAGGGGGTGTGTGCTCGAAGTTTGGAAATGTTTGGACCAGCGCTTCTGAATGGGCAGAACAGGGGCGGATTGCGAGTTGTGTATCGTTTTGTAAATTTTAGATGCCAAGTGGCTACCCTTACTGGCTGGTTGGAAAAATTGGATCAAAGTTGAGGGTTGGAGAGGACTCAATTTGGAGAGGTTTATTAAGGGTAATTGTATCCACTTCCGAGAGTAACTTCATGGGAGTGGATCGATGTACGTCAGCAAATGATTCTTTTGAGGCCGTGATATTGGGGGTATAGAGTGAGGTGTAAAAAAGGTTTTTTAACTTCCAGGATGTCGGAGGTCTTAGTTTTATTAAAACCTTGTTGGGCTCTAATGGCTGTTATAATGGAGTTATTATGTTTTAATTTTAAATAAGCTGCCAGGAATTTCCCCCACTGTATTTAGATAGAAGATTTTTATGCTCTTCTGTGCCTGAACTTGAAGGTGCACTCTTTTGCTAACAATAGAGTTGTATTCATGTTTGAGTCATTTGATCTCTGTCATCTGAGTAGGGTTCCTGGATTGTCTATAGAGAGATGTCTTGCCTTTGATTTCTTTTTCTAGCTTGGATAGAGAGTGCTTAATATCCTTGTTCTTCTCAGACATCCGTCTGGTACAGATGCCGCTAGAGGCGCACTTTAGAGCGTCCCGTAGTACTATCTGCGATGAGACCGAGCTTGTGTTTTCCTAAAGAAATTGAGATAATTCTTTTTCTAGCCATTGTCTGTCTTCTTCAGAGTCTAAGATTTCAGTATTCATGAGCCAGGAACTTTTTTTGGTACGAATGGAGGAATTTTAATTGAGATAGTGATTGCTGCATGATCAGAGACCAGGATCAGTTCTATTGAAGAATCTCAGGAGTCTTGGAGAAGTCCTGCATTTACTACTAAATAGTCAATCCTAGGAAAAAGTGTTGTGGAGAGGTGAAAAAAATATAAAATCACAGCCTGTGGGATTATGGAGTCTCCAAATATCCGTGAGTCTGAGTGCAGTGCAGTGCAGAGATTGAGCATAGATTTGTCTGCTTTGGGGAGCCTGTATTTGAATGCCGATTGTCTATCTAGAATCACATCCAGAGAGGTTAAAGTCGCCCCCTAAGACAATGCGTGAGATTTGAGGGTGGGAAGCCAGTTTGGCATTGAGGGTGGATCAAAATTGTGGCTTATTACTATTAGGGGCATAAATGTTAACAACGTAGAATTCTACCTCACTGTGTAATAGTATGGCAATCAGCCATCTATCGTCATTGTCCTGTTCCACTGCAATTATTGACAGCCCAAACATTTTGCAATAAGGGTGACCACCCCATTTTTCTTAGAGATTGCAGGTGAGCAGGCCAAATCGGAAATTCAACCACCTCGCATGGATAGGGCATTCTTAGTTTCCTGAAGGAACCTAATCTTAGTTTCTTGAAGGAATGTTATATTGCCCTTAAGATTGTTGCAGTAATTGGAGATCTTTCTGCGCTTCATCTGGTGGTTAAGGCCCTTAGCGTTAAGTGAAACCACCTTCAGGGCGGCAATTTTGAAAGAATCTGTGGGTATGGTGTATGAACTGATTAGTGGGCACCCAGGGTGATGGGCAGTAGATTTAGCATGTCTGATGACGACTTAAAGGGCCACATTGCGAGTAGAGGTAGGAAAGGAGGAAAAGAATAGAGAAGCAAAGTGAGGAATACCAAGAGTCCTCTCTCAGAAGGGAGAGGAAGTGTCCCAGGGGACTAGGTATGAGGCCCAGAGACTCTGGGTACATCCACGTAGCGGGGGGAACCTGTCGCACCAACAGTATAGGAAGCAACAAATGCATAAGTGAGCTGCCAAAACAGCAAAAAGATGAGCCTTCTTTAAATCACATGGAAACAAACAAAAACAACGAGTCTAGCAAAAAGAGCAGTTGTATAGCAGTCCGTTAGCAGGTCAAAAGCAAAATTAAGCAAAGCAAAGAGTCCCAACTGCAAGTCAAAATGCTGTATAATGAGGAGGAAAAAATGGTTACTAATTAAGTAGTAGCACCAACAGTAGACAGCTCATACATATCCTTTCACAGAGTAGCAACAATATTAGAAGAACATTTTGTTGTAAGATATTACATCGCCTTAATATCGTCCTGGCCACTAAATGTGTGTGGGATCATTGTACTGGCCATTGTGCAAACATACAGAGTTGCAAGAAAAGGACGAAAACAGGATGTTGCATAACCATAACTACTTCTGGGACACCAAATATGTTAGGGACCATATGCAAAAAATCAAACTTATGATACCTTAGATAAAAGAGGAACACCACATATTTTATAGCACATAACAGACAAGATCCTCCAACTCCTGGAGGCAAGTGAGACAAAACAGCAGTAGAGGAACGTCAGTCCTCACCCCCTCCCCCCACTGGCCGTAGGCCCCCCAGTGAGTAGGAAGACCATCATCAGGAGAGATGAGAAGGACCTGATAACTGCGTCTGATATCTAAAAGAGGGAGGTGAGCCGTGCTAGTGGAGGCCTCGTCTTCGTTCATCCTTGATTAGGAAGTGTTGTCCAGAAAGGAGCAGAGGTCGGCGGGCTCGTCAAAGATTTGAGTCTTGCCCCTAAAGTCAATTCTAAATTTGGAGGGACATACAAATGAGTGTGGATTCGCTCTTTCAGCAAGCCTCTTCGTTAGAGCTAGAAAACCCTTCATTCTCTCCACAGTGTTGCTTGCAAAGTCTTGTAAAATAGAAATTCTGGCTCCCTGCCAGGAGACCGATTTAACTTTCCTCATGTGGGCAAGAATGGATTCTGAGTGTTGGTGTTGCACAGGTTTAAAAATTACTGGGCGTGGAATGGTAGAGTTCTTATGTTTGAAAGTAGGAATCCAGTGGTCTTGTTCGAGTTTGAAGTCTTTATGAAATTATATATTCAAAATGGACCGAATGCAAGTTTCCAGAAATCCTATCACAGAGTTAGCGGTGTTTTTCACTCCTTCAGGGAGCCCAAAAATTCTAAGGTTACTCTGTCTACTGCGTCTTCTAAGTTGGTGATGTCACGCTTGAGGGAGGAGATGAGGTATTCTGATGTCTGTAGTTGCTTGGCATGAACAGTAGTGCGATCCTCAATGTTGCTTATTCGGGTCCTTCCTAATGCCTGCCACCTCCACCTGTACTAAATCTGTGTTGGATTTGGTACTTTGCGCAATGTCATGAACAGCGTTTATTTTTTTCAAAATTACTTTCAGCGTTGGGGAGTCTTCCGCTTTGTTCTTCATGGGTGAGTTCAGTACTCGAGGCTCTTGTTTGACTCTCTTTAACATCCCTTTGTTCTCTTTATCCATTGACTACTTAAATTCTGCCATTGTGTTGAGTAGGCAGTGTACAGGATATTACAGCATAGGGAGCCCAGAAAACAGGGTGTACACTCCTAGCGTATAGATACCAAACACAAGCGCTAAAAGCAATGTATTAATCTCCTCACGTACGCAAGTTGACAGCACCACCGTGAGAAATATGCAATTAAAGCACAGCAAATGCACTTCAGTAAAGTGAGGCACCTTATTAGTAGAAAATGGGTGATATGCTGCAGGGAGTTGAGAGGCCAGTGATTATATTAAAGAAGTGGAAGTTATGTGAGATGATCGCATTGCAATGAATCATAACGGTATGTTCAATAATTATAGCTCCCCTACTTCTGGATGAGGTCTGAACTCAGAAAGGTGTGTGGCCAGACAGGATGATTCAAAGGCTGACCTAGGAGAAAACGCAGATGTAAGTAGGCTTAGCAAGCAGTCCAGAGCCACAAAGCTGGAGAGCTGGAGCATGATCCTTATGGAGGTAGCGTTAAAGCGCCGTAGGTGCCTCTCCAGGGACCAGTGTGGATTAAGTAGGTGCAGTGGCTGCGATCCTGAGACTCAGATAGGGCCTATCAATCATGGGTGCCTCCAGCTGAACAAAGGGAGGCAGGTGCCGCCATCTTGAATCTTGCCTTGCTCCTGGGCAAGGGTGTACCAGGTGCCAATAATAGGGAGAAAAATGGTCCGAGTCTATAAGGGTCTCATGCCGGAGTCTCCAGAGATCCAAAAGATACCACAGGCTGATGGATCCATTGACGGTAGAAACCTCTGGCAGCACGTCACTTCAGGGAGAGCCTATGTTACATAGGCGCTGCCATCGTGGATCCTGCCGTGCTCCCGGGTCGGAGTAGACAAAACTGCCGAACAAATGCAGAACGGCCAAAAGCATTGCAGGACACTCAGGTTAGGGCTTCCAGAGGACTATAGAATACAGATGACAGATGTCATTGGCAGCACTGTTGTAGTGCGCAGAGTTGGCGCTGTGGGTTTACTGGAGCTCAAGGCTGAGCAGCCATTCAGCGAGGAGACCAAACCGTGTCCCAAAACAAGTTGAGTCTTGATTTAATTACCTCAAAAGAGTTACTCACTCACATGCACCCGCCTGTAAGGGGATCTCTAATCCCCCTTAAAAGTGCAGGCGGGTTGCCGCCTGTACAGTGAAACACGGAGTGGCTGCTTCAAAGATGTTCCAAATAGCTGAGTCATGGCACATTTGAAGAACCTCTTCTTGTAACTCTTTTGTGGGAATCAATAAGGCATGTGAAAAATAAAGATGATGGTGAGAAAACAGTGTCTTACACTGCATTTTTTGTAATATTTCCTGGTCTAACTTTGCATGAGCATCCCAAACTCTATGAAGAAAGGGTGTCACAACACAATCAACTTGATTTCGTAAAAGTAGCGAAGGTACATTTAAATCCAGGTCTCTGGAGTGTCTTCAAGACAAGGCGTATGCTGCCACAGTTTTAGGACAGGAATTCATAAGAAGTTATGCAGCTGGTGAATGGCAACTCGATACAGAGTGTTCCCATTTCATTCATTCCTTGGCATGGCCTGATACTGCAATATATATAGATCTATATCATGTTTTCTTACGAGAATTCATATATATCTTCAGGACTTTGCCTCAGCTAGTGCTTGGCTAAGAGACATGTTAAAAAAAAAAGACAGTCATACTGCTAGTCTTAGAAATGTCAAGATGCTTTTGTAGCCATCAAGAGATGCGTTGCCAAAGTGACTGCGTCCTTCTATGATCCTGCGATGCACGCAAGATTATTGTGGATCCAAGTCTATGGCCGAAGAAATGTTTTAGCCCAGCATGAGGCAGCGTCTGATTGGCCCAGAGACACCACTGCCAATGACCGAAGACTGAGGAGTGCTGAAAGGCCAATGAAAGGAAAGGCCTATGTCTAACCTAAAAAAAGGAAAGGCCTATGTCTAACCTAAAAAAGGAAAGGCCTATGTCTAACCTAAAAAAGGAAAGGCCTATGTCTAACCTAAAAAAGGAAAGGCCTATGTCTAAACTAAAAAAAGGAAAGGCCTATGTCTAACCTAATAAAAGGAAAGGCCTATGTCTAACCTAATAAAAGGAAAGGCCAATGTCTAACCTAAAAAAAGGAAAGGCCTATGTCTAACCTAAAAAAAAGGAAAGGCCTATGTCTAACCTAATAAAAGGAAAGGCCTATGTCTAACCTAAAAAAAGGAAAGGCCTATGTCTAACCTAATAAAAGGAAAGGCCTATGTCTAACGTAATAAAAGGAAAGGCCTATGTCTAACGTAATAAAAGGAAAGGCCTATGTCTAACGTAATAAAAGGAAAGGCCTATGTCTAACCTAATAAAAGGAAAGGCCAATGTCTAACCTAAAAAAGGAAAGGCCTATGTCTAACCTAAAAAGGAAAGGCCTACGTCTAACCTAAAAAAGGAAAGGCCTATGTCTAACCTAAAAAGGAAAGGCCTATGTCTAACCTAATAAAAGGAAAGGCCTATGTCTAACCTAATAAAAGGAAAGGCCTATGTCTAACCTAAAAAAGGAAAGGCCTATGTCTAACCTAATAAAAGGAAAGGCCTATGTCTAACGTAATAAAAGGAAAGGCCTATGTCTAACGTAATAAAAGGAAAGGCCTATGTCTAACCTAATAAAAGGAAAGGCCAATGTCTAACCTAAAAAAGGAAAGGCCTATGTCTAACCTAAAAAAGGAAAGGCCTACGTCTAACCTAAAAAAGGAAAGGCCTATGTCTAACCTAAAAAAGGAAAGGCCTATGTCTAACCTAAAAAAGGAAAGGCCTATGTCTAACCTAATAAAAGGAAAGGCCAATGTCTAACCTAAAAAAAGGAAAGGCCTATGTCTAACCTAAAAAAAGGAAAGGCCAATGTCTAACCTAAAAAAAGGAAAGGCCAATGTCTAACCTAAAAAAAGGAAAGGCCTATGTCTAACCAAATAAAAGGAAAGGCCTATGTCTAACCTAAAAAAAGGAAAGGCAGATGTCTAACCTAAAAAAAGGAAAGGCCTATGTCTAACCTAATAAAAGGAAAGGCCAATGTCTAACCTAAAAAAAGGAAAGGCCAATGTCTAACCTAAAAAAAGGAAAGGCCAATGTCTAACCTAATAAAAGGAAAGGCCAATGTCTAACCTAAAAAAAGGAAAGGCCTATGTCTAACCTAAAAAAAGGAAAGGCCTATGTCTAACCTAAAAAAAGGAAAGGCCAATGTCTAACCTAATAAAAGGAAAGGCCTATGTCTAACCTAAAAAAAGGAAAGGCCTATGTCTAACCTAAAAAAAGGAAAGGCCTATGTCTAACCTAATAAAAGGAAAGGCCTATGTCGAACCTAATAAAAGGAAAGGCCAATGTCTAACCTAAAAAAAGGAAAGGCCTATGTCTAACCTAAAAAAAAGGAAAGGCCAATGTCTAACCTAAACAAGCATTTACAATGCAATCGGTCTCGCTTTCGGGACCTTATAAGTGTTTAGCAAGACCTATTGGCTCTGCTAATGCACAATTGGGGTTACAGAAGAGTTAGGTTTCAAGGCACATCTGGGGCCCCCTTCGCACATACCCATATAACCAATATAGTGTGCACTGAACCTGTGTTGAAGACATGGGCCATGTTATAAGGTGACACACGAACGCAGAGCTTTTTAACTGTGCCAACAGCTGCCTAAATCCCCCTTCACATCTGGCACTCTTGAGGCAACAGTGAAAATCAAAACACTACTATGCCACCTGGGGGGATCGTTGCAGACTTGCATCTCCTTGACCCCCTCTTGCCTGACAGGTGCACACAGCTCTTGCTGGAGAGGGACTGCACACTGAGAAGGAAAAGAGGGAGACACATGGATGAGAAGCCAAGACACAGGGCGATCGGAGATGTCGGGGAGTTAGGCAGAGAGTGGAGGGAGGCGATTTAAGGTAGAGAAAAGGTGAGGCAGCAGTGCACTGATGGAGAGAGCAAGGAGATAGATACAAAGTCCAAATGGGATCAGGAAGCCCTTCTGCAACCTCTTCCCAACACCTGCGTAAAACAACAAGCAATGACAGGCATGCACTTCATACGTATGTATACATGAACCCACAGCCCTGGCACTGATGCACGCATTTTCAGGCAGTAGTGGGCACGTCATCACAGTGCAAGACAGCCACTGAATGAAGCAGGCTGACTCATTACTCCATGCTGTAACGGCAGATGGAACAAGATTTGTGCAATTGTAAATCAGACACTCTATATGGCCTTATGGAAAGTTGGAAACATTGACTTTAATAACATGGGATAGGCAAAAAATATGACAAATTACTGATTCCTGGTTATGACGTCAATGTAGGCCAGCTGACTGCCTGCTCCCGCTGCTGAAGGCCTCATCTATGTGCCAGAACCTTCTGCAGAGCAGTGCATGAACATCAGAACAAACGTGCGTGACACGTACCTTCACAACGTCCTCGTTGATCCGCTTGGGATCCCTGTCCACCAGGTCGATCTCCTTGGTGTGCTGGTCCCGTATGATCTTCTCCTCGTAGAAGCTCTGCTCTTCCGACATGTCTCCTCCTCTTGCAGGCCCAAGGTGCGGGTACGGCTGACGGCGGCTCCCAAGCTCTCCCGGGCGGGTGGCGCACGAGGTGGTCGGGCGGTGGTTGCGTGCTCGGGGTCCCGGGCGGTGTGAGCTGCTCTCCGGCTGCCGACCCCACCCTGCGTGCCACACAACAGCTGCCTCACATAACTTCACCCGGGCCCGCCGACGCCGTCAGAGCTGTCTGCGTCCCACTCCCGAGCTAAAAACGAGATGGCATTACCTAATTTGTTTAAGGGAGCCCGAGTCATGACAACGAGAACCAGGCTGCAAAATGAAAAAGAAATGGCGGCCGCGCGGTTTAAAAAAAAATAAACAGTGGTGCGCGCGCACCACAGAGGAGCGGAGGGGGGAGGAGGGAGCGCAGCAGCCTGCTCAGCTGACCAGACGCTCGTGCGTCATGGCCTTTGCCGGCATGTGTTTACAATTATCGCGCCCGCGTCTGGGCACGATAATTGGAAACACATGTTTGCCGCGCGTACCCATCCCAAAAAGGCCAGCCACGACGCACGAGCGTTTTTTGGACTGCTTTTCAAACTCACTTACTAAAAGTCTTCGCCTCTAGCAGCGCTTGCGCGCTACTCGAGGCTCGACCTAAAAAAGGAAAGGCCAATGTCTAACCTAATAAAAGGAAAGGCCATGTCTAACCTAAAAAAAGGAAAGGCCTATGTCTAACCTAAAAAAAGGAAAGGCCTATGTCTAACCTAAAAAAGGAAAGGCCTATGTCTAACCTAAAAAAGGAAAGGCCTATGTCTAACCTAAAAAAAGGAAAGGCCTATGTCTAACCTAATAAAAGGAAAGGCCAATGTCTAACCTAAAAAAAGGAAAGGCCTATGTCTAACCTAAAAAAAGGAAAGGCCAATGTCTAACCTAATAAAAGGAAAGGCCAATGTCTAACCTAAAAAAAGGAAAGGCCTATGTCTAACCTAATAAAAGGAAAGGCCAATGTCTAACCTAATAAAAGGAAAGGCCAATGTCTAACCTAATAAAAGGAAAGGCCAATGTCTAACCTAAAAAAAGGAAGGCCAATGTCAAACCTAAAAAAAGGAAAGGCCTATGTCCAACCTAAAAAAAGGAAAGCCCTATGTCTAACCTAATAAAAGGAAAGGCCAATGTCTAACCTAATAAAAGGAAAGGCCAATGTCTAACCTAAAAAAAGGAAAGGCCTATGTCTAACCTAATAAAAGGAAAGGCCAATGTCAAACCTAATAAAAGGAAAGGCCAATGTCTAACCTAATAAAAGGAAAGGCCTATGTCTAACCTAAACAAGCATTGGCATAGCCAATAGGTCTCGCTTTTGGGACCTTATAAGTATTTAGTTATGCAACTGTTGCATGGCTAAACACTTATAAGGTCCCAAAGGCGAGACCTATTGGCTATGCCAATGCTTGTTTTAAAGGGTGCTTGACTGCCTGTAGTTGCATCTGCCCTCCCACCACCCTCCGACACAGCTGCAGCCCTCCCACACAAATGCATGTGCTGTATCTGCTGAAAAAAATGTCTGTTCTGGGCTAAATATATTGTTTGAGCTGTTTCAAACACCCGCAAACTCAGGTAAACTCACCGCAACCAACAATATAACTTGGTGGCGTGTAGTGTCCGGGAAATGTTTTTCATGATGACGGTGCAAAACTAACCACCCTCCGACACAAATGAGTCATCAGCCCATACTCGACTCACTGCTGATTCAGTCCATACTCCAAAGTCAGCCCTAGTCCGTAGGATGCCGGAGCCAGGGAAGGCACCAGAGCCCCTTCACTATTCCATGGGGATCCTGTCCTTCTCTGCAGGTAGGACTCATACTGGCACATGCGTCATGTTCGGTTCGTTTATATAGCGCTAACATCCGCTTGAGGCAGGCAAGCGCTTTGTGAATAGAGAGTCCTGGGCTCTGCTGAAAACGAGCGACGGAAATCATGTGGGGAGCGGGGCCGCGAGCGGTGAGCCGCAGAAGGTGAGCGAAGCCGGAAACTACGGGGCGCATCGGGGGACATGGAGCGGGGGCGAGCGAGCGCGGCAGCCTGCAGAGCTGACCAAACGCTCGTGCGTCGTGGCTGGCCTTTGGATGGGTACGCGCGGCAGACATGTGTTTCCAATTATCGCGCCCGCGTCTGGGCACGATAATTGGAAACACATGTTTGCCGCGCGTACCCATCCCAAAAAGGCCAGCCACGACGCACGAGCGTTTTTGGGACTGCTTTTCAAACTCGCTTACAATAAGTCTTCGCCTCTAAGCAGCGCTTGCGCGCTACTCGAGGCTCGACCTAAAAAAGGAAAGGCCTATGTCTAACCTAAAAAGAGGAAAGGCCTATGTCTAACCTAATAAAAGGAAAGTCCTATGTCTAACCTAATAAAAGGAAAGGCCTATGTCTAACCTAAAAAAAAGGAAAGGCCAATGTCTAACCTAATAAAAGGAAAGGCCTATGTCTAACCTAAAAAAAGGAAAGGCCTATGTCTAACCTAAAAAAAGGAAAGGCCAATGTCTAACCTAATAAAAGGAAAGGCCTATGTCTAACCTAAAAAAAAGGAGGTTATAGTGTAGCTTCTGCCAGTTGCCTTAAACTTGTAACTTAAAAACAAAGACCTAAAACGTTACTTTTTCTCATTTAGAGAAGAGGTTGTGTTTAAATGGGGGTTGAGAGGAGTAGTGAGGGGAATTCTACAGCCTCAAAATTGTCAGATGCTAACACATACCTTGTAAATTCTGTGTGTGTGAAATTATGCAGGGAAATATATGTTTAGGAATATGCACAAATTCAAACCTGGAAAGAAAATTACTAAGTGAATTAGTTAATATTTGATCTACTTAGGTATAGCCAACTTCGGTATGCAAGGTGCGTGCTTAATGGCGACTTGCGTACAGTTGAACTAAAGTCCCAGTTTCCGATTTAGCCACACATTGAGGTTCCATTTTAAATAAACCATGCAGATCTTTGCTGCTAGAAACTGCAGTTCAAACTTCATTCCATGACCAGGTACAATACCAGAAAAGCTGGATTAGTTTGGGCCTGGACATATAGCTGTGCTGCATAAAATAAATGATTAACTTAGAAGATACCCATCTGAGTTTTACTGGCCGAGAGAAAGACAATTAAAGCGCTGAATTTTAGTCTCAAACATGGTCACATCCACTGCAAGGGGGACACTTGCTCATATATTGAGGGGAGAAATATAAAGGCTGATTTATTAGATTACTTGTAGTGTTAGTACTTTCGGCAAATATTGCCAAACATTAATGCACATGCTGGGCAGAGCTTAAGGAAGTCATAGGCACCTACCTCAAGATGTCACAAAAGCTGGACATGTTGTTATTTTAAACATGATAACATTCATAACTATTATTCTAAATCAAATGTTAAACTCACTTTCTTTCAATAGAAACACCGAAATTTCTAGTATGATCTAAAGCTAAGTGTATCTAAGGAATCTGATGAAGTTCACAGTTAGTTATCATAAAAGTAAATGAAACTAAATGAATTTAAAAGCGCAAAGCAATATTTTTCTAAGCCACTGTAAAGTGCTTGTTTAGTTGGGAGGTCATGTCAATATTGAAAGGTTAATGTAGGCGGCGTCAAAACATAAGCTTCCAATGTGATCCTCCGCATTGTGGTAGCAACTTCAGAAAGAAAGGGAAACTTACATCACTATTTGATTATTATTCATACTACTGGAAAAACGAGCTTATCAGGCATCAATACAAAGGAACGGGAGTACAGTAATCATAATTGGACCAATAAGGAGAAGTGAACAGAAGCACACTCTGTCTTTATGAAAGAGGATATAGAAACTCTTGCAGATGTAGAGAGCAGGGACTTTATGTACACTTCTCTACTTCCTTCAAAAAAGACCCTTCATTGTTCACATCACCAAACTTCTAATTGCTGTGAGGCCCCTGGCTTCAGGTCCTGTCCTTTCATAACTGAAAGAACATCCCAAGTTGAGCTAAAGTAAACAGCTAACATATGAGAGCCCTCCCACTGATGGATTATCTGATGTCAAGAGTGATAGCATTTGTCCTTTTGCTTGAGGGTCCCTGGTGATGTGGTAAAGACTTGTCCTTGCTGTAAATAATTTGGTAAATGCAACATGCCTATATACCACTCAAACTAACAAATATTCCATTAGCTATACTAAATGCTGCTGGTATTGAATTTCACTTGTGGCAGCAATACATGAAAGTGCCCAAGGTTTTACTTTCTTTCAGAGTACTACAGCTGATCGCACATTCATCTGAAGGATTAGATTGGTAAAGGGCACTGCCTAGGATGCAGCATGTGTTCCTTATTTACATTCCAAGCCCATGCTTCTTCACAAATCCTTCAAGTGATTACAGGGTAGAACTTCAACAGTTATATTTGAGGTTTTAATTTACTAGAATACCTACATTTGAAGATCTGACATTTTGAAAATAGTATTTCATTTTCACTAAGCACTACATATCACATTTTGGAAAATAAATAGTGATTTTGTTTTAGTTAACATTTTGCTTTAAGAAAATGCAATTTTGCTTGAATTGAAGAAAACATCACCGGACCAATGGTGCCGTGTTTACTAACATTTATTTTTCCACACCTGCTTTATTTTAGTTTTGGGTTTTCTATCCAAACGTACATATTTATTGAATTCCATAATTGAAGTCGTGCCTTTGTTTTAATCTGATTTTTTTTTATAAAATAAACACATTTCTCATACTTATATTTTGTATTTTCTGTTTTCCAAATAATTAAATTGTGGTCATAAAAATTGCATTGTTTTTCCCTCAAAACACTGCCGTTTTATCTTTTTAACCCAAAAAAAAGATGTTTGTGGTATGGTTTATCAATGCTATATCATAACATGTTATGTTTTATTTATCAGCGCATGTACCCCAAGTTTCTTGGCGCTACTGAGAAATACAACTTGTAATGGTAAGAAAAATAAAGTTGAGATCACATAATGTGTATGATAGGAGAGTATTAAAAAAGATAAGTCTTTAATTTCTTGTGTAGGTCAAGCAAGAACGGAAGTGCCTGAGAGGCAGGGGAACCCTGTTCTACTCCGAGTAATTCATCTTGATTCATTCATGGGACAATAGGTGCCCCCTTTTTTTAAACAATTCTATCTCATTCAATTTTACTTCAAGAAAGAATTGTACCCTCACAACTGATGATTTATTTTTAACTGTAGCGGAGTTACTGATCACTAAAATACTAACTAAACCTGAATTAACTTTTGTGTTTGATTTACATGGGTATTACCTAGATACATTGCCTTTTGTCTAGATTCTTGGTAGAGAAATACCATAAACATGCCTGCATACATACACGAACTGTTAAGTTACCTGAAAATAAATTAGCATTTGACTTTATACATTGCCTAAGTTTCTGCCTGTGCTTGGTGGGGATGCTAAATGTATATTACCTTTTTATATATACAAAATTAGGATAGCATAGTTGTCATGGAACGTTGCTGCTATTAAATTAATTTGTTGTAATAGAAATAAAGGATTTTAATGTTTTTTTTCTGGAGCAGAATTTGAGGTGATGATTTCTGAGTCAGCGGTGGGATTTAGCTAACAATAATTTAATCATCATTTTTGGAGTTAAAGATTCCACTGGCATTGAAAGATTCGGCATGAAACCACAGCATTATCCTTTCAGCGTTGTACACAAGTCGTGAAAAGACCACAATACTGCAGGTTTTGTTTCTCGAGATTTTTGCTGTCACACACACCCTCTCTCAGCCCTCGACTATCAATGGAGTCCATAAAATATGCCATAAAACAAGCTCGCCCTATGGCGCTGAAAAAAGAAGACATCAAAAGACAACTCAAGAAGGTCTGACAGTCAAAGCTGTGTCGGAACTGATGAAAACTCAGAGCTGGGGAGACAAAAAATGTACAGTGCTTCATGCTAGTGCTAAAGAAAGCCATGCAATTTGCCAAACTCACCAAAGCACTTATATAAAGTTCTCTTCCAGACTCAGGGAGATTACTAGCACATCCCCCATAGCTCTACCAGAAAATTGTTGGACAAATTTCTGTTTGTTGGGAAAATAAGAACCGAGCATCCACAGAACAAATAACCATTTCTTTCAGATCATACGGAAGCACACTAGCAGGATCTGTGCACGAAAAAGAGGATGAAACACATGCAGACACAGGGGAAAAGGCCAAATCAGCATAGCTGTATCAAGGAGATCTAGTGCTGGACAAAACAAAAGGCTCACACAAAGATGATTTTTGACCCTCAGGTATACATTGTAAATAACATGAGGGAGTCCGTCCCTCACAGTCTGGAGAAATGGGAAACCTCTGACAAGGAACATGTCTTACTTCATCACCTGAATTGTGACCTGTATGAACTTTTGTCAGCTGATGAGGAGACAGACATTGAGGGGCTACCTACAGGGAATTATCTGTCCGATTACTTAACTGCTGACTCTCTCCAGTGCTCACCCTCATCTGGGTCTGAACTCAACCTCTCACCAAGGCTGCATCATCACACCTTCTCAAAGACTTATCGGGGAAATGGCATAGGCACTGCAAGTAGGGTCTACGTATTGTGACGGCAACACCAGACCAGTATTTGAAGCTCCACCTGTTAAAAGAGAAAAAAGGTGAGTACAGGGAAGAAAGACATTAATGCTGATTCACACACCAATAATATCGGCCATTATAGAGTGCACGTGGCAAAGGGATTCACTCCTGGCAGTGTTGTCAGGGCACTGGATGTGGGGAAAGCTCAATTTTAAAAACAATTACTTTTTAACAGGCGTCAGTGCCATGCCTGTTAACTATCAGGCTCTCAAAATAGGCGGGGGGCTGCTGTTTAGGAGAGCGATCCTGTTAAAGTGAATGGAAAAAAAAAACATTTTGGATGGTGGTGTAGCTTTGTAAAGAAAGAGACCTAATGGTCTAAAGAGGCATGTTGCTTTTAGGAGGGTGTATGTTATAGAAAGAGGAAGATACCTGCCAGATGAAGATGAGTCGACAGATGTGCACTGCAGAGATTTAATGTACCAATGTTAACTACATGTGTTAATATAAAACTGTTTTTGATTTGAAAGAGTCTTATCACATGGTTACATGCCAAATCTTTTAATGGCTCTGCTCCTGCTACGGCTGTTGGAGCCAAGTCAGACCCTGGCTAGGCTCTTCCTATGAAATTCCTTGCTCGTTCACCCCTACTTGTTTGAATTTTTAATTAACAGAATTTGCTGGAGTTTGAGCATCACGTATGCAAGAGTGCTGGAACAATCTTCTGACTGAGGAGCTGGTGAGAGACATCAGCTCACTAAAATAATATGGGTCTGTAACGAAATGAATAGTAAAGAGATTCACCGACAGCTCCACGCGCACTGAGATCTGTAAAACAAGAAAAGACCAGTGAAATAAAGGAGGGACAAGAAAACAAAATGAAAGGAAAGACAGAAACAGAGCAAGCATTGGCAAAGCCAATACATCTCGCCCATGCAAGAGCTGTTGGCTTTGGGAATATGTTTTAGCCATATTGTACACCAGTGCGGATGCTGTTCAGCATGGCTAAAGATTAGAGGGGTGAATGGAGTGTCATAAAGTGGAGTGTCATTGAGTGGCTTAGAAAGTAGTGGAGTGGTGTACAGTGTTGTAGAGTTGTGTAGCGTGCAGTGAAGTGGAGTGGTGTTGACTGTTGCGGAGTGTCGTAGAGGGAGTAAAATGTTGTTGAGTAAAAGGCCATAGAGTGGAGTAGTGTTGAGTGCAGTAGTGTCAGAATGGAGTATAGTGTTGTACAGTAGTGTCGTAGACCTTAGTAGATTGCCGTAGAGTGGTGTGGCATAGAGTGGAGTAGCGTAGGCGAGTGGAATGACATAGAGCGGAGTGACAGACTGGAGTGGTGTAGAGTGGAGCAGTGTAAGAGGCTGGCTTAGTATATGGTGCACACTTATTTAAGTGAAGCACCTTGCACTATTCCAGACAACACTTATGGTGTTTTTAATGGTCTTAGACAACCATAGAAATCTCTCTAAGTGGTAGCTGTGGAGCGCAGCTTTCAGGCTTAGTCCAGAAGGAGTGGTAAGCAGCTTCTTTTACCAGAACTAATCATATAGTGTAGGTTAAACGAAAAAGAACCACACAGTGTAGTTATAAAAAATTGTTATATTTATTATACACACTCACTAACACATTGCTATATCTCCTACCCGGAGATATCAACACAATATTTCAATTGGAAACAGGTAAGTAAGCACAAATAAACAGTGGTCTCCAGCGAGGGCCCAAACCATTTACTAAAGAAGTGGACTGCAAACTGCAACTGAAGTTGAGACTTTCGAACAGAAGACTCAGAGGAGCTGAGGACCCAAGGAACCACCCAGGAATCCCACTGAGGCTGCGTGCAGAGTGAAAACTCAGCCGCATACGCAATGCAAGTCAATGGTAAAGTCGTTTTGCAGTTCTTAAGAAGAAGGACCCTTCCCAGTGGACCCTGAAGAACCCTGTGGAAGGTGGAAGGTTGGAGAGTCACCCCACCCGTGGATACCCCAGGAACCAGGATACCTACACCAGGGAAGCCAGGTGCATAAGTGCGAAGTGACGTCGGAAACCGTTGTAGACCACAATTGAGGACTTCAGTAAAGATGCCGCTGGCGAAGAAGGTGAAAGAGTCCGGTGGAATCCAAGGATGGATTCTTGAAGAGGAGTACCTGCAAGCAGCGGGGACAGAGTCTATGCCACTCGGGAGTGACTAGAAGGCATGGAAGACCAATGACCACCGGTGACGGAAGATGCAAGAGTGATGACGGAGACCTTGTCACTGAAGCTGTGTCGACCAGTCGACGATGGGGAAAACCAGGAGCCGTTCACAAGCTGTCCCACGTCGGAAGTCAAGAACCAGGGGATCGGTGTCCGTCAGGAGCACTAACAAGCCTTGGCAGCAGCAACAGACGTGGTAGACGAAAAAGGTGCAGGGTTGGGACCAACAAGGTCCGAGGGACTCACCAAGTGCAAGAGAGTCAGAACAGGCCCCGAGCAAGCAGGGGAGCCCACTGGAGCAGAAGACCCTCAAGAAGACCCACAGGCCGAAGGCACAGGAGTCGCAAGAGGACCTCGAGCAGCTCACCAAAGATGCAGGCCCACGGTGCAGAGGATGCGATGAGGACGAAGATCTTGGCAGGAAGAGATGCTGGAGGATGGAGCTTCTTGTAGCCTGAAGATCTCTGGAGGACAGAGTCAACAAGCCTTGGAAACACCAAGTCGATGCGGTGCACAGGGGTTCTGTTCCAGAGGTTCCGAAGAGGGATACTGGCCTCAAACTTGCTGAGAAGACAGTGTAGGCCTCGAGGGAGTTGCAGAACCACCACTTGTGTTGCTGTGCCTATCCGAGTCCGTGGGACCTCAGGAGCAGCAGACCAGTAAGCTTGGTTGCGGTGTCTGCAGATGCAGGGGAGTGACTTCTTCACTCCAACGGAGATTACTTTGGGTGTCTTTGATGCCAACAGGCCTGGAGAAGAACCCAGATGAAGCACCGGCACAGTTGACGCACAGGCACAGATAATGCAGAAGGCTGGCAGGACGACGAGACCAGGAGAAGCCGGAGTCTTCATTGATGCAGTCTCGGTTCCAGGCGAAGCCCAAGGTGCCCAGACGGGTAAAGTTGAAGTGGTTTCGGATTTGAATCTTGTCCCACGACGAATCTGAAGAGCCACCCACAGGTAAGCCCTTACGTACCCTAGAGAAAGGGTTAGGACGATTCAAGGATCCCTCCCAGAGGAGGGGCTGGACAGAGGGGAGGCTACTCCCATGTCCTTTGTCCAGTTTCGCACCAGAGCAGGAGCCAACGGCTCCCTGAACTGGCTCAAACTGGAGTATACAAGGAGGGCACCAAATGTGCCCTTCAAAGCAGTCTGGTGGCGCTGGCAAGCACCCCCACCCCAGCCCAAAACACTACGTCCTGTCTGTGAGGTGGTGACACCTTCCTGTGTCAGGAAACCTATTGTTCTGCCTACCCCTGCTCAAGCTCAGCTCAGCAGCAGGAGGGCAGAAATGTGTCTGTGGTCGGCAGCAGCACTAGCTTGCTGTTAGACCCTAAAAGGCTGGTACCGGGAATAAAGGGGGACACCCTAGGGGAGCCCCCCAGTACATGGGATCCTACATGCAACACTGGAATCGGTGTTGGGGTAGGATTTCAACATTTGTAACACACAGAATCTCGGTGGCAGGGTGTATGCTGCTGCACCACTACCGATATTATCCACAAAGTAATAATGATAGGAGAACCCTAATAAGGTTTCCTATACAGTCTCTCACAAATTGCCCACCTCTAAAGACTAGCCACCGTTAATGGTCTTAAATACAACATATATAAACAGGAATAAGAGAGGCACATGTACAGAGACAAAAGCACAACAATCTTTGGATTCAGTCCACAACACACAGAGGAGTGACAATGACAGGAACAAGTTTTGGCTTGATGTGATAGATCTTTTATTCGTAAATATATGCAACACAGCCAACGCGTTTCACCCTTGCGGGCTTCTTCAGGGCGAGAAGTAATCCAACGAGCTAGGATATCACACGATATTCCCCCGGGATGGTAGATGAAGCTTGTGCACGGTCCTAGCAACAAGTCTTCAATATGCATACAATGCTGACCACGTCAGCGATCACAAATAGAAAAATCGTGGCTAATAGTGGAGTTTCGCGGATGGTAGCGAACCCAACCCTGAGTCTGAATCAGACGTGGAAGGAGCACGTCCGTCGGCCGTATATAATTCGGCGTTATAGCGCGACATTTGATGCGCTTGGGTTCGCGATGCTACCATCCGCAAAACTCCACTATTAGCCAAGATTTTTCTATTTGTGATCGCTGACGTGGTCAGCATTGTATGCATATTGAAGACTTGTTGCTAGGACCGTGCACAAGCTTCATCTACCATCCCGGGCGAATATCGTGTGATATCCTAGCTCGTTGGATTACTTCTCGCCCTGAAGAAGCCCACAAGGGTGAAACGCGTTGGCTGTGTTGCATATATTTACGAATAAAAGATCTATCACATCAAGCCAAAACTTGTTCCTGTCATCGTCACTCCTCTGTGTGTTGTGGACTGAATCCAAAGATTGTTGTGCTTTTGTCTCTGTACATGTGCCTCTCTTATTCCTGTTTATATAGGATTCCAACATGTTTGATACCAAACATGACCGGTTTCGGTGCAGCCAATATATAGTTAGACATCTCGTATTTGACTTGATGTCCACTATATGTATCAAATGGCTGACCGCACTTACAAAGCCTGGATAATTGACTCTGGGGTTTGTAGAGGGGCCCTACTCATGCAGGGGCACCCTCGCACTTGTAATCAAGCACCCTGCCCTCGGGACTGAAGAGCCTGCCATAGGGGTGACTTATAGGTTTCAAGTGCAGTGACCTCAGCTATAAGGAAACTTATATCTGTTGTAAGAGGTGCTAGCACCAACTTACACAGGCTGAAACAGCAGGCCTGTAGTCACAGTTTGAGTGGTCTCTCATGGGTGGCATAATACATGCTGCAGCCCATGGGAGACCCCTGGTGTCCCTATGCCCTGGGTACCTTAGTACCATATACTAGGGACTTACCTGGGTACACCAGTAGCCAATTGGGAAGGTACCAAAGTACTTACCACTGTCAAATTTAGGGAGGAAGCAAAGTGACGGGGGTCCTGATTAGCAGGATTCCAGTCAGACTAGTCAGAAAACAGAATGACACCAGCAAAAAGTGGGGGAAACCATGAGAGCAGATCCTACTTTCCTACAAGCAGTTGTCATATAATAGAGTGGAGTAAAGTGGCATAGATGGAGTTGCGTAGAGTGGCATAGGGTGGAGTAGAGTGTTGTAGAGTGGAGTGGCATAGAGTGTCAGAGTGGAGTAGAGCGTCATAGAGTGGAGTATTTTGGAGTGGAGTGTCGTAGAGTGAAGTGCCCTAGAGGGGACTAGAGTGAAGTGGCGTAAAGTACAGTGGTGCAGAGTACAGTGGTGCAGAGTACATTGGAGTAGAGTGCATTGGTTTTGAGAAAGGTGGTGTAGAGTCCATTGGCATAGAGTAAGTGGTGCAGAGTAGGTTGCAGTGGTGTAGAGTGAAGTGACACAGAGTGGAGTAGAGTGGTGTAGAGCAGATTGAGTGGAGTGAAGTGAAGTGGCATAGAGTGGAGTGGTGCAGGGTAGAGTGCAAAGGTGTAGAGTGCAGTGGCATAGAGTAGAGTGGTCTAGAGTGCAGTGGCATGGAGTGCAGTGGTGAAAAACAGATTAGAGTGGAGTGATGCAGAGTAGAGAGGCGTAGAGTGCAGTAGAGAGGCACAATATTGAGTGGTGCTGAGTAGAGTGCAGTAGAGTAGAGTGGTGTTGAGTTCAGTGGCGGAGAGTGCAGTCTTGCGGATTAGAGTGTCATAGACTGCAGTGGCATAGAGTGCATTGTCATAGAGTGCACTGGCGCAAAAAATGCATTGGCGTAGAGTGGTGCACTGGCGAAGAGTGCTGTGGCACATAGAGTGGGGTAGAGAGCACTGGCATAGAGTAGAGAGGGGTAGAATTAAGTGGTGGTGTAGAGTGCAGTGTCATAGAGTGCAGTGGTATACACTTTAGAGTGGATGGGCATAGAATGTACTGGTGTAGTGTAGTGGTGTATGGTGCAGTGGCGCAGAGTAGAGTGGCGTAGAGTGGTGCAGAGTAGACTGCAGTGGCATACAGTGAAGTGGCACAGAGTAGAGCGGCATAGAGTTCAGTGGCAGAGAGTGCAGTGGTGTAGAATAGAGTGGCGTAGAGGGCACTATTGTAGAGTGCGTGGCTTAGAGTGGTACAGAGTAAAGTGACGTAGAGTGCAATGGTGTAGAGTAGCGTAGAGTGTTGCAGACTAGGGTATTATAGCGTAGAGTGCAGTGGCGCAGAGTAAAGAGATGTAGAGTAATTAATTTGATTCTATGATCCCAACCGAAGACGTAAAGCGAAGAATAATAAAACATAGTGGCACAACCCTAATTGCGTTCCTAGTAGTTCATTTTTACCTACTCAAACCACCTCATGTCTACAGCGTTCTAAAAAATACTGATGTTAATGAATGAGCGAATTCAGCACATGAACAAAAAATATTAAGTTAAGAGAAGAGCTTGAATTTGTGAGAGGGAATGAGGATGTTGATATTGTAGTCTAGAGACATTATTTGTTTGGCAACAATGCGGTTCAATAGTGCATTATTAAGCAATATACGTAAATATCTGTATAAATAGTGTCCATATTTATTCAAACAGGGTTTAAGAGAATTTAGAGGTGTGTGAACCATGTGTGCACATAAAGGTAAAATGAAAGTGTATTGGTGTCATTTCTCACCTTAATTTTGAAGCTTACCTTCCAAAATGAAAAGACCCAAATGAGCCTCATTTTTAATAATTTTAAAAGGAGCTCTTTTTTTATGTTTGTGTCTTTCATCACATATTTGTTCATCTTCCATCGGACCCGGTCACAAGAGTGGCATATGTTTTTAACTTTATCTTTGAAGCCACATAATTTAAAATTAGATATATACCACAAGCAAATGTGCAGTGGTTTGTAAAAGGTTGTTCTCTGTGCTCCCTAAATTACTACTGACCTTTGACTGCCTTTGAACAAACAGCAAATGCTGTTGTAAAAAGAAAACCGATTGAAAGTCTTCATCATTTTCATTATCATACTGACCTGCCCCACTTGGTCTGGAGTAGGGTTGCTACTTTTCTTAGAAAAGATTCTGAAAACTTGTTCACATTTTGCTCTTCTGGACGAGCAAACAACTGGTAGGAGAAAATAAATCCAGCAAAATTGTCAGGATTCTTTTGTAACATAGCAAATAGCCCTCTGTTTGGTCTAATAATCATTCTGAAACGATTTAGACAGCACTCGCATACTTTTAACAGATTTTTTATGTGCTCGCTGTATTAGATTTATGTTGCAGAAGGGAAATACACAATTTTTCACTATTTTCTCTAGTATTTTCACCGGCTTGTGCTTAAAATTGTACAGGCTAGGCCTGTAAAAATAGACAGGCAGGTGGCATCCTTCATCAAGGGATGATGCTGCACCCTTAGTTCAAGCGTCCCTCACATATGTGTTTCTATAGAGGTCTTTTGTTGTGGGGTTGCCATTGCTGACATGATGCTGCGGGTCTCAGACATTCACTGAATGCCTAGACGCAAATGAGGTTACCTTGGCTTCCTGTTGTGATTTAATCCATTTGAAAGATGCCCCGGATTGATACTGTGGCGCTCCTTTTTCACTGAGTACTCTGGGCCTTTTCACGTCCATATAATCAAAACTAGGGTCAGCTACTGTGTGCAAAGCACGCAGTCCTGAAGATAGTCTTACATATTCATTAGTGCAGAGTCTGTTAACCATACCCCACATTTTGTTTGATACTCATCAGTAATCCAAGCAAACAAGGATATCTTTCAGGCATTCTACTTAAGTGCAGAGTAGCACATGTATAGGTAAATATATTGTTGCCTCTGCTGGATTCATAAGTGCGTAAGCAGAAATGTGAAACCTTCACGTTTAGATTACTGAATTAAACATCAGTATTGAGTTGACATGTTTACAATAGTGATTAAAACTGTGTAAATCAATTTATGCACATAGGCCAAGATTGATTTAGTCTTATTCTAATAATTGATTCAATCTACATACATTGTTGGTGTGATGTTCTCCCACTTTCCTCCTGTTTGATTTCTTTATGATATTTCTTTGAATTGAACTTACTTATAAAGTATTCTTTTGAGAGCAGACTGCAGGGCCCCTGGACGGGTGCAGTCCATTGCCCCAGACCCCCAGAGGACTTCAGCCCCCTCCTCTTGCTCTGTCCCCCCCCAGGGCTGCGGCATGCTGGGAGCTACTGGGGGATGACCACTGTAACCTCAAGGGCCACAGGGCCCACCTAAACGACGGCGCGCCCCCCTCTCTTCCTGGCCAGCCTCCCCCGCCAATGGACTCTCCCAGTCACAGTTAGAAAGGGGCGGGGCCGCTGGGCGCGTCCAGTGCGTGGCGCGCAGGGGTGCACGGAGGAGCCGGCGGCCGGCGCCAGTTTGTTTGTTTGTTCAGTTGTGGTTTAGTTTGTGTTCATTCTTAGTTCTGTTTTTTACCGAAAGTTGTCGGCGTTCCAGTTGAGTTTCACAATGGTGAGTATCGCTGCCGCGCGGGGGCGGGAATACTGGGCCCACCGGGCCCGCGCAGTGACGTATGTATTCGGCGGGAAAGTGGCGGTGAGGCGCAGTACACTCTGAGGCGCGGCCCGGCCCTGGTTACAAGGAGACCCCGTAGAATGACGAGTTTGGTTTTATTTAACGCATCCGATCATGATCGGTGCGTTAAATTACCCATCAATGGTTACGCCTCGGCAGGTCAAAACTGTCGAAATTTAACAGGGGGACTATGTAGGGGTTTACCCTGCCATGCGGATTTTCAAACACTAAAATCCGCAAGTTATTCTCCAGTAACTCTTAATCGATGCTATTTATCGCACCCGAGAAGTAATGAACCCCAGGGTACCGTTATTTACCTTGTGCGACACGAAAGTTCCGTAACTTGTAACCAGGCCCTTATTGCGCTGATATAGGACGAGGTGGAAATGTTTTTTTTTTTAATCGTAGTTTAGGTTATTGGTTAAAATCGATCGTTCTAAGGAATGTCTTTTCTCGGCCTGTATCTTAATTAGACATGTTAAGCTTGGAGTAACATGTTTAGGGCTCGGATTGATTTTGTCTGGTGCGCGGGCCGGGTGGGGACTGCAGAAGCAGCGGGGGTTCCGTGGCTTTGTTTTCCTCCATTTTGCCCGGGCCGATCGATTCCGGGCTTTAAGATAGTCATAAGTGACGGAAGGGGCACTTGGGCCAGTCATAAGTGACGGAAGGGGCACTTGGGCCTCGTTCTCGGGTGAGGCGCGGACCCATGGATCCTAAAATGGCGTCGGCCCTGATCCGCGCGGTGAGCGCCCCCGTGGAGAGGCCGCCTGCGCGGGGAGGGGCCTCCAGCGGGAAGAGGGGCGACTGGTGCGCATAGTATCGGCGCGCGCAGCCTCGCGGAGGGTAGCGTGCGCGCGCCCACGGGAGGCATCTGATTGCGCCTCCTGGGGGTGGGTGACGTGGGGCTGTGTACGCGCCCGCCGAGGGTAAGCTCTAAGAAGCCTCATTGCTTCACCGTTGTGGAAGGGTGGTGCGTTGTAGAGGGGCGCTTCGACCAGAGCCGTCACGAGGAGAGTAGGGGCCAGCACTGTCCTGGGAGCCAACTAGAGGGATGCAGGCGGGTAGAGACCCGTGCCCCCTCACGGGAGGAAGGGATCTCCGCCAACAGCATACACCGCGCAGGGGATTCACTTGGCATGTCCGTGTTCCTTTATACACCTGTTTGAGAGTACTCATAAGGTGGCAGCTGAGCTGGCTAAATTAGCCTTTTGGCTTGTACGTTCCGGACATAAAATAACTCGTTCTATTCGCTTTGTTTAGAGCTAAAAGACTGCAACCCTTTCCCCCCCGTAAAAGTATTTTTTCCTTATTTGCGTTTCTGACGGCCCAAGTGCAGAGAAAATCCTTGCCCTGAAAATTTTGCTAAACTGTTCCTGTGTACACCGAGTGTTTTTGAGTTTATATATTTTTTTGTATTACTGTTTCTACAAACTAACTGGACAATTACAGGATTGCAAATATTTTCAGAATAAGAGTTTGAGACTAAGACCGCCCCTACCCCAAACAGGCGTGCTTCAGAAAACTCCACGCATATTTAGAAACCCATAGTATGCTGCCACAGAGTTACTGGCACCTACTGCAATTATACCATGGAAACAAGAACTTATGACTTGTACTCCACGTGTTACGGCTTTAGGTCTACCTCGATCTTGATAATTTACTACTCCAGATTTTATTTGCTAATTTTGGAAGGACAAGGGGGTGGGGTCGAGGGTGATGGGTGCGAAGGTTTGCAGGAGCTGATGGGTCTATCAAATATTCCTCTAGGATAGGAGGACTTCTGGTAGTTTTGGGGGCATGGATCGCCTTAAAAGCATATGTTAAAACACAAAAACTCATTAATGGTTTCTTTTGGGGATATAGTCATGCACCAATAACACAAATTAATTTACAAACCGCAGTTGTCACTCACTTTTCAAACGTCTGTAATACTCTGAAAAGTACAAAAAAGAAGGTAGGGAGCTGATTAACATTTTGGCCTACTTTTAAGGACACAGTGCACCCTACGTGTTGTAATAATTTTGAACATGACCCGTAGACTCTCCCCACCCCCCCAACCAGGTTGGGCTACAACGTTTTACTGCACACCAGAGCCCGAACTGAAGTAAATCATCCCTAGAACATGTGGTTGAAGACTTTAAATGCAACTGACAGATTACTGCTGGAATTCTAATCGTACCGTAGAAATGTGGAAGATTGTTGACAAAATATATAAAGAATTCAAACCCCCAAGAAGTTCCTATGGATGGGGATGAATGTGTTGGACGTAGCTACAAAGAAATTAAATGAAAACGGAAGGGTGTTTTTTAGGTCTCGCCCTGAAAGCCAGCGCTTCAGCGCTGGCTCAGGGCGAGACATTTTGTAGTGTGGGCTTGCAGAAATGCGACCACAACTTTTGGCTGGCCTAGAGCATGCGAGAACACGCGCATTCCTCGCATGCTCCAGGCGCCATATGTTCCCTCCCCCACCACAGAGCGCTTCTCGGGGCGCGCGGCCGTGTCGCTTTCATGGCTGCGCGTTACTTGCTCTCCTGCTCCTCCCCCACCACAGAGCGCGTCTCGCGCGGCCAATGCTTGTCATAGACAAGATTGTGAGTCACATGCTCGCTTCACCCTCCCCCTTCCAGCCTAGCCGTCCCTCTCTCTTTGCCCCGCTGCGCGTTGCTCAATGTTGTTAGGACATTATGTTTCTAGTACGGGACGGGGCTTGTTATCCAGTGTCAGTTTAATTACTTTCTTTGGTATGCTAGTACAGCTGGTTCAGTAAAAGAAAACATAACTCCTCGCACTTTCTCCTGCTATCAAATACCGTTCGGTTATTGCTTCCATGCTCGCTTCACCCTCCCCCCCCCCCCCCCCTCAAGCCTAGCCGTCCCTGTCTCTTTGGCCCGCAATATGCCCTGCAAATTATTCTTATGTTTTTCACTCCCCGTGCCTGTCCCTCTGCCTTTCACTCTCTGCAACTTACCCATGTTATTATCTTGCCGTGAACAGTCCCTCTGCTCCGCACTTTGTCTTGCACACTTCTCTCATGAAATTCCCGGCCGTAACTTTTAATTTGCCCCACGCTCCTGCTACCTATACTTATATTTTACTTTATCCTGCCTTTCACTGTGTCCCGCACTCCTAACAATTATCCTTCTGTTCTTCAGTCGCCACTA
This sequence comes from Calotriton arnoldi, assembly GCA_963921515.1. Taxonomy (NCBI): domain Eukaryota; kingdom Metazoa; phylum Chordata; class Amphibia; order Caudata; family Salamandridae; genus Calotriton; species Calotriton arnoldi. The sequence goes on from CAWUFW010003074.1 coordinate 1,029,861, forward strand.
CCGTATTTGGATTTTTCTGCCCTCGACCTTTGTCCTGTCATTTATCCTTGTTATTACCTCACCACGCCTGTCCCTGTGCCGCGCACTCAATCTTGCTACCTATCCTTTCTTATTGCTTTCCCGTGCCTTTTAGTTTACCCCGCACACTGTACTCCGACTTATATTGTTGCTTCATCTTGATTTATACTCTCGCTAACACACTGTCCTGCCACTTTTCCTCATTTCTTTAGCTCGCTATACCTCTCTCTGCCCCGCCCTGCGCTCTGTCCTGCCACCTATACTTATAGTTTGCTTTATCCTGCCTTTTACTGTGTCCCGCACTCGCTCTTAACAGTTCTCCTTATGTTCTTCAATCAACACTACCGTATTCAGATTTCTCTGCCCCCGACCTTTCTTTTCTCATTTATCCTTGTTATTACCTCACCACGCCTGTCCCTGTGCCGCGCACTCAATCTTGCTACCTATCCTTTCTTATTGCTTTCCCGTGCCTTTTAGTTTACCCCGCACACTGTACTCCGACTTATATTGTTGCTTCATCTTGCTTTCTACTCTCGCTAACACACTCTCTCTGCCACTTACCCTCATGTTATTCTCTCGTGTCCAGTCCCTGTGCTCCACACTTTGCTTTGCCACTTACCCTTATGTTCTTCGCTCATCGTGCCTACTTGTTTATCCCGCACTCTGTCCGAACAGTTATCCTTATGTTTTCACTTTCTGCCTATCATCTGCCCGTACTTTGTCCTAACAGTTATTCTAATATAAGTGCTCTATTGCTGATTTGGCATTGAATTGGGGGCGACGTATTTTTAGGCTCATCACAGCAGCACTACACTTTTCTGCTGCCCCCCTGCTCGGTCTTCTTCCCAGTGGCGTGGCGTTGCCAATGTATTATAGGCTTTTTACGCTTTTGTTGCCACAACAGTGCGTATTCTGTTCCCTTTGTTACGCTCTTTCCTTGCCACTTAGCCTCACACTCTTTAATCACGGTCCCCGTCTCTCTACCTCGCACTTTCTCGTGCCACTTATCCTCATGTTTTTAAACTCGCCCTACCTGTCCCTTTGTCCAGCACTTTTTGCTGCCACCTAGCCTTATATTCTGGACACCCCTTGCCCTTCACTCTGCATTCACTTTATCCTGCCACCTATCATCATGTTATTGCCTCCCCATGGCTTTCTTATTATCACGCACTTTGTACTGCCATCTATCCTCATGCTCTTAGCTCTACGTGCCTGTCCCTTTTTCGCACCGTACGCCTCCCATTCTGTCCTGCCGCCTATGCTCGTGTTCTTTATTAGCTGTACTTTTCCCTCTGCCACGCACTACACACACTTTAACTTGCTACTTAGCCTCATACTCTTTATTCACCGTCCCTGTCTCTCTAGCTCGTACTTTCTCGTGCCACTTACCCTCATGTTTTTTAGCTCGCCCTACCTGTCTTTGTCCTGCACTTTTTGCTGCTACCTAGCCTTATATTCTGCACAGCCCATGACCTTCACTCTGTCTTCACTCTATCCTGCCACCTATCCTCATACTATTGCCTCCCCATTGCTTTCTTATTATGACACACTTTGTAATGCCATCTATCCTCATGCTTTTGGCTCTACGTGCCTGTTTCTTTTTCACACCGTTCGCTTCACATTCTGTCCTACCGCCTATGCTTGTTTTCTTTATTAGCCGTACTTTTCCCTCTGCCACGCACTCTATCCTGATACCTTTCCTTATGTTCTCACTAATGTCTTTTCTTTTGTGTCGGCGTGCACATAGGGCAAAACATATAGACGCGCTCTGCCTCTAGTTCCCATATAACAAACTCATGCCCTGCAGCGCTGTTTACTGTCTGCGAGAAACATTCCTTTTCTAATCTATCACACCATCTATTGTGTGTTCTAAATTTACAAACGGCAAAAAAACTAAAAGTCCCATAATGCAAAGGGACTCTGGCGAAAATGCAGAAAATAAAGGGGTCAGACCCGCTACCACAGCTGTGCAAAAAAAGTACAACACGATTAGATAGTTTGCATACATGGCTTATTAAACAGTTCAACCGTATCTTATAAATAAACAAACAATCCTTAGCGGCGCAGCACCCAAGATACTATGCTGCATTGCTAAACACTTATAAGGTCCCAAAGGCGAGACCTATTGGCTATGCCAATGCTTGTTTGTTTTGTGTACTGTGTGTTATTTTGGGGACAAGACCTGAAGATTGGATACTTGTGGCCCTTTTAATTGCTCATAATTAATACATATTGTGTGGTGTTTCAGTTCAACTTCGACACAATACTTTTTTAGGTCTCGCCTACGCAGGAGGGGACCTTTAGTAATCGATTCAGCTTTTGGGTAAAAAACGTGCCCGCGTTGCATTGCTTTCAATGGCAACGCGTGCACGTTTGGCGATTCCCTTGCGGGTGCAAGCTTTGGCACCATCTGTTTCTAATTATCTTGGAAACAGATGGTGCCCCTGCTCGCGGCCGCAAGGGAAACAGGCTTTTTTTTTTTGCTAACCTTCTGACATTTCAGCCGGGTTGCTCGTGCTTGTTTTTATTTTTTTGTCATTGCAGGCAAGGTTTCAGCATTTTTATACACAAAAGGAGGACCTATATCGCAGTCACGGAAAGTTATATATTCCTACTTAGAAACTCTTCGCGTTTTAAACATTGTATTTGCCACTTTCGATGTCAGAAACAAGCGACCGGCTAATAAGGCATGTTATACCGTTGTGTCCCCTTTTCGTTGCAATTGCCTTGACAATCTATGTTCCTGTGTAGAATGCCTGATGTGTCCGGGGTGAAGGAGAAAGGGGGGGGTCACACTTTGTTCGTGAGACGGACTGAGTGCCTGTATGGCGCGCTTGTTGGCTGGCAGTGAGTGTATTATTGCTGTGATCAGCTGCCTGGCATACTCGTGACCAGGCAGGGAGGCTCAGCGCCGCCAGCTCTGGCCTCTCTAGTGCCAGGCACAGGTGACCGCTGAGGGGAGGGCGCCTTACCATCGCATCCGAGCCGTGCTGCTCCCGGGAAGTGGGGAAGCGGACATCCCTCACCGAGAGGCTGCGGATCTTTCCACGCACCATGGCTGAGTCTTAGAAGCTGCGCGTGCACCCAGACATCACGGAGCGCAAACCAGGAAGCCAGGCTTGGTCCCTCCATGCGGGAGGCGTTCCTGGAGGAGGCCGGGTTCATACGAGCCCTGCCTACGAGTGGAGAGGAGACGCCGCCAACCCATCCTGTTGCTTAGTTTAGAAATGGACTATGAGCGCCTGGCCCCTTGCGCCAGACAGCTGTGTCCTGGGGCGTAAGGGTGACGGAATTAGAGTAAATCTTGCGCCCGCCTGTGCTCGCTAACCTCGCTTCTAGCGAAAGTCGAGTGATCTCATAGAACTCTTCGCCCTATCTATATTTCGACTGCTGAGTAAATCATACATACTTGCATATTGAATCATGATTGTAACTGGAATACATGACCACTGCTCTGCGGAGAGGCCAAGGTTTGGATGAGCATGTATTCCGAACACCTTTTTGACCCACTGGCAGGGACTGTGAGAAACTCACCCTGAGTTCAGCCTCAACGCCAGTGCTCTCAATTGTGGCACTTTATAAATACTGGTGGCGACTCAGTTTAAAGTATGCACTATAAAAGAGAAATAGGCTACAGGAAAAGAAACACGACATTCTGGAAATAGCTAACACTCTTAAGGAATGCAAGATTTAGAAAAGGATGCGAAATGTAAACAGGAACTAAATCACTGTTTTACATTCATTTTTCAGAAATTGGATCAGCGTTTTTGCCAGTCAAGGTAAGGACATGAATATAGGGCCCTGTTTCAATGTCCATTATAAATTACTACCTGGTCAGAGACCCGGAAGGACCTGTCCCACTTAAAGCCCTGTATATAGATCTGTCAGAAGAGCTTAAGCCACTTTTGACACCCAATGACGGCCTGGGAAAAAATAGGTTTAGGCACCAAAATAAAAGTGGCTCATTAGTGAATTAGAACATTTTAAAAAGAGGCTCAAATTTACAAACTGAGGTAGTTTTGAACTTGTAGATACATTCAGCATAAGTGTTTTGCAAGGTATGGAAGACTGCATAGATTTAAGCTTGCTGCATGCAATGCTTGTTTGTTGTTCTGAGGGACCAGCGTAAGGAGAGCGAGTTCCCTTTATTGAGCCAGGACATGCACAGTATCCTTCTACATTGTCCTTATATCACACCAGGCAGCGTCGGGCGTGCAGGCTTCTTCTAGGAGGCTGTGCACGTCCTTGAAGGATGGGGCGGTGGTGGTGGGAGGGTGGGTGGCTCGTGGTTGGGAGGGTACACCACCATGTCCCAGCTCAGCAGCTCCTGGGCTCTGCTCTCTGTTCCTCGTTAGGCAGGCAGGTAGATGTGCCACCTCTCAGCAGCAGAGCGGCGGGTATTTTTAGCTGCAGCCATTCTTGCCAGGAAGGACGAGTTTCCAGCAGTGATTGATTGCAGGCTATTCTTGGTCTTTGCCTCAGTTTTCGTCTTCTCAGCGGTTGCATGCGGGTCTAGCCTCCCTTGGGCCAGGGCTGGTGAGATACGTGTGTGCGCGTGTGACTGGGCGCGCGCGCCTCAGCCTGTGCTTCTGATAGGAGGCTGGCAGCCTCTTGGTCCAGCACGGTTTCTTGGCGGGGAGCTTGCCCCAGGCATTGGCTTTGGGATGATGAGGGCGGAGTAACCAGCGGGACGTTGGCAGTCAGTGAGTGATTTACAATCTATTGAGTGTTTACACGGATGCATCCGGAGCGGCGCGGGAAAGGCAGGGATCGCGTTACTACTCATTTTGGCATGAATGCTGAGAGGAATGCGGTCCTACGGCACGCCGACTTTACAGGAATTCCGTGAGAGCTGACTACCACTGAAAGACTGGTGCTGAGGCGTAATGCAAAATGATGCCCACCTCTCCCCCTGCAAATGTTACGAGGGACCTCTGTGTCTCTCATATCTCACAGACATTCATTGCCCTTGGGCTGGATGGTGTCCGGGTGCCCCCTGCTGCGCCTGGGCTGCAGGGGCTTGAATTACGCCCCTGGGCTGATGATAGCAGCCTGAAAATAAACATAGAACAAGCATTTGCAATGCATTGGGTCTCGCATTTAAGCATGCTTGAGCTATTGATATTGCAAATAACGAAAGATGTTTATCCCTTAAAGATGCTCTGAGTATAGCTATGGGTCACGGGAGACTTGACAGATTTGAAGACAAAAGATGAGTAGTAACAGTAGATGTTGTAGCACCCAGGATAATGTGCTGCATGGCGAACCACCTACAAGGTCCCAAAGGCGAGACCTATTGGCAATGCCAATGCTTGTTTTATTTATTGTCTACTCCTGTGTTCTGACTGTCAGCTGTAATTTAATGGCAACATGGCAATTGGAAAATGTGGCTGAACTGTAAACTGAAGGCACCAGGGTCACTGGACTTGTGTGCCCCAGGAAAAACCAAATTGTGTCAGGGTTGACATAATTAGGCAACAGGAAATGGAAAATTATATGGCAAAATGCAACACACTCGGTAGCAGAAATATTTTGTAATTTTAACATCTATTAATACTGTCTGGGGGAAGGTACACCTTGTTAGTATAACAGCTGCATACAGCTATCAGAAACTGCAAGGTGACAAGCTAATCTTTGCAAAAAATCTATTACTGTGCGTAACTAGATCTGGCGCTGTTTATTTTTAATCCATTTGAAATTGAAACATTTTTTTTGGGGTGAGCGGAAAATTATGCAGCATAAAATGGATTATGTGGCAAATCAATAATTAAGCAGAGCACAGTTGAATACACAGAAACCCATAATTCCAGGCTCCCTGACTAAAAGTACAGTAAATAAAGTTCACGGTAGACCTTTCTAGCGAGTATCCTAAGCAAAAATTCCCAAAATGTCTTTTCATAACACAAATCTATGTTAACCTGTTAAGTGCGGCCAATGGCTGCACTTCCTATCCGCTGCGCGTCGGCCATTGGCCAACACTAAGAAGGTATATAAAGGCCTCTCTTTTGCTCATCACCCCAGGGATTCCTTTATTGTATTTTTACCTCGGACTGCTCGGTATCAGCTTGTTGTTCACTGTAATGACGATCATTTCAGTAAAGTGAAAGTAAAACAAGCTGATGGGCTTGTTTTACTTTCACTGTATCAGTGTGGGCGGAGCGGGGGGAGACATCCTCAGTCCCTCTAAATATTTCAATCTTTCTGCCCCCACCCCCTCAGGTCAATTACCCCTGATCTGCCCCCAGGTTGCAGAAAGCCCATTAGACACCAGGGAAAGTTTTAATTTTTTTTTTTTTTTAATGTAGGGATGGGGGCTGCCCACCATGGCTATGCTTCCACCCAAGTAAAAGTGGCATCAGTCTTTATGCCCTCTCCGTCCGCGGGTTTGGATGGGGGTGATTGCCCCCAGTGTGGCATGGCCATGCTTTCACCCAAGTAAATGTGGCATCAGTCTTTCTGAACTAGACCGGGGAAATTAAAAATAAACATATATATATTTATTTGGGTGGTGGCTGCCCACCATGGACATGCCCAAAGCCAGTGCAGTCTTTCTGCCCCACCCCCCCACGGGGTTGGGGGCGGGTGATTAGTCACCCCAACAAAGCCCACTAAACAGATTTTTTTTTTTCAACGAAATATAAGGGTGGGGGCTTCCAACCATGACCATGCTACCACTGCAAATAAACGTGGCAAAAGTCTTACTGATGCTCCTGGGGGGACAGGTGGATGGGGGTGATTACCCTCAAACTGCCCCGCCAGGGGTGGTGGAGGGAGTAGTAAGTTCACTAGGCACCAGGGATTAAAAAAATATATTTATAAGGGGGGGCGCTGCCCATCATGGGCATGGCCATGCTCACACCATACCTGTCTGCCTCCAATTTCTCCCTCTCCCAGTGTGAGGGGTTAGAAAACCCACTATACTCTAGGGACTTATAAAAAAATATGCAGGTGGGGCTGCCTGGCATGGCCATGACCCCATCCCAAAAACAAGACCGTGGTGGTAGAAAGCCCACTAGACACTAGGGATTGCAATCAAGCAATGTTTTTTTTGGGGGGGGTGGCGGCCCTGGGCTTGGGACGTGCTTCCCCACCTTGAACCCAATAAACTTTCTGTTCCTCCTGAATAGGGAAATTCCCCCCCCCGTCTGCCCCCACCTGGGGGGGGAAAGGGGGAGAAAGCACACTGGGCACCAGGGATTTCAAAATAGAGCCAAAACAAGCAAAAGGATGGTGCGGCCTACCCTGGCATCGAGCCCTGCCCCAGTGGAGTCAATAGTGGCTTTCAGTTCCCTTGGGCGCAGATAGGAGGCTTGTCCCAATTTGGGTGGTTGCTCTAAATCTGCACCCTGAGATTGTAGAAAGCTCACTAGCCACCAGGAATTATGTATTTGGGGCAAATGAAAGGGGTACGGCGGGCATTGCACTTTTGCATCAATCAATCAGGGATTTGTGAAGTGCACTACTCACCCGTGAGGGGCTCAGGGCACAAGGGTGGGAGGTTTCGAGCAGGTCAGTCTGATCCGAAGAGCCAGATCTTGAGGCTCTTCCTGAATGATAGCAGTGTGGGGGTTCGTCTGATGCTGAGGGGGAGTTTGTTCCAGGTCTTGGCAACGATGTAAGAGAAGGCCACTCCGGGTATCGTCTTGGTAGGATACTATGCTGAGTCCGTGTTTCCCGACAATGGTAGCGAGTGGGGCCATGTAGATGTTGAAGAGTGTGGGGCTGAGTGAGGCTCCTTGGGGTACTCCGCAGCTGATCTCAGTGGGTTCGGAGAGGAAGGGTGGGGGGGGGGGGGGAGTCTGATTCTTTGAGTTCAGCCGGTGAGGAAGGAGCGGATCCAGTCTAGGGCAGTTCCCAGTATGCCGGCTTCGTGGAGTCTGGCGGCTAGTGTGCGGTGGAAGACTGTGTCGAAGGATGCTGAGAGGTCTGGTAGACTGAGGGCTGCCGTACTTGGTCGAGTGTGGATGTCGTCCGTGGTGGCTAGGAGGGCGGTCTCAGTGCTGTGGTTGCTGCGGAGTCCAGATTGGGCAGTGTCGATAAATAGTTGGATTCTATGAAGTTTGTGAGCTGGTTGTTGACACTCTTCTCTGTGACTTTGACTGCGAAGGGGAGGAGAGAGATGGGTCTGTAGTTCCTGAGGTCCGTTGGGTCTGCGGAGGGCTTCTTGAGTAGGGGTTTGACTTCTGCGCATTTCCAGTTGTCGGGGAACGTGCCTGTTTTGAGGGTGCAGTTGATTGTACGTCGAGGCATACAATCTATGGCGGAGGCAGCTCTGTGGAAGATGTGCAGCGGGCAGGGCTCGGTGGGGGCTCCTGAGTGTATGCTCCTCATGGTCTTTGCAGTGTCTTCTGTGGTGACGGGTCTAGGCGGTGATGGTAGGATGCTGGCGTTGCCGGTGGTAGGTGTAGTGTCTGTGCCTTGGTTCTGTTTGTCGAAGTTGTCGCAGAGAGTCCTGATCTTGTGATGGAAGTAGGAGCCGAGTTTGTTGCATAGGTCCTGGGAGGGAGGGACTTCGGAGGTTTCGCTGGGGGGTTTGGTGAATTCTTGTATGATGCTGAAGAGTTCCTTAGAGTTGCGGGAGTTGGAGAGGATTCTGTCCTGGATGAAGTTCCTCTTCGTGGACCTGATGAGTTGGTGGTGTTCTGTCATGGCGGTCTTGTAGGTGGTGCGAGCTTCCGAAGTTTTGCTGTTCCTCAATGCTTTCTCGAGTCGTCGGCACGTGTGCTTGGATTCCCTGAGGTCCGTGGTCGTACACCAACCTGAAAAGGGACTGACCAGTTTTTCTATTCCCCCCAGGCAGACAGATGGTTTGCTTTCAAATTGTCCGGGGGGGAGGGGGCAGTAAGCCCACTACACACCAGGGATTTAAAAATTATGCCAAAACAAACAAAAGGAGAATGCGTGCGGCCCTCTCTGGCTTCTAGTTACACCCCTGCCCCAAAAGGGGCAGTAGTGTCTGTCTTTCCCCTGGGGGCAGACCGGTGTGTCCCAATTGATGAGTTTGCCCCGAACTTGCTCCAGGGGGGTGGAAAGTCCACCTGGCACAAGAAATTTTGCCTTTGAGGGCAAAAGAAAGTGATGCGTGTGTTATCCTCTGGCATAGGCCACATCCCTACCGCAAGAGGGACAAACCAGCCCCCTCACCCCCAGATAGGCAGGCGATGTGCCTCCAATTTACCCTGGGGTCAGAAAGCCCATTGTAAGGAAGGAAAATATATTTTTTAATAACGGGGAGGGTCTGGCCCAGCCTAACATCTGGTCCCACCCTCACCCCCCCAAAGCTTCAGCAGTCTTTCTTCTCTCCTGCAGACTAAAGCATCCTATCCCAATGGCAAGCGAGAGGGCATTTGATTCTTTTGGGTGTTGTTTTTACATATGGGCCATTAGAGTGTGGCTTGCTTCCAATATGGCCCCACTTGCAATGGTGAATGGCTGCAATTTTTGTGCTAAAGTGTGCTGCCCCATGGGAAAACCTACCAGACCCAGACAGTTCTGAAAACTAGACCTCCAGGGGAGTCCAGGATGTGTGCTTTTTATTGATCCCACAGCATTTTCTTACATGCAATGCTCGGCAAACCTCAAACTTTGATTAAAAAAACACATTTTCCTCACATTTCTGTGGAAAAAACTTCTGAAATCTACGGAGAGGCTCAAATTTCCTCCCACACAGCATTTCCCTAAGTCTCACAATAAAAATGGTACCTCACTTGTGTGGGTGGGAAAAGAGACAGTGACAAAAAAGGCCCTAAAGCGCTACCTCGAGAGATCAGCGATAAAGGTACCTGCAGTATTCGGAGCAGTGTGCGACCGCCACCCATGGAAACCTGCCACCACAGATATTTTTTTTAAACTAGACAACCAGAGGATTCCAAGGTGGTGTGCCTTGCATGGATCTCTTGAGGTTTTCTTACCCACAATGCCCTCCAAACCTCTGTTTGCCTGAGTTCATGCATTTTCATTAAATTTCTGTGATGCAAGCTTAGGAATCCACAAAATTCCTACACGCCTATCATTGCCCCACTTGTGCCGGTAAAAATGCTGCACAACTTGTGTGGCTGGGCCAAGTGCCCGCAAGAAGAACTGATCAAACCAAGGTAAATTGTAGGAAATTTGTAGTTTCCCACAGATTCCAGAACTTTCCATCACAGAAATGTGAGGAAAATGTTTTTTTTTTACCAAAGTTTGAGGTTTGAAAGGATTTCTGTGTAAAATTACCTAGTTCATCATGCCAAACCCTTTCCAGTGGTAAAGGGTGTATGTGTTTTCACTACCTATGAGACTTGCGCTTCCCATAGGTTAATATGGGGAAGTGGTTGACATTACTTAGGACTGCAATAGTGGAATGCAGTGGAGCAGCCTTATAATGTTTCCTAGTACATAACAAAGGGGTATACCCAATCACAGTTGGAAATGGGCTAATATTGATACATGAAACAAAATTCCAACTGCCAATAATCATGAGGGTGCAACAGAACCCCGATATTTACAAGACCCCAATTCAACTCAAAATGACCAGGTTGAACTTGGTTATCGATACACAGTTTATGTAGACATGTATCATTCCAATTACAGTACATGATATAGCAAAGGTTATTCCATAGTGATAATGTGACATAAAGTGCTCAAGGGTGTGCGCCTGAAGTGAAAGAATAGTGAGGAAAGAACATAAGGTATAAGTTCTATACAATATTTACAATGTTAAAAGATATGACCTGTCTAGCAAAGTACATGAAAAATGAGTAATGAGGCCAACAAGTTGTGGAAGCGTAATTCAGTAATGAGCTTATCCACCACTAGGCTCAGATGTATATAGTACAGGTCGCTTTAGCATGAAAAAAGTCGACGTTTCAACCCCATGTGGACGAGGTAGTTCAATCCCTTCTGCGGGGTCTTCCTCAGGACCGATGAAATGGGCAACCTATATTAAGACACTGTAGGATGTACAGTGTAAGATAGTGGAAGGCGTGGGCTAAGTAGCTCCAAGAACGAACAGAGAGGGACACCAGCAGTGTCTGCAATCAAAGCTTCATCGTCATTAAAGGCAATCCCGCAATTCAAGGCTTAGTCTTGATGAGATAAGCAGTGAGTATCATAAATGGATTTAATCAAGTCTACTCTTATTTGCTCCTTGCTCCGACTTCAGCTGAGCTGCGGAGCAAGGAGTAAATAAGAGTCGACTTGATTAAATCCATTTATGATTCTCACTCTGTTCGTTCTTGGAGCTACTTAGCCCACGCCAAAAAGATGGTCCATGAGCTTAGCCTCAGAGAGTTGGAACTTAGAGCCTTACAATTAGCGTCCAACCGCAGCAGTGGTGGCAGCGCCCCCGCATTGTCCAACAGTGAGAATAGAGGTTGAATCCTAAAGGATATAGTCCAAGATTATCAGGTGGGGATGACATTGATAAGTGGTTGGCAGCCCATGAGGTGGCTGTGAATGTGCATCAGGTCCCCGAAGAGAGCTGGGGAAGTAGTTTATTGCGGTACATGCTCCCAGTGGGGAGGGACACCCTCCTAACACTGGATGTGGGGGACCAGACTAGCTACCCTGCCATGAAGACTGAACAGGTTAACAAGTTTGGACTGACCCTGGAAAAATACCACCAGCGGTTTAGGGCCAGCCGCACACTGACCACACAGAATTGGGTAGACTTGGACTACACGAGTAAGGCACTTAAGGGTTGGGTGTTCGGCAGTAAGTCAATGACTACGAGGGATTATTCAACTTAGACCCGAGGGAGCACTTCTTCGAGACTTGTTACACCGACCTGCGCCAACACCTGGTCAACAGCAAGCTGGTTGATTGCCAGAAGCTTGCTGAGGAAGCGGACCTCTGGGCTAGCACCAGAGTGTCTAAGAAGATAGCTGGAGGGGACTCCCAAAAGGGGAGGGGGGGGCAGGGTCCCCACCAAAAGGAGAGGGGGCGACAAAAAGGAGTCTAATGCTCACCCTCTGAAACACTTCCCGGGAAAAGGGCCAAGCCTGAGTTCCCAGTCTGGTCCCCTGAAAAAACTTCCCCAGACCAGAGTTTGCCGCTGAAAACCTGTAGGTGCGATGAGTGTTATTGGTATGTGCACTTCAAAGGAGATCCTAAGTTTCCAAAATGTGTGGCCCCACCTGCTGGGGGAAAAGCTTCAGGGGTGGCAAGCATAGCGGTGGGGGAGGGGGCGGTTCCAGGTATTGGAGGGGAGTTTAGTGGTGTTACCCTAGTGTCCCTGGGTGACATTGAGATGGTTCCCCAGATCCAAGTGCCTGAGAATACAGCAAAGCATAGGCAACGGGCCACCATCAATGGGCAGGGGGTAAAGTTCTCAGGGCTACAGGGGCTAGTATGACTATGGTAAGGAGTCCACTGGTATTCCTGGAGCAGGTGATTCCCCCAGGCCACCCACCAGGTGGTGGTGGCTGATAACAGAGTGGGTTGTTTCCCGGTAGCGCAGGTGCCGTTTGGATGGGGGCTTTTGGGTGTGTTGAAGGTTGCCGTAAGCCCTGCCATGCCAGTGGCTTGTCTGTTGGGGATTGACCTGGAGCATGCTATCTGGAAGGAAGTAGAGCTCCAGGCTCATGTGGAGATGTTGGGGTTACCCGACTGGATCTGTGCTATCACACGATCCATGGATAGCAGAGACGCGAGCCAGAAGGGGCTAGAGTCTGGAACAGTAGCCCAGACTCCCACTGCTAAGAAGGGGAGAGGACGAGGATGGGGAGGCCCGCCTCAGAATGTACCTCCAGTGAGATGAATGTGGAACTTGCCGAGGCCACTCAGGAAGGCCCCTGAAGAGGGAATTATTTTCCCTGGTGTCCTACCAGGGCTTGCCTGTTGGCAAGTGGAGGCCCCACCAGAGAGGAGTTCTGCAGGGCACAGAGCGAGTGCCACACCCTCGAGGGCCTACGGTGAAAAGCTGAGGCCCAAGCAGCCGGTGATGAATCCGGTACTCCTCACCTATACTGGGAGGACAACCTTCTGTGCAATGAGTCTAAGGCTCCTGGCCAGGGGACTCGCAGTGCCTTGGTGGTCCCCCAGTGTTATCTGCCCTTCCTATTGAAATTGGCCCATGACATCCTCCTGGCAGGACATTTAGGCCAGGACAAGACCTTTGCCTTGCTTGCTCCTCAATTTTATTGGCCCAGACTCAGGGTGTCCTTGGATGCATTCTGCAGGATCTGCGTGACCTGCCAGGTCAGTGGCAAGATGGGGCAGAAGCTTAAAGCTCCCCTGAACCCCTTGCCTGTTGTTTACACCCCATTTGAGCAGGTGGACATCGACATAGTAGGGCCTATGGACCCACCAACGGCCCAGGGCACAGGTACATCTTGGTGTTGGTGAATCATGCCACACGGTACCCAGAGGCGATCCCTCTGAGAACCACGACTGCACCTGCGGTGGCGAAGTAACTAATGGGGATTTTTACCCGAGTGGGTTTCTTCAAAGAAGTGGTGTCTGACAGGGGCACCAACTTTGTGTCTGCGTACATGCAGGCTACGTGGAGGGAGTGTGTAGTGACATGTAAGTTCTCCACCCAGTACCACCCCCAAACTAACGGACTTGTGGAAAGATTCAACAAGTCCCTAAAATGCATGGTCCGAGGCCTACCAGAGGCCCTGAGTAAAAAGTGGGATGTCCTCTTGCCATACCTGTTGTTCGCCTACCGGGAGATCCCTCAGAAGGGAGTGGGGTTTAACTCGTTTGAACTCCTGTTTGGGCACCTGGTCAGGGGACCTCTAAGTTTGGTCAAAAAGGGCTGGAATCAGTCTCCCAAGAGAACTCCCTGGGATGTAGTAAGCTACATGCTAGCCTTCTGGAGGCAAATGGCCAGGTTGTGGAAGCAAGCGTCCCACAACTTAGAAGCCAGCCAGGATGTCATGAAGTAGTGGTACAACCAACGCCACTCCCGTGGAATTGACACCGGGACAGAAAGTGTGGGTGATGGAGGCTGTAGAGCCGGGGGTCCTTCAGGACCGATGGTTTGGGCCCTACAAGGTGATTGAGAGAAAGGGGACGACCACCTACATGGTTTATCTCAAGACCCCAAGGCAGCCCCTCCGGGTAGTGTGCGTCAATCCATACTTGGAAAGGTCTGAAGTTACCATGCTAAGGGTGACGGATGGGGAAGAGGAGAGTGAGCCTCTCCCAGACCTCCTGCACTCCAAGGAGATGTATGGGTCAGTGGAAGGAGTAATCTTATCCCCCTGCCCTAACTCCTGACCTGTAGAGGGACTGTCACCAAGTGTTGAGACAGTTTCCCTCTCTGTTCTTCCTTATCCCAGGGATGACCCACCTGTGCACCCATGACGTGGACACGGGACAACCTCCCTGTCAAGAGCAAATCTTACCGGTTGTCTGATAAGGTGAGGGGTATCATCAAGGCGGAGGTGTCGAAGATGCTAGAATTAGGGGTCATAGAGACCTCCAGCAGCCCATGGTCCAGTACAGTGGTTCTGGTCCTAAAAGCCGCTCCAGTGGGCACCACCCCGGACCTAAGGTTCTGTGTGAACTATAAAGTGCTGAACTCTGTGACCCGGATGGATGCCCATCCAATCCAGTGGGCCGATGAATCGATCGATAGGTTGGGCGAGAAAACTGCCTTCTCCACTCCAAAAGGGCTTTACCAATTCCTGGTCATGCCAGTCTGGCTCAAGAATGCTCTTGCCACCTTCCAGAGGCTAATTAACCAGGTCCTTGCTGGTATGGAGGCCTGCTTGGCTGCGTATCTAGACAACATTGCTGTCTTCAGTACTTCCTCTAGGATGTACTTCAGGTCCTGAAGCAAGCAGGCCTGACTATGAAGGCTAGCAAGTGCCAGATAGGGCAAGGATCGGTGGTGTACTTGGGACACAGGGTGGGCTGGGGTAAGGTGCAATCCCTTCAGGCCAAGGTGGAAGCCATTCTGGCCTGTCAGCCCCCCAAAACCTAAATGAACGTCAGAGCTTTCTTGGGCCTCCCCGGGTACTACCGGAGGTTCATCAAGGGATATGGCACCATTGTGACCCCCTTGATGGAGCTGACTTCATAGATGCAGCCCAACAATGTACTCTGCACCGAGTCCTGCCTAACAGCATTAGACTCCCTCAAACAGGCCATGTGCACATCTCCTGTGCTCTGGAACCCTGACTTCTCTCTGGAGTTCATCGTTCAGACCGATGGTACTGGGTGGTACAGTCTCAGCTGAACGAAGAGGGCCTAGACCAGCTGGTAGCCTTCTTCTTCCGGAGGTTACTCCCCCAGGAGCAAAGGTGGAGCTCAATAGGTAGGGAAGCTTTCGCAGTGGTCTGGGCACTGAAAACGTTGCAGCCGTATTTGTTTGGCACACACTTCTTGGTACAAATTGAGCACAGACCCCTCAGATGGCTAATGCAGACGAGGGGGGAGAATCCAAAACTGCTGAGATGGTCCATTTCCTTACAGGTTATAGGCTTTAGAGTTGAGTGGAGCACCGACCAGGGGTCGACCACTCCAATGCTGATGCCTATCTAGGTTTTTCCACCTTGGTGAGGAGGACTACCTAGAAGCTGGGTAGAACCTCCCCATTTTCGCTGGGGGGGGACGCATGTTGGACCTGATACCAGTCAGGTAGCATTTCCCTAAACTTTTAGCTTTTTTCGCCTGGGTTTTGCTGATTCTCTTGTGTTATTCTCCGGACTCTGGGCACTTTCCCACTGTAAATACAGTGCAGTGCGCGCGCCCTTCCTACCCTTGTTGGGAAGTACCGCTGACTCGATGTTCTGAAACATGGGGTGTGCGCGCACTGGCATCTATCGTGATTAAACTCATGGGCAACCTCCATTGCAGGTTGCTGTATGTGTGCACCTGCACCTGTGGTGCCCGTGATTGCGTGTGCAGCCTGCCATCACAGGCCTGTGTGCGCGCACTGACACCCGTATTAATAATCCCATGTTCAGTCCGCCGTTGCATACTCAGGTGGGCTCACTTGCACCCCTGGTGCTGTGGACTGTGTCCGACCTGCCATTGCAGGTCTGTGTACACGCTAGCGCACGTGCTCCCAGGTAGTTAGGAATACGTGCGTGTGTTTTCACAGTCATCAGACTGCTATGTGCGCACCCGCACCTATCTTGATTAAACTCATGAGAAGCCTCCATTGCAGGCTGCTGTATGCAAGCACCCGCACCTAAGGGGCCCTTGATTGCGTTTGCAGCCTGTCATCGCAGACATGTGAGTGCGCACTGACACCCGTATTAGTAAACTATGTCCAGTCTGCCGTTGCAGACTTGGGCGGGCGCACTTGCACCCCTGGTGCTAGGGACTGTGTCCGACCTGCCTTTGCAGGTCTCTGTGCGCACTAGCGCACGTGTGCCAAGTTAGTGAGGAATACCTGCATGTGTTTTCACTACCTATGAGGCTTGCTCTTCCCTTAGGTTAACCTGGGAAAGTGGCTGACATTACTTCTGGCTGCAATAGTGGATTGCAGTGGAGCAGCATCATGATGTTTCCTATCAATGGATTTGCCATGCCAAACCCGTTCCAGTGGTAAAGTGGGTTTTTGCATAACTCGCTTAGAAATGCCACTTATAGAATATGTTAACAACAATAGGGGTTAAGCCCAAAGGACCGGGGCCAGGTAGGGCTATTCAAAATTCAAAACACAACATGAACACCTGGCTCCATATGGAGCCAGGTGTTCATGTTGTGTTTTGACTTATAGAATATGGACATTTCTATGCTCTAAGAATCTTGTTCCGTGGTGCCTGGCTCTGGTGGACTCCAGGAGTCATGGGAGCACCTCTGTGCATTCCCCAGAGACAGTCATAAACCATGAGCATACCACTAGAACGATAGACCTCTGCCATTTGAGGGTCAAATGGGATAGATAGGAGGGAGAGGTTTTGACACTTGGCCCCTGGGGGTGGATCATGGCCCCATTAAAGATTAAGACCTACATTCTATGGCCCCATGACAGACAGACCTACAATTTAAGGGAGACATCTGTGGTTCAAAGGGAAACCATTAAACCCTCCCTAACTTCAAAGGCACACAACAGTAAAAACTACTGGTGCCATCCTTCAGCAAAGCGTGAGATAAGCTTCTGGAGACGTGGGACTGGAGAACCCGAACTGCGTTGTGCACATTTTCAGAGGACTCTATTGTGCACATGGAAGATTACTGCCAAAGACTGGGACCGCGTGCCCTTTCTAAATAGTGGTACATAAGATAATGTCACAGTGGAGAGCATTCACAAAGCGTAGAGAAACAATAAATGATCAAAATAGACAAAGTATGACAGCACCAATTAACTCATTCCATAAATGGTTATGATTTAATTAAATCACAGGGATTGAAATGAATCAAATCTATAAAATGCAATGTATTTCACATTTATACATTAATGAAAAACAGGTGCACACAATGTGAAGTGACAAGTGCATAATAAGGATGAGTGCAGGTGATGTGCAAAGGGAAGGTAGTGCGCATATATAAATCAACAATCAATAATGGCGACCTATCCTGCCAGATGACTGGCATATGCATGAATGATAAGTCATAACAAAAATGAGAACGATGCAGATATATATTCTCTGTCATCTAAGTGAGTGAGCCAAGGTTGATCAGTAACCTATGACAACGCTAGTTTAGCACCTAAGGTATGAGAGGCGAGGCATTATCGACAGAATGCCTCCCACACACGCTTTCAGTATGGCAGTTTGCCACATGTTTTGCTTTAGCATTTCAGTTCAACCCTAATGCCGGTACTTCTTCCTTTCCAGCCATAGGTTACTGATCAACCTTGGCTCACTCATTACGAATACCTGCGCCAACATTGACCATAGGTTACTGATCAACCTTGGTCCATTAACCACGAACACCAGCGCGAACTGTGAGTAATTTTAGATAAATCTTCAGCTGGTTTTCTATACTCCTCACATTCACTAGTTGAAGTGTTGATCCTAGTGGATCCTTCATGTCTCTTTTCTTCTTTTCCCCCCCTGTAGGAGCCCACAAGGCCCACCTAACTAATTCTCAGCCTGGAGCTTTCCCGCTGTTACTGGTAATTAATCCTTCTTAACCCTATTGGTAGATACGTTCTTTACTGACACACCTCTCAACTAACTTCATACTATTGTTTATAGGTGCCCACCATCCCCCTCCCTTGGTCCTGAGGAAGACCCCACTTTCAAAGCGTGAAGTCTGCTTGTTCATATGGGGGTCGAAACGTCGACATTATTATGTATATAAATTATTTGTTTTGTCAAACTTAGATGACAGAGAATATATATCTGCATCGTTCTCATTTTTGTTATGACTTATCATTCATGCATATGCCAGTCATCTGGCAGGATAGGTCGCCATTATTGATTGTTGATGTATATATGCGCACTACCTTCCCTTTGCACATCACCTGCACTCATCCTTATTATGCACTTGTCACTTCACGTTGTGTGCACCTGTTTTTCATTAATGTATAAATGTGAAATACATTGCATTTTATAGATTTGATTCATTTCAATCCCTGTGATTTAATTAAATCATAACCATTTATGGAATGAGTTAATTGGTGCTGTCATACTTTGTCTATTTTGATCATTTATTGTTTCTCTACGCTTTGTGAATGCTCTCCACTGTGACATTATCTTATGTACCACATTGTACCCGGGTCCAGTGGTCCATCGGGTTACCCCATTATTACATACCTCTTTCTAAATAGTGGCTGGCCTGGTCCCCCGAAGTGTGCTCTCCAAGGGCCCGTCGGTGGGCCTCCTGTTCTTTCAGAGATCTCAGGGACATAAAAAATCTCCCGCGAGGGACCTACACCATGTACCTGTGACATCTGGAGAGCGGTTCCCTCTCAGTTGCCCACATCGGCTACGGAATCCGAACGGGTAGCGTGGCATAAGCATGGAACTAAGACTTGTGCTTAAAGGCGGAATTGTCTAGCGCGGAGCCGCAGAAGCCTTACCTACATCTAAGGCGTGTGGTTCCTGTACTGCAGGGACCCTGACTCTCATAAGCGTATAGTTGGTGGTGAGCTGATTCACCAGTTGGGGGACCCTTCGCGGCCCGTTTTATCTATTGTGCCGCATCTTTCTCGTACATCATGCCGACCGCATGCTCATTACGTGCGGTGTCCGATTCACAGGGTGCGACCCTCGGAGGTGGGAGTGTAGTAGTGACTCATTCTATCTCATGTGGCTCTGCTGAACTTGCTCCTCTGTGTGTGTGACCGGACTGGTCTGGTGTAACCTTCATCATTGTGCACTGGACGTTGTGCCTCATTTCCAGGTAGGTACGGAATTTGCAACTCTTTGCTGTGTGTGACCAGAATTGCCTGGTGCAAGTCATCTCAACGTGTACTGGTCATTGTGCCTCATTTACAGGGAGGTACGGAATTTGCAACTCTTTCTGTTTAGTGCGACCCATGCCAACGCGCACCAGACGCTGTGCCCCGGATTGCCTGGGCATGACCCTGATCAGCTTGTACGAGACGGGGTGCCTGCTCCTATCGAGAGGCTCCCCTGTGTTACTTCCCATTTATCAGTTGTTCCCCTTTGAGCCTCATCGCGGCGGAACAACTGCCCTCTCCACACCTGGCCCCTCCTGAAGACATCATAGTGCCTGGTAGTAGCAAGAGAGATTGACTGGGTTGAAGGAACGCTTCCAAGACAGTTCGGAAGCAGGTCAATAGACTGCATGACTCCATTGTGTTTTGAGACCTGTGGGTGAACTTTCAGAGTGGCTGCTAAACTCCCCTTGTTTACGTCTACCTCTTAATTAAAACTTGTTACATATCCCCACCTCCTTCCCGAGGACCTAGACTAAGTGTGACTTCAGCCATGTGCGGCCTTGTATCCGGTAGGAGTGGCTGGTTATCTTCCATCCGGGGGTATAGGACAATCGGGGGTGAACGAGCGCGTGGGGGGAGGTTGGGGCCACGAATTCTGCAGGGCATTATCTATGGACCTGCTGGGTACCAGCAGCACCACATTTGGGTGCTGAGTGCGTATCTGTGCAGGAGTGTTCTGTTCGGACTGGACTGATACCTGTTGCACCGTGTAGCGGTGCGGAGTGAGTGTGTGAGTGGGAGTGATAGGTGGCTGAGTGCCTGTGATTCACGACACTGGCAGGCGGTGCCGCCTTGTGCGTTGATTTCATGCCAAAAGCACAATACATTTGACAGTGGGTCTACCCACGTGGCTCCGGCCTGCGGTGCTGCTAAAAAGTATTGTAGTTTCTTCCATGTACATACTTTTGATATCATTGTGACCCGGGGTGTACCCTGTAACTGTGTGGGATTGTATTATCAGGATGGCTAGGGTGGACCTGTGATGGACCGTGTCGCACGGCATAGGGGGGGGGGGGGCGTGTGTGTGTGTGTTAGATTAGGAATTGTCCAGTGTGCATACTATTAATATCATAACAATACAAGTGGGCCTAGTTCTGCTAAAAATATTTCCAAATGTGTTTTATACCCAAAAGTACCTGATGTTAATGTTATATTTGAATAGGTGTGTTGAATACAAATGTTATTTACATACATCCTGTGTGAAGTCTCTTTTGTGGCGCTCACTGTATTTATCACGAGTGACTGCTGTGACTTTGCTTTACACATTGCCTCTGAGATAAACCTGACTGCTAAGTGCCAAGTTACCCAAGGGTGAGCACAGGTTATACAGAGCATGTAATCACCCGCCCATCCCTTCAGCCAACCAGAAAGTGCTGGTTACAACAGTTTGTATGTATGTATGAACTATGTAAAGACATTCCAAATGACAACCTTTTTTTTACATTTTTGCTGGCAACCCTGCCAGTCGCACTGAGGTGACCTTGCATAGGGTGGCCACTAACATAATCTTGACTGTTGTGGTCACTACACTAATAGTGTTAGTAGCTATGGATGATTTTCTTTTAACACAACTAGCTCTTATTACAGAAAAGGTTGGAGATCGTTGTTCTAGATGCTCCTGTGATGAGGCTTATTTTGTGCACCTAGCCTGGTGGTGCCCCTGGGTAGCTGCCAACTGGAGAGAGAGATATATATGATTTGGAAAAGATAATGCAATCTTGTCTTTGGTTTAATGCCCCAAATCTGATAAGGCATGTGCCCTCTTGCTGGCCAGGTGTAAAGTGGCAATGAGTTTAGTGAGCGGTCATGTCCCGGGGTGGCATGGTGGCTGAAAGATTTCACTTTTGTAATGACTCCTCAGACACATGAAAAACTTCCACACCGAAGTACATTTTGTCTCCTCTGAAAGCAATACCTGAAGACCTGAACACTTAGCCCTTGATGTGTACACTGTTACCTGGATGCTGGAACTTGTTTTTTTTTTTCCTTCTCACGTGATTAGAATGGCACAGTGACTTCATGTGTATGATTGTTCCTCTCCGTACATTATTGTGCTGCATATATTTTTGAAATATGCACAGAGTATTTGTTTCTACCGTCCTTTTATTGCTGTGTTTTTTGTATGCTAAAGTGATACATTTACAAATGGAGAGTAGCAAGGGTTATCCATCTTGTAATAGTAAAACAAGCGATCTCTGATCTTAGAATTTTTTTCTTTTCTTTTCAACATAACACTTAACCTGGATTTATTCAGCACCTAGAAACGTGATTCATTTTGAAAAAGTGGGAAAAATGCTTATGCAAAAAGTTTCCCCAGAACAGTTTGTTCCTCTCCGTAATCGTATGTCACTGATTAGTCACCAGTTTCCATAGATTCCAGCTGTTCTTCTTTGATCTCGTTCTGGCTGGAACATCACAGTTCTAAAATAAACGTATGCCTGCACGTATAGGTAGATAACAACAAACAGCCATCACCTTGTATGGAGCAAAACGTATGGCCCTGACTGGATGGATCCTGAGGGTGTATTAGGAGATGTCATTTGGTTTCTGACTGACTAATTAGGAACCATTAATTTGGTGTGAATGAGGGGCCGAAGCATCTGATTTAGTATTTTGAAGTATTTTCTTTGCCTCGTGGGAGGGTATTGGAGGACCATCAGTGTATTAGAGATGTTCTCTCTTCCTACAGGGCCAAAGATGAAACTGGCTGATGATTTTGTACCTGCCAAAACCTGATGGTCATCTTGGCAGGGAGTCCCGGGTAGATCCCACGTGGGTCACCCAAGTGAAAGAAGACCACTGCGTCATGATTCATTCTGACATGAGAACTAGAGGCTTGCCTCCAGAGGACGCATAGATGATAGAACACAGTGGATAGGTTGGAGGTCATAATGATACTTGTAGTTAAGCAGGCAACGCAGTGCTGCTCTTCGAAACCTCCTTCCCGGGCAGGGCTCCTCCAATTAGGGCCGTAAAATGGGCAATTTTGGGAAGAGTTTCACTCTAGTGAGGACTTCTATAAAGGCTGTCAACTTTGTGGCCATTATTGGGTATAGGCTGTTCAAACATTATGAATAATCTGGGTATTATTTGGTTATTCATTCCAATAACTCTCCTACCGAATTTGACCCCTGTGAGCATAATTTGTCTAATTCCTGTTCCTTCATTTCGGCTGGTATAATCAAAGTCTAGGACACATCAGTATGACTAGATTGACTGCACAGATTCTGGAATATTAGTCCTACTGGCAAGTCATTTTACACTTTGAGTATAATATAGGACTCCATGAAACTACATTTTTCCTCTTTTACTAATCAAAAAAAGGTATAGCTACCGGGCCCACTTCAAAACAATATCTTTAGCATAATAGGACCTCTGATACCAAATTTCATTTTTACACGTGCAATTGGAGTTGGGTGTTTTAGACGACATCTGTTCTTTCAGCCTTGACAAAGTCTGGTGGACGTAAACACGTTGGATGCTTTTCCAATGGAACTATGTTGTGGAGTAGAATATTATAAAACCAGTCATTAAAAGATACAAGCCAATATATACTTTTTTTTGTCTAAATTTAATCTTGAGTTAATGGCATAAACCTTGTATGAGTGCCCCTGTCACATTGTTCTCAAGTTTTCATGTTAATTTTGTCCACTGGACAAGTAGACCCAAGCCCTTGCAGCACAAACCCTTTGGCTGCCAATTACGATGTGCAATATAATTTTTGGATATAGGACTGGCTGCTGCCATGGCAAGATATACATCCACATGTACAAGATGTTCAAAGTTGTGTATATATAGTTGATTAGTACAAAGACTTCACTGATGGGGTGGGCTCACTAAGGAAACGCAGTATGCTGTAATCTTGACATGCGTTACTGACCGTGATCTCACTACCAAAAACACACATACATTTGCAAAATTTTATAATTTGTGGTTACTTGTAATGCTGTCAAAATGCTTTTTGACGATATGAAGGTGCGTGTACAAAATTAAAAGCAAGATTGTTCAGTTCCAAATGCTCCCATATAAATTTTGTAATTTGAAAAAAATGGCACCAGTCACATGCAGTTTTGGTAAACTATTGTGCAATTTGAAAGGACAAGTAGATTTCATAAATAATAATGGAGCATTAGAGTTAAACCATTAAGAACAACATTATTAGCAACTGGTAAAAATAAATGATGGGCATTTTCTTATAGTCAGACAAGTGCACCTGCAGTTTTATCACTTTGCATTGGTGCTGATCTATGACTTAAAGGAATATAGGCCTGGGAGTCTTACTCTTGGCAAACGTTTCTGAATTTTATTTTGACATGAGCAAATACACAAAATGTGTACATTTGCTCAGGTGAAAACCTTGAGAGCAAATCCACATTACAGATTTGTTTCTTTTTTCCCCAGTGGGCAGCTATCCCCCCCACCACCAAGAAATTCCTTTCTCAACATCTCCCCACCTTTTGGAGGGGGTAGTCCCTTCCTACTCTGGGGAAAGATTTTCTTTTGCCACGTTTAAATGTCCACCCTTTTGGTGATTGTATTGGAAAGGAGTAGATAAAAGCCCTTTAATACGCTAGTTTGTGGGTGTGTACAATCCAGTAGGGAAATCCAGCCATGTAACTATCATTTCCTTCCAGCCCTGACAAGACATTTGCTCACATGAAAAGCTTGTAAGTAAATGCTTTTATGAGTGCAAAACCAACTATGCAGGTGTAAGACACACTTAATTGCGCTAGTAGCTTTGAGAATGGGGCCTCATATCATTTTGTCTCTGACCAGATCTTACAGGTTTCATCTAGTTGTAAAATATAAACTAGTTGTTCATCTATGTTAGCGGGTCAGTAAGAATGGGCACGACTCCTTGTGATTTCAGTGAGGGTTTTATTGTGCGCAGTGTACGGGTCCGTCGTGAAGCCAGTATACAGGCCAAACAGAACAAACTAAAGATGGCTGGTCGGCAAGTCCCCTTATCCGGTTCCCTTCTTTCGGCGTCCTCGGGCGTCTCACAGGGTTCTTTCTCGGGCTCTGGTGCTGGTCCACGGCGTGGGGGTCACACACGAGGCGGAAAGGAAGAGAGAACACAGGTAAGTGTTAGGAATTTTCAGGTGCTGTGGGGTAGGGTTGTGAGGGAACACCTCCTGTAAGAGTGAGCAGGGTAAGGACTGAGGGAGTGATAGTGCTGGGGTCGGGTATCAAGCCACACAAGACGAGGAAAGGGGCGAAGTCCCTTAAGCATCTAACTTCTCCCGCCGCCCTGCCCAGCCCGTGAAGCGCTTGCTTACCTGTGTTAGCCAAGCTCCTCCTGGAGCGTGGCTGGGCGAAGCACGGTCCTCGTAGCCCTGCGGCTCTCCTGACGGCCTCCGCTCCTCGACGTCCTCTGTCCTGCCAGATGGTGTTCGCGTCCTGCTTCTTGCTCCCTCGTCTCTCTCTCTGATTCGGTCTCCACCTTCCGCACTCCTCCGCTCTCGCTGCTCCTCTCGACCTCCGGTGACAAAACACACCTCCTTCCGGGTCCCGTCGTCTCTTGTGTAAGCGTCGTCTGCCACGTCACACCATGGGGCGGGGTTGTAGATCCTGTTGTACTGGTTAAAGGTACAGTATCCCTTTTCTGGGACAGGCTCGCCAGCGTCTCGTGAAGCCGGCATCCACTCTTCCTGCTGGGTGCAGAGAGAGGACGAGTTGTCAGGTTTTGCCTCCCACCAACCTAACATCTCCCCAGGGTCACCGGCTCTGCGACAATCTAGTACTTTGGTACATGCTCACAAATATTGCAAATAAGGGGACAGGCACAGTGAAATAAAGTGAGTTGACAACCATTTTAAATCTTTATATAGTAGGTCTTCTGCAACCTGTGGGAACGTTGATTCCCCTAATCTTATGGTATCCCCCACATCTCTGCACCCGGCCGCCCCAGTGCCACTGGTGGTGCAACTTGAGTGCTTACCTAGACCTTAGGGAACCTTGGTCAGAATACTGGTAACGTACAAGGAAAGTATTGGTGAGAAATCCTGATATGAAGGAGCCATGTCCCTCATTGAAGGAATGGAGTACACATAAGACTGAAAGAGACATGACTTGAGCATAAGGAAAATCCAGTTGTGGCCAAACTAAATAAGATCAGTTTGGATAATCTCAAATTAAGGAATATGGTTTTGATCAGCATGACATGGTAAAATTAGCTAAAGTGAAATATTACAGATGTGGAAGTAATTTGCATATAGCCAGCACCTAGACAACTAGACACTCGCCAATCGGGTTTCAGAAAAGGTTGCAGCACAGAGACAGCTATCCTGAATGTCATAGATGTCTACAAATCACTTGACAAAGACCGTTGCTGTCTACTCATACTCCTGGACCTATCGGCAGCCTTCGACACGGTTGACTACAAATTGCTCATCGATGTACTCCGAGAAAGGGTAGGAGCCGAAGAGGTGGTCCTACAGTGGTTTACCTCCTTTCTGCAGAACCGCTCCCAAAGAATAAAAATCAGAAACTTCACGTCTGACCTACGCCCCATAAGCAGGGGCACCCCCCAAGGATCAGTTCTCTCACCCGCACTGTTCAACATCTACATGGAGCCCCTCACCACCGTACTCAAAAAAGCCAACATACCCTTCCACCTCTATGCAGACGACACCCAGATCTACCTAGAAACTTCCTCCATGGCTGACACTTAATGACACTTTAATAGAAGTCCAACAATGGCTATCCCACAACCACCTGAAACTCAACCAGGATAAAACTGAAACCCTCCTCATAGCCAACAAAGAGCAGACCCCCCAAATCACAGAATGGCTAAAAACTATTGATGCTCTCAACTGCACTCTCATCCCGGCCGACTCCGTTTATCACTGGGAATCACTCTGGACCCTAAACTAGACATGGTCAAACACATCAAGAACACCGCAAAGAGTGCTTTCTTCAACCTAAAACTACTCAACAAAATCAAATCCTTCGTCCCTCCCAATGACCTTAAGCAAGCCACGCAATCCCTTGTGCTATCCAGATTGGATTATGGGAACGCTACCCTCACAGGCACGGCAAAATCTCACCTAGCTCCCCTCAGATCAACTCTGAATGCAGCAGCCAGAATGGTGACTGGAGTAAAGAAATATGAAAACATCTCCCCCGCTCTGAGTACTAAACTGGCTCCCAATCGAAATGCGTGCCAACTTCAGAACTGCTTGTCTCACACACAAAGCTCTGCACACTGGCAAACCTGCCTATCTGGCCTCCAAACTCAACAAAGCTGGGCAGACAAGGAATCTCAGGAGCACCAACACTCTACTTCTCATCCCTCCGAAAACTCGCAAACAAAAAACCTTATCACGCTCCTTCTCTGGAAATGCACCCAAAATTTGGAACGCCATCCCAGTCCATATCGGGACTAACCCATCCTTCAAAAAATTCAAAAGCCAGCTCAAAGTCCTCTTCCTCAATCGAACTCTTACGAAGTGATAGATGACGCACAAGGCGGAATCGTGCCCATCTGAGCATCCAGTCACTGTGATGAGTAACTTTTTACAGCATCTACCTCTTGACTCATTCCTATGCCCCCCCCTGATCAAGACCCGTCAAGAATCATTGTGTTTACTACTGTTATACTTTGTACTCGATTGTTACATGACAAATGTTGTAAAGCGCTCCGATACCTTCGGGTCTGGCCAGCGCTATATAAAACTCTTAAATAAAATAAACAAACACCAAATTGTTATGCTAGAAATTCAACTTGTAGGAAGTATGGGCTTAAGGGACTCTACGGACGAGTGCGTACAGGTGTCATTGACAGAGTGAAGTGAACACAAGCCTGTACAAGTGGAAGACCACTATGAAAATGCATGTAAATTACTTATTGGAGCATCAGATGTTGCAAATTTGCAAACAGTGTGACACAGGGAAGATTACATTGTAGATTGTAATATCATAATAGGACGGTTAGAATTTTATTTTTTATTTTTAGCAGACAGTCGTCTTATATGCTGGCGAATAATAAGGGTTAGGTGAAACCTTTGGCTTAGATGACAATGTGTTACATAAGCCAGCCAAATGGATATGGAGGTGCCACCATTGACCTTATAGGATACGCTCATATGGTAATACAATTCTAACATAGAGAGATGGTTGGTTAAGAGCATATGGCTAAGAGAGGAGATATTTTGTTGGGGTGGTGTTATCAAAGAGATTTAGGCATTCCTTTGAATCCCAATGCACCGGAATAGGTAATGTTGATATCTCTTGTGAGTTATGATAGTGGTACACTGGAGAAGTTCCCGGAATTATTTCAAGAGGGATTGAGTTTGTTGAAGGATTTTCTAAACTAGATTGTGTTGAAAGGAGATGCAAAACATGCAGTCTATTAACCCAGTAAGGTTCAACACATGATGATTGAGCCACTTAAAGAGGTATTGAGCAAGTTATTAAGACAAGGGGAGCTCGAGGAGATGAAATCAGTGGAGTTGCTTGCACCTATAGTTATGGCATCCAATGATCAAGGCAAAAATATACACATGCGTCCGGACCCTAGGGATGTACACTTAAACATCTGGGTGGATAGACGGCCTTTGCCCAACACATTCGAGGAATTATTGATGACAAAGGATGGTGCGGTGTTCAGTGTGATAGACCTTTTCTCAGTGAATCTTCAAATAGAGTTGTCCATAGAGGGTAGGCCTCTCGTGTCATTAGTGACACCCCGTGGTACTTATCCATTAATTAGGAGGCTGTTTGGGCTAGTGTCTGCAGCAGCTTGTTTTCAAAGAATCATGAAATGTATACTAGATAGGTTGCACCAATCTTTAGTGTTTTAGGATGATATTTTGGTTTGTGGCAAGCATAAAAAAACACAATGGATTTCTGTTGGCACTTCTGGAGAGAGTAAGAGCAAATGGTTTATCGATGAAGAGAAATGCAAATTGAAGGTGCACAGGGAGCTCAAATAGACATCTACGTTTTTGAGGGACTTCGGTTCTGCCTTGTGCTTTGTTGAGTAATAGCATGTTTGATTTGTTGCAAGGGCATTTTATCAGTTTACACAGTAAAATTTGTAGTTTTTGCAGTGTGATGATTCCATAAAACATGGAAAACTTCAGCTCTAGTGTGTTCTAGTGTAGTAGAAGCTGCTGCTGTGTCCCTCGATCGAAAACCAGCGACTAGACACCAGGTCACACCACTTCACGAGCCTAATTAATTGCTATCTGCACTCTTTCAAGAGGATGACATCAAGCTCACTGGTGAGTTTGAGAACTGATTAAGAGCAACATATATCCCTATTTCAGATAGCGATTACCTAATTATGATTGTCAGTGAATTGCAGGTAGGTAATCCCTATTTGATTGTATGAAACTGCATGATTTTAGTTTTGCGTTCCCTAATGGATCGCAAGTAGATCTACCTCATTAATATTAATGAGGAAGGTCTCAATTTGTGACCCATTGGGAATCTGAAAAATCACAGGGATGGTGACCTGCTGGGGTCAGCAGACCACCATGTCTGTGATTACTTTTAAATAAAGCAATCATATGCAGCCCGTTTTTCCTTAAAGGAAAACTGGTTGCGTTTAAAAAAGGAAAAATAAAAAGTTTTCTTTATACGAACATTCTCAAAGAGGAAAGGATCCCTCGGGGACCCCTTCCTGTTTGCGAATGGGTCCCCACCTACTTGAAGTAGATGGTAAAATGCGAATGTTTTGCGACCGCATTTCGGTTGCAAAACATTCCTACATACCTCTACGATTCAGTATCGCCCTAAACACATCCCTTCCGAATCGGTATGTATTTGTAATTCCAAATTGCGATTCGGTAACGTTACCGAATCGCAAATTATAATTCATACATACCATAAAGCATTTTACCGGTCGCAAACAACCTGATTCTGCGAATTGGGCCATTTGTGACCGTTAAAATGCATGATACATGTGGCCCAAAAACATTTATCTGTTCGGAAATTACCAGTACTTGCGATTCCTTTTGTTTGAGTTACTATCATAATACATTGGTTACTGGGCAATGCCCCTTGTGGGTATTGTTGTTTAGCACTGGTCTTTTCAGAGACACCAATGCTACTGTAATCCATTTGGATAACCAAGTTACTTCCTTTTGGTGCTAGACTCTCCCAAGGGTAAGCAAAGTAAAGCGCCAATAGCTTACTCAAGGAGGGGATATGGGTTAGAACCTCAGTTGTAATCTCACTCAGTCATTGAAACTCAGCAATTAAGTTTCAATACATTTTTATTAAAATGTAATTAATCAAAAAAGTGGCAGTAGGCAAGCCTATACAATAATACATAACCCCTTCTACACCCACTCCCTTTCCAAGAGGTCATACAAACTCAATAAAGTAAATGTCCAGGCAGTGCAGTATCATCCAAGAATAGAAATGTTATTAAGAAGCAGCTAAAATAACAAGCAAAGAAAACCAAGTAGTGGTAACACCTTCCTGGTCAGTCTACTGGACTCAGCTGCTAAGTTTACAGTCACCGAAATTGTACAAATTCCTACACACAAAAATTTGCCCTGGTGGTCAAGATCACTGGCGGATAAATATCTCAGGACAAACTGTTAACAACATACATTGCAGGGTGGCACTGTTTTCCAATCCATTTAAACAACCTTCTTCCCATTAGATAGGTTAGGTTCCCCACAGTCTGTTCAAGCACACCTCAAGGCAGTGTTACACTCTGCGATCAGACTCATTCATCCCGAGGAAAAGGCAATCTTGTTACACCAGGAATGGAGGTAAAGACTCCCTCCAGCTGGCAAACACTCAAAACCTTTCCTTCACTGATGGGACAACCTGCTGGAACTGTTTCCCCGTGAAGCCTCTGGCACAACCCACACTGGTATCCTTCAACAGTAATTCAGAACATTCAGCTTTCTGCCTCTTTTTATTCTGGCAGGCACTCATTGTTGGTCTTCTAGAACCTCCTGTACTTGTTCTTGTATGTTCTATAATACCGGCTGCTGGTTCTATATAATGCACCTTTATTCCAGTGGAGTGCATGTGCTCTATATGAAATAGTTATATGAAGTACTTTTCTTGATTGTGATGTAGACATTTGCAATGTGCTTGGATGTTGATCTGCATGCCCTGAAAATAGAACGGGCATCTGGATTAGTGGTTGAAAGATGTGGGAGGCAGTAGTTTTGGTTAGAGCTCCTGATGTTGACGTGAGGCTCTGAGTTAGTGAAGCGACTATAGCTTTAGAGGGGAGTGGGGTCTGAGGCTGGAGAATTGATAGTCACCTTGAGCTGGCTAAAATACAATCAAAGAATATGCTGTGGTTCACTTGCAACCTTAGAATGTAATTTCTGCTTTTAACAGGAAGGATACTGACACTGTTCTGGGATGCTAGGTGGGTGCTATAAATGAGAATACTGAAGTGAGTTAAAGAGTATCTGCTTTTATGCATGTTAACCCCAAATTGTCCTTACTCCTATTAATTCGAACGCATTATTTGTATTCAGTCTACCGTAGTCTCTGAATCACCTAATGCCACTATCGCCCGAGAGGATGAGACCCACTCCTCGCTGACAACCACGAGTCAAGGCTATGTTTTACCTGAAGGGAAAGTCATGCCTAACACCGTTTTCGTTGGTGGGATTGACATCAGGGTAAGTGGGATTTTCAATTCATGCTTTTTCTTTGTTTGTAGTTTGACACGAGTTTGCAGTATGATGCAAGGTCTATATGTTTTTCAGATGGATGAGATTGAAATTAGAGATTTTTTTGCAAGATTTGGTGCTGTGAAAGAAGTTAAAATAATCACTGACAGAACTGGGGTTTCTAAAGGGTGAGTATTGATCCTTTCCAAATAAACTTAATATTTTAATGTTATCACATGTTCATTCTCTGTGTGACTTGGAGTACTTGTTGCTAATGACATACATTAGTACCTTGTTCCCTTTCTAGATCTTTTGAATCTGAGATCACCACTCAAATTCTTGTTTATAAGCTGGTGTGCACTAGTCATTACCAGATCTAAGATTACTTTGAGGGCTGTTGTATATATTTGTAGATTAAAAAAAAAAAATTATCTTGAAAGGAAGTTACGGTTGCCGGGGATCAATAGTGGTTGCAGCACATCAACTAAAAAAATCTTAAATATACTATTTAAGGCTCTACCTTCATCTGATTACCCACTGCTGCTGTTTCACCATCATCGATCTTAGTCTTAGAAATGAGCTGTGCGTGTGAGACTAAGCATCAATGATTGAGTAAACGTGTATGAGATTGTGTGATTAAGTAGGTGGGTTACACTGAATAGAAATGGTAATTGCAGAATATATTGGTGTTTTCTTCTGTCATCTGATCTTGATGATATTGGTTGTGGTATTATGGTCAGGAGGTGCTCTCTGTCATGATCCTGGCTGGTATTCATGCGTGGAATCTCAGGACACTTTTTACAAGAGAAATGGCTCTTTTTAATAACTGCAACCATAACTATATAACTTAGTAGTCATTGTCTTTTGAGTTTAACTAGAATTGTAAAATAAAAAAAAAAATACCCAAAACCGTTGGCATAAGTGTTAATATTTTTGGAAAGAAAGGCCCCCTGCATGCTTTTCTAGTGTGCGGTGCAAGCCTGCCTTGTAATGTTCAAAAATGAAACTCTGGTGTATTTTTGGCGCTTTTCAATCTCCGCACGCAACACGGTATGCACACTGAATACCTTTTTGATTAGACCAGGCCAATGTGGTCTGAAGGGGCACATTAAGTGTGCCAACCTTAGCAAGTATAATACTAACAGCTCTCCTGATTGTGAAGCAGCAGTGTTTAATTTGTATAGATATATTTTTTTTTTACCTGTGCCTTTTGGTCTATCGGTTTCATCCTGGTAAATTTCTGATCATCCTCTTGCGACTTGGTTCTTTACTACTTTCGGTATAAATGCAGCATTTGTGTGCAGTACAATTGTATGATAGTGTGAGCTAGGAATGGCGTTTGGCACTGTGGACCTAATCTTGGATTGCCACCACAGATGTTCTGTGTAAAATGGAGGGCGATGTAGCCTGCCAGACAAGCACAGTGTATTGCTTGTATTCCTGTAGCCTTTGTGTGGGAGAGATGACGACATTTGGCTCTTTAGAAATGCAGGAACAGGCCTTGTTCCTGTCGGGCCTTTTGTTCCTTCTTAGCACTATATTAAGTGTGAGGAGAGGGAGTGGTGAGCTAGAAAAAGCAGCATCTTTAGAAGTTCCCTCAAAATGACACTCCAGAAAGGGTGATAGGTGCTATGGTGGTTCTCTCATCCGGTCCTGTGTTTCTGGGTTTAGAATTAGCTGGCTTTGAGCATCATTCCCTCCTGCTTGCAGTTACTTGAGAAAAGGAAATTTCTGGATTGACCAAGTTGATTACAAGAAGTGACCGGTCCTGCCTGATACAATTGCAAAATGGAGGTAAGGAATGTAGACTCCTACCTGTTTGGAATATGAGTATATAAGAATGACTGTTTCAAGTTTTCAAGTTTATTTTTATTATGCATAGTTACTAAAAACCATTGCGCAGTTTTGTGCTGTCAGTAAAAACATTGATACAAATTATAAAAGTGCTGTGCAGTGCTTACTCACAAATATACAAAAAGGCTGATAAAACCATTTGATGAGTGCCATTAAAATGTGACAGTAAAAGTTGAGCCGTAAAAAGTATGCTCTGCAGTACTGCTTAGCTGTGATGATAATGGTTAGTGTGACCTGCAATGTGCATCTATCGTATGAAACTGTCAGACAGCCACAGTGCGGGGTTGCGGAAAGTGCGTACTTATCAGGAAATAGTTCCTGATGCTAGGAGCAGGACAGTTTCCCATCATTGGGGTTTTTTTTTAGTTAGAATGGAGTTTTAGGAAGCCGCTTCCGATTGATATGTTGGGTTCTTCAATGTCCGCCTAATGCTGGAGTGGTTTGTATGCTCCTATGATGTTGAGTCAGATTTTTCTGTTCCGCCAGTTTGAGGAATTTGACCACTCTGCAGTTCAGTTGTGTGGCCCCTGAGTCAAAATATGCCAATACCGCTTGTCGCATGGTGCGGGTCCCTGACTGCTTGAGCGGGATCTTTAGCAGCTCTGTCCTCTCTTGCTCCAGCACTGCATGTGCAGATTAAGTCCAAAATGTCTCCTGGGCCTGTGTCGCACAGACTGCAGATGCTTGGTGAGCATGCCCTCTGCCATGGTGGAAGATGTTGAGCGCACAGTAGAATGCCCAGGCGGTGTTTTTTTGTTTTAAGAACTTTATTTTGAGAGTTTTAGGGTAACCCTGGTTAAAGTATTTTTGGGGTGCAGCTGTTTTGTAAGAGTTAAGGTTCATCCAGGCATGGGATCTGGCTGAGAATAGAGCCTTGTCTTCCAGCAGTGAGAGTTGTTTTACTGTCTTCCATACCAATTTTTTGAAGGGTGTGTGTTGTAACGGAGTGTTCCAGAGGTTGATGAGCCTTGAGATTTCAAGAGATTCTTGTAGGTAGCGTCTGCCCGGGGAGGCATCCCTATGCTGGAGTTCTTACCATAGCAGCTGATTTAAAGTGTTTGAGGCAGAGA
Source organism: Calotriton arnoldi (assembly GCA_963921515.1). NCBI lineage: Eukaryota > Metazoa > Chordata > Amphibia > Caudata > Salamandridae > Calotriton > Calotriton arnoldi. The sequence continues at coordinate 1,063,694 of CAWUFW010003074.1, forward strand.
GTCTTATCTTATTCCAGCAGATGATGTATGCGCCATGCCTGGCCAGCGATTGTTTCACTAAGCCGAACTCCAGCCTTATCTGTGGTGGTCAGATGTATTTTGGGAGGCTGAACATGGTTCTGTAGGCCATTATCAGGGAGCTGTCCAGTTGTTTCGCATCTCTCCCCCGCGTTGCTTCGCTACCGTAGGTTAGCGTGGGAAGTAGCTTGACTTGTGCTACCTTCAGGAGAGGGCATAGAGAGCGCCCCATCAGTTTTGAAGACAGATTTTTCAGTGTTATAGCGACGACCAGGCCTCACCTTCTAATTTCTTCTTTCTGGCGCGTAAAGGAACCATCATTATCAATAATGACGCCTAGATATTTGTAGTCCGTGGTGGGTTCAATAAGAACTCCTCCTAGGTGCCACCTCTTCTGCCGCCTTCTTTTGTTATTTATCGTCATAGCTCGTGTTTTCTTGAAGTTCATTTTTTTACTATTCTCTGCGCCGTAATTCTGCATTTTGTCGAGCAGATGTTGGAGACCGACGTGTGTGGCTGAGCAGCACCACGTCATCAGCATACATAAAGTTTGTCAGTGGTTTACCACCGAGCCTGGGTGCTTGTGTGTTGATGTTGAGAGCTTTAGGGAGGTCGGCCATATAAAGGTTGAACAGAGTGGGTGCCAGCACGCAACCCTGCTTCAGGCCTTATGGTTGTGGAGATTTTTCTAGAAAGGTGAGTTCCCCCTCCCAGTTTCACCTGGACCCAGGTGTCAGTGTGTAGAAGCAGCAGGATGTCCAAGATGTCCTGAGGGGTTACCCAGCATGCCAGCTTCCCCCAAAGTTTCCCCCTCTCAACATTATCGAATGCCGTACGAAAGTCGATGAAGCATAGATGTAGTTGCAGGTTGGCTATCTTAGTTTCATCAATAAGAAGTGCGAGGATGTTAGTTGTCGTGCCAGACATTTTGCCGAAGCCGGTCTGGTTTGGCGGGATTATTTTGTTGGCGTCTGCCCAGGCTATGAGATCCTCCAGGATGGTGCCTGCAAAATACTTTGCCTCGTTGTCGATCAGGGCCACTAGACGATAGTTGCTAGGCTGGGCCTTTTCACTGCTCTTATAGATTGGCGCGATCGTTGAGCCTTTCCGTGATTTGGGTATTCTGCCTTGTGACCAGATTTCCGAAAATAGGGGTTGCAGGAAGTTAGCCCAGTCGACTGGTTTGGGTTTAAACAGGGCCAGTGGGATTCCATTTGGGCCCGGAGTCCCCTCTCTTCTCCCTTTTGCAATTTGCTTCTTGAATTGCCGATGGAGGTGGGTCACTTGGCTCGCGCCCTGATGATTTTACTGGATTTGGCATGTTCGACCCCCAACAACACTTTAGGCCTGCTCCTGGGTGATCGCATTGTTTCTGTCTGTTTGTGTCCATTGGGCAGGTGTCCCCGGCATAGTTGTTAAAATGCTCGAATAGAAATTTTAGCCATATTTCCTCTGAGATGTGAGACTAGACTCCCTCGTGGTGTGGGCGGATTATGGCATTTACCTTTTTCCAGAATCTGGCGCTGTCATTATGGTTAGCATCATGAAGCAGCTTTGCCCAGATTACATCTTCTTGCTCTTTCTTGATTTCCCAGTTCAATTTCTTTAGAAGTTTCTGTCTGTCTCGCAAGAAGGTGCGGGCACTTGAGTCCCCTGGGTGTCTTCTTAGGCGTCTTAGGGTGGAGTTTATTGATTTCTTGAGCATTTTTAGTGGGTCCCTTTGAGCTTTGGGGAACCTGTTTCTCGGGCCGGTTGTCCGGCAAGAGTCTGCTTTCGGAGGTGTTGTGCCCCAGAGGCTTAAGAGCTTTGCGGTAAAATGTTCTGAGTGTCTTATTCTGTCAATTGTGCCTGTTTCTGTTGATTGAAAAAGCTTGGTTGCTGTTTTTGAAAGGGACTCCGTAGTTGTTGCTGCTCATTTGATCCTCCTTAAATTTGAGGTGTAGGTAGGTACCAAAGCTAGTTCTTGTTGGATGGCGAAGGTTGCAGCAGCTGACAGTAGAATTTCCTGTGGGCGATGGTCGCTGTCCCACTAATCCCCCATTCGAAACCCTTGAATGAAGGGGAACAGTGAGAGGCTTGCGAACGTGTAATCGAAGATTGAACATGATTAGTTGGTGTAATGTGGGGGAACTGGGGGAGAGTCCTCAGGGAATCTGCCGTTGAGAGCCCTGAGGTTTAGATATTCTAGATCTTCCAAGAGGCAGTTTTTCTTGCGGCTCCTGCTTGCAGATAGTGAAGCGCACTGTGGCGGGATGTTGCAGAGTGAAGTGAGGATGGCGGTCTCTTCGCCCCCCGATGTGCCAAGGAGATGTTGATTTAGATCCCCGGTTACGATGAAATATGGGGTTTCCATTTCAGTTATGAAACTAGATACTTTCTCTATTAAATTCTCTGAATCTTTGGCTTTCCTTTTTGGGTTGATGTAAGTGTTGATTAGGACCACCTCGTCTTGCCCTCCGTAAAGAGAGCGGGCAATCTTCACTGCGAGGGTGGCCGGTGCAGGGGAGCCGACTGGGGCGACTCGTTGTGGAGACGTAGGTCGCCAGCCCTCCCGAGTGGTGTCCAAATTTGTTGCTCATTGTGGCCGGTGTGGAGAAACACATAAAGCCTTGGATATGATGCGGTAGAGTGAACCATGTTTCCTGCAGCATAATTACATCGAAAGATTGAAGATAGTGTAAGAAGCACTGATCCATCATTTTTGTCGACAAGCCGTTTATATTCCACGAGCATGGGCGGAGAGGTTTGGAGTCTGCTCTATCCTTTAGGCCGTTTTGATTTGGCCGTCATTGCCTTCCTTCGGAGATGGTTATTGTCTGAGTGATTGGCCTGAAGGCAGGTGATCTGCTCCGCGTGGCGGGTGCTGCCCAAGAGATGTTTTGACTGTCCGTCCTCGAATTGGCCCATCGCTGAGGTGATTGGCCTAGCGCCCCTCTGAGCACTGAGTTTGGGCCCCCCTGGAGTTTTGAAGATGCTGTCCTCAGAATGGGGGCCAGAAAATGCGTCGGATATGCTGGAGTTAGAAACGGGGCGATATCTATCCCCCAGGCTTTGAAAATACCCTGTTCAGCTAGAACCTTCTGGGCGGCTGTTGCTGATTTCCATGTAGCCTTGGTGGCCTCTGGCATTGTAGGGTCTGCAGGTCGAATGAATTCTATCGAGAGTATGTCAGTTGAGCTCAGATCATTGAGAGTCGGAATTGCTTGCAGCAGCATTGTGATATTCCCCCTGTTCAGGGTATCCTGGTGACCTCTTGATGTAAACATGTGGTAGAAGAGTGGTGTGAGTGGGCTTCTGCTTTTCTCCCTTCAGAGACGTTTTCTGTTGAAGGTCATTGGCGGGCGCTGGGGTGCCAGGTTGGTGACTGCCTTGTAATGCTGTCTTTAGCTGAGGTTCCCTGCTGTTGCTTTGGAAACTTGCAGGTTCGAGGCATATGAGCTGTAGATCGCATACTTTTGCATAGATCGCCATCTGGTGTTGGGCTCGGATGTTTGCACTTTGTTATTGTAGAAGTCTTTGTAGTCACGAGATAGGTGACTCCTCCTTTGGTTAGTACGCATGGGCATCGACTCCATCTCCAGATTGTTTTTTTCCGCCATCGGGTTCGGATGTGATTTGCTGCGCTCCGGGTCGGTGTCGTTTTCGATTCCCCTTCGACGCGCAAAGCTCTCACCGTTCGACGGTATTGTTTCGATCGCGATCTCCCTCGACGCGTATCCAAAAACCAACAAAATCTTCGAGTCCGGTCATCGACGCGGGCCGTTCGGCCGATCGACGCCATCAACCAGCATATGGAAAGGACTCCATTCAAAAAATGCAAGTGTGGGGCTAAATTCCCCCACTCAGGTCTCCACGAGGTCTGCAACCTTTGTCTCTCTCCAGAACACGAGAGTCGACCCTGCCAGGCCTGTGATTCTTTCAGGTCCAAGAAAACTATACGTGATCGCCGGGCTCGACGTCACGAAATGTCTAGATCAACAGTTTCGGCACCAGACAACATCTTCGATGCAGGCCCCGACGATCCAGAACCAGAGACAGGAGATGAAGAAGCCAGCATCTCCGAAGCCGAGGAATCGGACTCAGAAGACCACACGATTACTCCAGGTCAACGGAGAGCGCGAGTACTGAGATCGACGCCCCTGCCCCGAAAACACACAGGGCTCCGGTAACACCCTCACCTTCGGGTCTGGGTCGACACCGTGACACTACTTCAGAAGCCCCGCCTCCAAAGTCCACTAAGCCTTCAGGCAGCTCGGAACCGAGCCAGCCACACCACGGTACCGAGAAATCATCTTCGGCACCGAAACAAAACCCAAGGTACCGTCGACACCAGACTCTTCGGCACCGAAACAAAAACCCAAGGTACCGTCGACACCGAACTCTTCGGCACCGACCAAGGCTTCGGATCCGAAAAAACATTCCAAAGCTTCGGAGTCGAAAACTCCACCTAAGCAGAAGGAGAATAAAACCCCTCCTAAAGCTAAAGACGACAAACCAAAGCACCACTCTGAGCCTAAGTCCTCGGCGCCCAAAAAAGACAGTGGATCAAAAGAACTGTTTCATCCAGATCCACCGGATCCTAAGCAAAAAACACTCCATATCGACCCCATTACCGGTCAGGTCACCTCTATACCACCTAAAAAGAGGAAATTTGACACCTCAAACACCTGAGATACCCTTAAAGAAAAAACTCTGCCACTTCACCTATGAGGCCTTTCTCTCCACCTCCACAGCTTCCAAACATAATACTCTCTCCAGCACACTCTCCAGTGCCTCCTCTTTCACCTGCACCACAAGATGATGATGAGGATATAGGGGGTGGGGATGATGACATAGACCCACCACATGACGATGATAATGACGATGACACCCACAGTATCCCACCTCATGACTCTTAGGATGATTATAATGTCCCAGATGTACCTGAGCCAGATGTATATCCCTCTAGGCCATCCCCTCCAGATGACAACGTAGGGTTTGCACAACTAATAAATAGAGCTGCACAATACCATGGGGTTCAACTCCACTCAGACCCTCTGGAGGAAGATTTTTTTATTAGAGACCTTCTCGCAGCCTAAAAAATCAACAAATACTCTCCCTATGCTAAAAGGGATAATTAAACATGCCCCTGAGGTTTTTAAAGATCGTGTCGGGGCTAGAGTGCTCAATCCTAGAATTGAAAAGAAATACAAACCAGCTCCAAGCGATCCAGCTTACATTAAGGGTCAAATCCCTCTGGATTCAATAGTAGTGGCAAATGTCCGTAAACGGGCAAATTCCCAAACCACAGGTGATGACCCTCCGCCAGACAAAGAGTCTAAACTACTGGACGCATCCGGTAAAAGGGTTGCGTCACAGGCGGCACATTTTTGGCGTATCGCTAACTCACAAGCTTTACTAGCAAGGTATGACAGGGCTCACTATGATGAGCTTGAAAAGCTCATGCAACATCTTCCAGACCAATATAAGACCAAGGCAAATGATCTCATACAAGAGGGAAAGTTAATCATTAATACCTCTATTAAATGTGCCCTGGATGCAGCACGCACAATTAATACAAGTGTGTTACTACGCAGACATGCATGGTTACGCATATCTGGTTTTAAGCAAGAGGTGTAGTCTACCATCCTTAATCAACCTTTGGATCAGGAATACTTGTTCGGACCTACTGTGGACACATCTTTAGAAAAGATGAAAAAGGACACAAACAGCCAAATCTATGGGGGCTCTACAGGCAACAACTAGTAGAGGTTCCTTTCGTCGCTCCTCCTGTAGGGGCGCCTCCAAAGCCATTGGTACAGAAAACACCTCTTCCATGTATAAAAGCCCCACTCAAACTTCCCCTAACAAGGGATATTTTAGAGGGACTTACAGAGGCAATAACAACAGAGGGAGAGGATGTGGTTCTAACACCCGCAACTCCCCCACCACAAAACAGTGACTTCCCTCCACTCCCCCCAGACCACTCCACTCCGGTCGGGGGAAGACTATCACAGTTCCTACCGGTCTGGAATTCCATCACCTCAGACAGGTGGGTGAGACAAATTATCCAGTATGGTTACTGCCTGGAACTCACTTCTACCCCCCCCTACCCCACATACCTCCCAGACAACGTCCAATGTCCACAGAACATCTCAGGCTGCTCAAGCAGGAGGTTCTCTCTCTTAAAAGCAAGCAATAGAACCAGTTCCCCTACATCAACAACGTACAGGGGTTTACTCCCTTTATTTCCTCATTCCAAAAAAGGACGGCACTCTCAGGCCAATATTGGAACTCAGACCGTTCAACCTGTACATACAATCCGACCACTTCCACATGGTCACTCTACAACAGGTTCTCCCACTGCTCCAACAAGGCGACTTCCTTGCCACTCTAGATCTCAAGGACGCCTACTTCCACATTTCCATTCACCCTGCTCACAGGAAATACCTACGGTTCGTAGTGGACGGCCAACATTACCAGTTCAAAGTCCTTCCATTCGGAGTCACAACAGCACCCAGAGTCTTCACAAAATGCCTCGCGGTGGTAGCAGCCCACTTAAGAAGACAACACATTCATGTGTTTCCTTACCTAGACGACTGGCTCATAAAAGCCAAGTCACGCAGCATTGTGTACAACAAACACACAACACAATCCAGCTGCTACACAACTTAGGATTCACAATAAACCTCACCAAGTCGCATCTCCAACCATCCCACACCCAACAGTATCTAGGTGCAACAATAGATACTTCCAAAGCCCTTGCATACCCCAATCCAACCAGGATAGCCAGTATGCAAGCTCTCATAACAAAATTTCAACCACAACACTCCTTACCAGCTCGAGTGTTCATGCAACTAATAGGGATGATGGCCTCTTGCATCTTAATTGTCCCTTACGCAAGACTCCAAATGCTTCCATTACAGGAATGTCTAGCACATCAATGGAACCAAGTTCAAGGTCAACTTACGGATCTGGTGTTGGTGGACAGCCGCACATATCGCTCTCTGCAATCGTGGAACACACAATCTTTCCAAAGGGCGGCCGTTCTTGGACCCGGTTCCACAAATAGTGCGAACAGCGGACGCATCGCTCACCGGCTGGGGAGCTCATTTCTTAAACCATACCATTCAGGGTATGTGGACCCCTCAACAAAAACTCCTCCACATCAATCACTTGGAGTTACAGGCCATATTTCTCGCTCTAAAATCATTTCAGAAACATCTCGTAGGCAAAGCTGTCCTCGTCCGGACGGACAACATGAGAGCAATGTACTATATACAAAAACAGGCGGGGACACACTCTCTGCAACTTTCACGCCTAGCACAAAGCATATGGAGATGGGCCATTCCTCAAAAAATATCTCTTATCAGAGCATCTACCGGGGATACACAATCAGATTGCGGATCTGCTCAGTCGTCAACAGCAGATTCACGAATGGGAACTTCATCCGCAAGTTCTTCATCCATTTTTTCAAATGTGGGGCCACCCAGACATGGATCTGTTTGCCACACATTTAAACACAAAATTCCAAATCTTTGCCTCGTGGTATTCACACCTATTGTCCAAAGGCAATGCGATGTGGATGAACTGGTCAGGCAGATTTGCGTACGCTTTTCCGCCTCTCCCGCTCATTCCGTTACTGGTGCGCAAGCTCAAACAACAGTCTCTCACAATGATCCTGGTTGCTCCAACATGGGCCCGACAACCATGGTTCACAACACTGCTGGAACTCTCAGTAGTTCCACACCAAAAGTTGCACCTTTCCCCAAAGCTTCTGACACAGAACCATGGAGAGATAAGACATCCAGAACCGGCTCAACTGAACCTAGCGATCTGGCTCCTGAAGTCTTAGAGTTTGGTTGCCTCAATCTCCCACCAGACTGCATGAACGTCATTAAAGAAGCTAGACGTCCTACCACTAGAGCATGCTATGCAGCTAAATGGAAAAGATTTGTTGTTTACTGCAATAACACAATCAATCCACTAGATGCATCAACTCAAAACATTATCTGTTATCTCCTGCATCTACACAGATGTAATCTGGCATACACATCCATACGATTACATCTTGCTGCTATAGCAGCTTACTTACAAAACAGACAACACTTGTCATTGTTTAGGGTACCACCCATCAAAACTTTCATGGAAGGCCTTAAAAGGATAATTCCTCCCAGAGTTCCACCCTCTCCAGTATGGAATCTAAACATTGTCCTTACTAGGCTCAGGGGTCCCCCATTTGAACCTTTACATAAATGTGAGTTACAGTTCCTCACATGGAAAGTAGCTTTCCTTGTGGCCATCACATATTTCAGAAGAGTAAGTGAACTCCAGGCATTAACCATACAAGAACCATTTTTGCAAATACATCACAACAAAGTGGTTCTTAGGACAAACCCTAAATTCTTATCTTAAGTAGTTTCGGCTTTTCACCTTAAGCAGTCTGTTGAGCTCCCAGTCTTTTTTCCTCAACCAGACTCAGTAGCAGAACGCGCTCTTTATACGCTTGATGTTAAAAGAGCTATTCTTTACTACGTTGAAAGGACAAAAACTTTCAGGAAAACTAAACTTTTTGTAGCTTTCTCACCACCACATAAGGGCAATCCTAGATCAAAAGCTGGAATTGCCAGGTGGATAGTTAAATGCATCCAAATATGCTACCAAAAAGCAAAGCGTACATTATCCATTCCCCCTAGAGCGCATTCCACACGTAAGCTAGGGGCATCCATGGCATTCTTAGGAAACATCCCCATGGATGACATTTGCAAAGCCGCAACATGGTCTACACTGCACACTTTCACAAAATACTACTGTGTAGATGTGCAGGCAAAACAACAAGCTAGTGTGGGCCAGGCTGTACCAAGAACACTTTTTCAAACTACTGCAACACATACAGGTAGCCACCGCTAACGGGGTAACTGCTATATAGTCTATGCAAAAGTATGCGATCTACAGCTCATATGCCTCGAACGGAAAATGCTACTTACCAGAATGCATCTGTTCTTGGCATGTAGAGCTGTAGATCCGCATACGCCCACCCGCCTCCCCGGATACCTATATGTGTTGCAGTACTATCTTACTTGGATACATTACACATGGACATCTTTTCTAGTTATAACTAACTCCATCATCACCCTTTATGGCGAAAACAAACTCGAGATGGAGTCGATGCCCATGCGCACTACTAACCAAATAAGGAGTCACCTATCTCGTGACTACAAAGACTTCTACAATAACAAAGTGCAAACATCCGAGCCCAACACCAGATGGCGATCTATGCAAAAGTATGCGGATCTACAGCTCTACATGCCAAGAACAGATGCATACTGGTAAGTAGCATTTTCCTTATGCTCCTTGGCTCCATCTCGAGTGTTATTCGCCCGAGGCTTACCTCTGTTGGACGATGCTTAGGGAGGTGCAGTGTTCTTTTCAGAGTGAACTGCGTGATTCTCACTCTGATCTACAAGATGCTTTCCAGACAAGAGAGTGGGCGGTACAGGCAAGTTTTCCTGGTTGTGCACTGCCGTCCGGGATTGCCCAGTTTTTCTGTTGAGGACTTCAGTGCTAATCACCTTGCTTGTATCCTTTTGTGACTTGGGGCTCTTTGAGGCTGCCTCCAGAGACAGTGATCTAAGCCCATCCATTACTATATAAGAATGACTGAAGCACGCTGCCATTGTTCCAGGGCTTCTCTGTGAAACAGTTGAGAAACTGCCCTGCAGGATGCAGATTGGTCCGGATCGGTGCTGGCATCCAAGAATGCCAGCTCGCCAGTAACATGAGGGGGTCATAACCTTACAAGTCTGCCAGAGGAGCACCCAGCCGTAGCCCTGGTGGAGGATCTAACGAGAAAGAAGCGTACTGACCAAGCCTTCCAGCGATGATGACTCCGTTGTGTCTTTGGGAGGAGTGAAGCTGCTGGAGTCTGGTGATCCCTTGATCCCTTGTCAGGATTTCAGCCAGGAACACACAAGGGATGAGATATGCACAATAAGATTCAACCGACAAACACAGACTACTGAGTTACCATGAAAAACTGGAGATTATGTAGGACTTACTCTTGGCATCTGGGCACACACACATGCAGGACTGCAGAAACACTCTATTCTGGGTCAGAGCCAGGAGACGCAGTAGAGCAGCCACATTAGTTCCAGGTTTCCATAAATAGAGCCATAACTTAGCAGGATTGCATCTTGCAACTTCTCGTTTGTTGTAGCATTCCCGCTTATTTTAATACCAACATTGCACCCTCCACCTTTTTATTATTTTGGGATTCCTTCATTGGGTCACAAAAGTGTCTTCATTGCCCCATTTGAGAGACTCCAACGCCTTCCTTACCTGTTATCTCACAATTGAAGGATCAACATTTCTGGACTGCTTGGCAGTGCTTTGACAGTTTCCCCAGTGCTGGTTCCTTGGGAGTCCCCGGGTGGTTCTTGTTGCCTGCAGGGGCTCGGCATTGTTTACTCGTCCATAGGATCCAATAAGCCACTCACAGGTGTATGACATTTATGTTGTGTCGGTGGTTATTTCATATATTAATGGTGTCATTTTATGCATTATCTTGAGAAACATCTCAAACCCAGTCATTACCCTGTCGCTGCCATTATCTGAACAAGTGCTGAGAAACCTCTCCTGTGAGCGTGTGCTGTATTTTCTCCGTTTCCTGATCCTGAATTATTTTTTCCTTATAAAGAACTCTCTCACAGTTGTATTCAATATGGGGATGGCCGTTCAAAGAGATTGTGGGATTATCCATCAAATATATTGCATCTCTTTTCCTCATTGGATGGCAATATTCCTAACAACCCTATGCCTCCTGTCCATGAGTGTCCCTGGTCGTTTCCACTCGGCATTGCAGTAATCCTGAGCCCCCTTCCTATACTGGGATTGACAGGCTTGTCGGCTTGAACAGTGTGGGGCCTTGAGTTTGTGACTTGACTGACACCTGTTATGGGTCCTGCCTGACCTCCAAGGCACGCTGTACTGAAGCAAGAACGAATCATGTCCTGCTGGGGTATTTCAAGACTAAATTGCAAGTGCTCCTGTGAACTCTGACCCCTCAGTTGTATGTGCTAGGAGTGCTGGCTATAGGGCCAGCTTGAATTCTCCATCAGACTCCAGTTCCTCTGTGCAATAACCTGCGGGTGGGCAGGACTCTGTTCTGGCGAGGATTTATTGGGCTTGAAAAGCTAGGACCTGTGAAACTGAGACCTGTGACCTATCCCTGGCACCGGATAGTGGTAGTGTGTGGCTGATACCGCTGCCTAAGATGAGGGCAACTCTCCTCCATAAGCAGGCTTTAGGGATTGGACATTGCTAGAGACCAGGATGAGAGAGTGAAAACTGCTCTCTGAGCCATAGGAACACAGAAAAAGTTTTGCCACACTACAGGCAAGTCTGCACCTGCTATGCTACTCTGAGGAATGTTGGACCTGTAAAATTGATAGGTGCTGAGGTATGGCAGTTGCGTCCTACTGGCCGAGTAATCCATGATAGTGTGTCTTTAACATTTGTAGTTTCTGTGCCAGTGGGGCCTTCTGCTTTGGCAACGACATAATGCCTCGGTGATAGCTGCACCACCGGTCTCGTGGAGTCACAATGGATTGCTGGTTGGCTCAGTGATGGTTGTTAATGAAAAATCTTCATGCAGTTCACAACAGAATTGTTGAGAGAGACAGAGACTCTCTGGAGTCCTGGAGTTTGTGCTCTCCAGGGCTCATGACCATAAGAAATTGTAGTAAGGAACATGAATTACTACACCGTTAGAGACATAGAAGACAGAACACCCTTAAAGAAATAGAAGACCGATTTGGGTGAAGGGGATATGGAGAACGTGTGATAAAAACTTACTCACAGAGCCCTACTACTTAAAAGTGAGGATTTACTGAAAGGGATATTGGGAAAAAAAACCTAACTAACTCGATCAGGCTTATTACATCATGCGGTCATGACACTAGGAAATTTAGCAGATTTCTCAATAGTCACTAGGGTTTACTGACCAGTGACTCAATTGCAGCCATATGGTCTACTAAGAACCGAAGTGTGACATTCAGATGAGGAAATAACCTCAGAAATATAGTAAGCCCTAGCTTTCCCCCAGTAAAAAAGTCAGATTACTGGCGGCCATGGATTAGTATAGGGTTTTCTAAATGTGGAAGATGTAGTGCAGTTTTTAAATGATGGCAAGACAGACTTTCCAATACAATACTGATGTTGCGTATCTTGTACACACTAACATGTCGTGCTCCACATAATATCTTGTGCAGCCAATTGTATGTTGTTTATATTGGTGGCATGATCATTCTACTAAGGAAGTGTGTTCTAGAACACCTTCAAGCTATCCGACAGAAGGTTGAGAGGTAACCTCTAGCCCTGCACTGTTCCTCTTGCCGAGCCAAATCTCAGGGCAGACCGATTAAATTTCATGGTATACAGCATCTTCCCCTATATCCAAGACATGGGAACAGGGAATTAACCTTACTTGGAGCACAGGCTATGTGGATTTTTCAACTAAGAGCTGTGGAAAAAGATCTCAGCATGGACCAGGAATTATAGTACTTTCTGGGTGAATGATATGTTGAGATATCATGTTACATATTTTACCTGGAAGTGATAAATACGATACTGACCTAGTAATGAGTTTTGTGGGGAAAACTGAGGAAGTATTCAATTTGATCTAGACAGTCTATGCATGCTGGAATCTTGTAAAAATTGGTCATGCAATACTAATGACTTTGTATATCCCCTACAAATAGCAGCGCAATGCTTGGATTGTTAAGTTACCTTGTTAAGAAATGAGCATTTGGAATCTGTTGTGAAATTTTGGAATCCCCCGAATGCGACAGGCTTCCCCTTTTAACACTAACACAATTATTTACACTGATCACAATACTCTGTCACAATAACATCCTTTTCTGCTGAATCTCTTATATTCATTACTCCATCTGAGGAGGACCACACTATTATAGACTGTGGTTTTCTAGTGCTCTCAGTACACTGGGTGCCTGATCATTTTTGTCCTTAATTTAGTTGGAACAGTGCTTTGATTTATTGCAAATTTACCATTTTTTGTATGCATACTCGTATATTGCACTTTACAATTATATAGTGAACTAGCAGTTATTAATGTTGGTACAAATATAACTATGGAGGAATATCTAGACAGACTGAATGGGAGTGTGAGCAGACCATTTATCCTCTCAAGGAACTTGCATTGGAGTGAAGGCTCTTTGATTGACTCGTTGCGGAAAAGTGTACACCGTGCTGATTGCTGTTTGTTCCCTTGCGATTCTTTTCATTATGGACTTATTTATATAGACTTTGAAATTTACATTTATTTATTTAAGTATCTCGCGGCATAGGCAATTTGCAGGTAGTTGTTTGATTATAACATATAGGACTTACCCTGTTACTGGTTCTGTTAGGAGTCAGTGGCGCATTATGCTTTAGCTTCACCAATCATTACTAGATTGGGGGGGGGGCATGATTTTGATGAGGGACGACTTGTACCTTTTCTATTTTATGTTTTCCGACTCTTTAAGAAGGCACCCATACTGGACGCCAGAGGTACTCCTTGGTTCAAGATGCACTATATGGCGGTTTCCTTACTTGATGTAAGTATTATGTTTGAGGCGTGTGGCTGTAATACACATGCCATGCCTACTACTGCCATCTAGTGTTGGGCTCTAATGTGTGCAAGTTGGTTTTCTTCGAAGAATTCTTCTCGAGTCACGAGGTAGTGTGACTCCACCACTTGCTTGCAATGCTCATGGTCTTTGGCTCAATTGTTAGATTTTTTTTCCCGCCATCTGGTTCGGACGTGTGCTTCCATGCTCTGGATCGACTCCATCGCAGGGACCGTTTTTGATTGTCTTGTTACTCCAGTATTGGAACTTTCATAGATTCCCATGCTTGGATCATTCCCCGTCGTCGAGATGGGAGTCCTCGGTATATATAAAAATAGCAATACAAACCATCACAACTAGAAACTAGGCCTAGGCCCATTCTAGTTTTGTAACATATTCACCTCTTTTTGCAAAAGAGACCAAACAAAATCAACAACCAATCAGATCAGCCTCACTCTCTAGAACCCTCCTGAGAGAACCTCAGACCATCAGATTTTCTACCGCACGTTGTGCTAGGGAGTCTCCACTGAGCTCTGCTCAGTTTGTTCCTTGTTACCTTTACTCTTAGAGTTTTTTTCAACTGATTTCTTCAGCAGCTTCTTCAGCTTCGTGTCAACATGTCTGAGAAGGAGAAAAAAGGCCTTTTTAGAGCTTGTTCCACCTGCTCTAAGAAAAGGCTTTATGTGGATGACCCTCACAAGGACTGCATCTATTGCCTCTACCCAGATCACAAGGCTAAAGATTGCAAGGTTTGCCGAACTTTTTCCTCCAAAACCTTGAGAGACCGTGAGGGACGTCTCCTGACCTGGCTCCAAAAGATGTAGTCCAGGAAGGATCCACTATCCAGTGACGATAGTGATGAGGCCTCATCAGCTTCGTCATCCAGGAGATCTCTGAAAAGGTCGATATCTGACCCCTCTTCTTCTGAAGACTGTCCTGGAAAAGCCTCTAAAAAGACCTCTCATAGGTCTGACAGGCAAAGTCCAAACAAATCTCCTCACTTAGGTGTAAAGGGAAGGACTTTCTACAGGAGTGTCTACAGTGAGGAAGTCAAGTTCTGTTCCTCCATCTTCTCCTCCTGGCAGAAAAAAGGGCTTCAAAAAGCCCTCCTCTGTACCTTCTGAGGGAAAACATGCTAAGAAAATTCCACTGTCGTCGACGCGGTCGACGCCGACGAAGAAGCTATCATCGTCTTCGTCGATGCGTGGCGAAAAGGTACAGTCTGTCTTCTCTTACTCCGGTGACTGGATCGTCGTCGTCGAGAGTTTACTTGCCTTCATCGTCCACGGTGCAGCATTCATCGTCGACGCCAATGACGATGGATGCGGAGTCAACAGTGTCGGCGAAGTTGTCGTCGACTGTGTCGTCGACGACTTCGATGAGAATGACGACAGCCGTGGTGACGACGATTGCTACGGCAACGGCGTCGACAGTGATGACGGTATCGGTGACGGTACCGACGATGACAACAACTACATCGTCGACGACACCGTCAACGACCTAGTCGATGGAGAAAATTTCTGAGGTAAACATCAGGAAACGTCTCATTACTCCTGAGCTCACTTCCCCCAGCAAAGTGACACCTCTGCTGCCTACTCACCTCCTAGAAGAGGAGGATTCAGAGGCGGAAGGTCCATATGGGTACGCACATAGCCCTTCTGAACTGCATGTTAAGTGCCAAGACCTGGATTTGGAGGATGAATATGGGGAAGAGCAGGATTATGATCCTCCCCAGGGCTGCCACGGAGGTTACCAGGAGGAGATGGTTGGTATGCCATCCTCCTTGATTTCGGACTTACAGCTCATGCTCTCAGACTATAGAAAGAGATTTCCTACTCCATCTCCGGCTCAGGAACAGATTTCAGCTCCTGCTGTTCTACCTGCAGGGCCTTCCACCCCTCGGCTGCCACCACCACCACTGCAATTGATTGTGGATCCACCACCGACGGCTCCACTTATCCAGGATGATACCTCGGATGATGACCAGGATAATGCAGTTCTCCCTGATCCAGACAGGGAATGGGGTGATTATATTATCCCTACTCTTGCTTCACCTTCACCGGTGCCAGTGGATTCTCCACCTGGGGACATAGGTGGTTTCCATAATTTGTTGGAAGGGCAGCTAAGAGATTCGAGCTTTCGGTACAGTCTGAGTGCTTCTTATACGATTTCAAAGAGCCCTTTAAGAAGTCAGTGAGATGAAATTCCTATCGTTGGTCATGTTTGGGAAGAGGAGCTCAAAGTTATGAAGACCCCAGCTACAGTGGTCCCGGTGCTTCCTCGTTTAGAGAAAAAGTATAAAGTCCCGGGGGATAGCCCGGCTTGCCTAGTGAGTCAGCCGAAACCGGACTCGGTGATATCTCAGGCAACACAGAGGAAGTCTAAAAATCCAGCGGCTCCTCTAACAACACCTCCAGATAAAGAGGGCAGACGCTTGGACAATGCTGGCAAAAGGTTTTCATCGATGTCAAGCCTGCTCGTCAAAGCGGCTAACGCTTTAGCCATCTTGGGGCGCTACGACCGCCAAATGTGGTGTGACCTCTCTCCCTACCTAGACCAGCTGCCTGATGACAGCAGGGCGGAAGCGAAAAGGATTCTCCAGGAAGGAGAAAGGGCCTCCTCCGAGGTGATTGATTGCGCAATGGACATTGCAACAACTGCGTTCCGTTCCCTGGCAGGAGCAGCAGTCCTTCGTCGCCAGGGATGGCTTCGAGCGACCTCGTTTAGACCTGAGGTTCAAAACAAGATTTTGGACCTTCCTTTTGATGGAGAGGCGCTCTTTGGTAAGCACATAGACGATGCGCTTCAGGACATTAAGAAAGATACGGACACAGCGAGATCTTTAGGGACACTCCAATACCGCAAGGTCCCTTTTTGTGGTGCAAGGGGCAGAGGTTTTCTCTCGTACAGAGGTTACCAGCAATATCGGTACTCCTTGTATACGCCTGCCTCGCAATCTTACCGCCCGCAGTATAACCAACGGCAGGGTCAGTCCTCGTCATATTCAGGATCGACGAACCGAGGAAGAGCAGGACGCCAGGGGAAGGAGTCCTGTAAGCGTCAATAGCGACCTGCTGGCTCGGTCTACTGTTCCTCCCCCTCATTTAACACCTGTGGGGGGCAGGATCTCACATTACTTCCAAGAATGGCAACGGATAACATCGGATCGTTAGGTTCTCAATATCATCCAATTTGGCCACACGCTGGAGTTTGTCCATCCTCCTCCAACCAAGCCCCCTCGCACCAACGTAACGAAACATCTTCGTCTCCTGCGTTTAGAGGTCCAACAGATGCTGCAGAAAGGGGCGATGGAACCGGTCCCTATCTCACAAAGAGGAGAGGGTTTCTACTCCTGGTTCTTTCTAGTTCGAAAGACTGTAGAAAAGTGGCGCCCTGTTCTAGATCTGAGGGAGCTCAACACCTATTTCATCAAACAGTCGTTTCAAATGGTCTCCTTGCAGGACATACTTCGACTTTTAAATTCAGGAGATTTCATGGCCACTTTGGACCTAGAGGACGCATATTTTCATGTTCCCATACATCCATCCCACAGGAAGTTTCTTCGCCTCACAGTAGCCAAGAGCCACTTTCAATTCAGGGTCCTCCCCTTCGGCCTCAGATCGGCACCAAGGATCTTTACAAAGATACTGGCTCCGGTGGCGGCTTTTCTAAGGAAACAACAGCACCAGGTTTTCCCTTTCCTGGACGACTGGTTGCTAAAGGCTCCTACCAAGACTGCAGCCGAAAGGTCAGTGGCAGCATGTACAAAGCTGTTCAAAGGTCTGGGTGTTACCCCAAACAGAGAGAAATCAAGTTTGTGCCCTTCCAAGAACGCCAAATTCCTGGGAGCCATATTGGACACATCCCTGAACAAGACTTTTCCGTCAGTGGAAAGACAATCCAAACTGATGTCGATGGCCCATCTACTTCAAAAAAGGTCACTATCAGTTCGCCTCTACAAGTCCCTTCTGGGATCCATTTCGTCCGGCATTCCTCTAATTCCTCACTGCAGGTTACGAATGCGTCCTCTTCAGGAACAACTGGACTTACAGTGGCGCCAAGTAGAAGGGTCTTTCGAGGACATGATCACGATCACTGTGCCAATGAAAGAAGCCGCTTCATGGTGGACTCGCGAGGAGAACATTTCCCAAGGTCTCTCCTTCATGGTCACCCCAGCTCCTCAGATTATTACAACAGATGCGTCTCTGGAGGGCTGGGGAGCGGTCTTAGAGGACCTCCAGATAAGTGGTCGATAGCTACACCACCTTTGTCTGTTGCACATCAATCTGCTGGAACTCAGAGCGATTCGCCTAGCCCTACAGGCTTTCCTCCCGAGAATAAAGGATTCGCCGGTTCTAATAAGAACAGACAATACTACAACCATGCATTATATAAACAAGCAGGGCGGCGCAAGATCTCGTCTGCTGTCGGCGGAAGCTCAAGCTGTCTGGAAATGGGCGATACTGCATGGAGTCTCACTAAACGTGGAACATCTCCCAGGGAATCTCAACGAGACAGCAGACACACTAAGCAGACTAAAGTCAGTCAGTCACGAATGGGGAACTGGACCAGAGGACTCTAGAGGAGATTTTTCGACTATGGGGCAGACCGGCCATAGATCTCTTTGCCACACCGGAGAACAAGAAATGCTGGTTCTACGCAAGTTGGCATCACCATCTGGGATCCTTGGGGAATGCATTTTCGATGGCTTGGTCAGGCGCCTTTGTTTACGCTTTCCCACCCCCCCCCCCCCCCCATTCCTCTGATCTCGAGACTGCTCAGAAAGCTAAAGACGGAACACTGCAAAATGATCCTAATAGCACCGTCCTGGCCTCGCCAGTACTGGCTCACGGAGCTTCTTCTCCTATCCTTGGAGCATCCGGTTCCTTTGAAACCGATTCCATCACTACTGACAATGTCCCAGGGCCATGTATTGCATCCGGATCCCTGCAATTACCAGCGTGGTCCTGAGCACAGGGAGTTTCTTGACTTAAAGCTCTCTGCAGAATGTAGAGAGATCCTGTCTCAGGCCCGTGCTCAAAGTACAAACAAAACCTACCGGATGAAGTGGAAGAGGTTTTGTCACTGGTGCCGAGAATCAGGAGTTCACCCTTTCTCTTCCTCGGCGCATGAAATCCTTCCTTACATTCTTTCCTTGGCAAAGGCGGGCCTGGCTCATTCATCTATTAAAGTTCATCTCGCGGCCATCTCTCGCTTCAGAAGGACATCCTCAGGCCCTTCGCTCTGGTCTGCGGGGATAATTAAACAGTTTATGAAAGGTCTTTTTCGAACCTTCCCTCCAGTGAAGCCTCCTCCACCACTGTGGCACCTTAATCTGGTCTTGACCCAGCTCATGAAACATCCTTTCGAGGCTATACATAAAGCGAGCTTGAAATTTCTCTCCTGGAAGGTGACCCTTCTTCTAGCCTTGACATCAGCTAGAAGGGTAAGCGAGTTGCAGGAACTCACTATTCAAGAGCCCTTTCTTCAATTCATGAATGAAACGGTAGTACTCCGTACCAACCCAAAGTTCATCCCGAAGGTACCTTCGGACTTTCATTTAAATGAACCTGTGATACTTAAAACTTTTTTCCTACGACTCCGGCTGAGAGGTCACTTCACTCATTGGACATTCAGCGTTGCCTGAAGTTCTATCTTCAGAGGACTAAGGATTTCAGAAAGTCACCTCAGCTCTTTGTGGCTTACAGCGCCCCTCGTAAAGGATTTCCACTTTCCAAACAAGGGTTTGCAGGGTGGATTTCCAGCTCTATCCAATATTGTCATCAAGCAGCTGGTAAGCCCCTTGAAGGGAAAGTCCGGGCTCACTCCACGAGGGCGATTTCTTCTTCTACGGCTCTTCGCTGGGATACCTGTCCGGGACATCTGCAGAGCGGCGACCTGGAAGAGTACCCATACCTTCACAAGACATTACTGCTTTGATTCTTCATCGCGCAGTGTCACTGCAGTGGGCCAAGCAGTCCTGAGGAACCTTTTTCAATAAGTGGTGAGCTTTCCCTCTCATCCCGCCTTCCTTTTCCTTTATAACTTCTTCGCACATTCTTTGATGCATTTGATTGCTTCTTGTTATTTCTGTATGCATATATATGGGTATTTGATTCGCATTTGAATTGTGGTGATATCTTTTATTTCACTATTTTAAAGAAGAAAAAAAAAGAATAAGGTCTAAACTGTGAAATATGCTCTTTCCTTTCCTTAATCTTATTGATGCGTTATTGATCTCTGTTGAAAGTAATGCAGACAAAGAAATGTGCTCATGACTGCTAGCTACTCTGATTCAAGCATGGGAATCTATGAAAGATGTGTGAGAAGTGTGGCTCAATGGTTAGAGCGGCAGACCCTGATGCAGAGATCTGGCCCGGGACCAGGGTTCAATTCCCGCCTCGGCGGGTCTTGGGCTCAATTTCCTCGGACCTGATAATTCTCGCCTCGGTGCCTATTCTAATCATGGGTCCCACTCTGCAACTCTGGGCAATAGCTTGCTTAATCTCCACAACGGCCCCAACAGCGCTGGGATGCCTGGCTTCACCCTGGGGGCGCCCAGGAGTGGACATTTCACAGGGAAAAGCCAGGAAGGGTTCCACAGCGGTATGCGTACAGCGCCAGGACACCTCTTTGGGGGTATAAGTGCGCTTTACAAGTACGAATTTCATTTCATTTCATTTCAAAGTTCCAATACTGGAGTAAGAAAACAAGTTGCTTACCTGTAACTTAAGTTCTCCAGTATTGGAAACTTTCATAGATTCACATGCGACCCACCCTCCTCCCCTGGGAAAGCTCGACCTTTTGCATCTTTATGGTTATCCTGTGGCACTACGGCTACGAAAATCTGATGGTCTGAGGTTCTCTCAGGAGAGTTCTAGAGGGTGAGGCTGATCTGATTGGTTGTTGATTTTGTTAGGTCTCTTTTACAAAAAGAGGTGGATATGTTAGAAACTAGGCCTAGGCCCATTCTAGTTTTGTATTTGTAATGGTTTGTATTGCTATTTTTATATATACCGGGGACTCGCATCTCGACGACGGGGAATGATTCAAGCATGGGAATCAATGAAAGTTTCCAATACTGGAGAACTAAAGTTACAGGTAAGTAACTTGTTTTCTTTCCTATTTCTCCATCGGTATTGTTTACGATCGCGTTTGCCCCTTTCTCTCGTGTTAGGCCGACGTTTCGAGTTACAGCTCGGAACAGTGCACCAGTCAACGTCCTTTCAATACTGTCTTTAGTGTTGTGCAAAGTACCCCTAGACTGATCTCAACCAATCTCTGCCTCTCACCCGGGAACAATGAGACCTCGTGCAACGTGTGTTGCTCCTTTCGAAGAAGACCCTTCGAGACCACTGGGCCCATCGACTCAGGATGTCCAGCAGAAGATATCCCAGATCTCTTCAGCACTCTGGATCTCGAGGTGGAACATCATCCTGAGTCTTCGGGCTGCTGACGAGGAGGCTTTCTCTCCCGAAGAGAGTTCCAGCTCCGATCTTGAGATTAAAGACCGCCCGTCAGCTCAACAGGTCCGGGAGTACAGCTCCCCCCTCAGCTCAGCTCCAAACTTCTACTCCACAAGCGGCATTCAGCAGCTCTGGACCCGCAGAAGCAGGCTAATAGGCCGCCACTGCCTTCCGGCCATGGACGACACCGACAGTCCACTTTCAGACACCACGCACAGGTCCGGCTCAGCACCAAAGAAATTCTTAAAACCAAGGCCCTTGGCGCTGCCCACTCCCGACTCGGCACCAACCATCCGTCAGATCTGATACCGGCTGCCTTGAAGCACAAGCCTGCATCGACACTGGCGCTGAAATGCTCTTCTCTGACCATAAGACCAGCCCCCGAACCAGTTGAACCGGTTCTTCAGAAATTGCAAGAGCAGCTCGATCCCTGACAAAAACAGATTGTCGCTCACCTTCAATCAGGAACAGGCCACATGCTTGCCCAGCCTCCGACGATGGGGCCTTGGCCTTTCACTCCGTTTTGAAGAAGCTCTGGAGTTCCCTCCTCTTTCAAAGCAGCGAAAAAAGCAAGATAAAGCCACCAGTCCTCTTCTGGACACCGCACTGCCTCAACCCTCTTACACTCCAACCAGACCCCCATCATCACCTTTCCCTCCAACTTCTCTGCCTGACCCACTACACAGGGGCCACCACAGTCTGACACGGGTGAACATAGGGCGGGGGAGGGAACACATGATGTAGCCCCATAGGGAGACACTTGTGACTCCTCTGATGTAGATCTGCTGGCAAACACTGATCCTGACCTGTACCCTGCCCGACCTTCTCAGCCAGATCATACCTCCTCTTACCATGAGGTTCTATGTAGGGCTGCTGCTTTTCACAACGTGGAGATGCATAACGAGCCCATTGAGGAGGACTTCCTCTTTGAGACTCTTTCTTCAGCACATCGCTCCATGCAGTATGTACCTATGCTGAAGGAGATTCTCAAGCCCGCCCCATATATTTTCAAGGAGCCGGTCAAAGCCCGAATCATTACTCCATGGGTTGACTAAGGTTCCTACGAATCAAGTAGGACTGTGTATCGGGACAATATAAACTTCAAAATATGGGGAATCAGTCCACACACATAATCAGAAAATGCTGTCCCAATTTCTAGCTAGCTCACAGTGCCCCAGCTGAACCCCTAACCTCACCAGGCTACCAGATGGTATCTGCAACCTCAAACAAGATCTACTGTTCGTTGTTACTTTTGCATTCCAAAGATAGACACAAGAAAGTTACGAATCTGGCTTTTCAAACATTTATTGAAGGAATCGTATTCTTGTGTAAAAAGCGTAAGCTGAAATTATTAGTAACATTAAACAAAGCATTGTAACCAGTATTACAAGAATGGTGAAAAAGAGAAACAGTTCAACCATTATAACATTACTGTGTGATTATAATTAAACTCCTGTCTAATACTACCTGTAGTATCGAGAGCATAGTAGGAGTGCCCTCTGCCAGATCCATTGGGACAGCCTAACCACCCATGCTGGAGTGTGGTGTGCCTGGAAGCCGCTCTGGATGGAACAGGCTATTGCCCTTTGCAGGATGAAGGTTAGAGTCAGCAGGGCTGTATCTCAGTATCAGTGCACACGGTTACAGGATGATGCCAGCAGAAGTGCTCCTCTGCTGAATGTAGCACAGGGGTAGTTTATATAACAAAATCACTTTTCCAATCGCAATGTGTCAAAGGTGCAAAGCTAATGCGATGGTTTGTCTGAAGCTACAAGGGCATAGTGTTGTATGTGCCTAGCCTTGGTCAGAGTGTACAAGCAACACGATAATAATGCTTAGTAAGAAATGTGCTTCTTGTAAAATAGCTTCTCGGTACATCATTGTGTAAGTGTAAATCAAGTGAAAAGTCATCATTAGAAAAAGATGTCAAGTTAAAACATGTAGCTAAAATGGAGACCTAGCGCGGGCACTGTTGTGCATTACGGCACCCTCTCCTTGGCTGGAGGGAGACTTCGCTCAAACTAAAAGCATAAAAGCTAGTCTAAAATGTCAACTTAAACGTCAACTAAATGATTATAAAATATACTTTAATAACAAAATCAGGTGAACGCGGTAAAAACATGCCAGTTAAAAGCACGCAATTAATAAAAGTCAATTTGAGTTAAAAACAAGGGGCTGAATTAAAAATATAGGAGGCTCTTGAAATTTTTCCCATGTTCAGAGAGTCCGTAGGATCCAGGAAGGAACCAGCATCCGCAGGCGTTATATCCACAGTGGCCTGTACAGCAAGTTCCAACGAACAAACGTGGTTATATCCAGCTCAATCAGGAGATACTGAGGGTATGCCAGCCGGCAGTGTAACTGCAGTAGAAGAGCCAGGTTCCAGGAATCCAGTAGCCAAAGCATCCAGGAATGGCTCACAGTAAGTATCCTGTAGCAATGGTAGCCTCATAGGACAGCACTGAAGATGAGCCTTCAACAAATGCACCTGCAGATCCATATCTGTAGATAGAACCAGTTGCATCACAAGACTTGGGTCCAGTGCCCACTCGACAGTGCACAATAGACAGCGGAACACAGGCTGCATGCAGTGTAACCACACGGGTCTAAAGGACAAAGACCACTTGCCATTCAGTTCCTGAAGTGAAGACACTCCAAACTGCTGTTTCATGCGTTCACGAATTAGCAGTTCCCGTGCACCGACTTGCACGAAGTGTGCAACCTTTGCCTGTCCCCGGAACACGACGAGAAAGACTGCGACGCGTGTCGGTCGTTTTGGTCAAAGAAAACGCTCCGTGATCGTCTGGCCCGACGTCACTAAATATACCAACAAAGCCGCTCTGCGCCCGACCTCCTCGAAGATGATTACGAGCACGAAAAATCGCAAGCGCAGGAAGCCGAAATGGAGGAGGAGCACATCTCCGTGTCCGAAGCCGATGCCGAAGACCTCACACCGGGACAACGGATCGTGAGTAAAGAGACTTCCGTCCCATACCACCCCCTTCATAAAAAGGCTCCGGTCCCTCCTCTGCCTTCGGGCCAAGGTCGGCACCGAGAAAAGGTTTTGAGCGCCCCACCTTCGAGCTTGGCGCCAAAACTCGGACTCTACCCGTCCCCACGCCGGTGCCGACCCGAAACCTTCGGCGTCAAAGACCAAACACCTTCTGGTTTCCGTGCCACCGTTGCGTAAACCTAAATCTTCGGAGCGAAAACTTGGGAGCCGAAACTTTCGACGCCAAACCCGACATCTAAAGATAGTACTGCAACTAAAGAGCCTCCGACCGATATTCTACCTTCGAATCCGAAACAGAAGGGAGATCGTTATTAACTCAGAAACTGGGCATTTTCATGCCAAACTTCCTGAGAAGAGGAAAATGGGATTACAAGAAGACTACCACATTCCTCTAAAAAAGAAAAATTTGGGCACTAACCCTTCTCCAACATATGTTACACCTTCACCCATTTATCCAAATTTACTGATTACACCTACACATTCCCCTACACCACCATCACCTGACCCACAAGATACAGGGGATATGGATGACTATGCACCACAGGATCCAACACAGGATCCTGATCCATGGGATCATTATAATGTACCTCAAACAGATAATGACCCCGACTCATATCCATCCAGACCTTCTCCTCCAGATGATAACATTGGGTACATTGAGCTCCTCAGCAGAGCTGCACAATATCATGGAGTAGAGCTTCCTTAGAGTTTAGAGTAGGATTTTTTTATTTGAGACACTGAGTTCATCGCAAAGGGCTACACAGACATTACCAATGTTAAAGGGGATGCTCAAACACACTGAGGACATCTTTAAAGACCCTCTAAGTGCTAGGATCATCACTCCCAGGGTAGAAAAAATATATAAACCTGCACCTAATGACCCTGTATATATCAAAGGTCAATTACCCTTCGACTCTCTGGTTGTTTCCAATGCTCGTAAGAGAGCTAATTCTCAGACAACAGGTGATGCCCCTCCTCCTGATAAAGAGTCCAAATTAATCGATGCTTCGGGCAAAAGGATAGCCTCACAAGCGGCTAATCATTGGCGCATTGCCAATGCCCAAGCATTGTTGGCAAGGTATGATAGAGCTCATTATAATGAACTCGAAAAGCTCATAGAATGCCTTCCTGATGAGCTTAAGACTAAAGCCTCTGACCTTATTCAAGAAGGTAAATTAATAACTAATACCTCTATCAGGTGTGCGTTAGATCAGGCAGATATAGCAGCTCGGGCTGTAAACACTAGTATACTACTCCGTAGACATGCTTGGCTAATGATTTCAGGGTTCAAGCCTGAGGTACAAGCCTCTATTCTTAATCAACCTTTTGATAAAGAACATCTCTTTGGTCCAGCTGTCGATGTATCATTAGAAAAGATGAAGAAAGATACCGACGTTGCTAAGTCCATGGGGGCCTTACAGTCACCTTCTAACAGAGGTTCCTTTCGTTGCTCATTCTATAAGGGCGGCTCCAAAAATGTGTCTACAGAGAATCCCTCCTCCTCTTACAAAGGCAACAATCAATCTCCCTCTTCAAGAGGTTATTTTAGGGGAGGATATAGAGGAAACAACGGCAAGGGAAGAGGCAGAGGCAGGGGTAATTCAACACGCATCCCCCCTGCAAACACCAAACAGTGACTTCTTTCCCATACCCCCGATCATTCCACTCCTGTCGGGGGATGTCTTTCTCAATTTCTACCCATTTGGAATACGATTACATCAGACAAATAGGTTCTAGAAATTATCCAATCTGGTTATTGCCTGGAGCTTACAAGCACTCCACCAAACATTCCTCCAAGGTCACACCTCATGGCACAAGAACATCTCACCCTTCTAAAGCAAGAGGTTCTTTCTTTGTTGCAAAAGGGTGCAATATAACCAGTCTGTGGTGAATATGAAAGAATCAGGGATCAGTCCGAGTGGTAGATTAGATGTTTATTCCAAGTATGAAGATGGAAGCATAAGTCGAGACCCCACCGACTCCAAGAGTCCAGCATACCAACATTCCAATACATCACATGAACGTCAACATTCCACAGGATGACTAGACTGGCTAAGCAGAAAGGCAAGACATTATACAGTCCCTTTACAATACCAGGGGACAGGGGTGTACTCCCTTTACTTCCTAATTCCCAAGAAGGACGGCTCTCTGAGGCCTATACTGGACCTCCGAAAATTAAATCTATACATTCAGTCGGACCATTTTCATATGGTAACACTCCAACAAGTGCTTCCTTTCCTTCAGCAAGGCGACTTTCTATCCACTCTGGATTTAAAGGACGCTTACTTTCATATTCCAATACACCATGTGCACCGGAAATACATCAGGTTTGTGGTAGCAGGCCAACATTATCAATTCAAAGTCCTTCCCTTCGGGGTGACAACCGCTCCCAGGGTTTTCACAAAATGTTTGGCAGTAGTCGCAGCCCATCTAAGAAGACATGTTCACGTCTTCCCATACTTAGACGACTGGCTCATAAAGGCCAGTTCGCACAACAGCCGTCTACGCCACACACAAAAGACTGCAACTGCTTCACGAGCTAGGATTCACAGTAAATCTAGCCAAATCCCATCTCCAACCATCCATGTCTCAAGCATATCTAGGAGCCACTATAGACACACAAAAGGCTCTAGCATACCCAACTCCAGCCAGACTCGGGAACATTCAAAACCTGATGTCTCAGTTTCAGCCTCAACACTCCTTACCAGCTCGAGTGTTCATGCAATTACTAGGAATGACATCTTGCATTTTCATAGTTTCCTACGCAAGACTTCAAATGCGTCCCCTACAGGAATGCTTAGCACGTCAGTGGAACCAGGCCCAAGGTCAGTTATCAGATCTAGTGTTGGTAGACGGCCGCACCCATCGCTCTCTGCAGTGGTGGAACACACAAAACCTTTTAAAAGGGCGGCCTTTCAGCGACCCGGTTCCACAGATAGTACTGACAGCAGACGCATCACTGACACGTTGGGGAGCGCATCTCCAAACCCACACAATTCAGGACATGTGGACCTTGCAACAAAAACAGCTTCATATAAATCATCTAGAGCTGTTAGCGATTTTTCTGGCTCTGAAAGCATTTCAAGCTCAGCTAGTACGCAACACTGTCCTAATTCGTACAGACAACATGACACCCATGTACTACATTAAAAAACGGGGGACACACTCTCTCCAGCTGTCACAGTTAGCACAGACCATCTGGAGATGGGCCATACCTCACAAAATATATCTCCTAGCGCAACACCTCCCAAGAGTAAAGAATCAGATAGCAGATCTGCTAAGTCGTCAGACACACCAAATCCACGAATGGGAACTTCAACCTCAAGTTCTCCTCCCATTCTTTCAAATGTGGGGCTTCCCAGACATAGACCTGTTCGCCACACACCTAAACGCAAAATGCCCAAGCTTCGCGTCCAGGTATCCACACCCATTGTCCAAAGGCAATGCACTATGGATGAACTGGTCAGGGATATTTGCTTACGCTTTTCCGCCTCTCCCACTCATTCCATTAGTGGTTCAGAAACTCAAACAAGCATCCCTGACACTAATCCTAGTTGCTCCCACATGGGCACGTCAACCATGGTTCACAACCCTATTGGAACTCTCGGTAGTTCCTCATCAAAAACTACGTCTTACACCCAATCTCCTCACACAGAGCCATGGAGACATAAGACACCCAGACCCCAGTCAACTCAATCTGGCGATTTGGCACCTGAAGTCTTAGAGTTTGGCTATCTTAATCTACCGCCAGACTGTATGAATATCATCAAGGAAGCTAGACGGCCTACCACAAGAGCCTGCTATGCAGCAAAGTGGAAGCGGTTTGTGATTTACTGTAACAACAACCACATTAACCCGCTTGATGCTTCTGTCCAAAACATTATATGCTATTAGTATCTGAAAGAGACACGTTAGTGACAGATTCCTTACCTTAGAATATCCCCAGGCGTCAGGCTGGATCCGGAAAGTTTTTGCGTAGCAGTACCCTTGCGCGTCGGTAGGCGGCGTCGTGCGGCTCCGCGTCCGTCGTCGGCGCCGGGATGACATCGCGGGCAGTACTTAGACGCCGCCCCTGCGCGCTGACGTCAGTTCTTCTTTTTCCGCGCCAGCAAGCGCAGATCCGGGAAGAGCAGTGCCATGGTCATTTTTTGACCATACTTTTTGGTGAATTTTTTCACTGTTTTCTCATCTATCAAGGTGTCGTAGGGATGCCCGGTTTCAAACGTTGCGGCGCCTGTGCGCGGATGATGTCCGTCACCGACCCGCATTGGGAGTGTCTCTTCTGCCTCGGCCGAGGCCACGACACGGAGTCTTGTACCGACTGCCAGGCCCTCGACCCGAAAGCTTTGCGAGAGCGGTCTCGAAAGCTCCTCGAGGCCCGGCATTCGGCTCCGCGGAAGCCCCGGTCGCGTGAGAGGTCCAGGGGTCGATCGCGGAGTCCACACCGGTCGTCGGCGTCGAAGTCTTCTTCGTCCGGTAAGTCGAAACACAAGAAGTCCAAAAAGCATCATCGCTCTAGGACTTCGCCTCGCCGGTCTCGCGGTTCGGCTGAGGCCCCTCCCGGCACCGTCCCCGCCCCCGCGGCCCCGGACATGCCTGTGGAGTCGCCCCCGCCATACCCGCCCTTCCCGGGTTCGGGGGCGGATCCGGCCAAAGTGCAGGAATTCCTGTCGGCCATGGCCCGCCTCTTCGGGCCTCCAGGCCCCTCCGGTGCGCCTTCGGGCCCCGCGGGCCCTGATGGGGTTGCTCCGGCGTCGCCGACGGCTCCGGCCCCGGCGTCGCCCGTGCCTCCAGCCTCGATCCCGGCTCCGGCCTCGATCCCGGCTCCACAACCCCCATCGACGCCGGTCGACCTAACGACGCCGGCGCCGATGTCTCCGGTGCCGTTCTCGACGCCGCCCTGGGCTCCGGGCGGCGTCGTCCCCCAGTTCCTTCCGGCTCCGGACATGGATCCGGACCGACGTCGCTCGACGCCGGTTCCGTCGCCGATGGGACCTTGGATCCCAACTGTCCCTCCTCCTCCTTATTTTGAACCAGAGGAGGACCAGGTGGACTGGGAGGGGTCGGATGACCCTCTGACACGACGGTGTCAGTACGATGAGGACTGGACAGAGAGTCTAGGGGAGGCCAGTGGTCTGGATACTTCCCCTGACACTGGCATGCTGTCTCCTCCCGTGGCTACGGAGGAGGGAGCCAATTTTGGTACGGTGTTGCGTAGGGCAGCTGGGGCCTTACGTCTCCAACTCCCTACTTTGACGGTCAAGCCTAACATCTTGACAGAGGTGCTTCAGCCGGCAGCCTCCTCTGCGGAGACTGTGCTGCCATTTAACGACGCCCTCACTGACGTTCTTTTGGGCGCCTGGTCCAAGCCCAACACAGGGGCTCCTGTGGATCGGAACGTGTCACGACGCCATCGCCCAGCTCCGGGCGACCCCCTGTTTCTCTCTGTCCACCCCACTCCTGAGAGCTTGGTTGTCCAAGCCTCCGCTTCCCAAACCGCCTTCCCTACCGCTCCTCCGGATAGGGAATCCAAACGCCTGGATCAGTTTGGGAAGAAGGGTTTTTCTTCCTCCAGTGCTGGCTTGCGGTCCGTTAACACCGCTTGTCTTTTGGGCCGATATACCCACTCCCTGTGGGATTCGGTGGCGGATGTTTTGCCCCAGTGTCCTGAGGAGGTCCAGACACTGCTTTCCCGCGCCATTGCGGAAGGAAGGGATGCGGCTAAATACACAATACGTTGTGGCCTTGATACCGCCGACTCGCTGGGCAGGTCTATTGCAACGACGGTGGCGCTCAGACGCCACGCCTGGCTGAGAACCACTGGTTTTTCAGGGGATGTCCAGAATACTCTCATGGACATGCCCTTTGATGGAGTCGGTCTTTTTGGGTCCAAAGCAGACCATGCGTTGGAGCGCTTTAAGGACTCGCGGGCTACTGCCAAGTCCCTGGGCCTTTCTGCTACACGCTCTCCGCTGACTTCTGCTTTTCGCCCCTATCGTGGCCACGGTAGGGGCGCCCCTTCACGTCAGCAGCCCAGCCACCGGCCCGCGCAGCAGGCGTCTTCGCGTGGCCGAGGACGTGGATTCCGCCGTGGCGGATCGGGCAACCAGCGTGCGGGTCAGGCCACCACCTCCAACCCGTCCGCGGCCTCCAAGCCCTCCTAGTCCCTCCTTTCAGGTGCACAGCACGCCAGTTGGGGGCAGGGTCCGCCATCACCTTCCCCACTGGCGTACCATCACCTCGGACAGGTGGGTCTTGGACATTGTCCGAAGGGGCTACTCCCTCCCCTTCGAGACCACCCCCCAGCTATGCCACCTCAATTCCACCGCATGTCAGGGGATCACTTGGTGCTTCTACAGAAGGAAGTCACGGCCCTCTTGACCAAGAGGGCCATTGAGCGTGTTCCGACCCCAGAAGTAGGGCGTGGTTGCTACTCCCACTACTTTCTGGTGCCCAAAAGGACAAGGAGGACATGCGTCCTATCTTGGACCTCCGGAACGTCAATCGCTTCCTCCGGAAGGAGAAGTTCAAGATGCTCACCCTAGCTCAGGTCTTGACTGCCCTCGACCCTGGAGACTGGTTGGTAGCGTTGGACTTGCAGGACGCATATTTCCACATCCCCGTCTTGCCGGCCCACCGGCGTTACCTTCGGTTCACGGTAGGCCCCGAGCATTTTCAGTTCACCGTGCTCCCCTTTGGCCTTACCAGTGCCCCTCGGGTGTTCACGAAAGTGATGGCGGTGGTCGCAGCTCATCTGCGCTGGGCAGGGGTTTCAGTCTTCCCCTACCTCGACGACTGGCTGCTGAAGGCGGGCTCGTCCCGGGCAGTCGTCTCCCACCTCCAGACTACGGCCGAACTCCTGCACTCGCTGGGGTTCTCCATCAATGTGCCAAAGTCGCATCTGATTCCTTCTCCACAGCTCCTTTTCATCGGAGCGGTTCTGGACACGACGCAGTTTCGGGCCTATCCTCCCGAACGGCGAGTCCGGGATATTCAGGCTATGATTCCAATCTTTCAGCCTTTATCCTGGGTTTCGGTACGGATGACCCTGAGGCTGCTGGGCCTCATGGCCTCCTGCATCCTGCTGGTCACTCATGCCAGATGGCATATGCGGGCTCTGCAGTGGGACCTGAAGTTCCAGTGGGCGCAGCACCAGGGCAACCTGTCCGATCACGTCCAGATCTCGGAGGGGACTGCAAGACAGTTGCAGTGGTGGCTCTCAAACCGGCAATGGGTCATGGGCAGATCCCTCTCCCTTCCCCAGCCAGAGCACACAGTTGTGACGGACGCGTCCCTTCTGGGATGGGGCGGTCACATGGGAGAGGCGGAGATCAGAGGCCTCTGGTCTCCGGCGGAGTCCCGGCTCCATATCAACCTTCTGGAGCTCCGGGCGATCCGACTTGCACTCAAGGCATTCCTTCCCTCTGTCAAAGGGAAGGTAGTGCAGGTGTTCACAGACAACACCACCGCCATGTGGTACTGCAACAAGCGGGGTGGGGTCTTGGACCCTTTGTCAGGAGGCTCTGCGCCTCTGGACATGGCTGGAACATCAGGGCATGTTCCTGATGGTTCAACACCTGGCAGGTTCCCTGAACGCCAGGGCGGACGAACTCAGCCGCAGGTGCATGATGGATCACGAATGGGGTCTTCACTCGGAAGTGGCGCAAGGACTCTTTCTACAATGGGGAGAGCCTTGGTTAGATCTATTCGCCACCGAAGAGAACGCGCAATGTCATCAGTTCTGCGCGTTGGAATTTCCAAGGCGGCACTCGCTCGGAGACGCTTTTCGTCACGAGTGGAGTTGCGGTCTGTTGTACGCCTTTCCGCCTATACCACTTCTACCCAGAGTGTTGAAGAAGATTCGGCACGACCGGGCCCAAGTCATTCTTGTGGCTCCGGACTGGTCTCGAAGAGTTTGGTATCCCGAGCTACTCAATATGAGCGTAGATCCCCGATCCGTCTGCCTCTTCGGGAGGATCTTCTGTCGCAGCAGCAGGGGGCGGTCCTCCACCCGAACCTGTCCAGTCTACACCTGCTTGCGTGGAGATTGAGCGGCGGCAGTTGATTCCTTTGACTTGCCTCCCGAAGTTTGTGATGTGATTCTGGCAGCCAGGCGTCCCTCCACTAAGGTGGTATACGCCTGCAGGTGGAACAAATTTGTGGCATGGTGCACAGCAAAGGCTGTGAATCCCCTCTCTGCCCCTCTTTCTGAGGTCCTTCTGTTCCTTCTTTCTCTGGCCCAACAGGGTTCTGCCCTGGGTACCATCAAGGGTTATCTTTGTGCTATCTCGGCCTTCCTCAGGCTTCCTGATCAGCCCTCCCTTTTCAAGTCCCCTGTTGTTAACAGGTTCTTAAAGAGCATTACTCACCTCTTCCCTCCTGTTCCGTTTGTGATGCCTCAGTGGGACTTGAACTTGGTTCTTACCTTTTTAATGTGCGCTCCCTTTGAGCCTCTACATAACTGTCCTCTTCGTCTTCTGACTCTGAAGACAGCCTTTCTGGTGGCCATCACCTCCGCTCGGCGGGTGAGTGAGCTCCAGGCTCTATCTTGCAAACCTACCTTTCTGTCTGTTCATCCGGACAAGGTTGTTCTTCGGACGCGCCCGTCCTTCTTGCCAAAGGTGGTTACTGCTTTCCATATTGGGCAGACCATCACTTTGCCCACCTTCTTTCCGCCTCCGCATCCTTCCAGAGAGGAAGAGAGGCTCCACCGTCTGGACCCAAAACGTGCGCTCTCCTTCTATATTGACCGCACAAAACACTTCCGGGTGGCTGACCAGCTCTTTGTTGGCTACGTGGGCGCCAAAAAGGTCGGGCGGTGCACAAGAGGACCATCTCCCGCTGGGTTACCTTGTGCATCAAGACCTGCTATTCTTTGGCTAAGAAGGAGCCTCCTGTTGGGCTGCGGGCCCATTCCACCAGGGCAACGGCTGCTACCACGGCTTTGGGCCGCGGTGTTCCGCTGCCGGTTATTTGTCAGGCAGCTACGTGGGCCTCGCTGCACACGTTTACAAAGCATTACTGCCTTGACAGTCGGGTCCGGAGGGACGGCTTCTTTGGCCGTTCTGTCCTCCAGGACTTCCTTGTCTGATCTTTGTTCGCAGACCCACCACCGGGGTTGGTATTGCTGGGGTATCTATTCTAAGGTAAGGAATCTGTCACTAACGTGTCTTTCAGATGCACAAGTTACTAACTTGTGTAACGATATATCTGTAAGAGACAGTAGTTAGTGACAGATTCCTTACCGCCCACCCATCCTCCCCGTTCTGCGAACTGATTTCTAGGGTTAAGGACATCCCTTTCAGGGCCCTAGTATTTTTCAGACACCTATGTCAGCTTCTTGCATGGCTCTGCGTTCCTGGCGCGGAAAGTCGTGTACAGAACTGACGTCAGCGCGCAGGGCGGCGCCTAAGTACTGCCCGCGACGTCATCCCGGCGATCACGACGCCGACGACGGACGCGGAGCCGCACGACGCCGCCTACCGACGCGCAAGGGTACTGCTACGCAAAAACTTTCCGGATCCAGCCTGACGCCTGGGGATATTCTAAGGTAAGGAATCTGTCACTAACTACTGTCTCTTACAGATATATCGTTACACAAGTTAGTAACTTGTGCTACATCTACAACGTTCCAATTCAGCATACACGTCCATACGTTTGCATCTAGCTGCAATAGCTGCATACCTATAAAATTGACATCTCTTTTTAGAGTACCTGTCATTAAAGCGTTTATGGAAGGACTGAAAAGAGTTATTCCCCCGAGACGTCCGCCTGCTCCAGTGTGGAATCTCAACATTGTTCTCACCAGACTAATGGGTCCACCCTTTGAACCATTGCACAAATGTGAACTGCAATTACTCGCATGGAAAGTTGCTTTCCTCGTTGCTATCACATCACTCGGAAGAGTCGGTGAGCTTCAGGCATTAACTATAGAAGAATCCTTTTTACAAATGCACCAAAATAGTGGTTCTTCGGACTAATCCTAAATTCCTTCCTAAAGTCATTTCTGCTTTTCATATCAATCAATCTGTTGAGTTACCAGTGTTCTTCCCTCAACCAGATTCTGTGGCAGAACGTGCCCTACACACCTTAGATGTGAAGAGAGCATTGCTTTATTACATAGAAAGGACAAAACCTTTCCGTAACACAAACCAACTATTCGTCGCTTTTGCTCCACCACACAAAGGCAATCCTATATCAAAATCGGGTATTGCAAGGTGGATAGTCAAGTGCATTCAAATATGTTATACAAAAGCAAAATGAACTTTAACAGTTCCCCCTAGAACACACTCTACACGCAAACTGGGGGCTTCTATGGCATTCCTAGGAAATATACCCATAGATGATATATGCAAAGCTGCAACATGGTCTACACCTCACACATTCACAAAACACTATTCTGAGGATGTGTTAGCAGCACAGCAAGCTAGAGTAGGCCAGGCAGTTTTACGTACACTATTTCAGACTACTGCAACAGCTACAGGTTAGCCACCGCTTTGGGAGATAACTGCTATGTGGTCTATGCACAGCATATGATCTACAGCTCGTATGCCTCGAACGGAAAATGCTACTTACCCAGTATGCATCTGTTCTTGGCATATGGAGCTGTAGAGTCATATGCGCCCACCCACCTCTCCAAGTACCTATACCTGTTGCAGTAACATCATACTTAGATAAATGCATTCGTGGACATCTCCTTTTTACTACTCTTACTAACTCCATTATCACCCTCTGCGGGAAAACAATCTAACAATGGAGTCGATGCCCATGCGCACTATCGCCGAAAGGAGGAGTCACCTACCTTGTGACTGGAAAGACTTCTTCGAAGAAAAACAAAGTGCAAACATCCGGACCCAACACTAGATGGCGATCTATGCACAGTATATGACTCTACAGCTCTATATGCCAAGAACAGATGCATACTGGGTAAGTAGCATTTTCCATTTACAACCAGCAAGCGGTCGCAAAATCACAGTTCCTTGTACCTTGAATGCCAAGGACTGGCACTGGTGCTCTGTATGATGGGCCAAACTCTTTGCTTTCACTAATCTTCTCTCTGACTAGATCCTCAACTTCAGGAATCCAGCTAGATTTTGCTGGTTGCTCCTACACTTTGTTAGTGGCAGAATGTTTGCAATTTTCATTTGAGCTCTCATCTCAGAAGTCTTGTAGTTCCTGTAAGACAGAAAAAAGTTCATTGATGTCAAAAGACGTATCTGCCTCCACTGTGCCAGGATTATTGAGATCTGGAACGTACATCTGGATGCCAAACAGGACCTCGTGGGAGGTCTGGGCACCTATGGATCGTCAAGGCAGAATATTTAAAGCTCTCTGGACTCCATAAGTCATGGATTCAACTACAACCTGATCCTAATATTCTAGCTGTTAAGGACTACTTTAAGTCAGTTTTTCCATTCTGCTATCTAATTTCCCTCAGGATGATAGGGTGAAGAATAATGCACAGCAGCACCTAGGGGTTCCCATTGTATCCTGGTAAGCCTTAGAGGCAAACGCTACTACATATGTCCCGATAAAGACTTGCAAATCTTTAATAACAGTTTCAGCGTCAGCTGATCGCTGTGGTCACACCCACATAGGAATCTGAAATATTAATCAACTACCAATAGAATAAATGTAAACATACCATCTTGAGTTCAGAGGTCTGAAGTGATCCAAATAGACACGTCAAGGGTTTGTTTGAAACTAAGAGAGGTGTCTGCGGTGGACGAGCTGCTTTGAAACTTTTAATTTGCTGACAACTGTCACAACTGAGGACATATTGTTTATTCTGCTTGCAATGACCAAGCCACAAATGGCGTTTCTGTAGTAAGGAAACTGAAGCTGCCACACCTGCATGGGCAGACGCAAATCCCTCATGAGCAGCTATGATTAATTCTAGCCTGTGGTCCTGGTTAGGTATCACTCCATCATCCACTCTAGGCATGTGACAAAAGGTAAGTTTTGGGCACTCAAAATGGAGTATTTTGCTGGAAATGTTTTAGGTAATGGTGTGGCACTGCGTGAAGCATTTACAGCAACCATGATGTCACCACCCACTGTCCTGTGTGAATGAGTAATTGCAGCTACTACAGAAGTCTGAACCGCTGCTTTGGTGGCTTAATCAGCCAATTTATTAACTGCAGCATATATTTCAACACGCTGATGACTCAGTGTATTAATTACATGAGCTTGTGGGAAGCATTCTTTAAGATGTGCCACTTTCCCCCAAAGCAATTTATGCTTGATAGTGTTAACTTTGTAATCTCTGGAGCCATTTAAATGTCAATAATGTAAGTGTTCACTAAAAGACTAGACGCAATAATACGATTCACACACTGAGTTTGGGGTGTTGCAGGGATTCTGCTGAGTCACAGAACTACGCTTGGGATCATGGAACCTTGGTAGGTAGGGACGGAGTCATCCTACCACCGGAGTACTGATTACTAGTAAGAGCCCTTACTGGGACATTGTAATTGTAAACGTTTTTGCCCTTTTGCACATGATTATTGGTTGCACAATGCACAGCCACTTTTTGGATCTATAATACTGTTTTTATATTGTCCCTTTGGGAATGCTGTTTTATGGAATGGTACGGTGTAGTTTGGACGTTCTTATCTTAAGAGACTGATGTATTTTTACTTGATTTTACTATAGAACATGAGATGATTATTACTATTTTATAAATTTTCTTTTGATGTGGGATGAAGTACTAATGAATTGATATGTACTTTTATAGTATATGTTTCAGTGTTATTGTATTTTTGGTTTGTGTACACTTGGTTAATCATAACCGAATAAAGTATTACTACTACTACTCATGAGCCCGGGGACCAACTAGCTATAGTGTCTCACTTGCCCTGCTACTCACTCACAGAGGTACAAGTGAATAGACACGCCAGAACACAACACTCCCTACCCTCTCCGCAATCGCGGTTGCAGGACACACCCTTTCGCTCTCACCGTTGTACCAGTCCACAATAAGATCTGACATAGACCCGAGAAAAGTTCAAAATATTTTAACTATCGTGCTCTAGTACGCAGTATACGTGCCACAACGAGTAGAAAAATGCCTAACAAATAAGATAGCATAGCAAGTAGTCCGTAAATCATAAATGGTGCTGTCATTATATACGACAGAGTAGTCTAACCTCCCTCCCCTACTAGAGAAGCAAAATGATTATATATCAGAAGATCTCAGTGTGTTAGCAGCAGACCCCGTACCTCAGTCTATAGATGGAAGATCTACATCACAGGTGCGGTCACGTTCCCTTCTCTTGAAAGATCCCTCTCCAAGTGTGTGTGTTACCCACCTGTGAATACCTATATGACCAAAGTACATGTTCCCAAACAACAGTTGCATCTGCATGTTTTGTCTAGGTGCTAAAGCCTGACCAGAACAGAATAACAAGGGGCATTGTTCGACCTTGTCTGCAATGTTCGAACTAAATCCCAGGAAAGAACAAATCTTACAACAAAGCACATATTTGCAAGTCTGCTGGTATAAACCGCGCCACCAATAGAGTTGCTGTAAAAGAGAAACAGTAGCCGCCACTCCTGCGTGAGCAGAAGCCAAGCCTCAATGGGCGGCCACAGTGAGTGATAGTCTGCGGTCTTTGTTGGGAATCAAATGATCACCAACTGTAGGAATAGTTACAAATGGTACTTTCTCAGGAGTCATCTGATAAGTATAATGTGAAGGGAAACCCTGGGGAAAAGGAGTACCCTCCCTAGTTGCGGCAATAGCTGCCAAAATATCCTCATCAATTTTATTAATTGAGCAAGTAATTGCTGCTATTTTAACAGTGGCTACTGCAGATTTGGCTGCTTCATCAGCCATTGAATTACCGACTGCATGAGCTCACGCACGTTGATGTCCCAATGTATGGATAGCATGTGTAAGTGGCAAACGGTCTTTAAGAGCAGCCAGTCGGACCCAAAGCATTTTAATCTTGATAGTGCTACTTTTTGAATCCCGAAAGTGCTTTTGTTTCCAGAAAAACAAGATGGCATTAAAAGACTGTACATAATAAAGAGTCACACACAACAAGGGTGGGCAACTCGGGATCAGCAAATTCGAGAGCTAAAAGTAAAGCCAGCAACCTGGCCAACTGGGCTGTGCAGTCCCCAAGGGACTACGTGTGAACCAAAGTAGAGTGAAAAACTTCTTCCACCATTGTACGCACCACAATAGCACAAGCTGCAGAATAAGCCTGTTTGGAACCAATGGCCGGTTGAGTTGAACCATCAGTGTAAATGATGCATTTGTACTAATGAAGAGGTAGAACCGACTAAGGGAGAGGGTAAACATGTTCATGCTGAAGAAACACTTGAGTCTGTAATCACGGGTCAAAAACAAAATTGACATCCGCCGATGTCAAGGAAGTAGCCCATTGTATCCAACGAGGATGCATAGCTTTGGAGTTAGGAACACTAGCTTTTGTGACCGCCTCTAAGGCAGGCACGAGAGAAACAACAAAAATGCGTTTACCTTGTGCAAGAGGGCGTTCTTTTAGAATCGCCATCTGCACAGCAGTAAGAATGTTCTCAGTAGTAGAAAAACGCAACTCTGCAGGAGTGTACGATTTATTGGCAATGGGAACTGTCACCCTCATTAAAAGTCGCGTAAGTGAAACCGATTGCTCCAGGTAAAATCCGGATGACTAAATTGGTAGTTTTCAATCTAGTTTGTAAATACTGTGTTGCAAGCAAGTCTGATTGTAACGCGCACAACAATGCGGTGTACCGGAAGCCAAGCGGAAGCAGAACAGGAAGAGTGTATCAACGCGTAAAGTGGCTTGATACGCTGAGCATATTCCGGAATGTAAGTTGTGCCGAAATTTAAAAAAAACTAGCAGACTGTAATTTCTTAAGGGTAGATGGAGGCTGCAATTGAGCAAACTTCTCCAAAAAGTGGGGTGCTAAACCCCTACCCTCATTTGTTCGCTCGTAGCCAAGAAAAAGAACGGCCAAGAAGGCAATATGCGATTTTGCAAAATTGAATTTGTAGCCTAAAGAGGCGAACGCTTGATGATGCGATCCACTCGCGCAAGATGAGGATTTAATTCATCATCTTCAGGTAAATGTCATCGATTTATATGAAAAAGCATCAGGGTCAATTTCATTCAAAAGGGACACAATATGTGCTGCAAAAACCCCGGGGCTATTCTTATACCACATAGGCAACCTCGCATAGCCCCGCTGGGAGCCACGGCTCACAGGAGCCAAGTTGTATCTAAAGAAACCATTTGAAATATCCAAAGACGTTTTAAACTCTTTACGCTCCATATTATTGATCAGCGCAGTACCATGCTTGTTTTGCACGGCAAAGGTACGGGTATGGCTATTCAAATGTCAGTAATCCAAAACAATTCAATATGAACCATCCGGTTTCAAAATCTAAAAAAGGGGATTATTCATTGCAGATAAACAGGGTTCAATAACATACTCCAATTGAGTGAGAATTTCCTTAATGGACGCCTTAGCGTCACGTTTAATTGGATATTGAGGTTGTGGCTGAGGAGTGGAGCGAACACGTAAACATGTAAAGGAGAAACCTTATCACAACCAGCCTCGCTGCGGTATAAGGCAATAGCAAAGGCAAAATCCCACTCTGAAGCATATGCATGCTTAGTCTCATCTGGAACATATTGCAAAAAGGATGGAAGAATCACTTTCTCGCCACGAGGACACGCAAGAACAAACATGGGAGGCCAAGCTACCTCCGCCAGTAAAATGTCATAAGAAGACGTCAAGTTGTCCCCAAAAATTGCAATTATGGTGCGCTTAACATCACCTTCAATCTGAAGGTCTACATGATAAAGTCCATCGGGGGATGCTACGCAGATGTCCGCGGTTTCAACCATTACAAATGTGTCAGTTGCTTTTGCCTCCAGAAACTGCCGGATTGTCTGCCTCTCTACGGTAAATTCCGCTGCGCTGTCGAGGAGAGTCACTGCCCAACTCCTCCAGGAGGAGGGTTCTGACCTTAGCAGAGGTACAAGTGATCAGACACCCCAGAACACAGCACTCCCGACCCTCTCAGCAATCGCGGTTGCAGGACACACTCTTTCGCTCTCACACTTGTACTAGTCCACAATAAGATCTGACATAGACACTAGAAAAGTTCAAAATATTTATTTTAACTATTGTGCTCTAGTATGCAGTATACATGCCACAACAAGTAGAAAAATGCCTAACACAAATACGGTTAGCAAGGCAAGTAGTCCGTAAATCTTAAATGGTGCTGTCATTATATACAACAGTGTAATCTAACCTCCCTCCCCTTATAGAGAAGCAAAATGATTATATATCAGAAGATCTCTGTGTGTTAGCAGCAGACCCCGTACCTCAGCCTATAGATGGAAGATCTACATCACAGGTGCTGTCACGTTCCCTTCTCTGGAAAGATCCCTCTCCAAGTGTGTGTGTTACCCACCTGTGTATACCTATATGACCAAAGTACATGTTAGCAAACAACAGCTGCATATTTATGTTGTGCCTACGTGCCAAGACCTGACCAGAACAGAATAACAAGGGGCATTGTTGTTCGACCTTGTCTGCAATGTTCAGACTAAATCCCAGGAAAGAACAGAACACAAAAATAGCATGTTCTGTGTGAAAGTTGCAGTGTGGCGCAAAGCAAAATAGGTGTGAGTAGTACCGTGCGCAAAGCAGAAGACCGCCTGCCAAGGGCTCATGCTAACATAGGGAAAACGACAATGGCCACGTGACAGGGGAATTCAGAATCAGTATTCTCTAGTGTCAGATTTAAAGCTTTCAGTTCAGCCAGCTAAGTGGTACAATCCCAAAAGGATTGTGTAAATGTTTTTTGTGGATGGAATTTTCAGTTTTTCATAACACTGCATACTGCTGCACATGAGGCGGAATATCGTTGTTTAGTGCCAACTGCGGGCTGAGCTGAACCATCAGTATATATGATATAATCTAAAAGAAAGTTAGTTATAGATTCCTTACCTTAGAATTGCCCCCAGGCGTCAGACTGGATCCGGAAAGTTTTTCGTCAGCCGTACCTCTGCGCGTTGGAAGGTGGCGTCGGTCGACTCCGCGTTCGTCGTTGGCGTCGTGGTCGCTGGGATGACGTTGCGGTAGCTACTTAGACGCTGCCCTCGCGCGCTGACGTCAGTTCTTTTTCCGCGCCAGCAAGCGCAGATCCAGAGAGAGCGGTACCCCCAGTCACTTTTTGACTGACTTTTTTTCGACTTTTATCGACATCATTTTTTGAGTCCATCGACTCCTGGTGTACGAGGGATGCCCGGCTTCAAGGCTTGCGGTTCCTGTAACCGACTGATGTCGTGACTGATTCGCACCGCATGTGCCTCTTCTGCCTGGGGCGCGACCACGACCCCAAGTCGTGCTCAGACTGCCGGACCATGAACCCGAAGTCTTTGCGGGAGCGGTCCAGAAAGCTGCTCAAGGCCCAGCAGTCGGCTCCGCGCCCACGTGGTCCCGGTCGCGTAGGAGGTCGAGGGACTGGTCGC
The DNA here is from genome assembly GCA_963921515.1 of Calotriton arnoldi. Lineage (NCBI taxonomy): Eukaryota > Metazoa > Chordata > Amphibia > Caudata > Salamandridae > Calotriton > Calotriton arnoldi. The sequence goes on from CAWUFW010003074.1 coordinate 1,105,296, forward strand.
GGAGTCACCATCATTCTTCGTCCAAGTCTTCGCACTCGGGGTCAGGTAAGTCGAAGCACAAGAAGTCGAAGAAGCATCGTCGCTCTTTGACTTCTCCCCGTCCGACGCGACGAGGGATGCGGGTAGTGCCCCTCCTGCGGCTCCGTGTGCGGAGCCCGACGGGTCGACTCCGGGTTCCCCCCCCCCTTTCCGGGGCCTGGTGCGACCCCTGCCCAGGTTCGTCATTTTTACGAAGCGATGCACGCCATCTTTGGGCAGCCCGACTCCGCCGGCGCGCCTTCGGGTCCCACGGACTTGGCTTGGGGCCCTGGGCCTTCGACGCCGGCAGCTCCGGCCTCTGCACCTCAGGGTCCTCCTGGATCCGGATCAGCGCCGGTCGACCTTGTTACGCCTCCCCCGGCGCCAATTCCACTGGCACCATGTCTGCAGCCGGTGTCGGTTGTGTCCCCAGTCGGTCGACCCCGGCCTCCACCTAGAGGTAGACACGGAGCCGGACCGGTGTCGAGCGACGCCAGATCCGGCGCCGACGGTTACTTTTGTGCCCCTGTTCTACCCTGGCTCTTTGAGACCAGATTAGCAGCCAGAGGAGGGTGAGGAGGACTGGGAGGGGTCTGGAGACCCTTTAACAGACCAGTTAGGTTACTAACCGGACTGGAGAGAGGAACTGGGGGAAGCCAGTGGTCTGGACACCTCACCAGACCTTGGCATGTTGTCTCCTCCTACCGTGGCTACGGAGGATGGAGCGTCATACGCAGTGGTGTTGCGTAGGGCGGCCGAGGCTCTCAGCCTCGAGCTACCTACGGTGGCAGTCAGGACTAACCTCCTGCCAGAGGTGCTTCAACCAGCAGTGAGCTCTTCGGAGCCCCTGCTGCCGTTCAATGAAGCCCTAACGGACATCCTTTTGGGCACGTGGTCCATGCCCAACACAGGGACTCCTGTGGACAGGATGATTGCCCGACGCCACCGCCCGGCCCCGGGCGACCCCACTTTCCTCTCCCAACACCCCACCCCTGAGAGCTTGGTGGTCCAAGCCTCCACCTAGGGCGCATTCCCTACGGCTCCACCTGATAGGGAATCCAAAAAGCTGGACCATCTTGGGAAGAAGATGTTTTCTTCTTCCAGCTTGGGACTGCGGTCGGTAAACACCGTATGTCTATTGGGCAGTTAAACTCCCTCCGTGCGGGATACGGTTGCGCAAGTGCTGCCTCAGTGCCCGGGGGAGGCCCGGGCCGTGCTCTTTCGGGCAGTTGCTGAAGGGAGAGATGCAGCGAAGTTTACCATCCGCTGTGGGCTGGATACCGCCGACTCACTAGGCAGGACGATTTCCACGTCGGTAGCCCTTCGACGCTACGTCTGGTTGAGGTCGACTGGTTTTTCAGGGGATGTCCAATCCACCCTTCTGGACATGCCCTTTGATGGCAGTCGCCTATTCGGCGACAAGGCAGACAACGCGCTGGAGCGCTTTAAGGACTCTCGGGCTACGTCCAGGTCCTTGGCCCTCTCCAACACCCGCCCTGCGCCGTCTGCCTTTCGCCCCATTCGTGGCTACGGAAGGGGTGCCCTGCCACTTCCCGCCCAGAGCCACAGGCCGGCGCAAGCTGTTCAGCCTCTGCGTGGCCGGGGACGTGGGAACCAGCGCCATGGTTCTGGGGGCCAGCGGGCGGGCCAGTCCACCACAGCCCCCTCTGCAGCAGGCTCCAAACCCTCCTAGTCAGACCTTACAAGGCCACCAAACGCCAGTGGGTGGCAGGATTCGCCATCACCTCCCCCACTGGCGCACCATCACGTCGGACAGGTGGGTTTTGCAAATAGTCCGAAGGGGCTACTCCCTCCCCTTCGAGACTACCTCTCCATCCATGCCACCTCAGTACCTTCACATGTCGGAGGATCATCTGGCCCTTCTCCAACAGGAAGTTTCGGCACTCCTGGCCAAGGGAGCCATCGAGCGCATTTCTGTCCCAGAAGTAGGTCGTGGTTGCTATTCCCACTACTTTCTGGTGCCCAAGAAGGACAAAGGCCTGCGTCCTATCATGGATCTCAGAAACGTCAACCGCTTCCTCCGGAGGAGAGGTTCAAAATGTTGACGCTCGCTCAGGTCCTGTCTGCCCTCGACCCTGGTGACTGGATGGTAGCGTTGGACTTGCAGGACCCTTACTTTCACATCCCCGTCCTGCCGGCCCACCGGCATAACCTGCGGTTCACGGCAGGCCACGAGCACTTTCAGTTTACCGTGCTCCTCTTTGGCCTTACCAGCGCCCCTCGGGTGTTCACGAAAGTGATGGCAGTGGTCGCAGCTCATCTGCGCAGATCAGGATTTCCAGTCTTCCCCTATCTCGACGACTGGCTGTTAAAGGCGGGCTCACCCCAGGCTGTCGTCTCCCACCTCCAGACTAAGGCCGACCTCCTGCATTCGCTGGGGTTCTCCATCAATGTGCCGAAGTCACACCTGACTCCCTCTCAGAAGCTCCTCTTCATCGGAGCGGTTCTGGACACAACGCAGTTTCCGGTCTATCCTCCCGAACAGCTAGTCCGGGATATTCGGGCTATCATTCCGATCTTTCAGCCCCTATCCTGGGTTTCGGTCAGGATGACCCTCAGGCTACTGGGCCTGATGGCCTCCTGCATCCTGCTGGTGGACCATGCCAGATGGCATATGCGGGCTCTGCAGTGGGACCTGAAGTTCCAGTGGGCACAACATCAGGGGAACCTGTCCGATTGCGTCCAGATCGCGGAGGGTACTGCACACCAATTGCAGTGGTGGCTAACGAACCAGGATTGGGTCGACGGCAGATCCCTCTCCCTTCCCCAACCAGAGTTCACAGTGGTGACCGATGCATCACTTCTGGGATGGGGCGGCCACATGGGGCAGGCGGAGATTAGAGGCCTCTGGTCTCCGGCGAAGTCAGGGCTCCACATCAACCTTCTGGAGCTTCGGTCGATTCGTCTTGCACTCAAAGCATTCCTTCCCTCTGTCCGGGGAAGAGTAGTGCAGGTGTTAACGGACAACACCACCGCCATGTGGTACTGCAACAAACAAGGCGGATGGGGTCGTAGACCCTATGTCAGGAGGCCCTCCGCCTCTGGACATGACTGGAACATCAGGGCATATATCTGGTTGTTCAACACCTGGCAGGTTCACTGAACGCCAGGGCGGACGAACTCAGCCGCAGGTGCATGATGGATCACGAATGGCGTCTTCACTCGGAGGTGGTGCAAGGTCTCTTTCAGCAGTGGGGAGAGCCTTGGTTAGATCTATTCGCCACCGAAGAGAACGCGCAATGTCAGCAATTCTGCGCGTTGGAATTTCCAAGGCGGCACTCGCTAGGCAACGCTTTTCGTCGCGAGTGGAGTTGCGGTCTTCTATACGCCTTTCTGCCTATACCACTTCTGCCCAGAGTGCTGAAGAAGATCAAGCGCGACCGGGCCCAAGTCATTCTTGTGGCTCCGGATTGGGCACGAAGAGTCTGGTATCTCGAGCTGCTCAACATGGCCTTAGATCCACTGATCAGACTGCCTTTTTGGGAGGATCTTCTGTCGCAGCAGCAGGGGACGGTCCTTCACCCGAACCTGTCAAGCCTCCACCTCCTTGCGTGGATATTGAGGGGCGGCAGTTGACGTCGTTTGACCTGCCTTCCGAAGTCTGCGATGTAATCTTGGCAGCCAGGCGTCCCTTCACTAAGACAGTATACGCCTGCAGATGGGACAATTTTGTGGCATGGTGCACAGCAACGGCTGTTGATCCCCTTTCCGCCCCTCTTTCTGAGGTTCTCTTGTTCCTCCTTTCTTTGACCCAGCAGGGCTCTGCTCTGGGCACTCTAAAGGGCCATCTCTCGGCCATTTCAGCCTTCCTTAGGCTTCCTGATCAGCCTTCTCTTTTCAAGTCCCCTGTTATAAATCGCTTCCTTAAGAGCATTACTCATCTTTTTCCTCCTGTTCCCTTCGTAATGCTCCAGTGGGACTTGAACTTGGTTCTTACATATCTTATCTGCGCTCCCTTTGAGCCGCTACATAACTGTTCTCTCAGGCTTCTAACTTTGAAAACTGCCTTTCTGGTGGCCATCACCTCTGCGCGCAGGGTGAGTGAGCTACAAGCTCTTTCTTCCAAGCCCCCCTTTCTGGCTGTCCATCCGGACAAGGTCGTCCTCAGAACTAGACCTTCCTTTCTTCCCAAGGTGGTTACTCCTTTCCACTTTGTCCAAACCATCACTTTGCCCACCTTCTTTACGCATCCTTCAAAAGAGGAAGAGGGGCTCCACCGTCTGGATCCAAAACGTGCGCTTTCCTTTTACTTGGATCGCACCAAGCAATTCCGGGTGGACGACCAGTCACTAGGCACAGGGTATTCTTGTGTATATCGAAAGAATTCTTGTGTTTACAAGGTGGGGTCGAAGACAAAGTCGGTATCAGTAGCTGTTAAGGATGTGACCCATTATATCCAACTTTGATGTATGGCGTTCGCGTTAGGAAAGCTTGACTTAGTGACATCCTCTAAGGCTGGAATGGGAGTAACCACACTTGTACATTTCCCCTGAGCCAACAATCTTTCCTATATAACAGCTGTCTGAACTGCACTCAGTATTTTTTCTGTTGATGTTAAATGCATTTCAGCATTGGAGTATAAATGCGATTTATAAGCAGTCAGTACAGTATCACCTTTGTTAAAGGTGACATAAGTATAACCAGTGGATCCCACAATTATGTTTATCACCTTGTTAGTTGTGTTGACACGAGTGTGTAAGTGTCTGGGATGCAAGCATGTCAGTTTGCAGTGTTGTCAGAATCAGTGTATGTTCTGATGTACAATGTGTGTTGGAAAAGTCGGTGTGAATTAATTCGTAAAACTGTTTCACCCGATGTGCATAGTGTGGTATGTATGTTCTACCAAAGTTGAGAAAGCCTAACAGTGATAGTAGCTTTTTTTTTAATGTTTGGTGATTGCTGGAGATCACATTTCTCCAAGAAATGTGGTGCAAGGCGTTTGCCTTCATTGGACAACTTATATCTAAATTATAGGACACTGAGAAAGACAATGTTTGTTTTTTGATAATTGAATTTGTAGCCATGTTCAGCAAATTTGAAAACTATGCAATCTACTCTGGCTAAATGTGTGTTTAAGTCCTCGTCTGTTAGGTATATGTCATCAACGTAGGACAATGCTTCAGAGTCATTTTCATGTAAATTGATGTTACTCAGGCAGAAAACAGGCCTGGGCCATTCTTATAACCCTGGGGAAGTTTGCAGAATTTTTTCTGGACCCCTAAAGCAGTAAACGCCGTTAAGTCTCTGCTTTGCGGCACTATGTTTTGACAGACAAAACAATGGAAATGTCTAAAATTGCTTTGTATTTTTTGCGCACTATGTTGTTCATTGGAGCATCGCTGTGTGATTTTTCCATTGCAAAAGTTCATGTATGACTGTTTAAATGACTGTAGTCTAAGACTAAGAGATACAAATGATCTGGTTTTGCTACCAGAAACAATGGATTGTTCATTGGTGAAATACAAGGCTGTATTATGCCTTGATACTCTAATTGTAATAGAATTTCCCTAACCAGGCGTCTTGCTTCATGTTCTATTGGATATCGTGGTTGCAACTGCGGGCTGGACCTTCTGGGTATAACGTGATAGGGTGAGCCTTTATCCCAGCCTACATGATTGCGGTATAATGCCCTGGCTTGTACTGGTGCCCATTCTGCTGCATATGCTTGTTTGACAACTTAGGGAGAAGAACGGAGAAGGAAGGTATAATTGAATCTTCCCCATGTGTAACTTTTTTAACAAACTCGGACGGCCAATACACTTAAGCAAAGAGAGTGTTCTAAGTGTTGGTTACATTTTCCCAGAATATTTCTTTAATAGTATGTGGTATGTCCCCCTCAATTCGGATGTCCAAATCATAAGGTGTGTCGGGAGGGCTAACCCGCTGTTCTGGTGTTTGAACTTGAATAAATTTGTTAGTTGCTCTCGAAACGAGAAACTCTTGAATATTCTGGCAAACTATTGTGACCTCTGCTGCGCTGTCTAGCAGTGTCAGTGCTCTTGTCTTGTTCTGACGGGGGGTTCTCAATATGTGTGTCATATTTATTGGAAATACTTTCCATTTTCTTTTTTAATTTAGGTTTTTGTTATGCAAGTTTCTCTTCCTTTTTTATGATGTCAGATGAGCATTGCGAGTCTTTTCTTGGTTTCACAAAGTCCTTATGCCTGCGCTCCGGTTGTCCCCCTCTATATGAGCGTTTGTTGGGTGAGTCCTAAAAGGAACGAGGACGTGTATCAGTGTACTGATGCCTATCAGGCTGTTTAAGTGTATCATGCTTACGTAAATTATAACGTTTTTCAGTAGACTTTGGTTGGTTGTGGAGATCCACCCCATGTTTTTGTTTTATCTTTATTTTTCCGTTTGTCTGTGTTTTTAAAGAGCTCTGGTGTATGCTTGGTATTATCTTTTTCTGAATACCCATCAAGCTGTGCCTTATTAGGTCTGGCTCCCAAATTATCTCAACCTATCTATGTATAGGTTTCGGCATTATTATTTTTTGATCTTTCGCGCTCTTGGTCCACAATGGGATCCTGCGCGAGCCTTTTGCGTACTGCCAGTGCTACTGCCTCACCTTTAATATTAATTAAAATAATTGAAGAAATTGTGGCAAAGTTGCCTATTAATTTCAGCTCCAAATCCAGCGCAGGGGCAGCCCAGTATTCATTTTGAATCCGTTTTAGTACCTCAGGCAAAACACCAAAAGATGATGTACCATGTATTATGTTACAAAGGGCAGCAGAGACTGTGCCCCTGGTGGCACAATCCTCTATTGGGGGAACAATACCAAGTGGTAGGCACATTGTGACAATTCTCTGTTTGTCTTGGGGTCCCGTATAAAGAAGTCCAAGAATTTGCTCCCATATGGTGGGAACTTTGCCCATAAATGCTTTGATATTTAACTGGACTAATTGCAGGCATAGCTACCAGTGGCTGTGCAGCTTGAACAGCCATTGCTGGGACAGCCATTATTGTGCGCATAAAGACCTGTGTTAGAACGTCTGTAAAGTCTAACTAGACCTGTGTAAATAACATGGAGGTCTGCAACATTCAATGGTGCTAAGCTTGGCTATTGTGTATAGCCTGCTAGGACTGGCCATGTCCCTTACTCGTTGCTGAGGGGACCCAGTCTTGCATTGTTTAGTGTAAGTGAGAGGGCACCTTGGAACCAGTTCTGATGTTCCTGATATGTTAATGGTATTTCTAAATTTGAATAAGGTCAATATTAACCTGGTAATGCAGCTGGAATGTATCTGTAGAATGTCTGTGAAGTGGCATCCGCTGTAGGAAAGTGAATCCAAGAATAGAATACCTCTGTTTTATATGCTTCGTTGAGCTCAACCATGAAGATAACTTCTCCACCTTCAAGAGGGAGCCCTCGTCGTTGTATTAGTGCTGTAACAGCTTGTCTACAATTAACAGGAATTATAGCTGCTAGCGCCATATTTAATTAATGAAGTTCAAAGAAAGGAAAATACTGCAATGGGGTGATCTTTTTTCAAGGTTCAAGCTTGAACTACCTTCAGACAAAAATAAGGGTTTCCTATTAACACCAGGTACGTCTCTGCATAAGGTGAAAGGGAGCATTGTGCACATGCGAGAACTATTCAGGAGACCCATTAAATAAGTACCTGACCTTGAACGTTGGTAGTGCCATGTTATACTGCTCCTACGAATCAAGTAGGACTATGTATCTGGACAACAAACTTCAGAACATGGGGCCTCACTCCCCACATATCATCGAAAAATGTTGGCCTAATTCCTAGCTAGCTCACAGTGCCCCATCTAAACCCCTTTTAGGAAAGTATGATCTTTCTGTCATGGTGGCCCCCACTTTTTGCCTGGTGTCAGTGTGTTTAGACTGTAGTACACTGGGATCCTGCTAACCAGGATCCCAGTGTAGTTGCTGTCTCCCCTAAATTGACTAGTAAGTACTTTCAACAGCCCTCAATTGGTATACTGGTGTACCCCTGTAAGTCCCTAGTATATGGTACTAAGGTACCCAGGGTATTGGTACACCAGGGTTCTCCCATTGGCTGCAGCATGTATTATGCCACCCATGGGAGCCCGTGCAAACTGTGTCTGCAGGTCTGCCATCGCAGCCTGCGTGAAATGGTGCATGCACCTTTCACTTCAGATATAAGGTTAACCTTATATCCCGGTCAATGCACTTAAAACCTATAAGTCACCCCTAAGATGGGCCGTGCAGCCCAAGGGCAGGGTGCATGGTTCTAAGTGTGAGGGTGCCCCTGAATGAGCAGAGGCACCCCTACAAACCCCAGACTCCATTCTCTGGGCTTTGTAAGTGTGGGGAAGCCATTTTAAGGTTTGTAGTGGACTCTGGCAAACTCGAAGTCCTACTACATAATGGCTTCACCAAAACTGGTCATGTTTGGTATCAAACATGTTGGAACCATGCAGCTACACTGATTCCAGTGTTAGTTGCATGATACCAAGTACTTGGAGGGGGGGGGAGAAGGGAAGGGGGCTCCTTAGAGGCCCCCGCCCCCATGTCTACCTGTGTAGCCTTGCAGCATCTGTGTGCAAGCCAGTGCTGCTGCTGACATCGGACACTGTTATGCCCTCCTGCTAGTGAACTTGACTCGGGCAGGGGAAGGCAGAACAAAGGATTTCATATAGAGGTGTAGCCACCTCTTTCGAAATAGGTGGTCTCTGGGCTAGGTTGGGGATGCTTCAGAACGCCTCTAGACTGCTTTGAAGGGCACATTTGGTGCCCTCTTGCATAAACTGGTGTACTCCAGTGCAATGGCCCTTGGCTCTCCTGCTTGCTGAGGGCCGCTCCTAACTTACCTGTGGTGGGTGAGTTCCCTGGACCTTGGTGGTCCTCCTTTCTGCAATCTTCCTGCAACGCGTCTGCTGCATTTACCAAGGCTTGCTGGTTGTCCTGCTGGATACTGACCCTCCTGCAATTCGTTGACCGTCTGGGACATCTCGTGGACGGCTCTTGTGTTCATACATCGTCGCCTGGATTCCACAGCTTCAACTTCAAGTCTCCATCCTACCGTGAAGTACCTCTGAGGAGGGTGCACATTGTGCTCCTGCACCTCCTAGACGTCTCTGGGTGGTTTGGACTCCTCTCTCCTTAGGTGCTCATCGTCAGAATCCATGCCTGGGTTCCACCAACCTGGTCCATGGGTCACAGTTGCAGCTAAATTTCCGAAGATCCCCATTGACTTCAACAGGTGGTTCCAACACCACTTCACACCTATGCACCTTGGCTCCCAGGTGTAGATATGCTGCTTCTTTGGGTATCCACGGGTGGTGGTGCTCTCCAACATTCCTTGTCCCATCGGGTTTCCTCTGGGAAGGGTCCTGAATCTTAAACACCAACCGCGGCTTCCCCATGTTATCCTATGGACAGTGACCCAGGGTATCACCTCTGCACATGGGTGCCTAGAAAGTCTTAGTTACTTACCTGTGGTGGCTCCTTTCTTCCCCTTGCTTTCAGATCCTTGGGTGTTGGTCTTGGTTGGGTACTCCCCTTGCATTCCACTTCCTTGGTGTATGGTTTGCCCACTCTCCCCAATTAGGGCCCATGTGTTTTATGTGCTTTACTTACCTGTTTTAAAGTATATTTTGTTGTCTATTGATATCTCCGGGTAGGAGACATACCAAAGTAGTTTTAGCGTTGGTGTGTAATAAATACTACTGTATTTTTCTAACACTGGTGTAGTTCTTTCTTGTGTGAGCATCACTGACTGACTTGTGTGGCAAATGCACCCGCTTAACACCCTCCTGAATAAGCCTTAGCTGCTCTCCACAGCTACCCATTGAGAGCTTTGTTTATCAGGTACCTCGTAAACTATCACTAAGGGTTACCTGGACTCAGAGAAGGGTGTATCACCAATATACTGAGCCCGCCTCCTACAAAGGACAACACTCCTTCATATAATCCGAGGAGCATTTCGCTGACACTGAGGTCACCCCATGCCGGAATTCCAGCCCAGCTGATTTCGGTTTACCTCCTTCGAGGGATGATGCCCAGCTCTCCACAAAGACTGGCATCCTGATGACACCCACATGTAACTGGGGAGTTAGATCACCCTACAGGGATTCTGGCAAATCCACCCACCCTAGGCACACTAGGATAAGTAGCGCTAGGTATGAGTTTAAAATATAACAGTACTTGTATGCAATTATATATTTTCTGTTCCAGCACAATGGTTGAATTATTTATCATCTTCACTAATGCTGATTACATTATTCTGTTTCCTTCTATTGATTGTTGCAACACACATATTTTACACAAGATTCTTAATGCTTCAATAAATATTGAAACGCCATGTTGTGTATTTCTAGTGTATCTGTGGGTATGCATGAGTAACCAAACGAAAAGGTTCTAGATCTGTTACCATGATTTCCTTGGTGAGTCAGGGTTGTCATGTTCAGAGGTTGCACATTCCACCTGTCACCTTACCTAATTACGGGTACAGATGGTGCACTGTGATGAGCTAGCAGGGCTAAAGCCAACGTATCCTGACGGTGTGCTTAGTATCAGTCTGGACAAGTTTTGATGTTTACGTTGTTCATCTAACGCACAGTTTTACTGAGAAAGTATAAGCTGTACGACAGTTCAGGTGGTGGTTGATGAATGCTGGTCCTTGGTCTTGGAGGGCCTTGTAGGCATGTCAGAATACTTAATTACCATCTTTTCTTGTCGGGGAGCCAGTGAAGGTTCCTGAGGTGGAGGGTGATGTGGGTCCGTTTGGGAAAGTTGAGGATTGAGTCTTGTTGGCTGTGTTCTGAATCGTCTGGCATCTCTTTAGGAGCTGGATGGGGATTCCTGCGTAGAGGGCGTTGCCATAGTCTAGCTGGCTGGTGACTAGGGCTTGGGTGAAGATTTTCTTGGTGTCGACGAGGAGCTATCTGAAGCTCTTTCGGAGCATGCGCAGGGCGAGGAAGCAGGCGGAGGAGGCTGCATTGATCTGGCACTTCATGGCGAGTTTGCTGTCCAGTATGATGCCAAGGTTGCAGGTGTGTTCTGTCAGTGTGGGTCCGAGTTCAGCCGACCACCATGTGTCGCTCCACTGGGAGGTGTTATTTCCAAAGATCAGCACCTTAGTCTTGCCCACATTGAGCTTCAGACAGTTGGTCTCCATCCAGCCAGCGATGCTAGTCATGCAGTCGTGAAAATTGGTTCTTGTGGTGGCGGTGTCTTCTGAGAGCGAGAGGATGAGCTGGGTGTCTGCATAGAAAATGATGTTGGGGCTATGGGTTTTGACGGTGTTGGCCAGGAGCGTCATGTAGATGTTGAACAGGGTGGGACTGAGGGATGAACCTTGCAGGACGCTGCAGATGATGCTCTTGGGTTCGGACGTAAGGGAGAAAGGCAGATTCTGCATCGTAGAATCTTCATTGATAGTCATAAACCTTGAATAATTGAGTGATGCATGCGCGGACCCTGGAACACCTTATTCAATATATGTAGAAAATCCAGGGAAAAGATCTGTATAGTGTTCATCACTGAAAGACATTTTCCATTCATTTGTAGTGTAGACTGCCAGAGTTCTATTTTCCTGGAGCATGCTGGTAGAGGTTGCAGGAGGCAGGAACTGCAAAGCTTACAAACACTTTTCATAGGAAAAGAAACTGTGCCAGAAAGCCTAGAATGCAAAGGAAAAAACAGTCTGATTGGTTAACACTAGAAAGTACAAAATGTGTCCTGTATCTTTAAGAATCCCAAAGGGACCCCATCCCACAATGCACTGCAGTGGCAGTTTGCCTGGGAGAGTCAGTTCTTTTTTTCCTGCTTCTTCTGACAGGATCTCGGAACACCTCTGGTGATTTTTATTTTCACCTGTATCACTCTTTTAATTTTGTCATCTCTTCTGTCAAGTGAATTACTTCAAGTTTTTTCTGAGAGAAATTCTCTGAAAAATGGCAGCTCTCCATCAAAGTGCCCTACCTGTGGCAGAAAGAAAGCTTCCTCCTATGCCTACAAGGTTTTGTGGTGTCTTGTTTCCTCAACACCTCACAAAAGGTTGTGACATTGTCAGTAACATGCCAAAAAAGGACAAGAAGGCATCAGACTTCGTGGATGGATGGAGGATTTGGAAGCAGACAAAGAAAGGAGAAAAAGGAGAAGATTGGAGAGGTCTCCTTCCCTTCATCTTCTTAGGAAAGGCACAAAATGGATAGACTCGTGTAAAAGGAGATCTAAATCTGAAAAATCTCATTCTCAACACCTTCATGGTCATGCGGCGACGTCAAAACAATCTACGTCAACGCTGAGGAGTCTTCTACCGTCGTGCTCGCCTTCGGAGGATACCTCCATGTCGACAGCACATCACAACCGATTGACGTCTTTATCGACTGCAAGGCCGACCTCTATGCCGAAAACAGACATGGCACCTCTGTCATGCTCCTTTTCAGCATTGGCATCTACAGCAAGACCTCGATTGACGTCACTATCTCACTGATTTATGTCACTTTCTTATCGTTCACTGTCACGGTCACGTCATTCGACGTCAAGATCACACCACTCTTTGACGTCGAAATACTCAACTTCAAAAGGACATGTCTCTCCTTCAAGATCTCCGGTATCATATAAGAGACAGCGTACAACGTTGTACACTGCTCTCTCGATGTTGAACATCATTCAGATGGAGATCTCTTCGTCCTCTTCTCGCTGGTATGGTTCACCCCAACATATGGACCCTTCCTCACTGGAGCAGTATACAGGTCTTCCACCAATGCGTCCTATTATTCCTCCTTCTGATCCTCTTCAGATTCCTTTAAAACTTCTTAATATTTCTCCTGTGCAACGGCACTCAAGGGCTGCGTCAATGTCACCTATCCGCTAATGAAAAGCTCCTTCACCTATAAAATCTCCCACAAGACTCCGAGCCCCCAGTCACCCACTTTCACCGTCAACTTCATCACGAACAGGATCTCCAGATTCCTCTTCTTCGTATACACCAACTTCTTTGCCTCACTTTCTGTCTGGATCTTCTCCTGTTGATGATATTGTCACTTTTAAGGACTCTCCAGTCAGAGGAGCAACCCCTAAGTTGAAAACCCCCAATCACAAGTATATGTTTTACTGGAAACTCTGCAACCTAGAGCTACGCAAAGGCCTCTTTTGCCTCTTCTTCCAGGCCTCATAGACATCGTGCGGGAAATGCTTCTGACTCCAGCTACAGTGAAATCTACAACTCCAAGGCTATTAAAGAAATACAAGCCTCCTCCTCAGGATCCAGACTTCCTCAAAGCTAATCCTAAACCGGACTGTGTAATTGCCACAGTAGTTCGCAGGAAACATACCTCTGCTCCGGAGACCATGGCTCCACCTGACTGAGAAAGGAAACAAATGGATGCGATTGGAAAGAAGATTTGTGGTACAGCATCTAAACATTTAAGCACTGCCAATTCAGCAGCACTATTGGGCAGATATCATAGGGAGAATTGGGAAGGAATAAATTCGTTCATATCTGATCTATCAGATTACAAAGAACAGGATTATATAGAAATGATCAGAGAGGGCTCTCTCATTTCAAACCAGTCTTATCAGCGCTGCAGTTGACTCTGTTGATCTATCTGCTACTTCCTTTTGCCAAGGTATTTCCCTAAGACGTACGTCCTGGTTGAGACTTTCATCTTTAAAGCCAGATGTCCAACTGAAGATTGCTAATCTGCCCTTCTCCAGATGCTCCTCCTTTGGACAGCACAAGGAAGAGGAAATGTTACCTATGAAAAATGAAGTGGAAAAGCTTAAGGCAGTGGGTTTAGAAGAATGAAAAAAATTCCTCTTTCTGAAAGAAACATTTAGTTATAGATTCCTTACCTTCGAATCTCCCCCAGGCGTCAGACTGGATCTGGAAAGTTTTTCGTCAGCAGTACCCCTGCACGTCTGACGGTGGCGTCGGTCGACTCCGCGTCAGTCGTTGGTGTCGTGGTCGCCTGGATGACGTCGCGGTAGCTACATAGTTGCCGCCCTCGCGCGCTGACGTCAGTTCTTTCTTTTTCCGCGCCAGCAAGCGCAGATCCGGGAAGAGCGGTACCCCCAGTCACTTTTTTACTGAGTATTTTTGCGACTTTTTGTCGACTTCGTTTTTTAGTCTTATCTGACTCCTGGTGCACGAGGGATGCCCAGTTTCAAGGCATGCGGTTCCTGTAGCCGAATGAGGTCGGTGACGGATCCGCACCGCGTGTGCCTCTTCTGCCTGGAGCACCACCATGACCCCAAGTCATGCTCCGACTGTCGAACCATGGCCCGAAGTCTTTGCGGGAGCAGTCCCGAAAGGGTCCTCGAGGCCCGGCAGTGGGCTCCGCGTCGCGCAAGGTCCCAGTCGTGTGGGAGGTCAAGGGACCGATCGCGGAGTCATCATCACCACTCCTCTTCTAAGTCTAAGTCTAAGTGTGGAGAAGTGTGGCTCAATGGTTAGAGCGGCAGACCCTGATGCAGAGATCTGGCCCGGGACCAGGGTTCAATTCCCGCCTCGGCGGGTCTTGGGCTCAATTTCCTCGGACCTGATAATTCTCGCCTCGGTGCCTATTCTAATCATGGGTCCCACTCTGCAACTCTGGGCAATAGCTTGCTTAATCTCCACAACGGCCCCAACAGCGCTGGGATGCCTGGCTTCACCCTGGGGGTGCCCAGGAGTGGACATTTCACAGGGAAAAGCCAGGAAGGGTTCCACAGCGGTATGCGTACAGCGCCTGGACACCCCTTTGGGGGTATGGGTGCGCTTTACAAGTACAAATTTCAAATTTTCATTTCAAGTCTTCGCACTCGAACTCAGGTAAGTCGAAGCACAAGAAGTCAAAGAAGCATCGTTGCTCTTCGAGTTCCCCTCCGTCGGCCGACGCGACGCAGGGTGCATGTGGTGCCCCTCCGGCGGCTCCGCATGCGGATCCTTCAGGGTCGACTCCGGCCTTCCCTCCATGACCGGGAGCGACCCCTGCCCAGCTTTGTAAATTTTACGAAGCGATGCATGCCATCTTTGGGCAGTCAGACTCTGCCGGCGCGCCTTCGGGCCCCGCGTACTCGGCTGGGGGCCCTAGGCCTTCGATGCCGGCGGTTTCGGCCTCGGCATCGCAGGGCCCCCTTGCATCCAGGCCTGGATCCGGATTGGCGCCGGTCGAGCTCGTTACACCTCCACCGGCGCCGACACCACCGGCACCACGTCCGCAACCGACGCCGGCTGGACCCCCAGCCGTCGTCGACCCCGGCTTCCGCCGCAATGTGGACACGGAGCCGGACCGGCGTCAGCCGACGCCGGATCCGACGCCGATGGGTACTTTTGTCCCTGTGTTCCACCCTGGCCATTTTCAGCCAGATTGGCAGCCAGAGGAGGTTGAGGAAGACTGGGAGGGATCTGGTGACCCTTTGACAGACCAGTTGGAGTATGATCCGGACTGGAGAGAGGAACTGGGGGATGCCAGCGGTCTGGATACCTCCCCAGATCTAGGCATGTTGTCTCCTCCTACCGTGGCTACGGAGGAGGGAGCGTCATACGCAGTGGTGTTGCGTAGGGTGGCCGAGGCTCTCAACCTCGAGCTTCCTACGGTGGCAGTCAGGACTAACCTCCTGACGGAGGTGCTTCAGCCGGCAGCGAGCTCTTCGGAGCCCCTGCTTCCGTTTAATGAAGCCCTCACTGACATCCTTTTGGGCACTTGGTCCAGGCCCAACACAGGGGCTCCTGTGGACCGGATGATTGCCCGACGCCACCGCCCGGCTCCGAGCGACCCCACTTTCCTCTCCCAACTCCCCACCCCTGAGAGCTTGGTGGTTCAAGCCTCCACCTGTAAAGGCGCCTTCCCTACCGCACCACCGGAAAATGAATCCAAAAAGCTGGACCACCTTGGGAAGATGCTTTCTTCCGCCAGCTTGGGACTGCGGTCGGTAAACACCGCATGTCTGTTGGGCCGTTACACCCACTCTGTGTGGGATACAGTGGCGCAGGTGCTGCCTCAGTGCCCGGAGGAGGCCCGGGCCATACTCTCCCGTGCAGTTGCCGAGGGGAGAGACGCAGCGAAGTTTACCATCCGCTGTGGGCTGGATACCGCCGACGCACTTGGCAGGACGATTTCAACGTCAGTAGCCCTTCGACGCTACGCCTGGTTGCGTTCTACTGGTTTTTCCGGGGATGTCCAATCCACCCTTCTGGACATGCCCTTTGGCTGTCGCCTTTTCGGCGACAAGGCAGACAACGCGCTAGAGCGCTTTAAGGACTCTCTGGCTACGGCCAGGTCCTTGGGCCTCTCCACCACACGCCCTGCGCAGTCTGCCTTTCACCCCTTTCGTGGCTACGGAAGGGGTGCCCCGCTACGTCCCGCCCAGAGCCACAGGCTGGCGCAAGCTGTTAAGCCACAGCGCGGCCGGGGATGTTAGAACCACCGGCGTGGTTCTGGGGGCCAGCGGGCGGGCCAGTTCACCACAGCCCCCTCTGCAGCAGCCTCCAAACCTTGCTAGTCCGACCTTTCAGGGCCACCAAACGCCAGTGGGCGGCAGGATCCGCCATCACCTCCCCCACTGGCGCACCATCACGTCGGACAGGTGGGTTTTGCAAATAGTCCGAAGGGGCTACTCCCTCCCCTTCGAGACTCCTCCTCCCCCCTCCATGCCACCTCAGTACCATCACATGTCGGAGGATCACCTGGCCCTTCTCCAACAGAACGTTTCGGCACTCTTGGCCAAGGGTGCCATTGAGCGCGTTCCTGCCCCAGAAGTAGGTCGCGGTTGCTATTCCCACTACTTTCTGGTACCCAAGAAGGACAAAGGCCTGCGTCCTATCTTGGATCTGAGGAACGTCAACCGCTTCCTCCGGAAGGAGAAGTTCAAGATGTTGACGCTCGCTCAGGTCTTGTCTGCCCTCGACCCTGGAGACTGGATGGTAGCGTTGGACTTGCAGGACGCTTACTTTCACATCCCCGTCCTGCCGGCCCACCGGCGTTACCTGCTGTTCACGGTAGGCCACGAGCACTTTCAGTTTACCATGCTCCCCTTTGGCCTTACCAGCGCCCCTCGGGTGTTCACAAAGGTGATGGCGGTGGTCGCAGCTCATCTGCGCAGATCAGGGGTTCCAGTCTTCCCCTATCTCGACGACTGGCTGTTGAAGGCGGGCTCGCCCCATGCTGTCGTCTCCCACCTCCAGACTACGGCAGACCTCTTGCATTCGCTGGGGTTCTCCATCAATGTGCCGAAGTCACACCTGATCCCCTCTCAGAAGCTCCTCTTCATCGGAGCGGTTCTAGACACGACGCAGTTTCGGGTTTATCCTCCCGAACAGCGAGTCCGGGATATTCAGGCTATGATTCCGATCTTTTAGCCCCTATCGGGGGTTTCGGTCAGGATGACCCTGAGGCTGCTGGGCCTCATGGCCTCCTGCATCCTGCTGGTCGATCATGCCAGGTGGCATATGCGGGCTCTGCAGTGGGACCTGAAGTTCCAGTGGGCGCAGCATCAGGGGAATCTGTCCAATTGCATCCAGATGTCGGAGGGCACTGCACACCAATTGCAGTGGTGGCTAACGAACCAGGATTGGGTCGACGGCAGATCCCTCTCCTTTCCTCAACCAGAGTTCACAGTGGTGACCGCATCACTACTGGGATGGGGCGGCCACATGGGGGAGGTGGAGATCAGAGGCCTCTGGTCTCCGGCGGAGTCCGGGCTCCACATTAACCTTCTGGAGCTTCGGGCGATTCGTCTTGCACTCAAGGCATTCCTTCCCTCTGTCCGGCGAAGAGTAGTGCAGGTGTTCGCGGACAACACCACCGCCATGTGGTACTGCAACAAACGAGGCGGGGTGGGGTCGTGGACCCCATGTCAGGAGGCACTCCGCCTCTGGACATGGCTGGAACATCAGGGCATTTCCCTGGTGGTTCAACACCTGGCAGGTTCCTTGAACGCCAGGGTGGACGAACTCAACCGCAGGTGCATGATGGATCACGAATGGCGTCTTCACTCGAAGGTGGTGCAAGGTCTCTTTCAGCAGTGGGGAGAGCCTTGGTTACATCTATTCGCCACCGAAGAGAAAGCGCAATGTCAGCAGTTCTGCGCGTTGGAATTTCCAAGGCGGCACTCGCTAGGCGATGCTTTTCGTCACGAGTGGAGTTGCGGTCTTCTGTACTCCTTTCCGCCTATACCACTTCTGCCCAGAGTGCTGAAGAAGATCAAGCGCGACCGGGCCCAAGTTATTCTTGTGGCTCCGGATTGGGCACGAAGAGTCTGGTATCCCGAGCTACTCAATATGGCCATCGATCCTCCGATCCGACTGCCTCTTCCGGAGGATCTTCTGTTGCAGCAGTAGGATACGGTCCTCCACCCGAACCTGTCCAGCCTCCATCTCCTTGCGTGGAGATTGAGCGGTGGCAGTTGACGTTGTTTGACCTGCCTCCCGAAGTCTGTGATGTAATCTTGGCAGCCAGGCGTCCCTCCACTAAGACGGTATACGCCTGCCGATGGAACAAATTTGTGGCATGGTGCACAGCAAAGGCTGTGGATCCCCTTTCCGCCCCTCTTTCTAGGGTTCTCTTGTTCCTCCTTTCTTTGGCTCAGCTGGGCTCTGCTCTGGTCACTATCAAGGGCTACCTCTCGACCATTTCAGCCTTTCGTAGGCTTCCTAATCAGCCTTCTCTTTTCAAGTCCCCTGTTGTAAATAGGTTTCTTAAGGGCATTACTCATCTTTTTCCTCCTGTTCCCTTCGTAATGTCCCAGTGGGAGTTGAACTTGGTTCTTACATATCTTATTCGCACTCCCTTTGAGCCGCTTCATAATTGCCCTCTCAGGCTTCTAACTCTGAAAACTGCATTTCTGTTGGCCATCACCTCTGCTCGCAGGGTGAGTGAGCTACAAGCTCTTTCTTCTAAGCCTCCCTTTCTGGCTATCCATCCGTACAAGGTCGTCCTGAGAACTAGACCTTCCTTCCTTCTCAAGGTGGTTACTTCTTTCCACATTGGCCAAACCATGACTTTGCCCACCTTCTTTCCGCCTCCGCATCCTTCGAAAGAGGAAGAGAGGCTCTACCGTCTGGATCCAAAACGTGCGCTTTCTTTCTACTTGGATCGCACAAAACAATTCCGGGTGGATGAGCAGCTCTTTGTTTGGTACGTGGGCGCTAAGAAAGGTCGGGCCGTGCACAAACGGACCATCTCCAGGTGGGTCGTTGTGTGCATCAAAGCCTGCTATTCTTTGGCTAAGAAGGAGCCTCCAGTGGGGCTGCGTGCCCATTCCACCAGGGCGACGGCAGCTACTACTGCCTTGGGACGAGGAGTCCCCCTGAATGACATCTGTCAGGCAGCTACGTGGGCATCATTGCACACGTTTACAAGACACTACTGCCTGGACACTCAAGTCCGGAGAGACGGCTTCTTTGGCCGTTCTGTTCTCCAGGACTTTCTGGTGTGAACTAGGTTCGCAGACCAACCTGCGGGGTTGGTATTGCTGGGGTATCTATTCTAAGGTAAGGAATCTATAACTAACTGTTTCTTTCAGATGAACAAGTTACTTACTTTCGGTAACGATATATCTGTAAGAAACATAGGTTAGTTATAGATTACTTACCGCCCCAATTTCTACCATATGGTTCAAACCCCTAGGTGGCCTTACCAATACCAACAGCAACAGAGACAACCTCCATGGTCTTTTCAAATCCGATATCAAAGACGAAGATCCTCTCCACAGAAGCCCTCGCAAACCAAGGGGAAAGTTCTCAAAGCAATGAGGATCACATATCCCATCCACAGTTACTCACTCCGGTGGGGGGGGGGGGGAATGGTACAGCATCATTGGGAAGAGTGGACAAAACGTACAACAGACAAATGGGTCCTGAATATTATGCGGAATGGCTATGGTGTACGTTTCACCAGCGCCCACCATCAGCCCCTCCTCAACAAACCATAAAGGCCCATTTGCACGACCTCTAGCAAGAAACATCTTGTCCTACTGCACAAGAAAGCCATAGAGATAGTCCTACTACATCAAAGGGACAAAGGAGTTTATTCGAGATACTTCTTGGTCAAGAAGAAAAATCACCTGCACCAGTTTCGGCCAATCCTGGATCTCAGGTTCCTCAACAAATTTATAAAGAGAGAAGTTCAGAGAGCTTTCGCTGCACCAATTTTTTCCGCACTTAAAGAATGATTGGCTCTGCGCAGTAGATCTACAGGACGCTTCTTTTCATATTCCCATACTTCCGCGTCGCACACAAATTCTCAGATTTCTAGTGTGCTCTCACCACTATCAATATGTGGTGCTACCATTCGGTCTCAAATCAGCACCGCAAACTTTTTCCAAATGCATGGCAGTGGTTGCGTCTCATCTAAGAAAACAAGGTATTTTCATATATCCATACCTGGACGACTGGCTCATCAGAGCAGAGTCTTTTCACAAAGCAAAGGAGGACTACGCCACCACAACATCTCTCCTGGCAAAACTAGGTCTCCAAGTTAATCCACAGAAGTCTATCGCAACACCGGATCAGTGCCTCAAATTTCTAGGAGCTACTCTAGACACTCCAAAAGAAAGTGTCTATCCTTCGGTGGAGAGCTTTTTCAATTCAAAATAAATGTTAACAAATTCTACTACAGAGCAGGCCCACGGTTCGCAAGGTAGCGTCTCTGCTAGGATCGATGTCGTCCTGCATCAGTATTGTACCGAACGTACGCCTGTGTATGTGACCTCTACAGGCATGTCTGGAAGATCGGTGGTCTCAGAGAAGAGGCCTTTGGGAAGATCGGATTCTCCTGACATACTTTGCACACAAATCCCTTGCATGGTGGACCAACTTGAACAACCTGCTGACGGGGCTTCCATTTTGAAAACCAACCCCTTCTCAGATAATCATCACAGATTCATCACTAACAGGATGGGGTGCCCACATGAATGATCTGATCAAGGTCTATGGTTCCAAGAAGAAAAGAAATACCACATAAATCTTCTAGAAATGAATGAATGAATATAAGTTTTGTAGAGCGCGAACTTAGCCCAGGGGCATCAAGGCGCTGCGGAAAGCGATCAGGATGAGAGGTGTCTATAGAGTAGGAAGCTCAAAGATTGGGCAGGTGAAAAGCCAGGTCTTCAAGGACTTACGAAATAAGGAATGGGTTTCCAGAGTGGAAATTGGGAAAGGAAGGGAATTCCACAAATTGGCCCCTAACAACGAGAAAGCCCCCCCCCCCTAGCTTTCCTCACCCTGGGAACTGTTACCCGGTTCTTACTTGCAGATCTCAAGTCCTTACCGGGAAGATATCTTTGAAACATTTTGTTGATACCTTCTGACCCCCTATTGTGGACGGCCTTGTGGACCAGGTATAGAGCCTTGAACACAATTCTCCTCCCCAACGGGAGCCAGTGCAGGCTTCTAATGGTAGCTGAGACTGGATGGAATTTGGGGAGACCCATCACCAGCCTAGCGGCAGCCTTCTGCACCAATTGAAGTCGATGAAGAAGTCCTTTATTTATCCCTAAATAAAGGGCATTACAATAGTCTAACCTCGAGACCACGAGGGCCACCACTGCCTGTTTCCGTGCAGGCAGGGAGAGAAAACTGAAGATCTTCCTGAGAGTCCGTATCATCCCAAAACAGGTAGAGACAGTTCTATTTATTTGTGAGCCCAAGGAAAGGGAGGAGTCCACAATGATGCCTAAATTCTTGGCACTAAGAGAGGGGCGGGGGCAGGATCCAAGAGAGTCAGGCCACCAGGCCTCCGACCAGATATCCATCTTGTCTCCAAAGATTAGGACCTCCGTTTTATCCCCATTGAGTCTTAAGTAGTTCTCAACCATCCATGCAGCCACCGCCCGCATGCAGTTTTTAAAATTTACTGCTGAGGCTGAGACATTCTCAGTGATAGAAATCAGAATCTGAGTGTCATCAGCGTAGGAAAGCACTTCAAGGCCAAAAGATCTTACCACAGTGGCGAGCGGGGCTACATAGATATTAAAGAGGGTAGGACTCCATGAGGAACCCTGGGGGACTCCACAGAACAATTGTTTAGGGGCAGAAAGAAATTGGCCCATCTTAACTCTTTGCGAGCGATTCAAAAGGAACGATGAAAGCAAATTGAGTGCGGAATCCTCTATCCCAATTTCTCGGAGCCTGCCAATCAGCCTACAAGAAGAAATCGTATCGAAGGCTGCCGTCGGGTCCAGGAGTATCAGTAGGGTGGTATGGCCAGCAATGAAAGCAGTGTTACTGGCCCTCAAAGCGTTTCTTCCATCTCTGCAATCGAAGGACCTCATGATTCAAACCGACAATACCACCACAATGTTTTACATTAACAAACAGCGTGGAACAAGGTCCAGGCAGTTGTCTACCAGGCGCAAACATTACGGCATCAGGCTCTGGCAAGAGTAATCTCCATTACAGCCTTTCACATCCCAGGAGTTCTAAACCTGGAAGCAGATTTCCTCAGCCGCTTCGTTAAAGTCGTAGATGCTATCTTCCAAGAATGGGACTCAACTCTGGATCTGTTCGCTACCGCCCTAAACTGAAAATGCCAAGACTTCGCATCCAGAGCTCCCGAACCGAAGTCTCTGGGCAATGCTCTTTTGATAGACTGATCGACTCCATTCGTGTATGCCTTTCCGCTAATTCCGCGGGTATTCCAAAGGCTTCTGAGATCGCATATCACACTGATCCTCATAGCTCCGGACTGGCCGAGACAATGGTGGTACACGAACCTACTCCACTTACCTATAACCCACCACAAGCGTCTCCCGCTCAGATCATAACTTCTCTCCAAACATCAGGGCAGAATTCTGCATCCCTCGATCCAATCATTGAATTTGGCAGCATGGTTTCTGAGGTCATCCAGTATGGACATCTAAATCTTCCAAAAGATTGCATGAACATTCTTAAAGAAGCGAAGCACCCTTCCACAAGGGTTTGCTACGATTTTAATTGGAAACGCTTGTGCATATGGTGTTCTTCAAAGACCTATGACCCCATCACAGTACAGGAAGTCATCATTCTACCTTATTTACTGCACCTAGCCAAGTCTGGCCTACAGCTGTCCTCTGTAAGAGTTCACTTTGCAGCTATCACTGCATATCGTAAATCTCCAACACAAGAATCTTTTTTCAAGATTCCAGTCGTTAAGGACTTTCTAGAAGGCCTCAATAAGGTTTTTCCTCCCAGAAACCCCTCTCCTCCTTGGGAGTTAAACATAGTGCTATTCAAATTAATGGGTCCTCCCTTTAAGCCGATCCATAAAGCATCACTGCAACACTTATCATGGAATACGGCCTTTTTGGTTGCAATTAACTTGACTCATAGTCAGTGAATTGCAAGCTCTATCTTCTGTAGAACCCTTTACAGTTTTCCACCACAATGGTGTTGTTTTACGTACACACCCTTCTTTTTTGCCCAAGGTAGTCTCAGATTTCCATCTCAATCAATCTGTCACTACCTACCTTTTTTCCCAAATTCCACTTCTGCAGCGGAGAGAACATTACACTCCCTCAATCTTAAATGAGCCCTTTGTTTTTACTTAGTTAAAAATCTATTAGAAAATCTTCCCAACTGTTCATAAATTATGGGGCCATGAGACAGGGTTTACCAACCTCCAAACAATTCATAGCTAGGTGGATAGTTTCATGCATTACCCTATGTTATCAGATTGCCAATAAGCCTTTACCAGGCAAACCTAGGGCTCACTCAACAAGAAGAACAGCTGCGGCACAGCTAGGGTGAGGCAAGTACCTATTCAGGACATTTGCAGGGCAGCAACTTGGAGCTCTCTGCACTTATTCACAAAGCATTACTGTTAAGAATCGAATACTCAAGCCGACTCCAAGTTTGGGCAAGAGACTTTAAGAAATCTCTTCAAATTGATTTTGTTGTCCTTCTACTCTACTGATTGTTCATGGCAGCCTCCGTTTTACGATCTTTACGGCCTCACAGAATATATATATATATATATATATCTATCTGACAGCTGCTATACGGAGTTTAATTAGCTTGCTGTTCTATTCAAGGTTTAGTTCTGCATTGTAGGTATTTCATTGTAAGTCATAAATACCCTCCTCTTCCACAGCTGTCAGGTTGTATTATTATCCTGTTCTTCCCGTAATAAAGAACTGACTCTCACAGGAAAACTGCCTCTGCAGTGCATTGTGGGATGGGATCCCTCTGGGATTCTTAAAGGTACAGGCCACATTTTTTACTTTCTACTGTTAGCCTATCAGGCTGTTTTTTCTTTTGCATTTTAGGCTTTCTGGCACAGTCCCTCTTCCTATGAAAAGAGTTGTAAGCTTTGCAGTTCCTGCCCCCTGCAGTCTCTACCAGCATGCTCCAAGAAAATACAACTCTGACAGTCTACGCTACAAATGAATGGAAAATGTCTTTCAGTGATGAACACTATACAGATCTTTTTCCTGGATATTCTACAAATATTGAATACGGTGTTCTATGGGCCGCGCAGGCGGCACTGAATTATTCAAGGTTTATGACTTCAATGAAGATGCCTACGGTGCAGGACTATACCTACAGGTATGTAATTTTTCCTTTTCTGTGTTCGTCCTGTGAAAAACCAATGTATGGTGCAGCTCAGTTGTTGGCTCTGGTTATCTTGGGTTCTTGGAGAACTTACAAACCCTGTATATCCCCGCAACCAGCAGCGTCTAGCAGACATAATAGTATATGGCTTTTGTAAATCGCCCATCGTGATAAAAAGTTACAGATGAAAACGTTGTCACAAATGTCAGATTTTTCCCAAAAAATCTCAAATTTTTGCTATATTTTGCCTAGTTTCTCAGTCCCCTCCAGGCAAATTCACAAACTCTGGGTACCTTTAAAATCCCCAGGATGGTGGAAAAAAGGAAGCAAATTTGGCGTAGATACTTTATGTAGGACGAAAGTTATGGAACCCTAAGTGCGAACTACTCCGAATAGGCAAAAAAGGGCTCAGCACTGGGGGGGAAAGGCCCAGCAGATAAGGGTTTAATTCATTTCTAGAGTGCGCGATTGCCTAAAAAAGGCATCTTGGTGCTATGCTTAACAGTATAGCTTTCCTCCTACCATCAAGTACAAAGTAAACAACCAGGTTCCTAAATTGTCCCAGGTCCGTAGTCCTTCTTGGAGAAATACGCAGGCTGTTTCATAAATATGGGACTTGTACCAAGAACGCTCTACCTCCCACCCGAGAAAGTCCACGTTTTGGTTGGCTCAAAAGACTTCCTTCTGGTGATTGCGGACATACAGCTTGGGCAGAACCTAGTAGACTTTTTTTGCGAATACACCTGACCTACCGTATGGGAGGCCCTGTGAACAGTACAGAGAGATTTAAAAAGTACCCTTCTACACAGTGTAGTTTTTGTTTAGCGCAGTAGAGGCCAATGAAAATAGTCGCAGCATTTTCTATATGAGAAAGGCTTGTAGTCAAAATAATGACTCAGTGGGGTCCCCAAATTCCAATAATCACTCAGTGGCGGTCCTTGGATTCCAGTAATGATTAAGTGAGGGTTCACAGAAGTCAAAAGGTTGAAAAACACTGATGTAGACCATATTGTGCTTATATAATCAACACAGTTTGCACATATGGTAGTTTTTGTGGATGATAAAATAAAAGCTCTTAAACTGTGCCTTCAAAAAAATTGTTTCTCATGTAAATATTGATGTCATCATGCAACCATGTAAGTGTCATTTTATTCCCCCCAACACTTCTTTTCAGGATGTTAGAGTTGGTGACTGTCATTCTGCAATGGCTCCCAGTACAAAAGTTTTCATTTGCTAGCTGCCAGCCAGTCACATTGACCAAACTGTCTGAGGATCCACAGATTCAGAATTGGGTGAAGACAAAAAAGTAACCCGTTATGATGGACCTGTTGGGCCTAGCCAGTGAGGTAGTGCCTTGTATTGCTATATTATAGTTCTAGAGAGACTCCCACTTTGATGATGGGGAATGTTTATAGCATGGAAAATACCAATGCTGGAGAACTAATGGTTCGAGGCATATGAGCTGTAGATTGTATACTTGTGCATAGATCGCCATCTGGTGTTGGGCTCGGATGTTTGCAGTTTGTTTTGGTCTTGGAAGAGTCTTTGTAGTCACAAGATAGGTGACTCCTCCTTAGGACGATAGTGCGCATGGGCATCGACTCCATCTCCATATTGTTTATTTCCGCCATCTGGTTCGGATGTAAAACGTTGCGCTCCGGGTCGGTGTTGTATTCGATCCCCCTTCGACCCGCAATCCTTCACCGCTCGACGGTATTGTTTCGCTCGAGTTCTCCTTCGACGCGCATCCAAGGAATATCCACCAAGACCTTCGATTCCGGTCGTCGACGCGGGCCATTGGGCCTACTTGCGCCATCAGGCCCTGCAGTAAATGGAAAGAACTCC
This sequence comes from Calotriton arnoldi, assembly GCA_963921515.1. Lineage (NCBI taxonomy): Eukaryota > Metazoa > Chordata > Amphibia > Caudata > Salamandridae > Calotriton > Calotriton arnoldi. Next base: position 1,131,638 of record CAWUFW010003074.1, read on the forward strand.
ATTTAAGAAATGTCCTTTGTGTGGTGCTAAATTTCCACACACAGATCTCCACGAGGTCTGTAACCTTTGCTTGTCTCCAGAGCACGAGTACAGGGATTGCCAGGCCTGCGCTTCCCTTCGATCAAAGAAGACCATACGTGATTGCCGTGCTCGACGTCACACGATGGCTCAATCAACTTCCTCGGCGCCGGACGACATCTTCGATGCAGGCTCCAAGATCCAGCAACAACAAGAATCGGAAGAGGAAAACATCAGCGTCTCCAAGGCAGACGACTCCGATGCCGAGGATCAGCCCATTACTCCAGGACAACAAACTGTGAGTACTGAACTCGACACTCCTCTCCCAGTAAAAATACAAAAGGCTCCGGTGACGCCTTCGGGCTCAGGTAAACACCGAGATAAGTCTTCGGATGCCCCGCCCTCGGGCCTGGCTCCAAAGCCGAAAGAAAAGCCTTCAGGCGGCTCTGGACCGAGTCAGCCACGTACCGGTGCCAAAAAACACTCCTCGGCACCGAAAGAAAAACCAAAACCAAGCACAGGGCCACGCCCTGTTATATCGGCACCGAAGTCGGCCTCCACGCCCACCACTTCGGCACGAAGCAGCCCAAAGACAAGTCCTCGGATCCGAAGAAACACCATACTCCTTCGGAGCCGAAAACTGCTACAGAACTAAAGACTCCGACAAAGCTTAAGGACAGCTCTACCACTCCCAAAGCTTAGTCAAAGCACCACTCAGACCCAAAACCCTCAGTGCCGAAAAAACCGGACGCCTCCGAAGAACTGTTTCGGCCAGATCCATTGGATCCGAAGCAGAAAACTTTGTGCATTGACCCACATTTCCACCGAAAAAGAGGACATTGACCATTAAAGACCCACCTGAAATACCTGTAAAGAGGAAGAACATTGCTACTTCTCCTCTTAGACCGATCTCGCCCCTTCAAAACCTTCTACCTATACATTTCTCTCCTACTTCTCCACTATCTCCTTCTTCACCTGCCCTTCAACAGGATGAAGACGACTTTGGGGGTGGGGATGACCACAGTAATGCGCATCTGCAAGAGGCTGATGATGACATACATAACATCCCACCACAAGACCTTTGGGATGATTATCATAATATCCCAGATATACCTGAGCCAGACTCATACCCATGCAAACCATCCCCACCAGATGACAACATTGGCTTTGCACAACTCATAGACAGGGCAGCCAAGTACCACCAGGTAGAGTTACACTCGGAACCTGCGGAAGAAGATTTCTTAATGGAAACTTTTACTCGCTCCCAAAAGTCGTCCACTACCTTGCCAATGTTAAAAGGCATGCTTAAACATGCCCCAGAAATCTTCAAAGACCCAGTCAGGGCTAGGGTAATCAACCCACGCATTGACAAAAAATATAAGCCAGCCCCAAACGACCCAGCTTATATTAAAGAACAACTCCCTCTAGACTCCCTCGTAGTATCAAATGCCCGTAAACAGGCTAATTCTCAATCCACAGGGGAGGCCCCTCCTCCAGACAAGGAGTCAAAGCTGCTGGACGCATCTGGCAAACGGGTTGCGTCACAAGCAGCCAATTACTGGCGCATTGCTTATGCCCAGGCTTTACTCGTCAGGTATGACAGGGCGCATTATGATGAGCTGGAGACACTTATGCAGCACCTTCCAGGCCAGTGTAGGGCTAAAGCCAACGACCTTATACAGGAGGGAAAAATCATCAATAATACCTTCATCAAATGTGCTTTGGATGCAGCAGATACAGCATCCAGAGCAGTCAATACAAGCGTTCTGCTGCGCAGGTATGCATGGCTGCGCATCTCTGGCTTTAAACAGGAGGTACAGTCCCAAATTCTTAACCAGCCATTTGACCAGCAACATCTATTTGGCCCTTCTGTAGAAACATCCTTAGAGAAAATGAAAAAGGACACAGAAACAGCCAAGTCCATGGGGGCCTTACAATTTCCGGCAAATAGAGGGTCTTTTCGTCGCTCCACTTATAGGGGCGCCTCCAAAACCAGTGGCACAGCAACACCTCTTCATACAAAAGTCCCACTCAATCTTCCCCTAGCAGAGGATATTTTAGAGGGGCCTACAGGGGTAATAACAAAGGAAGAGGTCGCGGTAACAATACCTGCACCTCCCCCGCCTCAAAGCAGTGACTTCCCTACGTTCCCCCCAGACCATTCCACACCGGTCGGGGGAAGACTATCACAGTTCCGATCTGTGTGGCTTTCCATCACCACAGACAGGTGGGTGAGACAAATTATCCAGTATGGTTACTGCCTGGAGCTCACTTCTACTCCACCAAACGTGCCTCCCAGGCATCGACCGATGTCCACGGAACATCTAACACTTCTCAAGCAGGAGATTGCCTCCCTTTTACAAAAGCAAGCAATGGAACCAGTCCCCCTACATCAGAAAGGCTCAGGGGTCTACTCCCTTTACTTTCTCATTCCAAAAAAGGACGGTACTTTAAGGCCAATATTAGACCTCAGAATGCTAAACCTGTACATACAGTCCGACCACTTCCATATGGTCACCCTGCAACAGGTCCTCCCACTGCTCCAACAGGGCGATTTCCTTTCCACTCTAGATCTCAAGGGCGCCTTCTTTCACATTCCCATTCACCCTGCTCACAGGAAATATCTACGGTTTGTGCTGGATGGTCAGCACTACCAGTTCAAAGTCCTCCCATTCGGAGTAACTACAGCATCCAGGGTATTCACAAAGTGCCTCGCAGTAGTAGCAGCACACTTGCGAAGACAACACATTCATGTGTTCCCTTATCTAGACGACTGGCTCCTAACAGCCAGCTCACACATCCACTGTGTTCAACACTCACACAAAACAGTTCAGCTCCTGCACGACTTGGGATTCACAATAAATCTCACCAAGTCACACCTACAACCCTCCCACATGCAACAGTATCTGGGCTCTATACTAGATACTTCAAAAGCCATTGCGTATCCCAATCCACTCAGGATACACAGCATACAGGCTCTCATAAAAAGATTTCAACCTCAACACTCACTCCCAGCTCGAGTGTTCATGCAACTAATAGGACTGATGGCCTCTTGCATTTTCATAGTGCCTTACGGAAGACTCCAAATGCGCCCATTACAGGAATGTCTGGCACATCAGTGGAACCAGGCCCAGGGCCAGCTTACAGATCTGGTGTTGGTGGACAGCCGCACACATCGCTGTCTGCAGTGGTGGAACACACCATTCCAGGTACATCTAGTACACAAAGCAGTCCTAGTCAGAACAGAGAATATGACTGCAATGTACTACATACAAAAATAGGGGGGGGACACTCTCTACAGCTTTCCCGCCTAGCGCAAACCATATGGAGATGGGCCATTCCGCAAAAAATATACCTGTTAGCAGAACACTTACCAGGGCTACACAATCAAATTGCGGATCTACTCAGTCGTCAGACACAACAGATTCACGAATGGGATCTTCATCCACAAGTTCTTCATCCATTCTTCCACAAGTGGGGCCACCCAGACATAGATTTGTTCGCCACACACTTAAACGCAAAATGCCCAAACTTCGCCTCCAGCTATCCACACCCATTGTCCAAAGGCAATGCGATATGGATGAACTGGTCAGGCAAATTTGCGTACTCTTTTCCGCCTCTCCCACTCCTTCCGTTAGTGGTTCGAAAACTCAGGCAACAGTCGCTCACAATGATCCTGGTTGCTCCAACATGGGCTCGACAACCATGGTTCACAACCCTGCTGGAACTTTCACTAGTCCCACATCAAAAGTTGTACCTTTCTCCAGAACTTCTCACGCAGAACCATGGCGAAATAAGACCCCCAAATCCAGTTCAATTGAACCTAGCAATCTGGCTCCTGAAGTCCTAGAGTTTGGATACCTTAACCTACCTCCACAATGTATGAATATTATTAAGGAGGCTAGACGTCCTACCACTAGAGCCTGCTATGCAGCCAAATGGAAAAGATTTGTGATCTACTGCAATAACAATGCACCCGATCCTTTAGATGTGTCAATTCAGATTATTTGTTACCTTTACTGTAACTGTAATCTGGCATACACATCCATACGGTTACACCTCGCAGCGATAGCTGCTTACCTACAAAACAGACAACATTTGTCGTTGTTTAAGGTACCTGCTATCAAGGCTTTCATGGAAGGCCTTAACCCCTTGCATGCTCACGACGGCCCCCAGCCGTCACGCGTTACAGTGGGCGTGTGCTCACGACGGCTGGGGGCCGTCGAAAACCCGCCCACGCGTTAATTCTCCCGCACAGCGGGAGAATTTACCGCGCACGGAAGGGGTTAAAAGAATAATTCCTCCCAGAACTCCATCAGCTCCTGCGTGGAATCTAGACATTGTCCTTACTAGGCTCCTGGGCCCCCCATTTGAACCTTTGCATAGGAGCGAGCTACAGTTTCTCACATGGAAAGTAGCTTTCCTTGTAGCAATCACATCTCTCAGAAGAGTTAGTGAGCTACAGGCCTTAACCATACAAGAACCCTTCTTGCAAATACATCATAACAAGGTAATTCTTAGGACAAACCCTAAATTCTTACCAAAAGTCATCTCTCCCTTCCACCTTAACCAGTCTGTTGAGCTACCAGTCTTTTTCCCTCAACCAGACTCAGTGGCAGAGAGGGCTCTTCATACACTAATGTCAAAAGAGCTATCCTTTACTACATTGAAAGGACAAAAACTTTCAGGAAAACCAAACAACTTTTCGTAGCCTTCTCACCACCACATAAGGGCAACCCCATATCAAAATTAGGACTTGCCAGGTGGATTGTTAAATGCATCCAGATATACTACCTAAAGGCAAAGCGTACATTATCTGTTCCTCCTAGAGCGCATTCCACACGCAAACTAGGGGCTTCTATGGCATTCTTAGGAAACATCCCCATAGATGACATCTGTAAAGCAGCAACATGGTCTACACGACACACCTTCACAAAGCACTATTGTGTAGATGTGCAGGCAAAACAACAAGATACTATGGGCCAGGCTGTATTAAAAACACTTTTTCAAACTACTGCAACAGATACAGGTGGCCACAGCTAAGGCGATAACTGCTGTGTAGTCTATGCACAAGTATACAATCTACAGCTCATATGCCTCGAACGGAAAATGCTACTTACCAGTATGCATCTGTTCTTGGCATGTAGAGCTGTAGTTCTGTATACGCCCACCCTCCTCCCCGGTTGCCTGTAACTGTTCCATTATTATCTTACTTAGATAACTATACATGGGCATCATTTTTCTATTATTATTATTTATATTTCTTTCTAGCTCCATCACAACCCTTCATGGCGAAAACAATCTGGAGATGGAGTCATTGCCCATGCGCACTATCGTCCTAAGGAGGAGTCGCCTATCTCGTGACTACAAAGACTCTTCCAAGACAAAAACAAACTGCAAACATCCGAGCCCAACATCAGATGGCGATCTATGCACAAGTATACAGATCTACAGCTCTACATGCCAAGAACAGATGCATACTGGTAAGTAGCATTTTCCTTACAGGTAAGTAGCTTTTACCTCCATAAAGTTCTTCTTTCATGCCAGGTTTGCATATAATTGTGCTCATCTTGGGATGTAGCAGTGACCAAACCTTCCACATAAAGCACAACTTCTTCCCTCTTTCTTTGCCTTCAGTGGACGAATCTGCATGCCTTTCAGCATGCCAAAATTTAATCAGATGAACCAAATGCAAGTCAAATTTCTTGCAAATTCATTAAATGGCGCCAGATGTATGTGCAACCAAGAACACCCTTTCAGTGAAAACTTGAGAATAGCGGACACTGCTGCCTATTGTGTTCTACGTTGGTAGTAATGTAATGGATACATATGAGTATTGTCATCCTTTTGTTACTGTTCGACAATGAACGATGAGATAGCATTATCTGCTTCCATATTTTAAGTCAATCATTCATTCCTAAGTTGCTGTGCTTCTTGCGGTTAAGCAGTTACTATTCTCTACTTAGGCAACTTACTAAAGGTGTGTGTTTGAGTTCCTTCATGGAGAGTATTCTGGTCTTTCAAGTAATTTGTTCTGGTTTCTTTGTCCAGTCTAAAGACCCAAGTGGGCCAAACATCTTTGTGGAACTTGATCTACTTTAATTTGGGTACTTTTAGAGTCACGCCAGACATCTTTGCCTTCCAGGGCAATCTGTTATTACCAATACTCTTAACATATACTTAGCGTGGGCTTTAGGTCGGCCCGCTGGCTCATGTTTCTATAGCTTTGCTATCTGTTTCAGCATCCTGCTCCTGATTTGATAGCTTTCTTCCCTATTCTTGTGATTGTCCTGCATCTGGTGTATTGAGCTTTTCTATATTTTGATTGAGTTGTGTCCTTCCACTGCTGATGTCGGCATTTTTCCCTACTATTTGACCACTCTCTGTGACTGCAGGCCCGTTTTGTTTTTTCCCCTTTTGTATCTGCATGTGGTTGCACCCTGGAAACCCTCCTGCAACTTTCTACCCTGCCCTCTCTCTCTCTTTGTCATAGCTTCCCACGCAATCTGCCTTTAGTTGGGTTTCTCTCCGTCATGGCTTTCTTCGTACTGTTAGATTTGAGAATGTTTTTTGAATGGGACTCGATATGTGTACTGTGGCACAGTATTCGTCAACCATGAAACTGGTCACGTATATGGAAGGTGGGAACTTGCCTGACAGTTAAGAAAACAAAAGTAAAGGTATAAACCCAGCCTTTTTAGGACTAAATGGGGGCAGGGATTGGAGTTGGTCGACAGTTAATGTAAAGTTTATACTGTGCAGGGAATTGCCATTTCGTGCAAAGCCTTGATAGGGGTAGAGTTTGAATACTGTTTTTAAATGTAACCTTTTATTGTATTTTATTAATAATGTTTGGCTTACTTTTTGTTGTTGATGGAATGCAGCATGTGCTCTTTTGGTGCAACGGGTTGGTTCTGATAAGTGCAAGGTTGAAAGCGGCCATTGTTTCTCACGACAATAGTTCAATTATTAGTCGGTAGGTTATTCATCATGTCAGGTGCGGAAAGCTCGGCCTGATTTTATGGGGTGAGAGAAAATGCAGCTGGCAAATGGGTAGAGCTCCCTCTTTCCAGCCCATAGCCAGAGCTCCGAATACTATGCACCCCACTACTGCAATGCACATGCCGCCTTGCTCCCGTTAGCCTCACGCTAGCCACCTGGTACCACACGGTGCCAGTTACTAGAGGCTAGAGAAGTGGGTTTGAGTGACCCAGTAGTGTCCGTCCAAGTAAATGGGTATATTCAGTTGGGATCAGATGTCCAGAATGGGATACCTCTAACCCATTAATATAGAAAGCCTGAAGTTTGGTGAAGGAGAAAGCTGGTAGTAAAATGTGATTGGAAATCCTCTTCCACAATGGGTCATTATTGTAGAGGATCACAATGAAATTTGCAATGGGCTCCACTGGGTGCCCACTGGTTGTTGACTTAATATACTGTCAAATGTTTTATGCTGTTTATTTTGCATCTGGCCTCGGAAATTGCATTGGGCTTCCTTTTGTTTACTGACTGAAGTTTTGACTTTGAGTGGGGAATGTTTTCTGTTTTTCATTATGTCTAATTTATTTTACCTTTCTTCCTTCCCTATTCCGGTGTTTATCACTTATGTATAGATGTCCAGCTTTGAAAAAGCTCATGCTTGCGCGCCACTGGGGGCGCGAAACGCGTGTTGGCTGCACTTCTCCTTTTGTCCTTTAACCCTGGATCACCAGAAGAACTTTGATTAATAAAAAAGACTGGATAAGGCAACATTCTCACTTATTATCTACTTTGAAACACCAGAACAACGGATCAAACCTTTAAAAGACTTGTGATCCTCTAAAATAGTGACCCATTGTGGTAGAGTATTTCCAATCACATTTTACTACAAGCTCTGTCCTTCGAGTTCTTAAGGGCACTGATTTTGCACCTCACTAGTAGCCTGCAATTTGTTATTATGGCCTAAATACTGAAAGCTAATAAATGCATAACATACTGGCTTTTGTATGGTATTATGATTTGTTTCATTTTATTTTTTAGGCGTCCATAGAAACCGCTTTGGTCTCATAAACTCATAAAACAATTGGTAACATTCCAGATAACTACTATTTCAAGGTTATGTAAGCTTAATGGATGGTGGCATGGTACACATCAGTGGATGTGATGTTTGTGATAAAATCAAGACACTACATTTATAACTTATGTACATATTTAACTGCACAATTTTCGTTTGCATGATGCCCCGTTTTCTTTTCTTTTTCCTTTATTTTTTTTAACCTGACATCATCTAATACTATTTTGGGACACCCAGAGGCTCCCCGGCCGAGCCAAGCCAGCAAACATCTCTGAAGGAAAGATCAGATTCAAAATTCTGCCCTTTAGACAAAAACAAATTGCAATTTTTGTTTTAAGGAACAATACTTTTGTGTAACCATTTTGTGGCACAACATGAAATAAGAAAGAGTATCTTTACCAAACCAGCTCTTCGGCTATTCCAGGCTTCGCACTCCTCTTAAATTTAAAAATCAGGTTTAAAAAATGTCACATTTGCAAATAGTGTAAAACTTGGCTGAAGGTTAAGATGTAATAAATAAATGCTATATTAAGTGTTTTAAAAAGAAACTGTATCCTGGCAAATCAGATGAGCATCAACTTTCATCATACTGGAGGGCCAAACACTCAGTTCCTTTCCAATTTAGTTTATTTTACTTTCCTATGCTTACAAAATCATTAGATTATTGGTTATTGCTTCTCCAATAATTTGAAAACAAAGGCTTTAATTAAACACAGTAAGAAATTTACACACGTGATTCTTTGAAGATAAACCTAGCTTGATAACCATAAGCTGAATGTTTTAAAATGGAAATATTAACCTGCCAGCTTAAAGCAATTTTAGTTTGAGCAGTTTTCCAGAATAGAACTGTGTATGTGAAAACATACTTACTACACCTTCTTCTGTCTCCTGAACATACCGTTGTCCTCTTGTAACTTTAAGCAGCCTCATTGCACTGCATATGTGAATACTATACAGTAGTATTGGTTACAGCTTTTCCAGGGCAAAATTGCTTTTGAAAAACCGCGACGCCCAATTGCTTTGCCAATGCTTGTTATAATATGGTATGCTTTCGCATCTTTAAATATTAATTTTTTCCTATCTTTAAATTTATAAAATCGGTCTACCTGGTATTTCCAGGAGACTATATATATATATATATATATATATATATATATATATATATATATATATATATATATATATATAGTAAATTTTCTCTGTCTCACGCCCATCGAATTAGAGGACTTTAACTGATACTGATGATAAATATGGTTTGTGGTACTTTCTGCTGCCTTAAAATGACAGTTGATATCCTCTTTGTTGAGGCTGTCTTTTGATTACATTTTCTTCTTTTTTCAGTATACTATAGTTATCAAGCATGGCAAAGCCAAAATTATGTGTTTAATATGCAAAGAGAGACATATTCAGGTGTACCTTTGTGCAAGCTTTAACACGAGTAGCTGACCGAGAGACAGGGAGATTTGAATTAGTTCCTACTGCATTGCAGTCCATTCGTCCACTGGATGAGGAGGATACCGCAAACAGCCAATAGGGTTAAACTAGAAATTGGGTAGGTAATCCTCAAATTTTACAGTAGTTAACTTCAAATTTGCTCTAACAATTCTAACAACGCTAAAGGAAAAAAGTATTTGAGGCCTCAAGTATAATATTATAACTTCCTTATTAAATGTTCTGATAGATTCTAAAAACACAATTTGAACTGTTCGGAATATGCTGAATTGTATAGTTATTTTTTTTACTTGTAACGTGGATTTCTACATGAAAATCTGTGATTAAGGCAAAACAATAATTACATAGAGCTGCTGTACAAAATACTGCCAGCACTTTCACTTTAAACAATAAATTATATATTTTCCAGGGCGCACTTTGTGTGGTTCAATATAGAGCTAAAAACACTGTTATGTATTAAAGGTTATGATTTAGTACGAGGAGCTTATGCAGATATCTTTTTAATTGGGCCAGTTTTCAAAGAGCAGTACTAGAGTTAGCTTCTAGAGATTTGTGTTCAAAGAATGTATTGAAGCACTTAATTGGAAAAGCTTTAAGATTATAATCAAGCCCTCAATTATTTTTTTTCTTTGTCAGTACTGTTGGGCCACATGAAAAATATTGCCGGGTTGAGTGAAGATGTGCTTGACGTCGTCTCAAGCCAGTGTCTAATAAAGATTTGTTAAAAAAAGCAATAGGTCTTTGTAGACACAGCTGCCCTGTTAAACTCGGACCACTGGTTTGAGATGACGTGGTGCTGTTTTTTAACCTAGTAAATGGCATATTTTTCCTTTTAATTATACATGCACTAAAACATTAGGTCTCCGCTTTAATATGCGGATGCTGAACTGTTGGCTTTGTCAGTGGTTTTCTGACAAAGCCCTAAATGGCCACCATGTGTTCACATGCATAGTAGCTGTCCTGTAGAGGTCTTTATTTAATTTCATGAAATCGCATTTCAAAACACAGACCATCTTGGAATGCTTTTTTACTAGTTAGCAAAGGACATTCCAAGATGTCCAGTTGTTGCTCCACATGCATGCAAAGCTTATGGGGCTTGCTTTTTCAAAGTATAGCAATGGCCATCACTCCATGTGTGCTCGCTTGTCATGACCATCTTTGAAGTTTTTTGGAAAACATCCTGTTCGAGGCATATGAGCTGTAGATTGTATACTTGTGCATAGATAGCCATCTGGTGTTGGGCTCGGATGTTTGCAGTTTGTTTTTGTCTTGGAAGAGTCTTTGTAGTCACGAGATAGGTGACTCCTCCTTAGGACGATAGTGCGCATGGGCATCGACTCAATCTCCAGATTGTTTTTTCCCGCCATCGGGTTCGGATGTAAAACGTTGCGCTCCGGGTCGGTGTCGTATTCGATCCCCCTTTGACGCGCAATCTTTCACCGCTCGACGGTATTGTTTCGCTCGAGTTCTCCTTCGATGCGCATCCAAGGAATATCCACCAAGACCTTCGAGTCCGGTCGTCGACGCGGGCCGTTGGGCCTACCTGCGCCATCAGGCCCTGCAGTAAATGGAAAGAACTCCATTTAAGAAATATCCTTTGTGTGGTGCTAAATTTCCACACACAGATCTCCACGAGGTCTGTAACCTTTGCTTGTCTCCAGAGCACGATGACAGGTATTGCAAGGCATGCGCTTCCTTTCGATCGAAGAGGACCATACGTGATCGCCGGGCTCGACGTCACACGATGGCTCGATCAACTTCCTCGGCGCCGGACGACTTCTTCGATGCAGGCTCCAAGATCCAGCAACAACAGGAATCTGAAGAGGAAAACATCAGCGTCTCCGAGGCAGACAACTCCGATGCTGAGGATCCGCATACTCCAGGACAACGAACTGTGAATACTGAACTCGACGCTCCTCTCCCAGTAAAAATACAAAAGGCTCCGGTGACACCTTCGGGCTCAGGTAAACACTGAGATAAGTATTCGGATGCCCCGCCCTCTGGCCCGGCTCCAAAGCCGAAAGAAAAGCCGTCAGGCGGCTCGGGAACGAGTCAGCCACGTACCGGTGCCGAAAAACACTCCCCGGCACCGAAAGAAAAACCAAAGCCAAGCCCAGGGCCACGCCCTGTTATATCGGCACCGAAGTCGGCATCCACGCCTACCACTTCAGCACCGAAGCAGCCCAAAGACAAGTCCTCGGATTCAAAGAAACGCCATACTCCTTCGGAACCGAAAACTGCTACAGAACTAAAGACTCCGACAAAGCTTAAGGACAGCTCTACCACTCCCAAAGCTAAGTCAAAGCTCCACTCAGACCCAAAACCCTCGGTGCCGAAAAAACCGGACGCCTCCGAAGAACTATTTCGGCCAGATCCATTGGATCCGAAGCAGAAAACTTTGTGCATTGACCCTCATACAGGTCAGGTGACCACAATTCCACCGAAAAGGAGGGCATTGGCCGTTCCAGACCCATCTGAAATACCTTTAAAGAGGAAGAACATTGCTACTTCTCCTCTTATACCTATCTCTCCCCTTCAAAACCTCCCACCTATACATTTCTCTCCTACTTCTCCACTATCTCCTTCTTCACCTGCCCTTCAACAGGATGAAGACGACTTTAGGGGTGGGGATGACCACAGTGATGGGCATCTGCAAGAGGATGATGATGACATACATAACATCCCACCACAAGACCTTTGGGATGATTATCATAATATCCCAGATATACCCGAGCCAGACTCATACCCATCCAAACCATCCCCACCAGATGACAACATTGGCTTTGCACAACTTATAGACAGGGCAGCCAAGTACCACCAGGTAGAGTTACACTCGGAACCTGCGGAAGAAGATTTCTTAATGGAAACTTTTACTCGCTCCCAAAAGTCGTCCACCACCTTGCCAATGTTAAAAGGCATGCTTAAACATGCCCCAGAAATCTTCAACGACCCAGTCAGGGCTAGAGTAATCAACCCACGCATTGACAAAAAATATAAGCCAGCCCCGAATGACCCATCTTATATTAAAGGACAACTCCCTCTAGACTCCCTCGTAGTATCAAATGCCCGTAAACGGGCTAATTCTCAATCCAAAGGGGAGGCCCCTCCTCCAGACAAGGAGTCAAAGCTGCTGGACGCATCTGGCAAATGGGTCCCGTCACAAGCAGCCAATTACTGGCGCATTGCCAACGCCCAGGCTTTACTCGCCAGGTATGAGAGGGCGCATTATGATGAGCTGGAGACACTTATGCAGCACCTTCCAGACCAGTATAGGGCTAAAGCCAACGACCTTATCCAGGAGGGAAAAACCATCACTAATACCTCCATCAAATGTGCTTTGGATGCAGCAGATACAGCATCCAGAGCCGTCAATACAAGCGTTCTGCTGCGCAGGCATGCATGGCTGCGCATCTCTGGCTTTAAACAGGAGGTACAGTCCCAAATTCTTAACCAGCCATTTGACCAGCAACATCTATTTGGCCCTTCTGTAGACACATCCTTAGAGAAAATGAAAAAGGACACAGAAACAGCCAAGTCCATGGGGGCCTTACAATTTCCTGCAAATAGAGGGTCTTTTCGTCGCTCCACTTAAAGGGGCGCCTCCAAAACCAGTGGCACAGCAACACCTCTTCATACAAAAGTCCCACTCAATCTTCCCCTAGCAGAGGATATTTTAGAGGGGGCTACAGGGGTAATAATAACCAAGGAAGAGGTCGCGGTAACAATATCCGCACCTCCCTCGCCTCCAAGCAGTGACTTTCCTACGCTCCCCCCAGACCATTCCACACCGGTCGGGGAAGACTATCACAGTTCCTATCTGAGTGGCTTTCCATCACCACAGACAGGTGGGTGAGACAAATTATCCAGTATGGTTACTGCGTGGAGCTCAATTCTACTCCACCAAACGTGCCTCCCAGGCATCGACCGATGTCCACGGAACATCTAACACTTCTCAAGCAGGAGATTGCCTCCCTTTTACAAAAGCAAGCAATAGAACCAGTCCCCCTACATCAGAAAGGCTCAGGGGTCTACTCCCTTTACTTTCTCATTCCAAAAAAGGACGGTACTTTAAGGCCAATTTTAGACCTCAGAATGCTAAACCTGTACATACAGTCCGACCACTTCCATATGGTCACCCTGCAACAGGTCCTCCCACTGCTCCAACAGGGCGATTTCCTTTCCACTCTAGATCTCAAGGACGCCTACTTTCACATCCCCATTCACCCTGCTAACAGGAAATATCTACGGTTTGTGCTGGATGGTCAGAACTACCAGTTCAAAGTCCTCCCATTCGGAGTAACTACAGCACCCAGGGTATTCACAAAGTGCCTCGTAGTAGTAGCAGCACACTTGCGAAGACAACACATTCATGTGTTCCTTTATCTAGACGACTGGCTCATAACAGCCAGCTCACACAACCACTGTGTTCAACACACACAAAACAGTTCAGCTCCTGCATGACTTGGGATTCACAATAAATCTCACCAAGTCACACCTACAACCCTCCCACATGCAACAGTATCTGGGCTCTATACTAGATACTTCAAAAGCCATTGCGTATCCCAATCCACTCAGGATACACAGCATACAGGTTCTCATAAAAAGATTTCAACCTGAACACTCGCTCCCAGCTCGAGTGTTCATGCAACTAATAGGAATGATGGCCTCTTGCATTTTCATAGTGCCTTACGCCAGACTCCAAATGCGCCCATTACAGGAATGACTGTCACATCAGTGGATCAAGGCCCAGGGCCAGCTTACAGATCTGGTGTTGGTGGACAGCCGCACACATCGCTCTCTGCAGTGGCGGAACACACAAAACCTATCCAAGGGGTGGCAGTTCATAGACCCAGTTCCACAGATTGTGCTAACAACGGACGCATCACTCACCGGCTGGGGAGCGCATCTCTTACATTATACCATTCAGGGCATATGGACCCCTCGGCAAAAATTACTCCACATCAATCAATTGGAGTTACTGGCAATTTTACTTGCGTTAAAATCATTCCAGGTACATCTAGTACACAAAGCAGTCCTAGTCAGAACAGACAATATGACTTCTATATTCTACATACAAAAACAGGGGGGTGGGGGGACACACACTCTCTGCAGCTTTCCCGCCTAGCGCAAACCATATGGAGATGGGCCATTCCGCAAAAAATATACCTGTTAGCAGAACACCTACCAGGGCTACACAATCAAATTGCGGCTCCACTCAGTCCTCAGACACAACAGATTCACGAATGGGAACTTCATCCACAAGTTCTTCATCCATTCTTCCACAAGTGGGGCCACCCAGACATAGATCTGTTCGCCACACACTTAAACGCAAAATGACCAAACTTCGCCTCCAGGTATCCACACCCATTGTCCAAAGGCCATGCGATATGGATGAACTGGTCAGGCAAATTTGCGTACGCTTTTCCGCCTCTCCCACTCCTTCCATTAGTGGTTCGAAAACTCCGACAACAGTCGCTCACAATGATCCTGGTTGCTCCAACATAGGCTCGACAACCATGGTTCACAACCCTGGTGGAACTTTCATTAGTCCCACATCAAAAGTTGTACCTTTCTCCAGAACTTCTCACGCAGAACCATGGCGAAATAAGACCCCCAAATCCAGCTCAATTAAACCTAGCTTCTGAAGTCTTAGAGTTTGGATACCTTAACCTACCTCCACAATGTATGAATATTATTAAGGAGGCTAGACGTCCTACCACTAGAGCCTGCTATGCAGCCAAATGGAAAAGATTTGTGATCTACTGCAATAACAATGCACTCGATCCTTTAGATGTGTCAATTCAGAACATCATTTGTTACCTTTTGCATCTACAAAACTGTAATCTGGCATTCACATCCATACGGTTACACCTCGCAGCCTTTGCTGCTTACCTACAAAACAGACAACATTTGTCGTTGTTTAAGGTACCTGCTATCAAGGCTTTCATGGAAGGCCTTAAAAGAATAATTCCTCCCAGAACTCCACCAGCTCCTGCGTGGAATCTAAACATTGTCCTTACTAGGCTCATGGGCCCCCCATTTGAACCTTTGCATAGGAGTGAGCTACAGTTTCTCACATGGAAAGTAGCTTTCCTTGTAGCAATCGCATCTCTCAGAAGAGTTAGTGAGCTCCAGTCCTTAACCATACAAGAACCCTTCTTGCAAATACATCACAACAAGGTAATTCTTAGGACAAACCCTAAATTCTTACCAAAAGTCATCTCTCCCTTCCACCTTCACCAGTCTGTTGAGCTACCAGTCTTTTTCCCTCAACCAGACTCGGTGGCAGAGAGGGCTCTTCATACACTAGATGTCAAAAGAGCTATCCTTTACTACATTGAAAGGACAGACTTTCAGGAAAACCAAACAACTTTTCGTAGCCTTCTCACCACCACATAAGGGCAACCCCATATCAAAATCAGGACTTGCCAGGTGGATTGTTTAATGCATCCAGATATGCTACCTAAAGGCAAAGCGCGTACATTATCTGTTCCTCCTAGAGCGCATTCCACACGCAAACTAGGGGCTTCTATGGCATTCTTAGGAAACATCCCCATAGATGACATCTGTAAAGCAGCAACATGGTCTACACCACACACCTTCACAAAGCACTATTGTGTCGATGTGCAGGCAAAACAACAAGCTACTATGGGCCAGGCTGTATTAAAAACACTTTTTCAAACTTCTGCAACAGATACAGGTGGCCACCGCTAACAAGATAACTGCTGTGTGTAGTGTATGCACAAGTATACAATCTACAGCTCATATGCCTCGAACGGAAAATGCTACTTACCAGTATGCATCTGTTCTTGGCATGTAGAGCTGTAGATCTGTATACGCCCACCCTCCTCCCCGGTTGCCTGTAACTGTTCCAGTATTATCTTACTTAGATAACTATACATGGGCATCTTTTTTTCTATTACTATTATTATTTATATTTCTTTCCAACTCCATCACAACCCTTCATGGCGAAAACAATCTGGAGATGGAGTCGATGCCCATGCGCACTATCGTCCTAAGGAGGAGTCCCCTATCTCGTGACTACAAAGACTCTTCCAAGACAAAAACAAACTGCAAACATCCGAGCCCAACACCAGATGGCGATCTATGCACATGTATACAGATCTACAGCTCTACATGCCAAGAACAGATACATACTGGTAAGTAGCATTTTCCTATTGTACCATTCCAAGATGCTGGGACCATTTTTGAAAGGTAAATAAAGAAATAGAGTATGCTTAGGAATGCTGTGGAAATACAGAGAATCAAATCGTCGGTAGCAGGGTGCAGCTACAAGGTTCTCATAAAAATTATTTAGCAAAGAAAATGTAAAAAAAAAAAAGAAAAGTTAAGAGGCGGTAGAGGGTCTCTTATCAGCTAATGACTGCGGAATTGAGTAGCCATGTCAACTGCCAAGCGCTCGCCTAGCAAAATAACGAAATAAAAGGAATGAAGCAAGGTAGCTGGGGTGGGGCATGGGAGAATTGGCCAGGGGAGGTGAGTGGTCACAGAGTGGTGTCGAGTAGCCTGAGGAAAGTGAGTGATGGTACGAGGAAAGATGTACGATCCCATGGAGCACTAAAACATAAATGAGAAATAGTTCTATCAAATATTGAAGGATAAGTCATCCAGTGAAAACCATGGTAAAGAAGATTCGCTCTAAATGTGGGACTAGAGCAAGAATAAGCCTTAGAATCAGGAGCATCTAATCGAGATTGCCAAGACAACTATGCCATCACAAGGAAGGGACTAACCCAAAGCTACTTGGTGTATTGTAGACAATAGATCTTATGTAACAGACCGGCACAACTGTTTGCAAAACCTAAAACAAATGTCCTTAAATAGACAATATTATATTATTTATTGTTCAGCGTGCCTTATTTTTTTAAATGAAGGTTTGTGAGAACTTAAACATTGCTGACAAAATTGAGTGTTCATGATTTCAATGAATGTACATATAAAGGCGAACAAGGATTGTAGGTAACCTTCATGTTCGAAGCATTTGTGGCTGTAGATGCACATGCTTAACATAATCCTGCCATCTAGTGTTGCAAGTTGTTTTTATTCTAAGAAAGTCTTTCAAGTCACGAGGTAGTGTGACTCCTCTTGCTTGTAATGCGCATGGTCATCCACTCCATTTTTAGATTGCTTTCTTCTGCCGTCGGGTTCGGACGTGTGCTCCTTTACTCTCGTTCAACGCTGTCGTCTCATCTCTTAGGTTTTACTGTCGGTATTGTTTAAATCGCAGCTTCTTCTCTCTCTCCCTCCCTCCCTCCCTCCCACGTCAACTTCGTCTGGGCGACTTGAGTCAGCCACACCCCTCATTGGCCTTCACCCTTCGGGGCAGACCTTGCATGTTTGGCTTTTTCCCCACACCATGTCTACCGGGTGATGGTACGGGTGCCCTTCCGCTTCTGTCCTCAATTCCATACCAAGTACCCGCGCACTGATCTCCACCTGGTGTGTAACCTTTGCCTCTCCCCTGAACACAAGGCCAGCTGCGAGGCCTGCAGATCATTTTGTTCCAAGAAGACGCAGCGTGATGGAGCCCAACCGTTCCAAATGTCTCGCCGCAGCATGGAAAAAATACCAAATTTCTTCCCACCTGTGGACGTTCAGGAAGAGGTACAGGCGCAAGTGTCAACTGCAGACAAAGTAACATTCTCACTCAACGACCGCTCCTGCTCAGAAGTCAAAATGCAGGATCTCATAACTGATCAAGCTGCGAGCACTGTGCTTCCTCCACCTCGACCCCAGGACACCACCACAAAGGATCGCCTACCCACGCCAGACAGACCAAAACCCATTGTTGGGCTACAACTGCGTTCGTGCCATGGTCAGTATCGACCGGCTGTCTTTGACATACCTACTTTAGCATGGCACCGAAAAAACAGCACTGGACTCGCGCACCCGAATCGACTGCATCGGAATTGAGCCGACCATCAAAGCCAAAATCTACTGCATCAAAACACCATTTGATGTCAGTGCCGAAAACACCTATTTTGGACCCAAAACCATTGGCACCGAAAACCTCCACAGCGGTGCCGAAAATATTTGCGTTCGGCAAACCAGCACACACTTCTGAGCTTGTGGAACCTGTGCTTCAGCATCTGCAGGAGGAGTTAGACACCACCAAAAAATATATGATTCATCTAGACACTGGATCCATCATCACAAGACCTCCACACACTGGTGCACAGCCATCTCAGAGACAGCCGCCCTTTCAAGAGGCTTTTTATACTTCACCTCCACCAAAGCATAGAAAGAAGTCTGACAAGGCCACAGCCCACCTCCAACACCTGCAGAGCACCATACATATTAACCACCGGCTTCACCTGCTGCCCCTGCACCATACTCGCCAGAGGGTTCCCTACACTCCTATACGGGGGAAGGGGCTGGTTTTTTCTTTCCCACCACAGGGTGACCCCTGTGCCATTTACGATGCAAAACCTCATGCTGATACTGACCTTGATCTGTATCCTGCTAAACCCTGTCCCCTGAACCACACCACCACCTACCATGACCTCATAGGTAGAGCTGCCACCTTCCATAAAGTGCAGTTACACACTGAGTCACTGCCGATGCTAAAAGGCATATCTGAAAGAGACACGTTAGTGACAGATTCCTTACCTTAGAATATCCCCAGGCGTCAGGCTGGATCCGGAAAGTTTTTTGCGTAGCAGTACCCTTGCGCGTCGGTAGGCGGCGTCGTGCGGCTCCGCGTCCGTCGTCGGCGTCGTGATCGCCGGGATGACGTCGCGGGCAGTACTTAGACGCCGCCCCTGCGCGCTGACGTCAGTTCTTCTTTTTCCGCGCCAGTAAGCGCAGATCCGGGAAGAGCAGTGCCCTAGTCAATTTTTGACTACATTTTTGGTGAATTTTTCACTGTTTCTTTTCGAGTCTTCTAACGACTCTAAGGTGTCAGTAGGGATGCCCGGCTTCAAGCCATGCGAGGTCTGTGGTCGAATGATGTCGATCACAGACCCGCACTTAGTGTCTCTACTGTCTCGGCCGAGACCACAACACAAAGTCGTGCCCTGACTGCCGGAAACTCCACCCGAAGGCTTTGCGAGAGTGGTCTCGAAAGCTCCTCGAGGTCCGGCAGTCGGCTCCACGCCGCACCAAGCCCCGGTCCCGTGAGAGGTCGAGGGGCCGGTCGCGGAGCCCCCACCGGTCGTCGGAGTCCAAGTCTTAGCGCTCCACGGGTAAGTCGAAGCACAAAAAGTCTAAGAAGCATCATCGCTCTAAGACTTCGCCTCGCCGGTCTCGCGACTCGGCTGAGGTAGGGTGACCAACTGGCATGGTGTAAATTCAGGACGGTGAGTGTAAAAATTCAGGACAAAGGGTCAAAATTCAGGACAAAAATTCAGGACGGAAGGTCAAAATTCAGGACAAAAATTCGGGACAAAGGGTACGTTTAAAGGACACTACGAAGGAGGTCGCGCAATAGTATATTACAGGCAGGGCAACAAAAGGGCATAAATCCAGACCATTCAGCCCTGAAATGTCTCGTTTGTGCAAGCTCAAAAGCCTCCTATTTATCAAAAAGAGAGGGGGGGATGGTGGGAGCTGATTGTTAGGTCCAGTGACCCTTGCTCCCGATTTGGTAACTGGTATACAAAGGGGGGTCACTGTTCCTTAAGAGGAGAGTTCTAAGTGGAGAAAGAAAAAGGAAAAGGTGTCCTGTGCTACTCTATGTGTGGGGACAGTGTGTCCTCATCATGATGCCCTCACACACCCCGAAGGATGTCATGCTTCATCATTGGGCTTTTTGCTCCTCGTCGGGCCGGCGCTGCAATGCCCTACGGGTCCCACGAAGGGTCTCTTTTTCGGAGATCTTTTGATGAAACAAGCAGTTAGGTGCGTGCGTGTGAGTGGAAGTGAGGTCTCAACTAGTGTGTTAAAAAATGACTGGAGGGAGAGTGGCTATTATTTATTAAAGTGGTCCCTCCGTCATTAGTAAAAGGTGTGTGGTGCTGCTAGTGGGATATTATGTCCCTCAGTAGCTAGATAGGAGTCCTTAGTGGGTGTCTCTAGTGGTCGACATGTTTCGCGCTATCTGTGGCCTCTGGAGGATATCCAAAGCGCTTCTTCAGGACCAAGGTGAGTTTAAATAAAGTATCACTAGCGGCCTAAATTTTCAGTGCCGCCAGGTTGATGGAAAGGAGTAGCGTCTCCCTTGTTTCTATAATTATGGCCTCATGAGATCAGTGAGGGCCGATGGGAAGGTTCTCCCATTCAGCTGTGCTGCTCCACCTGCATGCCTCTCTGTCTCTGACGGAACCTTCCCATCGGCCACAGATAGCGCGAAACATGTCGACCAAAAGATCTCCGAAAAAGAGACCCTTCGGGGGACCCGTAGGGAATTGCAGCGCCGGCCCGATGAGGAGCAAAAAGCCCAATGATGAAGCATGACATCCTTCGGGGTGTGTGAGGGCATCATGATGAGGACACACTGTCCCCACACAGAGTAGCACAGGACACCTTTTCCTTTTTCTTTCTTCACTTTGAACTCTCCTCTTAAGGAACAGTGACCCCCCTTTGTATACCAGCTCAAAAGCCTCTCCATTCTTAAGAACTGTTGTCTGGCTCTACTGTACTTTGGTCTCCACATAGACTCTGCACATGATTGGATCAGATAGTGGCGAATGGAGAATAAGTATTCATCAGACGTTCTGTGGGACTGCCATTTGTCTGTGGGTAGCCACCTCCCAGAGAGTTCTGACTGTCTTGTCCCACAGTACTCAACCAGAAACACAACCTTATTTGACTGGCATCCGGCCTAAATGATAAAACTTTGATGATGTTGAAGGAAATATCCATGAGATCAACACTCCCACCCACAGTACTTGGAAACCTGGAGGGCAAATCCCTTGACATAGAATTTCCCGCAGAAGTGTTCTTGAACTCCCTTGACACACTATTTCCCGCAGAAGTGTTCTTGACCTTTCAAGATTTTGTCATGGGCATCATTTATGAGTGCAACAGTGACCCCTGGTCTCAGCGGAGTAAGGGCGGTGTCAGAAACAGGAGTGATACAAAGCTCTAATGAGCCTTGTTTACTTTCTGTACCTCTCAGCTACATCATTTGAAAGTAAAATCATGAAAGTTCTAACCAGTAGCCGGTTGTAAGCTAAGCTACACACTAGCAAAACAATTTTTTATTTCTGAAAGTGGAACCAACCCTAGTAAAAGGTAGTCTGTCACTCCTCCACCCCCTGAGCGCATGAAAGGAGCAAGAAATAAGGACAGCAGAAGGGGAGAAATTGGTAAAAGAAAAAAACTATGAGGGGAAAATAAGGAAGGAAGAGCATGAAGAGGACACTAAAGAGAGACAGGTGAGAGACTGAAAGATAGGGGTGTGATAGAGAGAGGGATTAAATACCCAAGAGAAGGGCGACAGGTGTAAGTGAAAAATAGACGTGTGAAAAAGAATGAGGCAGGCGACAGCGATAGGTGATATACACATAGACAGTTGACAGAGACAGCCAAAAATAAGAGGGAGGAAAACTGGCGATATGGAATGACAGTATGAGAGTTGTGATATACATAGAGGCAGATGCTGAAGAGAGACAGGAAGAGAGGAGAGACAGATGTGAGAGAGGTGCGATAAAGAGACAGGTTATAAAGACAGCTGAAAGGGTGGGGTGGTAGACAGGTGAGAAAGTACAGATGAAAGAAGGGAGACAATTGAGAGTGTGGTGATAAAGTGACAGACAGGTTATGTCGTTTATAGTGAGAGAGAAAGAAAAAGAAACTGGCGATAAGAAGACCGATACAGGTTAGAAAAAAACAGCTGGGGGAGAGGCAGGAAGGAGGAAAGGTGAGAGGTATGGACCTGATATTAAGATTGGTGCGAAAGAGACAGACAAGGGGTTATAAGAGAGGTGGAAGACAAGTGAAAGAGGTGAAAAAGTGACCGAACAGGTAAGAAAGTCAGTTGAGACTCCTACAGATCTGCAAAACGGCGTCAAATATTTTCGCCCAACCACATCCAAGTAGCAGGGAATTCTACTAGAGCAAAGTGGTGCCCACCGGAACAGGTTTTTTCAAATATTGTTTTTAAATCCAGACAAACTATCATCCGCTCAATAGCTGCTAAATGACAAACCAAGGCAGGATGAGCATGCAACATTTATTCACAGCTAGGCTGAACATCTTCACCTTTAGAGGTGAAACCCTGGATGAGGTTTCTTGAGTCATAAACAACATGTACAGAAAAACATGCTGTGATATTGATATGATATTTTGCTCCTGCTCTCAGGAAGACTAAGGAACCCATTTCATGTTGGACGGGATATTGTTCTCCAGATTCCAGCTTTACTGGTTGCAGAAATGCAAACGGTAAAAACAAATTTGTTTCTGTTGAATGTGCAGGCACAAGGCCTCGAAATAGGAAACGCATTTAAAATTGAACTTGGTAATTCCATATTCAGCATGATTTCCCCGCTTTTGGGCCCAATATCTCGTGACTCCTTGTAATTGGGGAAGACAGTGACTGAAGTGATTAACTTCGGCCCAGTATCCCCTCATCTCGTTAACAAGCATTCCTCTTATCTAAAGAGTGAGGCATAGTTTGAAGGGGAAGAGGGCGAGGGAGAGAGAAAGCTAGAGAGAGCCTAGGAACAAGTACACTTGGGAAAACAGCGAAAACAGCAGACAAACTTTGATGAACTGGAAATAAACACACACGTAAAAGAACGATGAAAAGCACATTTATTTAACTTACCGACCGTTTGAGAAGTTCTTTGCAAGGGGTAATGGGGCCCATGGCTGACTGTGGTCCAGAGACTATGGCTGAGATAGTCTGCTGGCCTGGCGAACGACGTCACTCTCCGAAAAATGCATGAGTCAGACCCTATGAAACCGAAAGCGTGCTTCTACACCTACTAAAGTAATGTATGGCTGGTGCCCTAAAGCTGTTCTCATTGGCCCTGAAGCATCAGGGCCAATGAGAGGAGCATTAGAGGAGCAGCGAGAACTAGGATTGGCTGAAGGCTTTCAAGCCAATCCTAGGTTCTCCACACAACGTCTTGGGCAATCATTGGAGCGTGAAAGCCACAGAATTATTGGCTGTCACCCAAAATCAGCAGAATTACGGACAAATGGCGTCCGTTAAAGATATTGTCACGGACAACGGACCGAAGGCGAAAATTACGGACTGTCCGTGAAATTTACGGACGGTTGGTCACCCTAGGCTGAGGCCCCTGTCGGCACCGCCCCCGCGGCCCCGGACGTGCCTGTGGAGCCGCCCCCGCATTACCCGTCCTTTCCGGGTTCGGGGGCGACTTCGGCCGAAATACAGGAATTCCTGTCGGCCATGGCCCGCCTCTTCGGGCCTCAAGGTCCCTCCGGTGCGCCTTCGGGCCCCGCGGGCCCTGATTGGGTTGCCCCGGCGTCGCCGTCGACTCCGGTCCCGGTGTCGCCTGTCCCGCCAGCCCGGATCCCGGCCTCGATCCCGGCTCCGGTGGTACCGCAACCCCGATCGACGCCGGTTGACCTAACCACGCCTCCGCCGGCGCCGATCTCCCCGGTGCCGTTCCCGAGGCTCCGGGCGTCGTCGTTCCCCGGTTCTCTCCGGTTCCGGACATGGAGCCGGACCGACATCGCTCGACGCCGGCTCTGGTGCCGATGAGACCTTGGGTCCCAAATGTCCCTCCTCCTCCATATTTTGAACCAGAGGAGGACCAGGAGAGCTGGGAGGGGTCGGAAGACCCTCTCACACAGCAGTGTGAGTATGATCAGGACTGGGCAGAGGAACTTGGGGATGCCAGTGGTCTAGACACTTCCCCTGACACTGGCATGCTGTCTCCTCCCGTGGCTACGGAGGAGGGTGCAAATTTCGCAACGGTGTTGCGTAGAGCAGCTGGAGCCTTACACCTCCAGTTGCCTACTGTGGCTGTCAGGACTAATCTCCTGACGGAAGTGCTTCAGCCGGCAGCTTCCTCATCTGAGACTGTGCTGCCGTTTAATGATGCACTATCTGATGTTCTTTTGGGCACCTGGTCCAAGCCCACCACAGGGGCTCCTGTGGATAGGAACGTGGCCCGACGCCATCGCCCAGCTCCGGGCGACCCCTTGTTTCTCTCTCAACATCCCACCCCCGAGAGCTTGGTTGTCCAAGCCTCTGCCTCCCAAACCGCCTTCCCTACCGCCCCTCCGGATAGGGAATCCAAACGCCTGGACCAGTTTGGGAAGAAGGCTTTTTCTTCCTCCAGTGCTGGCTTGCGGACCGTCAACACCGCTTGCCTTTTGGGCCGATATACCCACTCCCTGTGGGATTCGGTGGCGTCTGTTTTGCCCCAGTGTTCTGAGGAGGTCCAGACACTGCTTACCCGCACCATTGCGGAAGGTAGAGATGCGGCTAAATACACCATACTTTGTGGCCTTGATACCGCCGACTCGCTGGGCAGATCGCTTGCAACGACGGTGGCGCTGCGTCGCCACGCCTGGCTGAGAACCACTGGTTTCTCGGGTGATGTCCAGAATACACTCATGGACATGCCCTTTGATGGAGTCGGTCTTTTTGGTTCCAAAGCAGACCATGCGCTGGAGCGTTTTAAGGACTCACGGGCTACTGCCAAGTCCCTGGGCCTTTCTGTTGTGCGCCCTCCGCTGACCTCTGCTTTTTGCCCTTTTCGTGGCCACGGAAGGGGCGCCCAGTCACGTCCACTGCCCAGCCACCGGCCCGCGCAGCAAGCGTCTTCGCGTGGCCGAGGACGTGGATACCGCCGTGGCGGTTCGGGCAACCAGCGTGCGGGTCAGGCCACCAACCCGCACCGTCCGCGGCCTCCAATCCCTCCTAGTCCTTCCTTTCAGGTGCACAGCACGCCAGTAGGGGGCAGGGTCCGCCATCACCACTGGCGTCCCATCACCTCGGACAGGTGGGTCTTGGACATTGTCCGAATGGGCTACTCCCTCCCCTTCGAGACCACCCCCCCCCCAGCCATGCCACCTCAATTCCACCGCATGTCAGGGGATCACTTGGTGCTTCTGCAGCAGGAAGTCACGGCCCTCTTGGCCAAGAGGGCCATCGAGCATGTTCCGACCCCAGAAGTAGGACGTGGTTGCTACTCCCACTACTTTCTGGTGCCCAAAAAGGACAAGGAGGACATGTGTCCTATCTTGGACCTCCGGAACGTCAATCGCTTCCTCCGGAAGGAGAAGTTCAAGATGCTCACCCTAGCTCAGGTCTTGACTGCCCTCGACCCTGGAGACTGGTTGGTAGCGTTGGACTTGCAGGACGCTTATTTTCACATCCCCGTCCTGCCGGCCCACCGGCGTTACCTGCGGTTCACGGTAGGCCTCGAGCATTTTCAGTTCACCGTGCTCCCCTTTGGCCTTACAAGTGCCCCTCGGGTGTTCACGAAAGTGATGGCGGTGGTCGCAGCTCATCTGCGCCGGGCAGGGGTTCCAGTCTTCCCCTACCTCGACGACTGGCTGCTGAAGGCGTGCTCATCCCAGGCAGTCGTCTCCCGCCTCCAGACTACGGCCGAACTCCTGCACTCGCTGGGGTTCTCCATCAATGTGCCGAAGTCGCATCTGATTCCTTCTCCACAGCTCCTTTTCATCGGAGCAGTTCTGGACACGACGCAGTTTCGGGCCTATCCTCCTGAACGGCGAGTCCGGGATATTCAGGCTATGATTCCGATCTTTCAGCCTTTATCCTGGGTTTCGGTACGGATGACCCTGAGGCTGCTGGGCCTCATGGCCTCCTGCATCCTGCTGGTCGATCATGCCAGATGGCATATGCGGGCTCTGCAGTGGGACCTGAAGTTCCAGTGGGCGCAGCACCAGGGCAACCTGTCCGATCACGTCCAGATCTCGGAGGGGACTGCAAGACAGTTGCAGTGGTGGCTCTCGAACCGGCAATGGGTCATGGGCAGATCCCTCTCCCTTCCCCAGCCAGAGCACACAGTTGTGACGGACGCGTCCCTTCTGGGATGGGGCGGTCACATGGGAGAGGCGGAGATCAGAGGCCTCTGGTCTCCGGCGGAGTCCCGGCTCCATATCAACCTTCTGGAGCTCCGGGCGATCCGACTTGCACTCAAGGCATTCCTTCCCTCTGTCAAAGGGAAGGTAGTGCAGGTGTTCACAGACCACACCACCGCCATGTGGTACTGCAACAAACAAGGCGGGGTGGGGTCGTGGACCCTCTGTCAGGAGGCTCTGCGCCTCTGGACATGGCTGGAACATCAGGGCATGTTCCTGATGGTTCAACACCTGGCAGGTTCCCTGAACGCCAGGGCGGACGAACTCAGCCGCAGGTGCATGATGGATCACGAATGGCGTCTTCACTCGGAAGTGGCGCAAGGACTCTTTCTACAGTGGGGAGAGCCTTGGTTAGATCTATTCGCCACCGAAGAGAACGCGCAATGTCATCAGTTCTGCGCGTTGGAATTTCCAAGGCGGCACTCGCTCGGCGACGCTTTTCGTCGCGAGTGGAGTTGCGGTCTGTTGTACGCCTATACCACTTCTACCCAGAGTGTTGAAGAAGATTCGGCGCGACCGGGCCCAAGTCATCCTTGTGGCTCCGGACTGGGCTCGAAGAGTTTGGTATCCCGAGCTACTCAGTATGAGCGTCGATCCCCCGATCCGTCTGCCTCTTCGGGAGGATCTTCTGTCTCAGCAGCAGGGGACGGTCCTCCACCCGAACCTGTCCAGCCTCCACCTGCTTGCGTGGAGATTGAGCGGCGGCAGTTGATTCCGTTCGACTTGCCTCCCAAAGTTTGTGATGTGATTCTGGCAGCCAGGCGTCCCTCCACTAAGGTGGTATACGCCTGCAGGTGCAACAAGTTGGTGGCATGGTGCACAGCAAAGGCTGTGAATCCCCTTTCTGCCTCTCTTTCTGAGGTTCTTCTGTTCCTTCTTTCTCTGGCCCAACAGGGTTCTGCCCTGGGTACCATCAAGGGCTATCTTTGTGCCATCTCGGCCTTCCTCAGGCTTCCTGATCAGCCCTCCCTTTTCAAGTCCCCTGTTGTTAACCGGTTTCTAAAAGGCATTACACACCTCTTCCCTCCTGTTCCGTTTGTGATGCCTCAGTGGGACTTGAACTTGGTTCTTACCTTTCTTATGTGCGCTCCCTTTGAGCCTCTACATAACTGTCCTCTTCGTCTTCTGACTCTGAAGACAGCCTTTCTGGTGGCCATCACCTCCGCTCGGCGGGTGAGTGAGCTCCAGGCTCTATCATGCAAACCTCCCTTTCTGTCTGTCCATCCAGACAAGGTTGTTCTTAGGATGCGTCCGTCCTTCTTGCCAAAGGTGGTTACTGCCTTCCACATTGGGCAGACCATCACTTTGCCCACCTTCTTTCCGCATCCTTCCAGAGAGGAAGAGAGGCTCCACCGTCTGGACCCAAAACGTGCGCTTTCCTTTTATATCAACCACACACAACACTTCCGGGTGGATGACCAGCTCTTTGTTGGCTACGTGGGCGCCAAAAAGTTCGGGCGGTGCACAAGAGAACCATCTCCCGCTGGGTAACCTTGTGTATCAAAGCCTGCTATTCTTTGGCTAAGAAGGAGCCTCCTGTTGGGCTGCGTGCCCATTCCACCAGGGCAACGGCTGCTACCACGGCCTTAGGCCGCGGTGTTCCGCTGCAGGATATCTGTCAGGCAGCTACGTGGGCCTCGATGCACACGTTTACAAAGCATTACTGCCTTGACAGTCAGGTCTGGAGGGACGGCTTCTTTGGCCGTTCTGTCCTCCGGGACTTCCTTGTCTGATCTTTGTTCGCAGACCCACCACCGGGGTTGGTATTGCTGGGGTATCTATTCTAAGGTAAGGAATCTGTCACTAACGTGTCTCTTTCAGATGTACAAGTTACTAACTTGTGTAACGATATATCTGTAAGAGACAGTAGTTAGTGACAGATTCCTACCGCCCACCCATCCTCCCCGTTCTGCTAACTGATTTCTAGGGTTAAGGACATCCCTTTCAGGGCCCTAGTATTTTTCAGACACCTATGTCAGCTTCTTGCATGGCTCTGCGTTCCTGGCGCGGAAAGTCGTGTACAGAACTGACGTCAGCGCGCAGGGGCGGCGTCTAAGTACTGCCCGCGACGTCATCCCTGCGATCACGACGCCGACGACGGACGCAGAGCCGCACGACGCCGCCTACCGACGCGCAAGGGTACTGCTAAGCAAAAAACGTTCTGGATCCAGCCTGACGCCTGGGGATATTCTAAGGTAAGGAATCTGTTACTAACTACTGTCTCTTACAGATATATCGTTACACAAGTTAGTAACTTGTGCTTTGAGACACACCACAGATCTATTCAACAACCCCGTTGGGTCTAGGGTAATTATGCCACGGGTCAACAAAAAATGTAAGATGTTACCCAGTGACCCTACATCAATCAGGATTTATAAAGCATGGCAAATCATCTGTGAAGGTCTCAAGGTGCTTGAGTCTCCAACTGCTTTGTGGTGCTCTTTTCATTCAGACAGCCAGTTCTCTTTCAAAGGATGCTCATCAATAGTCATAACCACTGAATATTCGTGCCCATGCGCGGGGACCCTGGAATATATATATAAAAATTACACACATATATATATATATATATATATATATATATATATATATATATATATATATATATATATATATATATATATATATATATATATAATCAAACAAAATGCCCAAGAGTAAAAACCTCTTTTTCAAAGGCTGCTTAATGTAGTGAAATGGCGTGGCGAGTGCTCTATTTTATTGCTATGCTTTTATTGATTTCTTGGCCCCCTCGTGGGCCTTGCTGAAGTGCTGTAGTACCACATTGCATTATGGTACATATAGTCCCTCGAGCATACAGTTATTTCCCTAAGTGGGTCCCAAGCGCCAAAATCAATATTTTACAGCTATTTACAAGTCCTTAAGTAGGATTGGTGCAAGTTGCTCCTATCTGGTTCGCCGTGCTGACAGATTACGGAATAGTTCCTCATCACAGCCTCTCCTTAATCACAAGATGGTGCTCCCCTCACGGCAGGGCTGCAGTGTGCAAAATTTTATGAAACAAAATGCATAAGAGCTTAGAGGAGCACTCGACGGCTCGCCTCCCATCCGGGACTTCGGGTCAACTTGCCTCAATGTTCTGGTTCGTTCTGTTAGCCTGACTCGTTTCGAGGTATGAACCTCTTTTTCAAAGGCTGCTTGCTGTAAACCTCATTTTCAAAGGCTGCTTGCTGTAGTGAAATGGCGCGGTGAGCGCTCTTTGATTGCTATGCTTTTATTGATTTCTTGGCCCCCTCGTGGGCCTCACTGAGTGCCGTAGTACCACATTGCATTATGGGACATATAGTCCCTCGAGCATAGTTATTTCCCTAAGTGGGTCCCAAGCGCCAAAATCAATATTTTACAGCTATTTACAAGTCCTTAAGTAGGATTGGTGCAAGTTGCTCCCATCTGGTTCGCCGTGCTGACAATTACGGAATAGTTCCTCATCACAGCCGTGTGCAAAATTTTATCAAACAAAATGCCCAGGAGCTTAGAGGAGCACTCGACGGCTCGCCTCCCATCCGGGACTTTGGGTCAACTTGCACCAATCCTACCTAAGGACTTGTAAATAGCTGTAAAATATTTCCCACTTAGGGAAATAATTGTATGCTCGAGGGACTATATGTCCCATAATGCAATGTGGTACTACGGAACTCAGCGAGGCCCACGAGGGGGCCAAGAAATCAATAAAAGCATTGCAATCAGAGAGCACTCACCGCGCCATTTCACTACAGCAAGCAGCCTTTGAAAATGAGGTTTACAGCAAAATTTTAAAGGTAAGCTTCCCAAAGAAGATCGCAGAGACTTTGAGGAAATATTACAGGAAGGGGGTTTAGTGGCGAATCGAATCATCAGCGTGGCAGAGGCTGGAGCAACCTTGTCTGCCCATTTTTATGCTCATTGGATTTGTGCCAGGTGCGCTTCTTGGCTTCGACTCTCTGCATTGAAACCAGAAGCACAACAACGTATTCTAAATCTCCCTTTCTCAGGGAACTTTCTTTTTGACACTTATACGGACGATGAGATGGCCAGAATGAAAACAGAGCTCGATACCTTGAAGGCGGTGGGCCTCGAGAAGAAAAAAAGAATTCTGACGCAGATACAGGCCATACGACCGCAGTCCCGTCCATCAGAGAGTTCAAACCCCTCAGTGGCAGAGGCACTCGTAACAACATCAGCCCAGAACCCACTATCAGGGGCGTCGCACTTCCTGGTAAAGAGGAGGTCCACGTCAGTACACCCCGCCGACAAAAACCCCTTTGAAACAGTGAGTTCACTTCCCCCATCGCCGTTTCCCACTCTAGTGGGGGGGGGAAGTATAGCCAACCACATGAGTGGCACAGCATCACAGGAGATCAATGGGTACTCTCTATGGTTTCGTCATCTACCTCCGACTGTCGCCCCAGTGAAGAGGGCATGCCACCAACTCATACAGCTCGAAGTATCCACTCTTCTACAAAATTCAGCCATAGAAGAGGCCCCTAATGCTCAACGCGGACAAGGGGTATATACTCTAGGTACTTCCTGGTCAAAAAGAAAGGTTGAAAGGCGGAATTCAGTCCTATTTTAGACCTGCGCACTCTCAACAAATACATACGGAGGGAGAAGTTTCGCATGTTGGCTCACCATCAAATATATCCCCATCTCCAGCAATGGGACTGGATGTGTTCGATAAATCTGCAAGATGCATACTTCCATGTTCCAGTCATTCTACGTCACCGGAAGTTCCTGCGCTTCATGGTAGGATCCCAGCATTACCAGTTCAAAGTTCTCCCCTTCGGGCTAAAATCAGCTCCTCGAGTGTTTACAAAATGCATGGCAGTAGTGGAGGCTGCTCCACGACGCCAGGGACTGTTTGTATACCCCTACCTCGACGACAGGCTTCTGAAGGGCCCTTCCCCTCAGTGTGAGGATCAACTACCAAAACACTGTTGCAGCGGCTCGGCCTGCATGTCAACTTCGAGAAGTCGGTACAGCAACCTGCCCAAAGGATTCATTACCTGGGTGCAACAATAGACTCCGCAGTAGGAAAAGTGTTTCCTTCGGAGGAGAGACTATCATCTATCACTCTGAAGTACAGGTGGATTCTTCACACTCTTTTTCCTTCGATCCGACAGGTTGCCTCTCTCCTAGGGTCAATGGCATCCTGCATCTTCCTCGTCCCCAATGCCAGGTTGAGGGTGCGACCTTTACAGCAGGATCTGGAAGATAAGTGGGATCAGCGGGCGGCTTGATGGGATGACAAGGTTCACCTCTTTTACAGGCGGTGAAAGTCTCTGTTTGAGGGTGGACACGTCGGAGGAACCTCCTAGTGGAAGTACCTTTCCATCAGTCTACCCCAATGCAAAGTCTGATCACAGATGCTTCCCTCCAGGGCTGGGGAGCACACATATGGTCCAACCCTCCAAACTCCAGGTCGGTGGTCAGCCAAGGAACAGACTTATCACATCAACATGTTGGAGCTAAGGGCTGTACTCTTAGCCCTCAAGACTTTTCTTCCCTCCATTCAGGCCAGCTCCATACTAGTGCAGACGGACAATACGACCACCATGTACTATCTGAACAAACGGGGGGGCCCGATCCCGCTCTCTGTTCCTAGAGGCTTAAACAATCTGGCATTGGCTACTGGCAAGGCAACTGTCAATC
The DNA here is from genome assembly GCA_963921515.1 of Calotriton arnoldi. Lineage (NCBI taxonomy): Eukaryota > Metazoa > Chordata > Amphibia > Caudata > Salamandridae > Calotriton > Calotriton arnoldi. Next base: position 1,163,802 of record CAWUFW010003074.1, read on the forward strand.
ACAGCAATTCACATGCCAGGGGACCAAAATGCTCAAGCAGATTCTCTCAGTTGTCACTTTGATGATCAACAAGACTGGGTTCTACACGACGAGGTGGTGGAGGAAATCTTCAGAGACTGGGGTCGTCCAAGCATCGATCTTTGTGGACGAAACAAACAAAAAATCCCACAACTTCGCGTAAATGTTTTACCTGCCAGGGTCGAAAGGGAATGCCCTTTTGATCAACTGGTCAGGGGACTTTGTTTACGCTTTTCCTCCTCTTCCTCTCATCCAGAAGGTCGTAACCAAGCTCTCACTCCAGAGCGAGGATGATTCTGATAGCACCAGACTGGCCGCGGCAGTGGTGGTAGCCGGACCTTCTGCATCGTTCGGAGCGTCCACACAGGAGGCTTCCATGCAGACCGGACCTGCTGTCAAAGATGAACCTTCCATCGCTGAACTTAGCAGCATGGCTCCTGAGGTCCTCCAGTATAGACATCTAGGTCTTCCTCAGGACTGCATGAACATCTTGAAAGAACCTAGAAGGCCTTCTACAAGGCATTCTTATTCTTTTAAATGGAAACGTTTTTATATGTGGTGTGTGAGGAACGGTTTCCAACCGACCAAGGGACAAGAGGAGGTAATTCTTCCGTATCTCCTCCACTTAGCCAAATCTGCTCTGAAATTCAATTCCATAAAGGTACATCTTGCTGCTATTACAGCATATAGAAAGTCACCCTCTCAACCATCTTTCTTCCAGCTTCAGGTGGTAAAGGATTTCATGCAGGGTTTAAAGAAAGTTTTCCCTCCCATACACCCTCCATCTCCTCCTTGGGAGCTAAACCTAGTTCTTTCCAAACTCATGGGGCCTCCTTTTGAGCCTATACACAAAGCTTCCCTTCAGCACCTTACTTGTAAAGCCGCCTTTTTGGTGGCAATCACCTCTGCTCGTAGAATGAGCGAGATTCAAGCACTTTGCTCCAAGGAACCATACACGGTCTTTCACCACAACACAGTTGTTCTGAGAACCCACCCCTTCTTCCTTCCGAAGGTGGTGTTGGATTTTCATATTAACCAAACTAGATCTCTACCTACCTTTTTTTCCTAATCCCTCTACACCATCTGAGAGGTCCCTTCATTCTCTAGACCTTAAAAGGGTCTTAAAGTTTTATTTGGGTAAGTCTAAAGATGTTAGGAAATCTGATCAACTGTTTATAAACTATGGTTCTATCAGAACAGGTTTCCCAGCCTCTAAGCGTTCCATCTACAGATGGATAGTGTCATGTATCAAACTAGCGTACTAACTGTCAAATAAGCCCCTCTTTCCAGCTCCCAAGGCTCATTCCACTAGAGGGAAGACAGCGACAGTGGCTTTTCTACATAATGTACCAATTGCTGAGTTCTGCCAAGCAGCCACTTTGAAATCGGTACATACGTTCACGAGACTCTATTGTCTTGACTCGGAATCTAGATCAGACACTCTGGTCGGCCAGGCCTCCTTGATAAATCTATTTCAATAATGAATTCAGTTTATTCAGATTTTCTTTCTTTGTGTTCTCCTTTGCCTGCAGGGGGAGGATGGGCTTGCTATTTGATTCAGTGCTTACGACTATTGATGAGGATCCCCTGGAAGAGAAGGATAAGTTACTTACCTGTAATCCTGGTTCTCTTCCAGGGGTATCCTCATCAAAGTCATAAGCAACCCACCCACTGCCCCAGGCAAAGGAGACATTTTTAAGTCATATCTTTGTGCCCTGACCTTTGGGTCTCCGCAAAGAACGACTGACCTGTCACCCCTGAGGCATGATGGGAAGCTGGGGGTCATGGCTGCCTTAAAGGCACGGTGCCAGTTTGCTTGCAATTGCTTTCATTTTCTATGCTGTTAAATTTTCAGTGCAGCCTATGGGCTAACAATGCCTGTGTTTTTGCAGGACAACTTTCTGTTGGTAATTAAAGAGAGTACAAGTGTCTCCTTATCCTCCTGTTTTTCTGTGTTTGTTGCAAAATCAAGGTCTCTGGGCATTGGTTAGCCTTGGTATTTTCTGGGAGGCTGCATTGGTTTGTGGAAAAAACAGTGTATATATATATATATATACATGCATTTAGGTACCTTGCAGTGGTATTTTAAGCTATTTATACATATATTTATATATAAGTATTTTTTCCATGTTCACTATGCCAATGTATATTTTTTTCAAACCATCACGTGCTAAGCACTGTCACTTTAAATATATGAGAGCACTCCACATGCGCGTCATGTGATCAAGGGCACTGTGTTGCTCGAAACGCGTCATGGCGGTGGTGCAGGGCGTCCACTAATAAAGAAATATTTGCACCAGTATCGGGTCTGCAACGTCATCTTTCCGGCAGAAAGCAGCTTATGGCGAAGCAAGCTATATAATTTACCGAGTCAGCTTCCTCGGTATTTGCAGACCCCTCCTTCACTTTGGGCCGGCCGGCAAGAAGCTACTTCCTGGTTCTGTTTCGGGTTTTCTTTACAGCCCTCCTGCAAGGAGAAGCCGCGGTAGCCCCCAGACAGCACAACTATCCTGCTTGAGAAGCAAAGGACGAAGTCCGTGTCGGAGGACACGTACAACGCCGGGATCTTCTATCAAGGTAGGACACGCTGAATGTCTGGAGAAGGAGTGTGCCCAATGCAAACACCGTTATTTTAACAACAGCTTGACAGTTACTTATTTAATACGCCCACACGTTTGCACCATGTCAGCCGACGCGCTAAGGAGTCGCGAGGCAGCGGCCACAGACATGTTCAATGACCTTCCCAGTGGGGCGACAATGACAGTAACTTACTCGAACTCAGTACCTTTAACAAATCCCAGTGTTAAGGATCTTTTCAAGAAAAAAGCTCATGAGATCCGAACAAAACAAATGGTGGGAACATAAATCGCTCACACGCTATCTAGAAGTCGGACGGATCCCGAGAGGGTTAAGAATAATGTTGGCACCAAGTTATGAAAACCCGGACCCGCACATGTTAGCAGAATGGGCTGAATCCAATCTAGACTTGTCGCGACGCCTTGTTCAAATTTTGGTTAAGTACGCTGAAAGTGATCGGATAGCGTTACAAATAAAGATTGATGAGATTAATGATGAAATTACCAAATTGGAGCAAACAGCAATAATTTCTAAATATCGGGAAGAAATGCGTGCACGACTACAGCGGGAAGAAGACAAGATAAAAAAACGCAAGACCTTTAAATTCCAGCGGGACAAATGCGATTATGAGCAGGGTCGTGTGTTCACCTTCGCAAAGAAATTTGACAATGTAAAAGCAATCAACACCAATGTCTCTATTGCCAATACGCAGTCCATTGTCAGTGGCAATGCTCCAATGCTTTCATCTGCATCTGATCTCAGCTCGGCTATGGACAGTGACTCTGAAACTGACCAAGCAAGATCTTCACGAGCGGTGGGGTTTCCAAAACCGTCCCTGGCCCAGGAAGTCGATTACCTGCGCCAGGACAGACGTCAGACTCTCAGATCAAGTGCGCAAAATGTAAACACGCCAAAGACAGGAATCAAAACGCAGAGCAAGGCGCCGATGCTCCATCAAACGTCAAACCAAACAACAACAAAAAACAGACAAACAAAAGATGGCGACGCAGATAGAGGCTGAGGATATGAAGTCCAATACAATAATCAACTTATCTGAAATGACATTAAGCGATGAAGAAGTTACAACACTATCGCTGGGATTATCTTTTAGCCCACAGGCTAATTTTGACTATGCTAAAACGAGAATTGATTTATACAAATTTGTGCGCAAATTGAAGCTGCGCAAATACCACTTGTTACAAGGGACCTCCAAAGTAAAGCCAGCTTACATTCAAACGTCAGTAATTGATAATACAGACCGGTTATCAACACAAGATGTGGATTTGCTTAGGGATTTGGAAGAACTGCATGCTGAGAGCACAATGAATTTACAAACACCAAATTATGATGAACCTGTGATACAAACACCAGTGCGCACTCCATTCAAGCCAACATCCACCTTTTGCCCAATCATGTTAAGAGACAATTTAGATCTTTTTAATGATAGTCACAACGGAGTTAAAAACACTCTATTCCAAAGTAACACACTCAAAGAGAAAGTATAACAAACAGAACGTCATTTACAACAAACTGGTGAAAAAACTCCAAGCACAGAAAAAGATAATTGTTCGGCAATCTGACAAAGGGGGCAATATTGTGCTGTGGCCACATGAAATGTATATGGAAGAGGCATTGAATCAATTGAACGATAGGGACTGTTATAAGAGAAACGATATGCAAACAGTAACTGCAGCACGCTACGAATTTTATAACAAACTAGTGGCATGGAAATCAGCGGGTTTGATCTCTAATGAGGAATTCAAATTTTTAAAAAATGACCATCCAAAAATTCCATCCATATACTTTATTCCTAAAGTTCATAAATGCAAATTGAAACCACCTGGTAGGCCCATCATATCTGCTTGTGGTAGTCTATTGGAGAATACATCGCGCTATGTGGACTTCTTCTTGCAAAACCATGTCAAAAAACTCCCCTCTTTTATCCAGGACACAGGAGATTTTCTGAGGAAACTGAGTGGTGTGAGGTGGGAAGAAAACTGTATTTTGATATCCTTGGACGTCACAACATTATACACGAGCATCAACCATCGAGATGGCGTCAAAGCTGTAGAACACTACTTAAATACCAGACCTACTGTCATGTACCAGCATAACAAAATGTTAATGAGTATGATTTTGATTTGTCTTGAAAATAATTTCTTTTGTTTAACAATCAGATTTTTAATCAGATCAGAGGTGTAGCCATGGGGGCCTGTTTCTCTCCCAGTTATGCCTGTCTGCATATGGGGTTCTGGGAGGAACAGGTCCTAAGGATCTCTTATCAAGATATGTTATTGAATCAGGTTTTATGCTGGTACAGATATATTGACGACATATTTATGGTCTGGAAAGGTTCTGATGACAGCGCTCAGAAATTTGTGGAGGACATTAACTGTAACAACTTGAATCTAAACTTCTCAGCACAGATGAGTAGAACCAACATGTGTTTTCTTGATGTAGAAGTTTTTATTGCCAACAATAAGATGGAAACAAGACTACATAGAAAGGTAACAGCGGGGAACACAGTCTTGCATGCTACTAGCCACCATCCTGCCCATCTGATTAACAGCATCCCATATGGGGAGTTCTGCGCATCCGTAGAGTGTGTAGTATGGATATTGACTGCAGACGGGCACAGTTACAGAGTAAGGATAGGTTTCTGGATAGGGGCTATTCTGAAAAAATGCTTAACAGGGCTATGAATAGAACTGCCCATTTAGATCAATTCCATGCACTCACTAAAATCAATAAATATGATTCTGGTGACAAATGTACAGAGTCCCCCACCAGATTGATCCTTAGCTATAATTTACAACACAAAGCCCTACGTAAAATTATAAATAAGAACTGGGCTTTGGTAAGAAGTGACCATGTTTTGAGTAGTCAGATCACCAAATCCCCCTGTATTACTTTTAGGAAGGCTCGCTCTATGAGCAATTCCTTAGTAAAGAGTAGCCCGGAGGTAGTGGTATCTCAAACATGGCTCAGTCCTAGGAATGGTTTCACACGTTGCACTAATTGCAAGGCATGTAAATATGGGGTTAATAGAACCAGCTATACAACACCTTTTAAACCCAATCCTGTACCTATTACCAAGAGTGTCAACTGCAAAACTGAATACGCTGTTTACGTGCTGGAGTGCCCATGTAACCTGCAATATGTAGGAAGCACTAAGTTGCAGGTGCACAAACGAGTGCTCCAGCACTTGAGGGCTATCACCAACAATGATGTTACCTACCCGGTTGCCCGTCATTTTAAGGAGTATCACAACAGCAAATTAGATAATTTGAAATACTTTGTCTTAGATACTATCCTTCCTCAAAAACGGGGTGGCAACCGGGAGGCTATGCTTAGGAGACTTGAGACTAGGTACATTTTAGAACTGGATAGCAAAATACCCCAGGGCTTGAATTCGAGTGAGGATTTTTATACATGTCTGTGATTGATTATAATTGCTTTTTAATGAGGATTTAAGTATGTTCTTATACCCATTAAGCTGCTGCCTGCATTACAATTGTTTTTAGCTTTCATTTTATTCTTTGCACATTGCACTTTAGTAAGTCACGGCTGTGACTTTTATAGGTGAATTTTGGTACTGTTCGCACATGCACTTCAGGCAATCTGTGACATGGAAACTTCTGCAACTAAGGCCCACTTGGGCAGGACAAGGCTTAATTCATTGCATTATAACCATTTTGGGCACATTGGTATTGACAGACCAGATTTAACATTCGTATACGGTCTGTAGATCATTTGGTAATATCTAGTAATTGGGTTACATGTTTTAGATATTTTGATATATTTTGGATATTTTAAAACATTTTACTAAATTGTGTCTTTTTTAATGCGTATATTTATGATGATGATAATAAGTTTGTCAGTATTTATATACATGCATTTAGGTACCTTGCAGTGGTATTTTAAGCTATTTATACATATATTTATATAGAAGTATTTTTTCCATGTTCACTATGCCAATGTATATTTTTTCAAACCATCACGTGCTAAGCACTGTCACTTTAAATATATGAGAGCACTCCACATGCGCGTCATGTGATCAAGGGCACTGTGTTGCTCGAAACGCGTCATGGCGGTGGTGCAGGGCGTCCACTAATAAAGAAATATTTGCACCAGTATCGGGTCTGCATCGTCATCTTTCCGGCAGAAAGCAGCTTATGGCGAAGCAAGCTATATATATATATATGTATATATATATATATGCTTTCATATATAATTTTTTATATATATTCCGGGGTCCCCGCACATGGGCGGGAATATTCAGTGCTTATGACTTTGATGAGGATACCCCTGGAAGAGAACCAAGATTACAGGTAATTTACTTATCTGTCTTGATTCCTTTCCTGAATTTCCGGACTGATTCAGCGTTCTTAAGGTGCTGGGGAAGGCCATTCAAGGCTTTGGCCGCCAGGTGATAGAAGGAGCGTCCTCCGCTGTTGGCCCGGCAGATCCGGCGGTTGTCTGCGAGGAAGAGGGAGGCGGGTTGCAGGTGTCTAGTCGGTTGGTGAAAGGTCATACGGTTGTTGATGTATGCTGGTTCTTGTTGTGCAGGGCTTTGTATGCGTGGATCAGCATCTTAAACAGGCATCTCTTTTGGATCGGGACCCAATGTAGCTTCTTGAGGTGCAGTTTGATGTGAGTCCGACTGGGAAGGTCAAGGATGAGTCTTGCCGTGGAGTTTTGTATTGTCTGTAGTCTCTTCAGGAGGCGTACAGTGATTCCTATATAGAATGTGTTCCCAATGTCCAGCCTGCTGGTGAAGATGGCCTGACCCTGTGGAAGGTGGCTCCTGTTTCTCTCAGGAGGTGGTGGTACTTGTTGAGTGCTGTTTTAAAGGTGGTGTGGTCCCCTGTCTTTCTGCTAGTTTGCTAAATACTTAAGAGGACAACTTCCACCTGATTCCCTGGTAGTTGCCACAGCACGCAAGAGGGCCAACTTCCAAACATCTGGTGAGGCAACCCAACCAGATAAAGAAAGTAAGAAAATTAATGCAGCGGGAAAGATAGTGGCTTCCCAATCCGCCAACCATTGGCAGATCGCCAATTCCAGCGGCCTCCTCTCATTCTAAGACAGGGCCCACAGGAAAGGGATGGAGGAAAGCCATCAACATCTTCCAAAGGAGCATAAAAAGAGAGCTTATCAGATTGCTTCAGAAGGTAAGCTCATCTCTAATACTACTATCCGTTGTGCCCTCAATGCTGCGAGGAGCAGAACTGAGCAGTGAAGGTATCCGTCTGACTCCGCACGAGAGGGGAAGATATTCAGACTTCTTTTGTGATCCTAGGGGGACATAAAGCGGCAAACGAGCAACTGGCATTAGGGAACTCTGGGTTAGTGAATCTTTATGGGACTTGTAGTTTTGTCACTCACAGCTCATGCCGTGAGTGATCTGGTAACCACAACATGTCCTCTTGGATACAGGAGGTGGGGCAATCTCTAGCAGGCTGGAGGCAGAGCCTGGGGGAGCTGGGCGACATAAAGGCGAATCTGACCCAGTAATGCATCTTTGCAGAGGGCGTGCTGGTGCTAAAGGAGTCGAGTACTTGCACGGACAGTGGGAAGAGCTCTGCTTAAGGGTAAGCCACAGCTCTGCCGGCTGCATGGGTAGCTCTATCGTGATTTGGGTGGGGTAATGGTAGGTTGTTTCCAGGCCTCAACAAACGTGCTTGTGAGGTTGTGATTATAAAATGATGGCATCATTCAGTTTTCATACTTTTTGAAGTGCAAGAAATTCAACTTCGCTGAGATTTGGCATGCAGTTTTGATCTATTTAATTTTTACATGTTCAGAGGAGCACCTGTTTAACAGTGCTCAAAAACGAGTACAGCTGTGTTCACTAATCTTGCCATGAGATATGATGTCAGAGAAGCTCTTCGATATTTGGTGGGCTTTCGCCAACACTTTCAACAACATAGTTATTATCCTTGGAACCAACAATGTGCTGGTTCTCCTGTTCATGTATGTGCTAACGGGTCTTGGTGCTGTGTGTGGGTATTAATCGTGTGTTCATATTATTTAGAATAGGAGTGCTTACTTTGCCCGCATGTGGAACTTCGTGGAATCTCACTGAGTTTTTGGGTAACTCTGTGAACTCTGCCCAGCTCTAGTGTCGGGCTTTAATCCTGAGGTCCAACAGAACATCTTGTCCCTCCCATTCGAAGGAGAATATCTTTTTGGTCCTCAAGTGAACACTCCCCTTGAAAAAATCAAAAAGGACAATTAGACAGCTAAGGCCATCGGGGCATTGCAGACACCATCCCACCCGCAGCTCCTTTCGCCTCTCCTGTTACCGTGGAGGCTCAAAGACGATCTCCCCTGAGACTTACACATCCTATTGGTGTCTCTAGGCACAAACCACCTCGCCTAAAGGATACTATAGAGGCTCCTATACAGGTAACAGCTTTAAAGGTAGAGGCAAGGGCAGATTCACAAAGCCATCCGCCACAACCAGCAAACCCTGACTTGCCAATAATTCCCTGCAATGACATAACACCTGTCAGGTGTTGAATACAAGGGTTCTTTTCTTTGTGGTGGAATATCCTCTCTGACTAGTTGGTGTTGGATATCATCCAACATGGTTATTGCCTTGAGCTCACCCTCACACCTCTAACACATTCCACCTCGCAATCACAAACTTTTACCACAACATCAGCAGTGGCTCAGGGAAGTTCAGGTACTTCTCAAAAAAGGTGCTATAGAACCAGTACTACTCCACCAGCAGGGCATGGGAGTCTATTCACTTTACTTCCTTATTCCCAAAAAAGACAGGTCCCAGAGGCCAATCTTGGCCCTCAGCGCCCTAAACAAATGCATTCTCTTGGAGCACTTTCACATAGTTACTTTTCAAGATGTCGTCCCCTTATTACAAAAAGGCGACTTCATGGCTGCCCTCAACCTCAAGGACGTCTATTTCCACATTTCTATTCACCCAGTGCATCGCAGCTATCTCGTATTTGTCATAAACGGTCAGCACTTCCAATTCAGAGTGCTTCTCTTTAGGGTCACAGCTACCTCCTGAGTGTTCACAAAATGTCTTGTGGTAGTAGCTGCTCACCTGCGCAGGCAAAACATTCACGTTGTTACATATCTAGACGACTGGCTCATCAAAAGCGCAACTTGGCAAAAGTGCTTCCAACACACTCAGTCCACCATAAACCTACCTCATCAGCAGGCCGTTACCATCAACACAATCAAATCCCTCCTCCAACTCCTTCCAATACAACCCTACCTAGGAGCGATCCTTGACTTGATAGCTTACCCCATTATTGCCAGGATAAAATCCTTCCAGACACTTTTCCCCAGTCAGGCCTCGAAAAATCATAAAAATGTTACTAGACCTGCAGGTCTAGTGACTTAAATAATCTACTCGACCTACTTGTAATCCTCTTTACCCATAAACTGGTTTCAAATGATGTGATCATGGGCAAATAATTTAATTCATTGAGCCGCCATTTTCTACATTATCACATATTAGAGGACCTTCAAAAGTGCAAGTTCAGCATGTCTGCTGTACAAAAAACTATTTTGTTTGATTTAATAGACTAAACTTTTTTCCATATATAATTCAAATCTAGCCACAAACAGGATAGACATGACCCCTGACTTGCCTCTTAGTTCATTAACAGCATTTTCATCAGAGCGGGGGCAGCAATGTTTCTCAAATCATGCTTAAAAACTATCACTTTTAATAAACACATAACTAAAGTATGAAGTGGTAGCACACTGTCATTTCTGATCAGCAGATTCTACATTGAAATAACCACAACGTTAACGACTGACATGCGGTTTTACTGATAAAACTATATAGTGTAAAACAATGTTTGGAAATAGTGTTCGAGGCATATGAGCTGTAGATTATATACTTGTGCATAGATCGCCATCTGGTCTTGGGCTTGGATGTTTGCACTTTGTTTTTGTCTTGGAAGAAGTCTTTGTAGTCATGAGGTAGGTGACTTCTCCTTAGGGTGATAGTGCGCATGGGCATCGACTCCATCTCCAGATTGTTTTTTTCCGCCATCGGGTTCGGATGTGATTCGCTGTGCTCCCCTTCGACGCGCAATCCCTCACCACTCGACAGTATTGTCTCGATCGCGTTTCCTTTTGACGCGCACCTTTGAAAAATATAAAATCATCGACCTACATCTTCGCGGGGCCGTTGGGCCTATCCGCGCCGATCACGCCAGCAGTCAATGGAAAGAACTCCTTTAAAAAAATGCCCCGGGTGTGGTGCTAAGTTCCCACACACGGACTTACACCAGGTTTGTAATCTCTGCCTCTCCCCGGAGCACAAGGACAAGAACTGCGAGGCCTGTGCATCTTTCAGATCGAAGAAAACAATCCGTGACCGTTTGGCTCGACGTCACGAAATGTCCCGCGAAAGCAGCTCGGTTCCGGACATCTTCGGAGCAGATCCTGAAGTCCAGCCAGAACAACAAGCTGATGAAGGAGAGATATCCGTCTCCGAAGCCGACGACTCTGACACCGAAGACGAGGCAGTCATACCAGCTCAGCGTTGCTTGAGTACCGAGACCCCTCTCCTGCCCAACCCCAAACAAAAGGCTCCGGTAACACCTTCGCCCTCTGGCTCAGGTCGACACCGGCAACACATTTCAGACGCCTCGCCCTCGGGCCGGCTATGAAGCCGAAAGAAAAGCCTTCGGGCTCTGGCTCGAGCCAACCCCGTTCCGGTGCCGACAAGTCACCTTCGGCACCGAAGCCCAAAACCAAACATGTGCCACACCCTTCTTCCTCTGCACTGAACACAGCCTCGATGCCGAAGCCCTCGGCGTCGAAACAAACAAAGGACAAACCTTCGGAGCCGAAAAAACCTTCGGAGCCGAAAAAGGTCTCTGAGCCACAAACTCCTATACCAAAAGCTAAAGAGTCCAAGACCCCGCAGAAAGCTTCAGAAACAAAGGCAAAAGAAGATTCTGACCCTAAATCTTCGGCACCGAAAAAGGACATTGTACCCAAACAGTCTGTGCCAGATTTTTCGGATCCAAAGCAAAAAACACTACACATTGACCCACAAACAGGTCACGTTGTTGCCAAGCCTCCTAAAAAGAGGAAACTGGACACTTCACCAGATTCTGAAATACCCATTAAACAGAGAGAAATGGGCACTAATACTTCTCCACCTCCCTCTCTTTCTCCAGCTGATCCTAATTTGTTAATTTCTCCAGCACACTCCCCACAACATACATTTTCACCTCAACCACAGGATGATGAAGATGATTATAACGATGGGAACGGAGATCCAGATGGGGATGATGACGCACATACCATCCCACACGATGTAGATCCTTGGGATGATTACAATACAGATCCCGATCCACACAATGACCCGGACCTCTATCCCTCTAGGCCATCACCACCAGATGATAATATTGGGTTTGCGCAACTAATTAGTAGGGCTGCTCAATACCATGGGGTACAATTACACTCTGATCCCTTAGAGGAAGACTTTTTATTGGAAACATTTGCACCCTCCCAAAAGTCCACACACACCCTACCAATGTTAAATGGCATGCTAAAACATGCACCAGAAGTGTTTAAAGACCCTGTCAGAGCCAGGATCCTGAACACCAGGGTGAACAAAAAATATAAGGCAGTTCCCTATGACCCAGTGTACATCAGAGGTCAGGTCCCTTTAGATTCTCTTGTGGCACGCAAGAGGGCTAATTCACAGAGCACAGGTGACGCCCCTCCTCCTGATAAGGAATCAAAACTCATAGACTCATCTGGCAAGCGAATTGCGTCACAGGCTGCAAATCACTGGCGGAGTGGCAACGCCCAAGCTTTGTTAGCCAGATATGACAGAGCTCACTATGATGAGCTTGAAAAGCTTATGCAACATCTGCCTGACCAATATAAGAACAAAGCTAATGACCTTATACAGGAGGGTAAACTAATAACCAACACATCAATAAAATGTGCCCTCTATGCGGCTGATACAGCATCTCGTGCTATTAATACCAGCGTTTTACTACGCAGGCACGCTTGGCTCCGCATATCCGGATTCAAGCAAGAGGTGCAATCCACTATACTTAATCAGCCTTTCGACCGAGAGCATCAGCCGACACAAAAAAGATATGGAGACTGCCAAGTCAATGGGGCCTTGCAATTGTCTTCCCCTAGAGGCTCTTTTCGTCGCTCCTTTTACAGGGCTGGCTCCAAAACCACTGGCTCAGAACATCCCTCTTCATCATATAAAAGTCCCAATCAAACTACCTCCTCCAGAGGATATTTTCGAGGAGGATACAGGGTAACGACAATAAGGGAAGAGGCCGCGGTAACAACACCCGCAGCTCCCCTACCACCAAGCAGTGACTTCCCTCCACTTCCCCCCCGATTATTCCACTCCTGTCGGGGGAAGTCTCTCCCAGTTCCTACCTGTCTGGAACTCCATCACAACAGACAGGTGGGTAAGACAAATTATCCAGGATGGTTATTGCCTGGAACTCACCTCCCCTCCCCCAAACATTCCTCCCAGACAACGTCCAATGTCCTCGGAACATCTGACGCTTCTAAAACAAGAGGTTCTCTCTCTATTACAAAAACATGCAATAGAACCAGTCCCCTCGTCTCATCAAGGCACAGGGGTTTACGCCCTATATTTTCTAATTCCAAAAAAGGACGGCTCTCACAGGCCAATATTGGACCTCGGACCGTTAAACCTTTACATTGTCAGACCACTTCCACATGGTGATTCTCCAGCAGGTGCTACCACTGCTTCAACAAGGCGACTTTCTCTCCACTCTGGATTTAAAGGATGCCTACTTTCATATTCCCATTCACCCCGCTCACAGGAAATATCTCAGGTTCGTGGTCAACACTATCAGTTCAAAGTCCTCCCGTTCGGGGTTACCACAGCACCCACAGTCTTCACAAAGTGCCTCGCAGTAGTAGCAGCTCACTTACGAAGACAAAATATTCACGTGCTCCCTTATCTGGATGACTGGCTCATAAAAGCCAAGTCACACAACAGCTGTGTGCAACACACACAAAACAATCCAGTTGCTTCACCAATTGGGATTCACGGTGAACCTCACCAAGTCCCACCTCCAACCGTCCAACACACAACAATATCTAGGAGCTACAATAAACACTTCAAAAGCTCCAGCATATACCCCAACCCAGTCAGGATATGCAACATTCAAGCTCTAATATCACAATTTCAGCCTCAACACATTACCAGCTCGAGTGTTCATGCAGTTAATCGGGATGATGGCCTCTTGCATTCTCATCGTCCCTTATGCAAGACTCCAAATGCGTCCCTTACAGGAGTGTTTGGCACGTCAGTGGAACCAGGCTCAAGGTCAGTTAACAGATCTGGTGTTGGTGGACAGCCGCACACATTGCTCTCTGCAGTGGTGGAACACACAAAACCTTTCCAAAGGGTGGCCGTTCCTCGACCCGGTTCCACAGATAGTGCTAACAGCAGACTCCTCGCTCACCGGCTGGGGAGCTCATCTTCAAAACCATACCATTCAGGGCATATGGACCCCTCAGCAAAAACACCACATAAATTACCTGGAATTACTGGCAATTTTTCTGGCATTAAAATCCTTTCAACTCCATCTGGTAGGCAAAGCTGTCCTGGTCCGTACAGACAACATAACAGCAATGTACTACATACAGAAACGGGGGGACACACACTCTCTACAGCTTTCACACCTAGCTCAAAGCATATGGAGATGGACCATTCCGCGAAACATATAATCTCCTTGCAGAACACCTCCCAGGGGTACACAATCAGATTGCAGATCTGCTCAGTCGTCAAACACAGTAGATCCACGAATGGGAACTTCATCCTTAAGTTCTTCTTCCATTATTTCACATGTGGGGCCACCCAGAAATAGATCTGTTCGCCACACACCAGAACACAAAATGCCCAACCTTCGCGTCCAGGTATCCACACCCATTGTTCAAAGGCAATGCGCTATGGATGAACTGGTCAGGCAAATTTGCTTACGCTTTTCCGCCTCTCCCGCTGATTCCGTTAATGGTTCGGAAGCTCAAACAGCATTCCCTCACAATGATCCTGGTTGCTCCAACATGGGCCCGACAACCATGGTTCACAACCCTCTTGGAACTATCAGTAGTTCCTCATCAAAAGCTACGCCTCTCACCCAAGCTTCTCACTCAGAACCATGAAGAGATGAGACATCCAGATCCCAGTCAACTCAACCTTGCGATCTGGCACCTGAAGTCTTAGAGTTTGGCTAGCTCAATCTCCCGCCAGACTGCATGAACATCATTAAAGAGGCTAGACGTCCTACCACCAGAGCATGCTACGCAGCAAAGTGGAAACTATTTGTAATTTACTGTACAAATAACAATCAATCCACTAGATGCTTCTATTCAAAACATAATTTATTTCTTGCACCTACAACAATGTAACCTAGCATATACATCCATAAGACTACATCTCGCTGCAATAGCAGCTTATCTCCAAAACAGACAACACTTGTCTTTGTTTAGAGTACCCGCTATCAAAGCATTTATGGAAGGACTTAAAAGAATAATTCCACCCAGAGTTCCACCCTCTCCAGTATGGAATTTAAATATTGTCCTTACCGGACTCATGGGTCCCCCATTTGAACCTCTACTCAAATGCGAACTACAGTTCCTCACTTGGAAAGTAGCCTTCCTTGTTGCTATCACATCTCTTAGAAGAGTTCGTGAACTCCAGGCATTAACCATGCAAGAACCATTTTTGCAAATCCATCATAACAAAGTTGTTCTTAGAACTAACCCAAACTTTTTACCTAAAGTCGTTTCTGCCTTCCACCTTAACCAGTCTGTTGAACTCCCAGTTTTTTTCCCTCTACCAGACTCAGTGGCACAACGGGCTCTTCACACGCTAGACGTTAAAGGAGCAATACTTTACTACATTGAAAGGTTAAAATCCTTTAGAAAGACTAAACAACTCTTTGTGGCTTTCTCCCCACCTCATAAGGGTAATCCCATTTCAAAGGCGGGGATTGCAAGGTGGATTGTTAAATGCATCCAAATATGCTATCTTAAAGCCAAACGCACATTAACCATTCCCCCTAGAGCTCATTCCACACGTAAACTAGGGGCTTCTATGGCATTCTTAGGGAACATTCCCCTAGATGACATCTGAAAAGCAGCAACTTGGTCTACACCACACACTTTCACAAAACACTATTGTGTAGATGTGCAAGCAAAACAAGCTAGTGTGGGCCACCAACACTTTTTCAGACCACTGCAACAGATACAGGTGGCCACCGCTAAGGAAATAACTGCTGTATAGTCTATGCACAAGTATATAATCTACAGCTCATATGCCTCGAGCGGAAAATGCTACTTACCAATATGCATCTGTTCTTGTCATGTAGAGCTGTAGATTCATATACGCCCACCTTCCTCTCCGGGTACCTTTATCTGTTGCAGTGTTATCTTACTTAGATATATCACACATGGACATCTCTTTCTATTTCTTACTAACTCCATCATAACCCTTCATGGCGAAAACAATCTGGAGATGGAGTCGATGCCCATGCACACTATCACCCGGAGGAGTCACCTACCTCGTGACTACAAAGACTTCTTCCAAGACAAAAGCAAAGTGCAAACATCCAAGCCCAACACCAGATGGCGATCTATGCACACGTATATGAATCTACAGCTCTACATGCCAAGAACAGATGCATACTGGTAAGTAGCATTTTCCTCCTGCAAATATTTGTCATTTGCACATCACCAAGTAAAGTGTTCTTTTTTTTTTTTTTTTTTCTATCTTTTTTTTTTTATCTAACTTTGTATGCATCACACTTAATTACAAAAAAATGTGCTTTTGTAATTCCTGATATATTTGGAAATATTTATAATAATTTACAGGCTATTTATTTAAATGTTATGTTTTAGAGTAAAATAACTAACATCTTCATACAGCTCACTTGACAAAAACCTCTAACTCTAGTAAGAGAGAAAAATAAACCTCATTTTCCAAGCAGCAGTTAAGACACTGAGATTTGAACTCTTTACTTGAACAGACAGCAAATGTGTCAAGATAAAAACAAGAATTAATGGCATCTTTATTGCTCATTCACTTTATGAATGAACAGAACACCTGTTCCTTTCCAACCTAAGTTTACTCCGATGGGACTAGTAGGAGTTAAAAAAACAAAAAAACTCAACCTGATAAAAGTTTACTCGCACATTGAGAGTGGGCGAGTAGATTTTTTGAGGCCCGCCAGTTTCAGACACATCAACAGGTAACAGGACATTAATGTGTCTCCTCTGTATGATGGCTTCATGTATAAGACCTAGTACCTCATGCCAGATTAAACATGCGCTCGTTGCAGGGGTGCTTAGCGCATCAATGAACTCAAGCAGAGGGTCAATTGAAAGATCTAGTGTTGGTCAGCCGTCAAACGTGCCACTACAGTGCTGGAACACCAACATTTCTGCAAAGAATATTTCAACAATTAATGTACATAACAGTGCATACAACCAAAGGAAGTGTGTATTTCTGAAAATATTGATTTATTGTCCAGTTCTTTCACCTCTTCTTTATTTTGGCAATCTTGTAAGCTGTAGCCAACACATGTTTCGCCGCAAAAGGGGGAGTCTCCCCACGACTTTCTCAAGGCTTTTGTTTGATCTGCATCTAGTAGGACATTCTTGCTATTAGCTGTGGTTGCAGCTCCTAATAAGATGTCGTGAATTCAGTCTTCCTGTATCATAGATGCGGTGTGCATAATACTGTCTCTTCAATGGTCACTCCCATGTGACTAGGTCAAGATTCTGACCAAGAGTCCAAGTGGTACGTTACTCTGTTAGCCCAACTATTTCAGCCAACCCAAATCGAAGGTGTGCATGGGTAATACTTAGTAGGAGCTGCAACCACAGCTAATAGCAAGAATGTCCTAATAGATGCCGATCAAACAAAAGCCTTGAGAAAGTCGTGGGGAGACTCCCCCTTTTGCGTCGAAACACGTGTTGGCTAAAGCTTACAAGATTGTCAAAATAAAGAAGAGGTAGAAGAACCGGACAATAAATCAATATCTTCAGAAATACGCACTTTTCTTGGTTGTATACACTGCTATGTATGCTAATTGCTGAGATATTCACGAGTGCCTCAGATTGTGTAAATATTGGTTTGTCTAATCTCCGGACTAGACTCATTTTTCTGGGGATTAGGTCATTTCTGCCCTTTTTGAGAGCACCGTGGGACCTAATAACTTTATACCTAGTAACTCTTGAAGGTGACTGTCAATTGAGCGCCGCATACCTATTAAATGCCCACTTAAGCTGGTACATCTCTACATTAATCACTTGGAGTTGCTAGCTAATCGCCTAGCGCTGAGAGCTTTCCTCACCCGATTTGCAAGGTAGTCCTAATCAGAATCAACAACATGCCAGTCATGTTTTCTCTCCAAAAGCAAGGGGGTGCCAGGTTCCCTCAGCTTCCTCATTTAGCCCAGACCTTTTGGAGGTGGGCCCTCTGATACAACATTTACCTGTTAACGGAGTACCTCCCTGTAGTTGGTAACGACTTCCTCAGCAGGAGGCGTCAACAAGTCCATGAGTGGGAACTGGACCTGCAAAGCCTCCGCCAATACTTTCATTGTTGGCGTCAACAGCAAATAGATCTCTTAGCCACAATAGAAACCTCCAAATGCCCAAACGTCGCCACCAAGTACCCACAACCACAATCTAGAGGCAACACATTATGGACGAGTTGGCCCAGGAAATTTACTTGCGCTTTTCCACTTCTCTCACTGCTTCCGTTTGTGGTTCGCAACTTCTGCAGATATGTCAGTCTCATCCTAGTGGCTCCCAAATGGGCGCAGCAACCATGGTTCTCTTCCAGGGGATACTCCTCAATAGTCATAAGCACTGAATTATCCCCGCCCACGTGCGGGATCCCGGAGCATATAGAAATATACATATATATATGTGTATGTTGGGGATCACAAGTGCATAGCACTTCCGCGACATACATATATACATGTATATATAATACATAAATATGCAGCCTAACATAATTCCAATAGGGTAAAATGCCAAAATTACATAGGTTTTTCTTGTACAGACAATAATCTCCCATATACACTCTGTAATAGAGAACATACACTGTAATAGTGTCATACAAGAAAACCTTTTCAGAAACGAAAAAACAGGTAATAGCAGGCAGTTGGCCCATAGGCTACATAGATGAATAAACATCACAGTAAAAAACTGGTACCTTGCCTTTAAGGCTTCCAAGAACTTGGACACTTTGCCTTTAAGGCCTCCAGGAGCCCCTCTGCTCCCATCATGCACCACAGGTGACAGGTCAGTTCTTTTTTTTTTTACGGTGTACTAACTTGTAGCAACCTGATTATAAGATGCAAACACTACAAAAATATACTAAAAATGCTCGTCCGGGGAGGAGGGAGGGTTGCTTACGACTTTGATGAGTATACCCCTGGAAGAGAACTAGGATTACAGGTAAGTAACTAATCCTTCTCTTCCAGGGGATACTCATCAATAGTCATAAGCACTGAATAGAGTAGCAAGCCCATACCCACTACCTCGCGGACGAGCAAATAGTATTGAAAAACAGAGCATCTTAACATGACATCAAGCAAATAAATTCCTCAGTGAGGCTTGCCCAACTTGGGCATCCGCCTGAGACTCCGACTCATGACTTTGATGAGTATACCCCTGGAAGAGAACTAGGATTACAGGTAAGTAACTAATCCTTCACCACACTCCCAGAACTCAGTGGTTCCTCACAAAATGCTGCAGAAGAGGCAGGGCCTTCTCACACAGAACCATTGAGAAATCGGACACCCAGCCCAGGTCTCTCAACCGTGTGATCTGGCTCCTGAAGTCTTAGAATTTGGCTACCTGAATCTCCCACAGCAGTGTATGGACATTCTTAAAGAGCCACGCAGACCTACTACTTGTACCTCCTGTGCTGCTAAATAGAAAAGGTTTGTTCACTGCTGTCATTCCAAACACATTCATGCATTAGCAGCCAAGGTTCAGGACATTGTCTGCTACTTATTTGATTTGCATACCTCTGGTTTAGCTTTTACATCTATTAGGTTACACCTAGTGGCAGTAGCTGCATTATTACAAAACAAAAAGCACACTTCCCTATTCATGATTCCAGTTATCAAAGAATTTGTTTAAGGTGTTAAGGGTCATTCCACCTAGACTACCACCAGCTCCCAAGTGGAACTTGAGTATTGTTTTAGCGAGATTAATGGGTCTTCCATTTAAACCCCTCCATTCCTGTCCCCTCCAGTTTTTATCCTGGAAGGTAGCTTTCTTAGTTGCTATCCCTTCACTCAAATGTGTCAGTAAGCTTAACTATAGAAGAACCTTTATTCCAATTGCATAGAGATAGGGTGGTACTTCGTAGCAATCCTAAATTTCTTCCAAAGGTAATTTCTCAATTCCACCTTCATCAATCTATTGAATTGCTTGTCTTTTTCCCCAACCTGACTCCGTTGCGGAAAGGGCTCTACGTACCTTAGACATAAAACAAGCTCTCCTGGACTCTATTGACAGAACAAAATCATATAGGTCAGCAAAACAACTTTTCGTTTCTTTTTCAAAGGAAGGGCCATCTCTAGGTCAGGCAATGCACGTTGAATTTTCAAATGCATACAAACCTGCTATGCTAACGTTAAAATAACTTTACCTATCCCCTCTAGAGCTCACTCTACTTGTAAACAAGCATTTGCAATGCAATAGGTCTCACATTTGGGAGAGTTAGAGGTATTGTAATTGATAATGTCTTTTACCTATGTGTTTTGGTTTGGAGTGTAGTGAATGTATGTGGTGTGGGGTGGAATTATATGGGTTGTATTGAAATGGTTAGTTGTGTAATTTGAGTTGTGGGTTAGAGTTACTGGCAGGGTTAGGGTTTGGTGTAAGGTTTGGGTTAAAGGTGAAAAGTAGGATTAGGTGAGTCATTGGAACAGGTCTTTCTTGAGGGTGAAAATTAGGGTTAGGGTGAATGATCCATTTGATTTAAGAGGGAAAGCTGGGGTTAATGCGAGGGATAGAAGCAAGGTTAGGCATAAGGTCTGGGTTAAGGGTGAAAGCTATAGTTATGGAGAGAAACAGTCCAGGATTATGGGTGAAAGTTGAGTGTTATGTCGGGGTTAAGGGAGAAAGCTAGGGTTAGGTGAGGGATAGTTGCAGGGTTAGGCATAAGCTCTGTGTTACTGACTGATTTAGGGCCAGGAAAAGAGTTTGAGGCAGGACTGACCACTGGCAAGCAAGGATTTTTGAAGGACACTGACACACAAATGAAAAACAAAAGCAAGCAATGGGTGGAGTTAGAACTCCACAAAGCAATTACTACAGGTCGGCAAGCGCTGCCTAGGCTCGACCTAAAAAGGAGCTTCAATGGCCTTTCTAGGAAATATACCTATAGCTGATATATCCAAAGCAGCTACATGGTCTACACCACATGCATTTACAAAACATTACTGTGTAAATGTGCTAGCCTGTCAAGAAGCTAATGTGGGCCAAGCAGTTCTATGTACACTATTTCAGGCAACTGTAACCCCCACAGGTTAGCCACTGCTTATGGAGGAGGACTATTTTACAGTCTATGCTAAGCATGTGTATCTACAAACTCACATTCCTTGAATTGAAAATGTTACTTACCCAGTAAGCATCTGTGGCATGTAGTGCTGTAGATTCACATGCCCCCACCCCTGTCCCCGGACACCTGTATGTGTTCCAATTACTTTTATGGATTATCTCAAACTCCTTTAGCACGGATATCTCACCATATTGCGCTCTGCTTCATATTCCATCCTCACCCGCCTTGCGGGAAAACGGTCTACAATGGAGTCGATGCCCATGCGCTTTACCAGCAAGAGGAGGAGTCACACTACCTTGTGACTCAAAGGACTTTCTTTGAAGAAAAACTACTTGTACACATCCGAGCCCAATACTAGAGGGCAGGATTATGCTAAGCATGTGAATCTACAGCACTACATGCCACAAACAGATGCTTACTGGGTAGCATAAAGAGAAATAGCTGTGTGTTAGATAAAAAAGAAATGCAGTACATTTTGGCCCTCCTGAAAGTTAGTGTTTGTTCTGTTCCAGTAATGCCTGCTTCTTTCCCATTATTAATTACCTAGGACAGTGGTTCTTAACCAGTGGTCTGGGGACCCCTTGGTATCCGTGGCTTCTACTCCTATAATATTAACAGATAAAGCAATTTTAAAACATTGAGTGAATGTGGAGGAATTTGAAATTCGAGGCTAAAAATTAAGTTAGTGTACAGGTTAGTTTGTGATTCGTGGGAGTGGTGCAAATGTATCAAACAATATAGAATGGACAATAAGTGGTCAAAGTTGAATTTGGAATTCTCCAACCTTCCCATTAAAATAAAAAAATAGATTTTTATTTTTTATGTGAATCAATTATTAAATTTGTGTATATATTTGATGAATGCTTGTTTCAATATTGTTTGTGTATTTTTTTGATGTTCAAATCATCATAATTGCTTAAGCCGCGGCCCCTGGCTTCCAGTAATGACTCGGTGGGGGTCCAGGGATTCAGATAATTATCCAGTGGGGTCCCTGTAGTCCAGTAATGATTAAGTATTGGTACACAGAAGTTAAAAGATTAAGAACCACTGACCTATGATATAACGTTGTCTTGTTAAGCAAATCCTGGTATTGATCACTGCTTGTTTGTTTTAGATACGGATTTGTTTCCTTTCATGATGATGTCGATGTACAGAAGATTGTTGACGTAAGTGGCATTCCTAATTGACAAGTATTTAACACATTTCATTTTCTTCTCTTCAGAATATTTTTTAAATCTTTTTTTTACAAGCACGTCTTGGCAATATTAACTTTTTTTTCTTTCTCTGAAGCATGCACTCCCATTCTGTATAAGGAATATTCTTCCAAGCCAGGAAGAGGGAATTAATATTTTGAACATCATGGGAGTAAAAAAGCATGGAGAGCTACGTCTCCCCTCCACTGTGATCTGTCCACTGAGCCCTGATTTTACTTTTTTATAAGGTGCCACTCAAAACCACCTTGGTACACGCCTTTTTCACCGTACATGTGGGATCTTTAGAAATGTATCATACAATTGTTCTTCACATCAAAAAAGATACGTTTCCACTTAAGGCAATATTTCACATTTGTCTCTTTTTTTTGTTGTTTACCCGTTTGAAAAAAATTAAAGAAAAATGTAGCCACTTGTATACTCAGTAAACATACACCAATGGACTTGGTGGTAAACCGATATTGTAGCTTTAAGAATTCCAGAAGACTAAAGCCTTGCCGTTTTCCACTTCCGGATCAATGATTTAGTTCATTTTAAAACCATCCAACTTGACTTTGGAGCTTTGGGTGTCTGGAGTGATACTTATGAATTCAGAGGCTACACATACAAGACAACTATGATTAGAGGTAAGTAATGTGTTCATAGCATGTGTGGCTGTAGATACAAAGTCACTGCATCCTGCTGACATCTGTTGTTGGACACTGACATATGCAAGTTGTTTTTCTCCGAATTTGTTTTAGAGTCACAAAAACTCCGACTCCATTTTTGGCCACAATGCACCAGAACAAAAACTCCACCTCAGATTGTTTTTTCTGCCATTGGATTTGAATGTTTGACTGTCAACTCCGGGACAGGCTATGTTTCTTCACCAGGACCTCTATTGTCAGCTATCTGCAGACAGTGTTTTTTTTGGGTGTTTGCCTTTGAGACCTTCAGCTCCAGTGATGTCTCCACCATACCGCAACAAAGAGACCTCACCTTGTAGCAGCTCAAGGGGGCTCCTTTGAGGATTCAGGTTGTATTTTGGGAATGACTTTAGGATGGGAGGTGTTTGGTGAACACCCTTAATAATTTGCCTTAAGCCCCAGGTACCTCTGCTTGGACCAGCACAGGATGTGCAACCTTTGCTTCGTCCCCGAGCACAATGAGAACTTACTCTCAATGCAAAGCATTTTGGTGCAAAATATCATTTGGTACTGACGCAAGCGCTGCTGGGCACACCATAAAATGCAGCAACAGAAGTCGCCTGAGACTCCGGATTTGTTTGACTTGAGTATCATTTAAGCTTCAAAGAGGCAGGCTCTTTGGACCTAAGTGCAAGAAAAGTACAGTTGCTGTCTTCTGAAGCCTTGGAGCCTGAGCTGGTTGAAGTGGTGTTCCAAGCATGCCATAGCACAGGCCCTAGCACAATACACATCATTCCAGCTCCCAAGGGACAACCCCACAGAGTCTGAGCTTGGAAGGCTCACCGGTTGAGGCCAAAAATCGTTCCCGAGAACTTTGGTATCGAGCCCTATGCCTGGTCTAAAAAGGCTCTGACTTTCAGGACCTGCTCACTGGGCCGACACCTCCCGAACCCGAGAGGCCTGGAGTAAGCCCCCAACAAGGGGTATCCAGCATCGCCATCCAGCCACGCTGCCTTGACCCATAGGACCTGAAAAACCTATCTCGGAGCTGAACGTGACTTCGAAGTGGACACGTAGGCCCGCATCCGGATCTGCTCCGAGAAAGCCATCGACCCCAGGGTCAGATAAGGAGGTTTTGATTGCCATGCAATTCCCAGTGGTGCCAGATGTCCGGGATAAGAACATCTTTATTCACCCCACCACAGATAAGATCCTCACCAAACCCCTCTTATATAAACAACCACCCTCTCAATATCCCTAAAAAAAAGACGGCTCACTTTCGAGAATCAGCACCCCTAGCTTCCTCCACCGCCACCACCGCTTCCTTGCTCACAAAGCCCCACTTCTCAGCCTCACAATCCTCTCAGTCAGGACACAGTGACTTGGACCAGGACAGCCCATATGACTCTTGGGAACCATATTAAAAGCGCAGCACACACTAGGAGGAGGGGGGGGCCCATTATCAGGAAGACCCGTGAGACGATCCAGACTTAGATCCTTGTTCAGTCAAAGTGTCCCCTCCAACGACACTACTGCGTACCATGTGGTAATTCAGAGGCAGCCCAACACTATAATGTGAAACTTCACGTAGTGCGGAAAGAGGACTATGACTGTATCAAGACCCTTCCAGAACTGAAAGCTATATCCAGTACCACCCTATGCTCTCCAGCATGCTCAAGATCTAAAAAGGCAACTCTGAAGACCCTGTCAAGACTAGGGTTGTCACCCTGAGGTTGAAAAGAATCAGAGTGGCCTCAGACAACTCTGTTAATATCAGAAACCAGCTTCCCCCTCACTTTCTAGTGGTTCAGACCTCTAGAAGAAGAGCCTCAGCACAGGTGGCAGTGGATCTGCTTACTCCAGTTAAGGACAGCTAACAGAAACGATGTGGCTGGCAAACATGTGGCTCTCTGGGCAGTCACACAATGGAGGATTACCAATTGGGCCGGACTATTCTCCACATATGACCAGTCACTGGAAGGAGATGGAGGAGCTTGTCAAACACCTCCTCAAAGCCCATCACAGGAACTTTTGGCAGAAGGCAAAATCGTTTTGAAGGCTAACATCAGTTGTGCGTTGGATTCTGCTGATACTGCTTCAAGAGAAATTAATACCGGAGTCCTGCTGCTGTGACGCACCTGGCTGAGGGTCTTCAGCATTAGGCCAGAGATGCATCATCATCTCCTCAATGTGCACTTCCAACTGTGACCCCCTCAGGGCAAGACCATGCTGGAGAAGATAAAGAAGTATACAGAGATCGCCAAGGCAATGGGAACCCTCCAGACCTCAACACCTAGGACCTCCCCCATAAAGCAGCAGTTAAAGGAGGAACCTAAAACATATGCACCTCCCCAGAGGCAAGGGCATCCAGTCCTTTTAGGATGCACAGGAACCCAAGTCTTATTGGGGCAGATACTGTGGCAAAGGTAGAGGCAATGTGGCTCATCAGTGGAGTCATTAACTCCAATCAATCAATTAGGCGGAAATTGTAAAGCGCGGCTAATCACCTGTGAGTGTATCCAGACATAGTGACTCCCCTGCCATTGACCCTCTCACCACACAATATCTGTTGGGAAAGGACTGTGGTTGTTGCTTCCTCAATGGGAGAAAATATCCTCTAACAATTGAATGTTCTTGGTACAGCCTGGAGTCCACAGCACTTTGTTTCCATGTCCTCATTCGCGACCTTCTATAACTGCTAAAGAACAATGTACAAACACTCCTACCCAAAGGGGCTTTTGAGCTGGTGCCCCCACACCAGAATGGCGAAGGAGTCTAGTCCCTGTACTACTTCAGCCCCAAAAACGTGACACTGTCTGAACCTAGACCTCTGGCCACTAAACCACTACATCCTGTCGGAGCCCTTCCACATGACTATCATACAGGATATTATCACATGCTCCAATAAGGGGACTACATGGGTGCCCTGAGCCTCAAGCACACCTAGCTTCATCTCGCCATGCTTTCAGCTCACTAAACGTACATGCGCTTTATGGTAAGCGGACAACACTCCCTGTTCAAAGTTCTGCCTATCTGATAGAGACATCTAGCTGCAGATTCCTTAACTTAGAATATCCCCAGGCGTCAGACTGGTTCCGGAGAATTTTTTGCAGCAGCACCTCTGCGCGCCGGGGGGGCGGCGCCGCATTAGTCCGCCCTAACGTCGTCCACAGACATGACGTCAGCGGAGCCATATAAGTCCCTCCCGGCGCGCTGACGTCAGTTTCCTTCTTTTCAGGGTCCCAACGCGGATCCAGGAGTAAGCGGTTCCTCTGGCCTGTTGTTTCAGGCCTTCTCGACTCCTTCGGCGTCAGGGAACAGTGTGCGATGCCTTCGGGTTTCAAGGCGTGTGAGACCTGTACGCGGCAGATGTAAGCGACGGATCCGCACGCGATCTGTATGTGGTGCCTAGGAGAGCACCACGACTCCGAGTGCGGTGCATGCCGGCAGATGAAGCCGAAGTCCCTGCGGGAGCGCCGGATTAAGTTGTTGTCCGCCTGGATGTCCCACTCGGAGCCTTCGCGCCGCCGATCTCCGTCTCGAGCTGGGGCTCCTGTTCCGGTCCGGTAACTGAGTCGTTCCCGCGGACGTCGTTCGCCTGTCGCAGGTAAGCACAAGTCACGGAGGTCGTCGACCTCACATAAACGTGACGACGGGGCCTGCTGCTCCCGGTCCCTATCGGGCGCGGGCGCCCAGGAGTCGGTCCCCTTATACCCGCCCTTTCCGGGTGTTGGGGCGACTCGTGCCCAGATGGAAGCCTATTCCAAGGCTCTTCACTCTATCTTTGGGTCACCCCGTCTCCCTGGCGCGCCCTCTGGCCCCACAGAGGGGGTAGGGACTTAGGTCGTGTCCTCGCCGGCGGGTTCGCCCTCGGCGCCGGCCGAGTTCCTAGACTCCGGTTCCGGAGTCGCTGCGACGTCGGGACACGGCCCGGAGGGGCATCCCAGTCGGACGTCGAGCCCTTCTGCCCCGTCTCCGCATAGCCCTTTGGGGCTCCCTGCGCCGACGTCTGATGCGGCTGCAGCACGGAGCTAGACTCCTTGTCCACATACTTCCTCCCCGCAGGCCTCAGTAGAGGGCGAGTCGACGCCGGTCCGACGCCAGTCCAAGTCACCCTTGGTTATTGTCGAGGTCGATACGACGCCGTCTCGACGTCTGTCGACGCCGGTCCCTGTTGTTCCTCTGTTCGAAGAGGATGAGGACCCGGATCACCCAGGGTTGTTTCCACGCTCTCCGGCTCCGCTGCCCCCTGGCCAGTGGCCCTTTTCTCGGCCTCTGGCTGCGGCGTCTCTCCTTTCTGGGGGTCGCGTTAGCCTTCAACCGTCCCCTACAGATGGTTTGTTATCGCCACCTAGAATGGCTACAGAGGCTAGCGCGGCATTTGCGGGGGCTGTTCGCAGGGCTACAGCTATTTTACACCTGCAACCCCCCTCAGTCTCCTTGCCTTCTGATCCATTATTGGATCTCCTCCGCCAGGATGCTGTGGAGGTGGAGCCCTTCTTGGCACGTGGGCACAGCCCTCCTCGGGAGACCCTGTGATCGGGCCATCGCATGTCTGCATTGCCCGGCTCCAGATGACCCTGTCTGTTTGTCCCTTCATCCTAGGGCTCACGGCCGGGTGGTCCAGGCGGCTTTCGCCTCGCAGCCTTCCTCTACTCTCCCGTTGCAACCTCCCACTAGGGAGTCTCGTTGGTTGGAGACATGTGGCCGCCAAATTTTTGCGTCCACTAGTTCGGGCATCCGTGCTCTGAACATGTCTTGCGTGTTTGCACGGGCTACTTTTGCCCTTTGGGACTCAGTCGAGCGTCTTTTTCCCTCTCTTCCAGAGGGTCCCCGTGCTGACCTGGATCGTCTCCTTCATGATGGCGAGAAATGGCACAATTTACCATTCGGTCGGCTATGGACACCACTGACTCTGTGGGTCGGGCGATTGCCAGGTCCGTTGCTCTGCGTCGCCATGCTTGGCTGCGCGATGGCGGTTTCCCTGACAATGTTCGGGAGAGTCTTCGGGATTTGCCATTTGATGGCGTCTCCCTTTTTGACAGTCATGCGGACTCAGCAGTCAACCGCCTCATGTCTGGGCTCCCATGACTTTGTGTTTTCTAGTCCTTTTGTGGACTTTTGTTTTCCAGTGCAGTGTTTCTGCTTGTTCTGGGCCCTGGGTTCATGACATAATACCCAGACGGCCTGTACGGCTTCCTGCCGTTATTTGCTCTATTTAGTGCAGCTGGTCAGCTGATTCTGCTTTCTTTTGACTCCTCTGTCTGAGTTTGTGCTGAAGAGGTGCCCCCCGAACTGGGGTTGAGGCTTACCCTATGTGGGGTATTCGTTGGCTGTTGTATAGCTGTCTTCCTTACACAGAAGGCTTGGTAGGCTCCTGTGGAGCCTTCTTCAAAGGGGTTGTCCTGCGGATCAGACTGTGGTCTCTTTCTGCTGTTGCGGACCCTTCTTTTCCTTTTTGCGGCCCACAGGTTGGCATCGCTCTTTTGCCTACCCGTTGGGGTCCGCGGTTGGTCCGTAGCACTCCCCTGCATCTGTAGGTGCTCACTTTCTCGAGGTTCTGCCTCGCCTGCCTCTTCCAGGAGTGTCTTTTCAGCTTCGCCATCCTTGTCTATAATGGCTGCCCTTGTTGTCAGCCATTCTCCCTTGGACCACCTTGTTCTGTTCCATTCCGGCACAGTTCGTCCTGTCATGTACGACCTCAGGGCGGAGCCTTGTGTTGCTGCCCCCAGGCACGCAGGGCTGACGCGGCACGATATTTCTGTGTTCTATGCGCGTCAGGTGAATGCTCCCTAGTATGTTCGCTGTCACGGGGGGCTTACGCTTCCCCTACGCTTCTGCGATGATTGGTTTCTACTCCCCTCTCTCTGGGATGGGTAGTGCTTTCTCGTAGTTCAGACCTGTCTGGACTTTATAGACGGTGGCATCCTCGCCATGTCCGCCAATACTGTCCATTGCCTTGTGCCCTACTTTCCTGGGCACTTCCCAAGCAAGAGTTTCCTCTTCCCTTGCTGCTTTCCGCGCAGGAGTTTGTCACACTTCTACTGCGGGCTGCTGCTCTCTGTGGAAGTGTTCTCTTCAGGACTGTCTTGTGTGTACATCTCTTTACAATTTCCTGTTACTCTATGTACGTTTAGTACTGACTCTTTCTTGTACTGCTCAGTCTCCCGGTCTGTCTCCCGGGGGACCGTTGCTCCTCCCTGCCGGGTGGCTGATGTCGCTTACGGATCTGGACATTGCTCTGTCCGGTTCTGCCGCAACATAGCAGTTGGTACCTATGGTGCGCTCTTATATTCTTTTATGAAATGCATCCTTAATGGCTGTGTCCTTTCTTGATGTATATTCTGTACTGCGCTCTACACACAACTAAGGGTCACGCATGCTAGACTTTCCTTGCTGCGGTGTCCGTGGTCTTGCTCTCGGCCTCCTCTTGGGAGCAAGCCTTCTGTGTATGTCCAGCTTGCCGGATCCCTTTCATGGTCAGAATCCTACCACAGCTGTCCAAGTTTCCTAGCTGGTGCGCTTGCAATAGTGCTTCTTCCACTGTTGTGCATGCTCGACCTGTATACTCTGACTCGGTCGTACCGTCTTGTCCTCTCTCTGGGTCTTTGTCTCTTGCAGATCCATCGGATCTTGCGGATCCATCGGCTCCTAGAATCAGTTAACCTTCTTTTGCGAAAGTTATAGACCCTCACATTCTGCACTGACATTCTGGTTCTGTGCTCCCTTTCAACCCTGTATAAACGAGGGTTTTCATGCTGTCCCTTGGCGGCTTGTGATGCCTTTGCCTCCCATTGTTTTCCGCTCCTTACAGAGCTTACTGGTCTGGTGTTGGCCACGCTGGCATTGCTTCCCCCACTGTGTTAAGTCAACTTGTTGACGACTGGGTTCTCTTTGGAACTTGGTGGGGTTCAGTGGCAGACCCGCCTCCTATGGGGTATGGCTATGGTATCTATTCTAAGTTAAGGAATCTGCGGCTAGATGTCTCTATCAGATGGACGAGTTACTTACCTTTGGTAACGATGCATCTGGTAGAGACAGTCTAGCCGCAGATTCCTTAACGCCCGCCCATCCTCCCCGCTCTGCGAGGACCTTTTCAGGTTGGGTTTTATGCACTCGCCTCCTTCCGGGTGGCTTTTGTCTTCTGCGGGGTGGCGTCTTTCTCCTCCCTCCTCGGTAGGATGATTCATTCTGTTTTACTTGTTCTACTCCACCCATTCTCGTGATTGGGCGGTGGGTTCATGTATCTCTACACCCCTACACCCTGGTTCTTCCAGTGTGGGGCCTACTAATGTTCTTCCCTCCCTCCCTCCCACCTTCTCCATTGCTTTGGGGTCTCTTGTCCCCACTACAGTCATTCGGTTTGGGGTCTATTTGACTGTGCTTCAGTCCATAGATCTCTTACAGGGGATACAGCATTCCTGGTGTTGCCGACCTGTGGTAGATCGTCATTACTTATGTGGTTCTGGTCTTGTTGCCCTTCACAGTTAGATCTTGAGATTGCAGGCTTCCTGTCGTCTGCCTTGACATTCTTTTCATATGTCGTTTTGCCTCGGGGGAGGGCATAGCCTTCGCTTTTGCGGGGCTGTTTCTCAGAGCGGTGCTCTGCTCTTTCCCTTCAATTGCTTTCAGTATACAGTGCTTGTCACTGTCATTTATAGTGATGCTTCTCACCATTCGATTCTTTCTGATTTTTCATCTTTTTCGCACACTGTTCCCATACTCTCACAGTTTTTGGTGGTGGCTCCGCGTTGTGGCGCGGAAAAGTTTCTCCGAAGAAAGCTGACGTCAGCGCGCCGGGAGGGACTAATATGGCTCCGCTGACGTCATGTCCGTGGACGACGTCAGGGCGGAGCCACGCGGCGCCGTCCCCCGGCGCGCAGAGGTGCTGCTGCAAAAAATTCTCCGGATCCAGTCTGACGCCTGGGGGTATTCTAAGTTAAGGAATCTGCGGCTAGACTGTGTCTCTACCAGATACATCGTTACCGAAGGTAAGTAATTCGTTCTTCGTGGTTACTAAAGCCCCTAGGGTGTTTACAAAATGTTGAGCGGTAGTAACTATGCACCAGTTACAGAAACACAATTCACATCTTTTGTTACTTATATGACTGGCTGCAGCAGCAGCAAAGAGCAGTGCCTGTCAACAAAGTTTTCTGTTACACAGGCTAGGTTTCACAATTGAGGCCAAAAGATACAATCTCCAGACCCAACTGATTCAGCCATTTTTAGGATCTATTCTAAACATAGGGGCTCATTATGATGTTGTGACGCGGTGGCGACCGTCGTAACGAGTGAAACCCCCGCCATATTACAATGGCGGGGGGTTTTGCGGCGGACGTAATGTGCGTCCGCCGCTTTTCCGCTGGTCGGCAATCGTTCTGATTGCCGGCCGAGCGGTATTGGCCCCTAATATGGTGGCGGTGCCTAGCAGGCACCGCCATCCTTATTAGGATGGTGTGGTGTGAAGGCCTTTCCATGGCGGCGAAGGCTGGCGGGGATGTTCTTTGGGGGCCCTATGCGGGCCCCCGGGAGGGTGGGGTGGGGGGTGCCCCCTCCATTTACATGCACAAGGTTGCAGGCACCGCGCGGTGCCTGCCACGTTGTGCATGCAAATGCAAAACATGCCATTTTGGCATTGCGGCGGGTGCTGCTTACAGCAGCACCCGCCGCAATGTCAAATATGCAGGATGCGACCGTCAGGATGGCGGTCGCATCCTAATTAGCTGTGCGTTACCGCCTTACGTCTGGCGGCCGGTCCCAACTCTGCTAGGATGGCGGGCGGACTCCGGTCCGCCCGCCATCCTAATAGGGCCCATTGTCATGGGAAAAGCTTACCGCATCCAAGAAAGGGTGATGGCATTCCAAAAACAGCGGCTTCTTTTTTAGACACAACGGCCGTCGTGGTGACGATAGTAATGTGACTGTTGGAAATGATGGCTTCATGTATTGCACTGATGCCACACGCACATATGTCCTTTGCAAGAGTGTCTAGTGAGGAACTGGTCACAGCCAAAGAGTCACTGTGAATATCTAGTGTTGATACAGCCAGGGATCATCACACACTTCTATGGTAGAACAAGAAATTGTTGTTGATCGACATGTCTTTCCTCAACCTGCTTCCACAAGTGACTGTTACCATATGTTCGAGGCATATGAGCTGCAGATCACACACTGTGCATAGATCGCCATCTGGTGTTGGGCCCGGATGTTTGCACTTTGTTGTTGTATTGGAATAAATCTTTGGAAGTCACGAGATAGGTGACTCCTCCTCTGGACAATAGTGCGCATGGGCATCGACTCCATCTTCAGATTGTTTTTTTCTGCCATCGGGCTCGGATGTGTTCGTCGCGCTCCAGTTCGGTGTCGTTACCGTTCCAACTTTCGACACGCAATCCTTTACCCTTTCTTCGGTATTGTTTTTGATCGCGTTTCCCTTTCGACGCGCATCTCTACAAACTCGAATTCTTCGATTCCGGTCGTCGACGCAGGCCTTCGGGCCTAGCTGCGCCATCAGGCCTTGTGGCTCATGGAAAGGACTCCTTTCAAAAAGTGTCCTCAATGTGGATCCAAGTTTCCCCACGCCGATCTACATGAGGTGTGTAACCTCTGCCTTTCGCCCGAGCACGAGGCCAAAGACTGTCCAGCTTGTGTCTCTTTCCGCTCCAAGAAAACAATACGGGAAAGTCGAGCTCGAAGAAGCATGGCACGATCATCGACATCGATACGGGACGATATCTTCCAAGAAGGCATCAATGTCCCGGAGCAGGAGCAAATCGAAGAGGGCATCATTAGCGCCTCCGAAGCCGACGATTCCGACGTCGAAGACATCACTCCAGGGCAACGGGTCGTAAGTACTGACGTCGACCCCTCCCCCCCATCCATTCCTACAAAGGCTTCAGTCACACCTTCACCTTCGGGCCTAGGTGCACACCGGGACAAAACTTCCCACGCCCCGCCTTCCGGCTCGGCAAAGAAGTCAACACACAAACCTTCAGGCCGCTCGGGCTCGAGCCAGCCTACCCTCGGTACCGAAACCCCAAGACAAACCACTGTCTTCGCCCGCACAGAAGCCTGGTTCCACATCGGCGCATTCGGCACCGAAACCCACTGGCACTGATCCTTCGGATCCGAGAAAACCTTCGGAACCAACCAAACAACCGGTTCCGAAAACCGCTGGCGCTCAACCTTCGGAGCCAAAAAAATCATCGGAACCGAACAGACAACCGGTTCCAAAGACCCCAACGGAACCGAGAAACTCCCGTTTCCAAACCTAAGGAGTACAAAACCACTCCAAAACTGGTGCCACACAAACAGTCGGACCCGAAAAAATCGGCACCGAAACAACCCACTCCAGAGACGGAGCTTTTCCAACCTGATCCAACCCAAAAAACTCTCGAAATAGACCCAAAGACAGGTCAACTTATAGTTAGTCCTTCCAGGAAAAGGAAAATGGACAAACCTGCACCAGCTCCACTCCCTCTAAAGAAGAGACATTGCCACTTCTCCTTTAAGAATTCCTTCTCCCCCTCCTCCTCCACACCACATCTCTCCTATTCCATCTCCAGTACCCTCACAATCTCCTCCACCTCAGGATGATGAGGACCCTTCTGAGTACGAAGGCAATGATCAACCTTTAGGAGAACCTAGTCATCCTAATATTCCAAATGACCAATGGGACAATTAAGGCACACCAGATGTTCCTGATACACCACAAGATGATATCTACCCATCTAGACCATCCCCTCCAGAGGACACTATAGGGTTCACTCAGCTCATACACAGAGCTGCAGAATACCACGGTGTAAATTTACACACAGACCCTATAGAAGAAAACTTCCTTATGGACACTTTTGCAACATCTCAAAGGTCCACTTCTATTCTCCCAATGTTAAAAGGGGTAATCAAACACGCTCCTGAAGTCTTTAAAGATCCTGTAAGGGCTAGAGTCATTAACCCCAGAGTAGAAAAGAAATACAAGTCTGACCCAGCTGACCCGGTTTACATTAAAGGACAACTTCCCTTAGATTCCTTGGTAGTTTCCAACGCCAGGAAAAGGGCTAACTCTCAAACCTCAGGCGATGCTCCACCTCCTGATAAGGAGTCAAAACTGTTGGACGCATCTGGTAAAAGAACAGCGTCCCAAGCAGCCAACATATGGAGAATTGCCAACACACAGGCTTTGCTGGCTAGGTACGAAAGGGCACACTATGACGAACTAGAGACCCTACTACAACACCTTCCAGATCAATACAAAACAAGGGCCAATGATCTCATCCAGGAAGGCAAAATTATAACCAATACCTCCATTCGATGTGCTCTGGATGCTGCAGACACAGCCTCCCGAGCTATTAATACCAGTGTCCTTTTGCGTAGACATGCGTGGCTGCGTATTTCAGGGTTCAAACCAGAGGTTCAAACTGCCATACTAAACCAACCGTTTGACCAGGAATATTTATTTGGACCTAGTGTGGATTCATCTTTAGAAAAAATGAAAAAAGATACTGATACAGCCAAATCAATGGGAGCTTTGCAATCGCAAACTCCCAGAAGTTCCTTTTGTCGCTCCTCTTATAGGGGCGCCTCTAGAGGTTTTACCACTGATAACTCCTCCACCTCCTATAAAAGTCCCACCCAGACCTCATCTACCAGAGGTTATTACAGAGGAGGCTACAGGGGCAATAACAACAAGGGTAGAGGTAAAACCATCAATACTCGTACTGCCTCCACCTCCAAACAATGACTTCCCTCCACTCCCCCAGACCATTACACTCCGGTCGGGGAAGATTGCTACAGTTCCTACCTGTCTGGAACACCATTACCACGGACAGGTGGGTGAGACAAATCATCCAATCCGGTTATTGCCTGGAACTCACTTCAACTCCCCCCAACATACCACCCAAACGGCGTCCAATGTCAACAGAGCATTTAACGCTTCTCAAACAAGAGGTGCTTTCCCTCCTACAAAAACATGCAATAGAACCAGTTCCACTGCATCAGCAAAACACAGGGGTTTACTCACTGTATTTTCTCATTCCATAGAAGGACGGAACCCTCAGGCCCATCCTGGACCTCAGACCATTAAACCTCTACATACAATCAGACCATTTTCATATGGTCACTCTTCAACAAGTCCTTCCTCTACTCAAACAAGGCGATTTCCTTGCCACCTTAGATCTCAAGGACGCCTACTTCCACATTCCCATTTACCCTGCTCACAAAAAATATCTTCGATTTGTAGTGGACGGTCAATATTATCAGTCCAAGGTTCTCCCATTCGGAGTCACCACAGCACCCAGAGTCTTCACAAAATGTCTGGCAGTGGTAGCAGCCCACTTAAGAAGACAACAAATTCACGTCTTCCCATACTTGGACGACTGGCTCATAAAAGCCAAGTCGCATACCCAGTGTGTAAATCACACAGACGCCACAATCCAACACCTTGACGATTTAGGGTTTACAATAAACCTCACAAAGTCTCACCTCCAACCATCCCACATCCAACAATATCTAGGTGCCACAATAGACACCTCAAAAGGCCTTGCATATCCCAATCCAGCCAGGATAGCAAGCATGCAAGCCCTTATAACAAAATTCCAGCCGCAACACTCCCTTCCAGCTCGAGTGTTTATGCAACTAATAGGGATGATGGCCTCCTGCATATTCATAGTACCGCATGCACCCCTTACAGGAATGCTTGGCACGTCAGTGGAACCAAGCTCTAGGTCCGCTAACAGATCTGGTGTTGGTGGACTGCCGCACACATCGCTCTCTGCAGTGGTGGAACACCCAAAACCTTTCCAAAGGGCGACCATTCCTAGAGCCGGTTCCACAGATCGTGCTAACAGCAGACGCATCGCACACCGGATGGGGAGCTAATCTACTACATCACACCATACAGGGCACATGGACACCTCCGCAAAAGCTACTCCACATCAATCATTTGGAGTTACTAGCAATCTTTCTGGCATTAAAATAATTCCAGAAACAGATATCAGGCAAAGCTGTCTTAGTCCGGACGGACAATATCACAGCAATGTATTATTTACAAAAACAGGGGGGGACGCACTCTGCAGCTCTCTCAACTAGCTCAAAGCATATGGAGATGGGCTATTGCTCAAAACATATTCCCTTTAGCCCAACATCTTCCAGGAATTCAGAATCAGATGGCAGATCTGTTAAGTCGTCAAACACAACAGATTCACGAGTGGGAACTTCACCCACAAGTTCTTCAACCGTTTTTCCAAATGTGGGGGCATCCAGAGATAGATCTCTTCGCCACACATTACAACACAAAATGCCCAAGCTTCGCCGCCAGATATCCACACCCATTGTCCAAAGGCAATGCGATATGGATGAATTGGTCAGGCAGATTTGCGTACGCTTTTCCGCCTCTCCCACTCATTCCATTAGTGGTGCGCAAGCTGCAACAGCCACTAGCACTGATTCTAGTTGCTCCAACATGGGCCAGACAACCATGGTACACAACATTGCTGGAACTATCAGTAGTCCTGCACCAAAAACTACACCTCTCCCCACAACTCTTAACACAGAACTGTGGAGAGATCAGACATCCAGATCCAGCACAGCTCAATCTAGCGATCTGGCTCCTGAAGTCCTAGAATTTGGTTACCTCAATCTTCCACCTGGTTGTATGAACGTTATCAGAGAAGCTAGGCGCCCCACCACTAGAGCCTGCTATGCAGTCAAGTGGAAAAGATTTGTTATATACTGTACCAATAACACAATCAATCCTCTAGATGCGTCCATTCAACACATATGTTACCTGCTGCATCTTCAAAGATGTAATCTAGCATACACATCAATTAGATTGCATCTCGCTGCCATAGCAGCTTACCTACAAAATAGACAACATTTGTCATTGTTCAAGGTACCGGCCATTAAAGCATTTATGGAAGGCCTCAAAAGAATAATTCCTCCTAGGGTACCACCCTCTCCAGTGTGGAATCTAAACATCGTCCTCACTAGATTAATGGGTCCTCCATTTGAACCGCTACATAAATGTGAGCTCCAATTTCTTACATGGAAAGTTGCTTTCCTTGTGGCCATCACATCTCTCAGAAGTGAGTTACAGGCACTAACTATTCAAGAACCATTTTTACAACTCCATCATAACAAAGTAGTTCTCAGGACAAATTCCTTCCTAAAGTTATTTCTCCCATCCATCTCAACCAATCTGTTGAGTTGCCAGTGTTCTTCTTCTCACAACCACAAACAGTAGCAGAAAGAGCTCTTCATACACTAGACGTGAAAAGAGCACTCCTTTACTATATTGACAGAACAAAACCTTTTCGCAAAACAAAACAACTTTTTGTATCCTTCTCACCACCACATAAAGGCAATCCTATATCAAAGTCTGGGATTGCAAGGTGGATTGTCAAATGTATACAAATTTGCTATCACAAAGCAAAACGTACACTATCTATTCCCCCTAAAGCCCACTCTACTCGCAAAATAGGGGCTTCCAAGGCATTTTTAGGGAACATTCCCTTAGATGACATCTGCAAAGCAGCTACATGGTCTACACCACACACATTCACAAAACACTATTGTGTAGATGTGCAGGCAAAACAACAAGCTAGTGTGGGCCAGGCTGTACTCAAAACTCTATTTCAGACTACTGCAACAGATACTGGTAGTCACCGCTGAAGGAAAGTACTGCTATGCAATCTATGCACAGTGTGTGATCTGCAGCTCATATGCCTCGAACGGAAAATGCTACTTACTAGTATGCATCTGTTCTTGGCATGTAGAGCTGCAGATTCACACACGCCCACCCACCTCCCCGGCTACCTTTATCTGTTCCAGTATTATCTTAATTAGATACAACATACATGGACATCTCTTTCTGTTTCTCACAAAACTCCATTTCCCTTCTTGGCGAAAAAACAATCTGAAGATGGAGTCGATGCCCATGCGCACTATTGTCCAGAGGAGGAGTCACCTATCTCGTGACTTCCAAAGACTTTCCAATACAACAACAAAGTGCAAACATCCGGGCCCAACACCAGATGGCGATCTATGCACAGTGTGTGAATCTGCAGCTCTACATGCCAAGAACAGATGCATACTGGTAAGTAGCATTTTCCATATCTTACTCATGGGATGAGGTACACATATCAACCACATGACTGTACAGGGTACCTGGACGCCACAACAACATAGTTATTTCAATTACCTGGAATCCATGGCAGTCAGCCTAGCACTCAGAGCTTTTTTACAGACTCATTTAAGGCAAAACAGTCCTCACAAGACTGTCAAGGGTGTCCAGAAGGACAGTGAACAGTGCTTCCTGGTGCCCAGTCCTTGACGGATTCCCCCAATCATTTTATGGGAGTCTCCCTTCTTAATGCTTGACAACACCAGTCAGACAAATTCAACCCACTTTTTTAATCTTTAATACCATGGACTGGACACTTTTATCCCTACCTTAAGCCTTTAAGTTGCCACTCACTCTTTATGTAAAGCGCTTTGCTGTCCTGGTGGGTGTGGTCCATGCTATATAAAATTGCAAATAAATAATGATGTGCTCTTCCAGACTTCTAATATTGCTGAATGTCTCTGCCTCCTTTGACTTAGGTGACCATGCCACCCTCAGCCACACCAAGATGTCTTGAATGGGATTCACTGGCAACATTCTTCACTGCCTTACTAGCTAACACATTCACATGTGTACCTCCAATACCTAGAAGATCCCTGCCATTTTCGGTGCTCACCAGGTTTTCATCAAGTCCCCATCATCAAACTCTTCATGGAGTCTCTCCGAACTCTGCTCACCGATATTAGCATTAAAATGTCACAAATATGCAGTTGGAATTCTTCTTGAAAGCGTTCTCTACAACAGACTGGGATGGTCTCACCCATACCAGGAAATCCAGCAGGTACCTGAATCTCAACCAAAATAAAATTCCTGCTATTTGGTGAGAAAAATAAGAAATAATTAGACCGGTTTCAGCTACATGAACCTGGATATATTAGAAAGCCAAGTTACTCTGGTTCATTTTGGTCGCTGACCTCTCTCTCAAGGAACACCTCTTCATTAAAATCAGGACAACTTGGTACCAGCGTTTCCTACTTAAAGCAAAAGAAAATTTGCCTCCACGAAAGCAACATCAGAACTGCCATTCATACACTCCAATTCCTTCATTTGGATAATGGCAATGTCCTGCTCCATCGCTTCCCAGACTTCACAATGTCCTACAAACTCCCCATTTCTTTTGGCATCCTACATGCTGTAGTATGCTTCATCATAGGTCTGAAGAAATGAACAGTTCACTCTCACCCTGAAGGAACTCCACTGGCTTCTCTTACCAACCCACA
This sequence comes from Calotriton arnoldi, assembly GCA_963921515.1. Classification (NCBI taxonomy): domain Eukaryota; kingdom Metazoa; phylum Chordata; class Amphibia; order Caudata; family Salamandridae; genus Calotriton; species Calotriton arnoldi. Next base: position 1,203,173 of record CAWUFW010003074.1, read on the forward strand.
ATATGAACCAGATGCTTTATCTCCAAAGCCATCACGGTTAATAATGCTGACTAGTTGACCATCTGCGATATATCTCCTCCTACGCACAGAAGAAGTTTTCCAAAAAACACAGGCAACAGGTCTTCTGTTGCAATGCATCCAGTATCTGGATTGGCATCCCAGTATCCACCTGGACCATCCCCATTGCTCCAATTTAGGTAAGAGCTGGATGCACACCTCTTTGGAGAATCCTACATCCGAATCCAGTACCAGTCTACTTCCACTCAGAACCCATCTACCCTTGTTTTGTTATGTTATATTGATTTGTATAGCGCACTAATTACCCGAGAGCGTATCCAGGTGCTTAGGCAGGTGTGTGGTCCTCAAGGTGCTTATACCCTTTCAGCCATTTGCACAATGCATCTTTGCCATTGATCCTGCACAGTGCTTTGCTGCCGTTTGGCTAGGTTTACATACAACATAGCACTGTATATCATTTAGATTAATAATAGGAATAAGAGAAAGGCATTATTTCTGTGTCTCGAAGAGGCCTTGAGGGTGGGATTGATTGGGTGTAACGTAAGTTGTGTATTGTCCCATTATGGCAATTTATCAACTACAATTTGAAATAGTGGGTGACAATCCCAACTAGCCCGAATTGAGAGAGGCACAAGTGCCTTCTCTGCACTTAATACTCTCAAGAATCACTGCTGCAAGATTTATGAAATTGTGAGATTTCCGGGGGAATTACAGTTGTACTGGGAGACCATGTCATTTAATATCACTCTTTGCCATCCTCAGTTCTACTCCACTCAAGGAAACTACATCTTTTCCTAGGGGCTTTGAGCTTCAGAATTAATACATCCAGCTGGAATGGCTCTGTCTGACAATTCATGCTCTCATGGTGAAGTACATGCAAGACTAGCTGCCCTTTTGAAATCAAAATTAGATTAAATAATTAGGCATTCACCTGAGTCACCCAGCTGTTGGCATCTTTGGTGTGAATTATCCTCCCTTTGTTAAGGCGATTAGTTCAGATCTTGTTAAGTTCCACAACATGGCCATCACCTGGCTTTGTTCGTAAAGCGATAATTAAGATGAAGCAGCATGTTCCACGGTGGAGGCTGAGTATCATTGGTGCTTTATTCCTCACTCCATGACAGTTCGCCCATTTAGAGAGATACCATGGCTAAGTAAGAAAAACCGAGCTAAAATGTGTACTCTGTCTCGCCCTCCGCATTGAGAGTTTGGGATATAGTGGAACTTGAGACAGAACTGACCACTCCCGAATCTCCATTCTCCCTGCTTGTTTGGCAACCCTGTGTTTGAACCAGGCTTTGATAGGGAAGCCCTTTGGAAAGAGGGGGAATATGTGAAAATAGGCCGTATGTTTCGAAAGGTGAGATCAAGCAATTCAAAGTTACTGTCCTGAGAGAGTCTGTAGAATTTAGTTATGCCCAGGTTAAACATGGGATTCACCTCCACGCGATCAGATTGTGCCACTGGGAACCTAGCCAGTTTTGAAAATGCTTCAAAACGTATTGGAATACATTTATGTTCTGCATTATGGGCTCTTCAGTGGTGGTCATAAAAATTTGAATAGTCCCACCTACGTGCAGCATCCTGGTACACTTGTTTCCATTTCTAACAATTTTGATATGTATGGTAAAGAAAAAGTGTATATTTAAATGCATATCCATGTATTGCTGTATTGCATCCTATCTACGGCTGGATTTACCAAATTAGTCTGTTCTCTTTTATTTTTTTATTTAAAAAAAAAAGATCTAGTTAAGTAATGAGTACATAAAATAATCTTTCAGCATAACTGTAACCTGGCTGCCCTAGAGACTCTGAAAATCGTGAAATGTGAAAAACAGCAAAATAAGCTGAACTCAACATACCTAAAAATGAACACATTGGTCCTCTAGGTGTGGCTTCACAGTCCACTCATTTCTTATAGATACGTCTAACTGCAAATCCTTCACATTAAGAATATCCCCAGGTGCCAGATTGGGTTCGGAGAATTTTCTCAGCAGTGCTCCTGCACACAGATATTTGGCTCCATGGTGATGCCATTCTGCTCCAAAAGTTGGCCCACCCTTGCACGCTGATGTAGGTTCCTTTCTACCCGGATCCTTCAATGCAGATCTGAAGCTATCATCCTAACTAAGTTGGTTGTCTGATTTTTTTTTTTTTTTTTTTTTTTAAACGACGCCGGACAATTTGCTGGAAGCGATGTCTCCCTGACCGGTTTCAGGCTGTGCCTGACTGCAGGAAGCAAATGTTGTCTGAGTTGCACATGGTGTGCCTTTAGTACTTCTGCTCCTGTTACAAGTCTTGCAATAAATATGTTGGAGGCATGTATGGCTGTAGATTCACAAGCTTTGCAGACCCCTGCCATCTAGTGTTGGATCCGGATGCGTGGAATTTGTTTTTCTTTGGAGAAGTCTTTCGAGTCACGAGTTTAAGTGACTCCTCCTCTTGGTGATAATGCGCATGGGCATTGACTCCATTGTTAGATTGCTTTCTTTCCCCTGTCAGGTTCAACATGGCCTCACCCTTCGGGGCCTTTGCACTCAGTCTTCACTAGGGCCTCCATAGAATGCCCTGCTGTTAATGGAACGGACACCTTTCCGTTTCTTCCCTGGCTGCCACGCAAAATATCCACAGACTGACTCACATCAGGTCTGTAACCTGTTTTTGTCACCAGAACACAGGGAGGCGGATTGCGATGCCTTCCACTCGAAGAAAACCCTCGGAGACCATGGAGCACAACGTCTCTCGATGCAGCTAGGAGCATCAAGGGCACTCCCCACCTCTTCTGGCATGAAGACATTGGTGAAGAAGAACAACACCCTGAAGCTTCTTTAGCGGAAAAAGAGACATTCTCAATTGAGGGCAGTACCGACTCTGAACTCGTCTCCGAGATGACGGATGTGACGCCAGCTGCCCCTCAACCCCTTGTTTAACAATTAAAAAAACACACGGCATCTCTTAAACAGACCTTCGGTCCACCACTGCCTCTTGGCCATAGTCTGCACTGAGCGGCTGGTTCGAACGCCCCGGCCTCCGACTCGGTGCCGAAATACCATCCGAAGCCTACGGCACCAACAACCCTGGCCCCTAGTCGACCATCGTTGCCGAGTCGTCGCCGAGTGGAACTTCAGTGCCGAAACACAAGCACGGCTCGGATCCGAAAGCTTCGAGTTCGACTCCCAAACAGCCTACTGAAAAACCAGTGAAGCCTATCCTCCATGAATTACAGGAAAAATTGGAAGCTCGACTAAAGCAGATCCAGACACAGCCTTGGGCTGGACGCATCCTAGCAAAGGTTCCAGCTCCAATACCGCAGTCATCAAAAAGACAGCTGTCTTTTCAAGACGCACTTGATTCACCCACACCACTGAAAAGGAAGAAAATGGACAAAGCTACTAGTCCTTTGCTTCTTCCACCACCAGACTCACCTTTTCCACCGCAGTCTGTTGAAGATCCCTTTAACATTTCACGTCATGGATCTGACACTTTTGGGACACCACCACACGATGACCCCTGTGAGCCTATGATGTAGATCCTCCAGGGGACACTAATCCAGATTTATAACCCGCACGTCCATCCCCTGCTGACAATTCCACTGCATATCAGGAGCTAATAGGTAGGTGTAGGAAACTGGGGTTTTGTAGCAGTAGTCCACCCCCCACCCCCCCCACTTTTTGCCTGGTATTTGATGCACCTTTGACTGAAGTGCACTGGGTTCCTGCTAACCCGTACCCCAGTGTGATTGTTCTTTTCCCCAAAACAAGACAACTGGTCACTTGATCCTCAAGGGACCAGGCCTTTTAGCAGCTCTGCAGGTCCCTAGTAAGTGGTACCTGGGGCATAGGTACTAAAGAGGGTCCCTAAAAGCTGCAGCATATCTTGTGCAACTCTAAGGGACACAGTACTAAACTCTCACAGACTGCGTGGCAGAGTGCTCTAAAAAGTGAAAACACGTCATGACACGCATTCTGTGTGCCATGTCCCTAGCACTCCATGTAATATTTCTAAGTCACCCCTACGGCAGGCCTTACAGCCCTAAGGCAGGGTGCATTATATTACATGTGAGGACATATCTGCATGAGCAGATATGCCCCTGTGCTGGTCAGTTCCATTACTGCCAGTACAAGTGATAAGGGATGCCATTTTAAAACATGTGCTGGACTCGGGTAAAGTCGAGTTCCCCAGCTACTTGATAGCTTCACTGAAACCAGGGATGTTTGGTATCAAACATTTCGTATTAATAAACCAGCAGTGATTCCAGTGTTGTATTTATTAAAACATGCACCCTTGAAAACCTACCAACTACTAGTGTGCTGACTGACTGGTCCTAGCCAGTCTGCCACCACAGACTGGTTTCTTACCCCCAGGGATGGGGGCCTTTGCTCTCAGGAACAAAGCCTGCTCATGCAAAAGGTGTTTAACCTCCTCCCCCCCACCTCACAGGATGACTTGCTAATTAGCATTCCAAGGCACATAGCTTCAAAGAGCCCACCTTCTTTAGTATGCAACTCTGGCTTCCCTCTGTAGGAAAATAGGATCTTTCTAACATGGTTGACCCCATTTTTTTGCCTGGTGTCAGTAGGTTTTGACTGTGGTACACTGGGGTCCTGCTAATTAGGACCCCAGTGTCTGTGCTCTGTCCCCTAAATTGACTGGTAAGTACTTTGTACACCCCACAATTGGTGTACTACGGTAAGTCCCTAGTGTATGGTACTCAGAGGGGTCTCCCGTGGGCTGCAGTATGTATTATGACTCCCATGGGAGTCCTTGCAAACAGTGTCTGCCATTGCTGCCTGGGTGAAATGGTGCATGCACCTTTCACTTCAGATATAAGATTTACCTTATAACCCGGTCACTGCACTTAAAACCTATGTCACCCCTAAGGTAGGCCCTTCAGCCTAAGGGCAGGGTGCATGGTTCTAAGTGTGAGGGTGCCCCTGCTTGAGCAGAGGCACCCCTACAAATCCCGGACACCATTTTCTGGGCTTTGTAACTGTGGGAAAGCCATTCTAAGGTATGTAGTGGACACTGGCAAACTCGAGATGTCTTAACTACATAATGGCTTCACCGAACCTGGTCATGTTTGGTATCAAACATATACTCGGGGAGGGGGGGGTCCGTAGCCTTGTAGCGTCTGCGTGCAAGCCAGTGCTGCTACCGACACCAGACGCTGCTCTGCCCTCCTGCTGGCGAGCCTAACTCAGGCAGGGGCAAGCAGAACAGAGGATTTCCTGTAGAGGAGAGGTATGATCACCAATCCTTTTGTATTAAGTAGGCTGGGGATGTTTGCGAGTTCCTCCAGGCTGCTTTGAAGGGCATATTTAGCGCCCTCCTTGCATAAATCAGTTTGCTCCAGTGCAGGAGCCCTTGGCTCCAGCTCTGGTGCGAAACTACACAAAGGACTGGGGAGTGACCACCCCCCTGTCCAGCTCCTCCCCCGGGAGGTGCCCGGAGCTCCACCAGGTGGCCGCTTGATTCTGTCATCTTGAAACCAAGATCAGCAGAGGCCCCTGGGAGCATCTGACTGGTCAGTCCAGCAGAGTAGTGTCCCTGACCCCCCCTGATAGGTGGGTCTCCACAGAAGACGTCCAACCCCCATCCTGGGTTACTTAAGGGCTCCCCTGAGGGTGGGTCCTTAGATTCGTCTGGACCAAGGATTCCTCTGCAAGGCTCGTCTTCAGGATCCTCCAAAAGACTCTTCTGCTCCTGGACACTAGACTCTGCTGTTGGCTGTGCCGGACTCAAGACAAGACTGCTCCTTGTAGGACGGCACTTACTGCAACTTCGTCTCCGTGCTCTACAACCATCCTGCAATATCTGTGGCCGTGCATCCTCCAGAGTCACAAGGACTTTGTGTGCATCAAGGACACCTGTAAGGAATCAACCTTGGAGTGAAGGAGTCACTCCCCTGCAGCCTCAGGCACCTCAACAACCGGTCTGTGGATCCTGCTGTCCCACAGACTCTTCAAGGCTCTCCAACACAGGTGGTGGTCTGGTCATTCTCCCGAGGCCTGAACTGTCTTCTGTGCAACTTGGAAGACTGCAGTCCCTCGTGGAGCTGCTGGAACTGCGTCCCTGTGCACCACGTCGGTCTACCGTTGCCAAGGCTTGTTGACTCTCCAGTCCGAAGATCTTCGAGCTCCGAGAAGCCCCAGCCTCCAGCATCACCCTGCTGCAAAAGCAACATCCTCCTTGCATCTCCTGCGACATGGGCCTCAATCTTTGCTGTGTTGCTGGGGCCTCCCTGTGACTCCCTGTGCCTGCTGCCGGAGGGTCCTCCTGGGACCTCCATCGATTCCTGCTTGCTGAGGGCCGGCCCTGACTTACCTGTGGTGGATGAGTCCCTCAGACCTTGCTGGTCTGTAACTAGGCATTTCTTTCTGCAACGCGTTTGCTGCACTTGCTAAGGCTTGTTGGTGATCCTGCTGGCCACTGACCCTCCTGCAATTCATTGGTCATCTTGGGACAGCTTGTGGATGGCTCCTGTGTTCCTACATCGTTGCATGATCTCCCCAGCTGCATCTCCAGTCTCCATCCTACCGTGAAGTACGCTTGAGAAAGGTGGGTATTGTGCTCCTATACTTCCTGAACGACTCCGGGTGATTTGGACTCTCTCTACTTGCTCCTCTTCCGGAATCCATGCCTGGGTTCCACCTACCTTGTCCACGGGTAATAGCAGCAGCTGGACTTCCGAAGATTCCCATTGACTTCAACGGGCGGTTCGAACACCACTTCACACCTTTGCACCTGGGCTCCCTGGTGTATTGTATTGTAATTGCATTTATATAGCGCTTCCTACCCCTGACGAGGCATTGGATCGCTTTTTCGGCGAGTAGCACGCTACTCCGGAACCCGTAAAGGATTAGTGTTGAATTAGTATAGTGAAATATGAAAGTAATTTGAGTGGTGGATAGGTTAGTCAGTTATTTGGATTCAGAAGGATAGCGGAAGGATAGAAGAGGGAAAAAAAGGTTTGTATTTATATAGCGCTTGTTACCCCTGATGGGGTGTTGAAGCGCTTTTTTGGGGAGTAGCCCACTACTCTGGAACCCATAAAAGGATTAGTGCTGAATTAGTATAGTGAAATAGGAAATTTGAGAAGTGGACATGTTAGTCTGTTATTTTGATTGAAAAGGATAGTGGAGGGATAGAAGAGTGAAGGATTTAGACTTTTTTTTGTTTTGCAGGTCATAGCAGTAGGAGGAGGCTTGGGATGAGCAAAAAGGACTGTGGAATGGAAGAGTCGGAGAGAAGAGTTTGGAAAAGCTTGTTTTGGGGGATCGGTATAGTAAGAGGTGTCAGATGATGCAAGAAGGGGTAGAGTAGGGGAGAGTCTTGAAAGGGTTATTTTGGGGATCATAGTAGTGGTATGGGGTTTGAGATGAATGAGTGGATGTAGAGGATATATTGATAGAGGTATAGGGTGATAAATAGGGTAGTGTATTGGAAAGAGTAGTAGAGGTTTGAGATGAGTCAGAGTTGAGGTAGAAGATATATTGAGAGAGGCATAGGGTGAGAAATAGGGTAGTGCATTGGATATGCTTAATTGGAAGAAAGTAATAAATGTATAGATCCACAAGTACATGGAAAGTATATAGATGCATAAAGGAAGTAAGTATATGTAAATTAAAGATATTGATAGAGGTATAGGGTTAGAAATAGGGTAGTGCATTCAGTATGCTTTTTTAGGAGAAAAGAAATAAATATATCCAAGATGCATGAAGGAAGTAAGTATATATAGATTAAAGATTCATTAGATGAACTCTGGTTTTCAAGTGTTGTACTTACATTTTCTTTTTTTTTTTTTTTTTTAAACAATTATTCTACATGTTTATACAAAGCAATTCACACATAGGTACATATCTATAGTGCAAATAAATACTTATATACAGATGGATATGCTGTATATTTCGGTTTACATGTGCTTATGTGGGGAAGAGCCAATTCTTGAGTAGTTTTCTGAAGATAAGGTGGTTGTCCGTGGATCTTATGTTGGTGGGGTAAAGAGTTCCATAGTTTGGCTGCTTCAACAGAGAAGGATGTGCCACCCATGGTTTTTTTCTTGTATCTTGGGATTTTGAGGCGAGGTGCCACTCTAGAGCGGAGATTCCTTTGTTGAATGTATTTGGTGATTTTATTCCTGATGAAGAGTGGTCCCATTCCATGTATCGCTTTGTGGGTGATACAAAGCAGCTTGAACTTGGATCTTCTGGTAACCGATGCAGGGCATTCAAGGCAGGGGAGATGTGGTCTCGCGGTTTGATATGCAAGAGTAGTCTGGCAGCCGAGTTCTGAATCCTTTGTAGTCTTTTGATGGTCGTTAAAGCTGATCCATGGTACAGGCTATTGGCGTAATTGAGTTTGGAAAGAACAAGGGAGATGGTAACTTGGACCTTGTGTGGAAATCCCAAATGGGGGAAGATTCGTCGTAGAGTTTTTATAGTAACAAAGCTTGATCTTGCTAGTTTGTCCACTTGGGCATTCATCGTAGCTTGAAGTCCATGGTCATTCCGAGGTTTCTTACTTCCTTCAATACTTTAGGCGGTGATCCAGTCCATCAGGCCAATCGGTAAGCGGGTCATAATGTTTCCAATCGCCACACGTGAGTATTTCCGTTTTGGAAGCATTCAATTTGAGATGGCTCCAAGTCATCCATTGATTCACGGCTCTGAGACAACTGAAAAAAAGTTTCCAATGTCTTGAAGGGATTCCAGTTGAAGGAGTATTTGTGTGTCATCTGCATAGTTATGGCACATGAGGTGAAATTGATTGATCAGTACCGGTAATGACTTCATGTAGATGTTGAAAAGCATGGGCGAGATGATAGAGTATGGTTTGGACGAGAAAGGTGGGGTATGGATGACATTAGTTCTGTTTCGAAGGTAGGATGCGATCCAGTCTAGAGCAGTCCCCTCTATGCCGGTTTCGTAGAGTCTTTGTATCAGAGTGTCATGGTGAACCGTGTCAAAGGCAGCTGAGAGGTCCAAGAGGAGTAGCGCAGCAACCCCGTTGCGGTCAACTGTGTTCTTCAGGTCATCCCAGATGGCAGGGAGGGCAGATTCTGTGCCTCTTCCCGGACAGAATCCTGTTTGGAAGTCTGAAAGAATGGCATTCTCTTCAATGAATTGTGACATCTGGGCGAACGCTGCTCTTTCTATCAGTTTGCCCAGGAAAGGTCCATTTGTAATGGGTCTTTAGTTGTCAGGGTTCAGAGGGTCCAAGTTTTGTTTTCTTCAGTAATGGGCGTATGTATGACTTTTTGAGTTCCTCTGGAAATATTCCGGAAGTTGAGGAATCGTTGATGATTCTTCTTACTGGAGTGGCAGCAGAGGTTGTTAAAAGAATTGTCTAAAGTTTGCGGTGGACACGGGTCAGAAGGGCCGGTGTAGGTATCCTGCTTCTCTGGGTATCAACAAGGGTGCTCCCCAACCTCCCTGGATCCAAAGGGTTTCCTCTGGGTCCTCTGGGGAGGGTCCTAAATCCTGAAAATCCCAATTGTGACATCTCCATGTTGTTCTATGGACGCTGACCCGGGATATCACCTCTGCACCCAGACGCCTAGGGACTCCTAGATCCTTTCCTTTGGTGGTTCCGTGCTTCCCCTGTCCTACAGTTCCTTAGGTGATAGTCTTGGTTAGGTACCCCGTTTGCATTCCAATTACTTAGTATATGGTTTGCCCCCCCTGTAGGGGCCCAGTTGTTTTTATGTTTACTTACCTGTTTTGAAGTATATTTTATTGTATATTGATATCTCTTGCTAGTATTAGTGTTTTTGTGAAATAAATACAATAGCATTTTTCTAACACTAGTGTGGTTCTTTCCTGTGTGATTCTCACTGACTGGCTTGTGTGGTAAAGGCACCCGCTTTACACCCTCCTGGCTAAGCCTTAGCTGCTCTCCACAGCTGCCCCTTGAGAGCTTTGGTTATCAGGGACCTCTTACACTATCACTAAGGGTTGTCTGGACTCAGTGAAGGGTGTATCACCAATAGGTGTACACCATATACTGAATCAGCCTCCTACACCCTCACAGGAGACTGTCGACCCCCTATTGTCTAGGGCCCATTTGGCGCCTGGACAGGTGGGAAAATTGGTAGTCAGATAGGCGTGCCCACCCACAGCTAGTACCACCCCTAAGAGACCTAAAGTTAACACGACTTTTCAGAGTCTTCCGCCTTGGTGATGGCAAACTTAGGAACTCTGGGACAGGGTTATGAGCACTTGCCACAGGAAGTGGTCATATAGGGGGCGTAGTGACCCCAGGGGTCAGTAGCCCATTGGTTACTACCCAACACTCCCCTAACGCCTTTAAATCTAGTATCTGAAAGAGACACGTTAGTGATAGATTCCTTACCTTAGAATATCCCCAGGCGTCAGGCTGGATCCGGAAAGTTTTGCGTAGCAGTACCCTTGCGCGTCGGTAGGCGGCGTCGTGCGGCTCCGCGTCCGTCGTCGGCGTCGTGATCGCCGGGATGACGTCGCGGGCAGTACTTAGACGCCGCCCCTGCGCGCTGACGTCAGTTCTTCTTTTTCCGCGCCAGCAAGCGCAGATCCGGGAAGAGCAGTGCCCTGGTCAATTTTTGACCATACTTTTTGGTGATTTTTTCACTGTTTTTTCCATCTTTAAGGTGTCGTAGGGATGCCCGGCTTCAAGCGATGCGGCGCCTGTGCGCGGATGATGTCCGTCACCGACCCGCATTGGGAGTGTCTCTTCTGCCTCGGCCGAGGCCACGACACCGAGTCTTGTCCCGAATGCCAGGCCCTCAACCCGAAAGCTTTGCGAGAGCGGTCTCGAAAGCTCCTCGAGGCCCGGCATTCGGCTCCACGGAGGCCCCGGTCGCGTGAGAGGTCCAGGGGTCGCTCGCGGAGTGCACACCGGTCGTCGGCGTCGAAGTCTTCTTCGTCCGGTAAGTCTAAGCACAAGAAGTCCAAGAAGCATCGTCGCTCTCGGACTTCGCCTCGCCGGTCTCGCGACTCGGCTGAGGCCCCTCCCGGCACCGTCCCCGCGGCCCCGGACTTGCCTGTGGAGTCGCCCCGTCATACCCGCCCTTCCCGGGTTCGGGGGCGGATCCGGCCAAGGTACAGGAGTTCCTGTCGGCCATGGCCCGCCTCTTCGGGCCTTCAGGCCCCTCCGGTGCGCCTTCGGGCCCCGCGGGCCCTGATGGGGTTGCTCCGGCGCCGCCGGCGGCTCCGGCCCCGGCGTCGCCCGGGACTCCAGCCTCGATCCCGGCTCCGGCTTCGGCCCCGGCCTCGATCCCGGCTCCACAACCCCCATCGACGCCGGTCGACCTCACGACACCTCCACCGGCGCCGATGTCTCCGGTGCCGTTCTCGACGCCGCCCTGGGCTCCGGGCGGCGTCGTCCCCCAGTTCCTTCCGGCTCCGGACATGGACCCGGAGCGACGTCGCTCGACGCCGGCTCCGGCGCCGATGGGCCCTTGGGTCCCAAATGTCCCTCCTCCTCCTTATTTTGAACCAGAGGAGGACCAGGAGGACTGGGAGGGGTCTGATGACCCTCTGACTCGCAACTGTCAGTATGATGAGGACTGGACAGAGAGTCTAGGGGAGGCCAGTGGTCTGGATACTTCTCCTGACACTGGCATGCTGTCTCCTCCCGTGGCTACGGAGGAGGGGGCCAATTTTGGTACGGTGTTGCGTAGGGCTGCTGGGGCCTTACGTCTCCAGCTCCCTACTTTGACGGTCAAGCCTAACATCTTGACAGAGGTGCTTCAGCCGGCAGCCTCCTCTGCGGAGACTGTGCTGCCGTTTAACGACGCCCTCACAGACGTTCTTTTGGGCGCCTGGTCCAAGCCCAACACAGGGGCTCCTGTGGATCGGAACGTGTCACGACGCCATCGCCCCGCTCCGGGCGACCCCCTGTTTCTTTCTGTCCACCCCACTCCTGAGAGCTTGGTTGTCCAAGCCTCCGCTTCCCAAACCGCCTTCCCTACCGCTCCTCCGGATAGGGAATCCAAACGCCTGGATCAGTTTGGGAAGAAAGGTTTTTCTTCCTCCAGTGCTGGCTTGCGGTCCGTTAACACCGCTTGTCTTTTGGGCCGCTATACCCACTCTCTGTGGGATTCGGTGGCGGATGTTTTGCCCCAGTGCCCTGAGGAGGTCCAGGCACTGCTTTCCCGCGCCATTGCGGAAGGAAGGGATGCGGCCAAATACACTATCCGTTGTGGCCTTGACACCGCCGACTCGCTGGGCAGGTCGATTGCAACGACGGTGGCGCTCCGCCGCCACGCCTGGCTGAGAACCACTGGTTTTTCAGGGGATGTCCAGAATACTCTCATGGACATGCCCTTTGATGGAGTCGGTCTTTTTGGGTCCAAAGCAGACCATGCGTTGGAGCGCTTTAAGGACTCACGGGCTACTGCCAAGTCCCTGGGCCTTTCTGCTACACGCCCTCCGCTGCCTTCTGCTTTTCGCCCCTATCGTGGCCACGGTAGGGGCGCCCCTTCACGTCAGCAGCCCAGCCACCGGCCCGCGCAGCAGGCGTCTTCGCGTGGCCGAGGACGTGGATTCCGCCGTGGCGGATCGGGCAACCAGCGTGCGGGTCAGGCCACCACCTCCAACCCGTCCGCGGCCTCCAAGCCCTCCTAGTCCCTCCTTTCAGGTGCACGGCACGCCAGTAGGGGGCAGGGTCCGCCATCACCTTCCCCACTGGCGCACCATCACCTCGGACAGGTGGGTCTTGGACATTGTCCGAAGGGGCTACTCCCTCCCCTTCGAGACCACCCCCCAGCCATGCCACCTCAACTCCACCGCATGTCAGGGGATCACTTGGTGCTTCTACAGAAGGAAGTCACGGCCCTCTTGACCAAGAGGGCCATCGAGCATGTTCCGACCCCAGAAGTAGGGCGTGGTTGCTACTCCCACTACTTTCTGGTGCCCAAAAAGGACAAGGAGGACATGCGTCCTATCTTGGACCTCCGGAACGTCAATCGCTTCCTCCGGAAGGAGAAGTTCAAGATGCTCACCCTAGCTCAGGTCTTGACTGCCCTCGACCCTGGAGACTGGTTGGTAGCGTTGGACTTGCAGGACGCATATTTCCACATCCCCGTCCTGCCGGCCCACCGGCGTTACCTTCGGTTCACGGTAGGCCACGAGCATTTTCAGTTCACCGTGCTCCCCTTTGGCCTTACAAGTGCCCCTCGGGTGTTCACGAAAGTGATGGCGGTGGTCGCGGCTCATCTGCGCCGGGCAGGGGTTTCAGTCTTCCCCTACCTCGACGACTGGCTGCTGAAGGCGGGCTCGTCCCAGGCAGTCGTCTCCCACCTCCAGACTACGGCCGAACTCCTGCACTCGCTGGGGTTCTCCATCAATGTGCCGAAGTCGCATCTGATTCCTTCTCCACAGCTCCTTTTCATCGGAGCAGTTCTGGACACGACGCAGTTTCGGGCCTATCCTCCCGAACGGCGAGTCCGGGATATTCAGGCTATGATTCCGATCTTTCGGCCTTTATCCTGGGTTTCGGTAAGGATGACCCTGAGGCTGCTGGGCCTCATGGCCTCCTGCATCCTGCTGGTCAATCATGCCAGATGGCATATGCGGGCTCTGCAGTGGGACCTGAAGTTCCAGTGGGCGCAGCACCAGGGCAACCTGTCCGATCACGTCCAGATCTCGGAGGGGACTGCAAAACGGTTGCAGTGGTGGCTCTCGAACCGGCAATGGGTCATGGGCAGATCCCTCTCCCTTCCCCAGCCAGAGCATACAGTTGTGACGGACGCGTCCCTTCTGGGATGGGGCGGTCACTTGGGAGAGGCGGAGATCAGAGGCCTCTGGTCTCCGGCGGAGTCCCGGCTCCATATCCGGGCGATCCGGCTTGCACTCAAGGCATTCCTTCCCTCTGTCAAAGGGAAGGTAGTGCAGGTGTTCACAGACAACACCACCGCCATGTGGTACTGCAACAAACAGGGCGGGGTGGGGTCTTGGACCCTTTGTCAGGAGGCTCTGCGCCTCTGGACATGGCTGGAACATCAGGGCATGTTCCTGATGGTTCAACACCTGGCAGGTTCTCTGAACGCCAGGGCGGACGAACTCAGCCGCAGGTGCATGATGGATCACGAATGGCGTCTTCACTCGGAAGTGGCGCAAGGACTCTTTCTACAGTGGGGAGAGCCTTGGTTAGATCTATTCGCCACCGAAGAGAACGCGCAATGTCATCAGTTCTGCGCGTTGGAATTTCCAAGGCGGCACTCGCTCGGCGACGCTTTTCGTCGCGAGTGGAGTTGCGGTCTGTTGTACGCCTTTCCGCCTATACCACTTCTACCCAGAGTGTTGAAGAAGATTCGGCACGACCGGGCCCACGTCATTCTTGTGGCTCCGGACTGGGCTCGAAGAGTTTGGTATCCCGAGCTACTCAATATGAGCATAGATCCCCCGATCCGTCTGCCTCTTCGGGAGGATCTTCTGTCGCAGCAGCAGGGGACGGTCCTCCACCCGAACCTGTCCAGTCTACACCTGCTTGCGTGGAGATTGAGCGGCGGCAGTTGATTCCTTTCGACTTGCCTCCCGAAGTTTGTGATGTGATTCTGGCAGCCAGGCGTCCCTCCACTAAGGTGGTATACGCCTGCAGGTGGAACAAATTTGTGGCATGGTGCACAGCAAAGGCTGTGGATCCCCTTTCTGCCCCTCTTTCTGAGGTCCTTCTGTTCCTTCTCTCTCTGGCCCAACAGGGTTCTGCCCTGGGTACCATCAAGGGTTATCTTTGTGCTATCTCGGCCTTCCTCAGGCTCCCTGATCAGCCCTCCCTTTTCAAGTCCCCTGTTGTTAACAGGTTCTTAAAAGGCATTACTCACCTCTTCCCTCCTGTTCCGTTTGTAATGCCTCAGTGGGACTTGAACTTGGTTCTTACCTTTTTAATGTGCGCTCCCTTTGAGCCTCTGCATAACTGTCCTTTTCGTCTTCTGACTCTAAAGGCAGCCTTTCTGGTGGCCATCACCTCCGCTCGGCGGGTGAGTGAGCTCCAGGCTCTTTCTTGCAAACCTCCCTTTCTGTCTGTTCATCCAGACAAGGTTGTTCTTCGGACGCGTCCGTCCTTCTTGCCAAAGGTGGTTACTGCTTTCCACATTGGGCAGACCATCACTTTGCCCACCTTCTTTCCGCCTCCGCATCCTTCCAGAGAGGAAGAGAGGCTCCACCGTCTGGACCCAAAACGTGCGCTCTCCTTCTATATCGACCGCACAAAACACTTCCGGGTGGATGACCAGCTCTTTGTTGGCTACGTGGGCGCCAAAAAGGTCGGGCGGTGCACAAGAGGACCATCTCCCGCTGGGTTACCTTGTGCATCAAGACCTGCTATTCTTTGGCTAAGAAGGAGCCTCCTGTTGGGCTGCGTGCCCATTCCACCAGGGCAACGGCTGCTACCACGGCCTTGGGCCGCGGTGTTCCGCTGCCGGTTATCTGTCAGGCAGCTACGTGGGCCTCGCTGCACACGTTTACTAAGCATTACTGCCTTGACAGTCAGGTCCGGAGGGACGGCTTCTTTGGCCGTTCTGTCCTCCAGGACTTCCTTGTCTGATCTTTGTTCGCAGACCCACCACCGGGGTTGGTATTGCTGGGGTATCTATTCTAAGGTAAGGAATCTATCACTAACGTGTCTCTTTCAGATGCACAAGTTACTAACTTGTGTAACGATATATCTGTAAGAGACAGTAGTTAGTGATAGATTCCTTACCGCCCACCCATCCTCCCCGTTCTGCGAACTGATTTCTAGGGTTAAGGACATCCCTTTCAGGGCCCTAGTATTTTTCAGACACCTGTGTCAGCTTCTTGCATGGCTCTGCGTTCCTGGCGCGGAAAGTCGTGTACAGAACTGACGTCAGCGCGCAGGGGCGGCGTCTAAGTACTGCCCGCGACGTCATCCCGGCGATCACGACGCCGACGACGGACGCGGAGCCGCACGACGCCGCCTACCGACGCGCAAGGGTACTGCTACGCAAAACTTTCCGGATCCAGCCTGACGCCTGGGGATATTCTAAGGTAAGGAATCTATCACTAACTACTGTCTCTTACAGATATATCGTTACACAAGTTAGTAACTTGTGCATTTAGGGGAACCCTTGACACCAGGAAATCAGATCTTGCCAACCAAAAGAGGAAGGACCGAAGAGCCGCGAAAAGCAAGAACTGTGGAAGAAGCAACTGACTTGGCGCCGATCCAGCCGGCCTGTCTGCTGTTCACAACGATTGTGCCACAGTCTACTCGCCCTGCAAAGCTGCTGTGCCTCCAAAGGCCTGGGAGGACTGCAAGCCCCTCTGGCAAGACTCACAAACTCCTGTGGAGCTGCGGAGCTGTTCCCTGCACCTTGCAGGGGGAAACGTCCCTTAGGACAAAGCCAGAATCACGCTGTGCCTTCACAGCGCCGGCAACAGAACAAATGCCTCTTTAGCACGCAATTGTTCTGTACGCAGTAACTTGCTTTAGGGGGGCGCAATGGTGAAGTGGTGTTGGAATTAAAGTCCAACACCTTCCCTACTGTTGCGCAGACTGGAGTCAGAATTGTAAATTAAACTATTCCAATATCCAGCACCCCCCTAAGGCAAGTCGTTAAAATGACTTGCGTGCAGAACAAATGTGTGCTAAAAAAGCATTCGTTCAAATTATGGAGTTCCTAAGGCATGGAGAAAAATGCATGCAGAATTCCGTCATACATTCCCTTGCAGGTACCTACCTGAAAGGACTTCGAAACTGCGTAAACATGACACTGCCAAGCACCACTGCACCTGCCGCTCCAAGCTCTAGTTTAAGTGGGCCACCAGTGCCAGCGTGGTCCCCAGATCTCCAAAGAAGAAGCCCCCCTTGGGTTTTCCAGGAGAGGACACCTCAAAGCCACCTGCTGCTTCTTTGTGCCCTCTGCCCCCAGAATGCGAGTGCTCCCAGTGACGAAACCAGACTCCTCAAGACACCTCTGCACTCTTCGCCCGTGGAGAAAAGGACTAAAGGTGTCCCCACATCCCCCAGCATCATGAGACCTGAGCCCACTTGTTGGTTCAGCCTGACTGATTTCCCAGTCCAAGCCTGCAGCCTCTTCGCAACTGGACTGTTTCCCATGAAAGTGAATGGGACACCCAATGCTGTACCAGACCTTTGCACCCAGACGACCCAGAGCCTCCCGAGGTGGCCTGTTGGTGTTGCCTTGGACCTTGTCTTCTCCTTGCTGTAAGTCCAGAAAATTGGTCTCTTAAGTCGTTAAGTGCCTGAATGCAGTACATGTTTTCCCCCATAAGATAACATTGGTAACCTGACGCTGATAAGCAGCTCTGCACCTGACTGACCCAGTACCGCCTGAGGTGACCTGTTGGCGCGACCTTGCCCCATACTTACCTTAAGTCCAGGAGATTGGTCCTCTAGTTCGCTGTATGATACCTGTATGAAGTATATGCTTTTCCTCCATAGGATAACGTTACCACTTGAGATATTGCACTAAATGTAAAAATTCATAACTTTAAACGTACTTACCTGATTTTTATGATTTTGGTGCCAAAAATTATATAAAGATAAGAGTTATGTTTATAAATTGGTTTGGATCTCTTTATTGAGTTGTGTGCATCATTTATTGACTGTGTGTGTATTGCACATGTCTAACACTCCTCTCCGATAAGACTAAGGCTACTCGACCACACTACCCCTTAGAAGAGCACCTTGGCATCACTAAAGCAAGCCCCTATCCACTCATAAGGGAATACGTGGACTCTTTGCACAGTATACTCTTTTTGGTAGACTATATAAAGAGCCAGCTTCCTACAGTAGGGCTTCTACCTTCCATAACGTGCAGCTGCACAAGGAACCCCTAAAATAGGATTTCCTTTTTGAAACCCTGTGTTCGAGGCATATGAGCTGTAGATCATATGCTATGCATAGATCGCCATCTAGTGTTGGGTCTGGATGTTTGCACTTTGGTTTTCTTCGAAGAAGTATTTCCAGTCACGAGGTAGGTGACTCCTCCTTTCGGTGATGGTGCGCATGGGCATCGACTCCATTGTTAGATTGTTTTTTTCCGCCATCGGGTCCGGATGTGTATTGCTGCACTCTGGTTCCGCACCGTTTCTCGGTTCCCTTCGACGCACAATCATCTACCCTCAACGGTATTGTCATCGAACGCGGTTCTCCATTCGTTGCGCATCGTCTCACCTCGAAAAAACTTCGATCGGAAAACTCGTGGCGGGACGTCTGGCCTACCCGCGCCGACCGCACTAGCAGTCAATGGAACGGACTCCCTTCAAGTTCTGTCCCGGGTGTCATGCGAAATTTCCACGCACCGACTTGCACGAAGTGTGGAACCTCTGCCTGTCCCCGGAACACAACGAGAACGACTGCGACGCTTGTCGATCGTTTCGATCGAAAAAGACACTTCGTGACTGTCGGGCTCGACGCCACCAGATGCAACACCAGAGCGGCTCCACACCAGACATCTTCGGGGAATATTCCGACACAGAACAGCAAGCTCAAGGAGCCGAAGAGGAAGAACATTTCTCCGTGTCCGAAGTTGACTCCGACATGGAAGAAGAGGAGCAAGTTACTCCAGGTCAACATACTGTGAGTAAAGACACCCCTTTTCCCCCTGAGACAAAGGCTCCGGTCCCTCCTCTGCCTTCGGGCCAAGGTCGGCACCGACAAAAGATTTCCGATGCCCCGCCCTCGGACCCGGCTCTGAAACTTAAAGAGAAGCCTTCCGGCTCGGGCTGAGCCGGGCCAACTCCGGTGCCAAAATAACACCTTCGGCACCGAAACCCAAATCTAAACATGTGACGGTCACAATTCCACCGTTGCCGAAGACTCTACCTTCGACACCGAAAGGCTCGGAGCCGAAACCTTTGACGCCGAAACAAACAACTAAAGATAAAGATACTTTGTCTAAAGAGCCTCAACCCGATGCCCTGCCTTCAGATCCGAAGCAGAAAAACTTGTGATCAACCCTGATACAGGACATATCCATGCCACTCTTCCAAAAAAACGGAAGATAGACCAGCCAGTGGACCAGCCAGTGGACTACCACATTCCTCTCAAAAGCAAAAGTGTGGGCACTAATCCTTCTCCACCTTACATTCCTCCTCCTTCCCCCACTGATCCCAATTTACTTATTACACCATCACAATTCACCACCACCACCACTTACACCTGACCCACAGGATGACGGGGATGAGGATGAAGATCAGGATAGGCCACAGGACATTGACCCGTGGGAGCATTATCATACTGACCCAAGCCCAGATAATGACCCTGATTTGTATCCGTCTAGACCCTCCCCACCGGACGATAACATTGGGTACATTGAACTCCTTAACAGGGCTGCTCAATATCACGGGGTGGAGTTGCATAAAGAGCCTTTAGAAGAGGATTTCCTCTTTGAGACACTAAGTTTCTCTCAGAGAGCAACTCATACCTTACCTATGCTAAAAGGTATGTTGAAACACACAGACGAGATACTTAAAGATCCTGTGAGGGCAAGAATAATTACACCTAGAGTGGAGAAAAAATATGTCTTTAGACTCTGGTGGTATCCAACACTCGCAAGAGAACTAACTCACAAACCACAGGTGAGGCTCCTCCTCCTGATAAGAGGTCTAAGCTTATTGATGCCTCGGGCAAAAGAGTGGCTTCACAAGCGGCTAATCACTGGCACATTGCCAACGCTCAAGCTCTGTTGGCTTGCTATGATAGGGCTCATTACAATGAGTTAGAAAAACTCATGAAATTTTTACCTGACAAACACTAAACCAAGGCTAATGACCTTATCCAAGAAGGTAAACTTATCACTAATACCTCAATCAGGTGTGCCCTGGACGCAGCAGATACAGCAGCTCGTACAGTAAACACCAGTGTACTCCTCAGTGCTTAATTTGAGCCGGGGCTTTCCGGTGCTCAGCACCGGCACTTAATTGGTGTCCGGTGCTCGGCACTGGCACCTAATTGTCAACACCATACTTAGAACAGTCCACCACATGGTGGCTCTGTTCATCTAATTTAGCGATGAGCAGAACGGTAGTTTAGAACTACAATGTACATTAAAATTGCTAATACCTGCCTCCCCAGGCCTTCCTTTAGCTTTGGGGACCTGGAATAATCTGAACTGTCGCATTTACATGCGAGAGAAATGGTTAGTAGTTGTTTTGGCAGCGATGACAAGGGCAATGGGGGTTGCAAGCTGCAGTGGCCTCCTGGTCAGAGCCCTGGCTCTTAATATTTTACAAATTAAGCACTGGTACTCCTACGCAGACATGCTTGCATGAGAATCTCAGGATTCAAGCCTGAGGTGCAAACCTCCATCCTCAACCAACCATTCGACAAAGAACATCTCTTTGGCCCAACGGTTGATACCTCGCTGGAGAAGATGAAAAAAGACACGGAAGTCGCAAAGTCCATGGGGGCTTTGCAATTGCCTGCCACTAGGGGTTCCTTTCGCCGCTCCTTTTATAGGGGTGGTTCCAAAAATGTATCCACCAAAAACCCCTCCTCCTCTTACAAGGGCAATAACCAATCCCCCTCTTCAAGAGGTTATTTTAGAGGTGGTTTCAGAGGAAACAACGATAAGGGAAGAGGCAGAGGCAACTCCACATGCACTTCCCCCGCAAACAAACAGTGACTTCCTTCCGTTACCCCCGATCATTCCACTCGTGTCGGGGGACGTCTCTCTCTGTTCCTACCTGTCTGGAATTCCGTCTCTCTCTGTTCCTACCTGTCTGGAATTCAATCACCTCAGACAGGTGGGTACTGCAAATTATCCAATATGGTTACTGCCTGGAGCTTACACAATCCCCCAGATATTCTTCCAAGATCACATGCAATGTCACCAGAGCATCTTACCCTTCTAAAGCAGGAGGTTCTCTCTCGCTTGGAAAAACATGCTATAGAACCAGTCCCATTACAATATCAGGGGACCGGGGTATACTCCCTATACTTTTTAATTTCCAAAAAAGACGGCGCTCTCCGGCCCATACTAGACCTCAGAGAACTAAATCTATACATTCAGTCGGACTACTTTCACATGATCACACTCCAACAAGTCCTCCCACTCCTTCAGCAAAGCGACTTTCTGTCCACTCTGGACTTAAAGGACGCCTATTTCCATATTCCCATTCACCCTGCTCACCGGAAATACCTCAGGTTTCTGGTAGACGGCCAACATTATCAATTCAAGGTCCTCCCATTTGGAGTAACTACCGCACCCAGGGTTTTCACCTAATGCCTGGCAGTAGTTGCGGCTTATCTAAGAAGACAGCACATTCATGTCTTCCCTTATCTAGACGACGGGCTCATAAAAGCCAGCTCACAGCAAAGCTGCCTACGCCACACTCAAAGAACAGTCCAACTGCTTCACGACCTTGGGTTTACTGTGAATCTCACCAAGTCTCATCTCCAACCATCCAATACACAACTGTATGTAGGAGCCACAATAGACACTCTAAAAGCTCTAGCGTGTCCCAACCCAGTCAGAATCCGCAACATGCATACTCTAATCTCTGTTTGTCACAACACTCGTTACCAGCTCGAGTGTTCATGCAATTGATAGGAATGATGGCGTCTTGCATTTTAATCGTTCCTTACGCAAGACTCCAAGTGCGTCACCTCCAAGAATGCTTAGCACATCAGTGGAACCAGGCTCAAGGTCAGTTATCAGATCTAGTGTTGGTAGATGGCTGCACTCATCGCTCTCTGCAGTGGTGGAATACAAATAACCTTTCCAAGGGGCGGCCATTCGTCGACCCGGTTCCACAGATAGTGCTAACAGCAGACGCTTCGCTCACTGGTTGGGGAACTCATCTACAAAAACATACCATTCAGGGCATGTGGACTCTTCAACAAAAGCAACTCCACATAAACCATCTAGAACTGCTAGCAATTTTTCTAGCGTTTAAAGCTTTTTAACTTCATCTAGTAGGCAAAGCTGTCCTAATTCGCTCAGACAACATGACAGCAATGTACTACATACAAAAACAGGGGGGGGACACTCTCCCCAGCTCTCACAGTTAGCTCAGAGCATCTGGAGATGGGCCATACCTCACAAAATATATCTCCTTGCGGAACACCTTCCAGGATTAAACAACCACATTGCAGATCTGCACAGTCGTCAACGACAACAGATCCACGAATGGGAACTCCACCCTCTGGTTCTCCTCCCGTTCTTTCAAATGTGGGGCTTCCCAGACATAGATCTGTTTGCCACCCACTTAAACGCAAAATGCCCAAACTTCGCATCCAGGGATCCACACCTTGTCCAAAGGCAATGCACTATGGATGAACTGGTCAGGGATATTTGCTTACGCTTTTCCGCCTCTCCCACTCGTTCCAATAGTGGTTGGAAGCTCAAAAAGCACTCCCTGACACTAATCCTAGTTGCTCCCACATGGGCCCGTCAACCCTGGTTCACAACCCTCTTGGAGTTGTCAGTAGTTCCCCACCAAAAACTCCATCTCACTCCAGATGTCCTCATTCAGAACCATGGAGGGATAAGGCATCCAGATCCCAGTCATCTCAACCTTGCGATCTGGCACCTGAAATCTTAGAGTTTGGATACCTCAATCTTCCCCCAGATTGCATGAATATCATCAAAGAGGCTAGACGCCCTACCACAAGGGCATGCTATGCAGCAAAATGGAAGCGGTTTGTGATTTACTGTAATAACAATCAAGTCAATCTGCTCGACGCTTCAATCCAAAACATCATTTATCTATTACATCTACAGCGTTCCAATTTAGCGTATACCTCCATACGCTTGCATCTTGCTGCGATAGCTGCATATCTGCAGAACAGACAACAATTGTCTCTTTTTAGAGTGCCTGCCATTAAGGCTTTCATGGAAGGACTCAAAAGAGTAATTCCTCCCAGACTTCCACCAGCTCCAGTGTGGAATCTCAACATGGTTCTTACAAGACTCATGGGTCCGTCTTTTGAGCCATTGCATAGATGTGAAGTGCAATTTCTCACTTGGAAAGTAGCTTTCCTCATAGCTATCACATCTCTAAGGAGAGTGGGTGAGCTTCAGGCACTAACAGTAGAAGAACCATATTTACAAATATTCAGAACAAAGTGGTTCTTAGTACTAACCCCAAATTTCTACCTTAAGTAATTTCTGCCTTTCATATCAACCAATCTGTTGAGTTGCCTGTGTTCTTCCCTCAACCAGATTCTCTGGCAGAACGTGCTCTTCACACCTTAGATGTAAAAAGAGCGTTACTATATTACATTGAAAGATCAAAACATTTTAGAAAGACTAAGCAACTTTTTGTTGCTTTTACTCCACCTCATAAAGGCAATCCAATATCAAAATCAGGTATTGCAAGGTGGATAGGTAAGTGCATTCAAATATGCTACGCAAAAAAAAGCAAAACAAACGTTAACAGTTCTCCCTAGAGCACATTCTACACGCAAACTAGGGGCTTCTATGGCATTCTTAGGAAATATACCCATAGATGACATATGCAAAGCTGCAACATGGTCTACACCTCACACATTCACAAAACGCCATTGTGTAGATGTGTTAGCAAGACGACAAGCTAGAGTGGGCCAGGCAGTTTTACGTGCACTATTTCAAACCACTGCAACGGATTCAGGTTAGCCACTGCTTTGGGAGATAACTGCTATATAGTCTATGCATAGCATATGATCTACAGCTCATATGCGGAAAATGCTACTTACCCAGTATGCATCTGTTGGCATATAGAGCTGTAGAGTCATATGCACCTACCCGGATACCTGTACCTGTTGCAGTAACATCTTACTTAGATGCATGCATTCATGGACATCTCCTTTTACTACTCTTACTAACTCCATTATCACCCTCTGCGGGAAAACAATCTAACAATGGAATCGATGCCCATGCGCACTGTCACCGAAAGGAGGAGTCACCTACCTCGTGACTGGAAAGACTTCTTCGAAGAAAAACAAAGTGCAAACATCCGGACCCAACACTAGATGGCGATCTATGCATAGCATATGACTCTACAGCTCTATATGCCAAGAACAGATGCATACTGGGTAAGTGGCATTTTCCCAACTACACATAACATAAGTATTTGTAAAGCGCACTTATCACCCGTGGGTCTCAAGGGCGCCGAATAACAGATGTTTACTGTTACCCAACTCAATGGCACATAGGGGCACTCAAATCTTACCCATGCTAAAAGGCATGTGACGCAACACGAAGAACATTTTTAAAGACCCTGTTAGGGCTAGAATAGTAACACCCAGGGTTGATTAAAAAAAAAATATAAAGCCTCTCTATCAGATCTCCTAAACATCAGAGGACAGGTACAACCAGACTCTCTAGTGATCACCACTGCTCGTAAAAGAGCCAATTCACAAGTGATGCCCCGCCGCCAGTTAAGGAGAGCAAGCACTTTGACGTGGCGGGGAAAGGGTTGCGGCGCAATCTGCAATCCATTGGCTTATCGCATCTCAGTGGGTTTGCTTGACTGCTTACTGGGACGAAATGGATAAGCTCCTCCAACATCTCCCAGAGGGAAAAAAAAATAAGGGACCAGAACTTGTCACAGAGGGCAAACTTCTATATAATACGTCCATAAATTGGGCCCTAGACTCCGCCGACACCGCAGCAAGGTGGATTAAAACCAGCATCCTGCTCCACTGCCATGGCTGCGTATTTCAGGGTTCAAGCCAGAGGTACAACAAAATCTCCTAAATGTACCCTTTGTCAAGGACCATGTCTTTGGGCCCCAAGTTGACAAGGCCCTTGAGAAAATTAAAAAAGATACAGAGACTGCGAAATCCATGGGGGCCCTCCAAACACCTACATCTCAAGGCTCCTTTTGCCGCTCCAGCTATTGTGGGGGTTACAAACCCACCACTTCAGATCCCTCCACCTCCTACCAACGTAGGCAGAACCAAAATACTCCTTCAGGGGCAACAATGGCAAAGGTAGAGACAAAGGGACTTCCCCATGTGGTGGGACATCCACCACCAAAAAAAGACTGCCCTTACCCCCCCCCCCCCCGCCCCCAACCACACAACACCTGTCTGGGTCGTTTACAGGATTTTCTAACAGCTTGACAGTCAGTAAAATTGGAGCAGTGGGTGTTGGGCATTATCTAACATGGCTAGTATCTGGTGCTCATTACCACATCTCCCAGCATTCCACCTTGCACCCACAGGTTATCACTGGAACATCAAACACTGCTCAAACAGGAGGTTCAAGCTCTTCTTCTCAAAAGAATCATAGAACCTGTCCCTTTACACCATCAAGGGTCGGTAGTATACTCCCTATACTTCCTAATCCCCAAAAAGGACGTATCTTTACGGCCCATTCTAGATCGAAGGCCACTAAACCACTACATCCTGTCAGAGCACTTCCATATGGTCACACTCCAAGACGTGATCCCAGTTCTCCAACAAGGCGACTTTCTCCCAGCCCTCGATCTAAAGGATGCCTATTTCCACGTTCCAATTCACCGAGCACATCGCAAATACTTAAGATTTTGTGATAGCAGGAAAGCACTTCCAATTCAAAGACGTGCCGGTCACTACTGTACCTTGGATATTCCCCAAGTGCCTAGCAATAGTAGCAGCACATCTGCGCAGACAAAACATCCATGTATTCCCTTATCTGGACGACTGGCTCATCAAAGTCAGTACTCATCATCTATGCCAACAACACACTCGAGCTGCGATAGATCTACTCCTTCTATTGGGCTTCAGCATCAATTTAACCAAATCTCACCTTCAACCACAGCAAATTCAGCCATATCACGGTGCAATCCTAAACACACAACGAGGATTAGCTTATCCCAATTCAACAAGAATGCAAAATTTTCAAACATTAATATCCCGTTTTCAAATAAATCCACAGCTCACAGTAAGAAGTCATGCAGCTCCTTGGCATGATGGCTTCCTGCATTGCCATAGTACCCCATGCTCGACCATGCGTCCGGTACAGGAATGCCTAGTGCAACAGTGGACTCGGTCACACGGTAAGTTAGAAGATCTATCGTTGATAATCAGCCGCACTACTCACTCTCTGCAGTGGTGGAACACCAACAACCTGTTAAAGGGGCGGCCTTTTCTAGACCCTGTTCGCCACTTCACTCTGCCAACAGACGCATCCCTCACGGGCTATAGTGAACACTTACAGGACCTACCAATTCAGGGACTATGGCATTGCATGCAACAGACTCTCCACTTCAACTACCTAGAGCTTCAAGTTGTTCATCTAGCATTGAAAGCGTTCCTAACTCGCCTGATTGGTAAGGTTGTCCTAGTCTGAATGGACAATATACAACCATGTACTATCTACAAAAACGGGGAGACCAACTCTCAACAGCTCTCACTCCTATCTCGGACCATTTAGAGCTGGGCTGTACATCACAACATTCATCTGTTAGTGGAACACTTTCTGGGAACAGACAGCAATTTTGCCGGCCTTCTCAGCAGAATGCGGCAAAAAATCCACGAATGGGAACTCCACCATAGAGGATTTATCTTTAATGAAATAAACTTTCTTTATGTCCTCAACAGCCTATGAGATTCCACATTTGTGTCCACACTTTTACTCCGATACCACTGGGCGTCAATAAAAGCACAGTAGACATTGATAATTGTTGCATCGCACTTGGCCAAACAGCCATGGTTCTCATGTCTTTTGACTAGTCCATAGGTCAGTTCATGCTGCTGCCAAACTTCACGAAAATGCTTGCAATCAAAAGGGAACATTTTATCATGCCGTACCAAAACAGCTAAAGCTGGTAGTAAGGTTCCGGAAACCATAGAATTAAAATATTTCAAAGTACCTGAAACTACTAATTAGTGAAACATTCTTCAATATTTAATGCACGTCTTACTAAACCATTCTGCATCAGTGTTTGTTTGCAGTAATGGCATACAAAATAAATAGTGGTAGCAAGCATTTTTTTCTATCCCAGTCATTATTAGAACATTTTAAAGATGAAGTATCCAGAGACTGCTAGGCTTCCCATTTTACAGTGCAGGGTCTGGTCAGTGAGGCAGTTTGTCTTTCCAGCTCACCAGACAACGATCCCGGGAACACTGTTGCCTTGTGACTGAATATCTGCTTTTTGTGAATTTCCTTAGCTTCTTTCAACGCTTTTTATCTTTTCCTTTAGATACCATCATTTTCTTGCAACAAGGGTCATTTTATCATGTCAATTCTCCCCTCACTCTTTTCCTATGTGCACCGTGCTGGATCTTTTAGCCAGGTGCCCTTCAGGGGGAGGTAAGAAGTCTTATATATATTTGCCACGGGTAAAATGGCGCCATATGTATGATGACTTCGCATATGCCCTGAAGAAGTCCAATGTATTGGACGAAACGCGTTGGCTGGTCTACTCTACACGTTGTATGATATGTTCAAGTCAAACTGTGATTAAATAAAAAAGAGGACTTGAAGAACAACTTTGGACACAGACTTTGTAATTTGTGATATTGTTCATATGGTGGTGCACTGATTGCTCTTTCATGTCAAACAGTCTTTCTTCACAATCTCAGTCATCAAAGACTTCTTGAAATGACTGAAATGGATCTTCCCTCCTATCAGAAGGCCTGCTTCACCATGGGAGATGACTTTGGTTCTCTCTAAACTCATGGCTTCTCCGTTTGAGCCCATTCATGAAGCCACATCTAACATCTTTTGTAAGAAGTTGCTTTCCTCATTGCAGTTACATCCACTAAAAGAGTTAATGAGTTCTAGGCCCTAACCTCCTCTGAACCCTACTTGATGTTACATTACAACAGGGTAGTTTTAAGCACCCAAGCTTCCATTTTACCTAAAGTTGTGTCAAACTTCCTTGTAAATCAATCCATTTCTCTCCCTGTATTCTTCCCTAATCCTACCTTTCTGGCGAAGAGATGACTTCATTCACTAATCGTAAAGAGTCTTAATTTTATTTAGACAAAACTAAATACATTAGAAAAACAAAGACATCTCTTTGTTAACTATTGTCCTCTTCAAACAGGATTATCATCCTCCAAACAGGTGTTCGTTGGATAGTGTACTGCATTACATGTTGGTTCCAGCTAGCAAATAAACCTTTACCTGGTCAGCCAAGACCCCACCCCACTAGAGGAAAAGCAGCATCTACTGTTTGGTTCAAGAATGTTTAAAATTTCAGAAGTTTGTTGGGCATAAACCTGGCAATCATTTTGTAATTTACTAGACATTACAGACAAGATTAAGATTCTCAAACTGATACTTTGGTGAAACAAGTAATTTTCGATTTTCTTTTTAAAAAATAATTAACCCACTAAGAATCTTTGACCTTTTTACATGGCTTACTTGTATTGAATTTTCTTTCCTTGCATTGACAGCCTTGAAGTGGGGTATGCTTGCTACGCTATAGTGCATTCATGACTATCAGTGAGAATCCTATGATGCAGAAGGGAATGTTATGTTCGAGCCATATGAGCTGTAGATCATATACTGTGCATAGATTGTCATCTGGTGTTGGGCTCGGATGTTTGCAGTTTGTTTTTGTTCGAAGAAGTCTTTGTAGTCACGAGATAGGTGGTGACTCCTTATGATGATATTGCGCATAGACATCGACTTCATCCCCAGATTGGTTTTTTCTGCCATCGGGTTCGGAAGTGATTTCCTGCGCTCCGGGTCGGTATCGTCTACGAACCCCCTTCGACGCGCAATCCTTCACCACTCGACGGTATTGTTCTCGATCGCGTTCCCCTTTCGACGCGCATCCTCCAACTTAAAATAATCTTCGACCAGCAGCTTTGACGCGGGCCGTTGGGCCTAACCACGCCTGCCGTCGATGGAACGGACTCCGTTTAAAAAATGCCCCAGGTGTGGTGCTAAATTTCCACACACGAACTTACACGAAGTGTGTAACCTCTGCCTCTCCCCGGAGCACGAGGAAAAGCACTGCGAGGCCTGTATATCGTTCCGGTCGAAGAAAACCATCCGTTATCGTCGGGCTCGAGGTCACAAAATGTCCCGTGGCAGCAGCTCGATTCCAGACATCTTCGAAGCAGGTTCTAATGTCCATCCAGAACTCCAACCTGCAGAAGAGGATATCTCCGTGTCCGAGGCCGACGACTCCGAGGAAGATAACCAGGACGTCACCCCGGCTCAACGGATAGTGAGTACTAACACCCAGGCTGCCACCAAACACAAATCTAAGGTTCCGGTAACACCTTCGTCCTCTGGCTCAGGTCGACACCGTGAACATACTTCAGACGCCCGCCCTCGGGCCCGGCTATGAAACCAAAACAAACTCCTTCCGACTCGGGCTCGAGACGGCCCCATTCCGGCACCGAACATACACCTTCGGCACCGAAGCCTAAAACCAAGCCGGTGCCCCACCCTTCATTGCCGGCACCGAAGACACCTTCGAGGTCAAAAACCTCGACACCGAAGCCACCAAAAGACAAAGCTTCGGAGCCGAAACAGGACAAACCGAAAGCCTCGGAGCCGAAGAAAATCTCGGAACCGAAAACTCCCTCACCAAAGGTTTCGGAGCCGAAAACCCCTACAAAACTTTCACAGCTTAAGCCCGTTAAGGAACACTCTACGCCCAAGCTTCCGGCGCCTAAACAGGACATACCACTCAAAGACCTTTCTTTTCAACAATTTTCGGATCCAAAGCAGAAAACACTGCATATTGACCCCGAAACTGGCCACCTTCTTACCAAACCTCCTAAGAAGCGAAAACTAGACCTCCCAGAGGATTCTCACATACCTCTCAAATGCAAGGACATGGGTACTAACCCTTCTCCTCCTTATATACCTCCCTCTCCTCATCCTGATCCTAACTTATTTATCTCACCAACAAATCACCATCACCTACACTCTCACCTGCACCACAGGATGATGATGACGGTGGGGATGGGGACACACTAGGGGATGACGACAACAATAACATACCACAGGACACAGACCCATGGGATTACTATGATCGAGATCCAGATCCACACAATGACCCTGATCTGTATCCCTCCAGGCCATCACCACCTGATGATAACATTGGGTTTGCACAACTTAATAAAGCTGTTCACTACCACGGGGTGGAACTACACACTGATCCCCTAGAAGAGGACTTCTTAGTGGAAACATTCGCACCCTCACAAAAATCCACCCACACCCTGCCCATGCTGAAGGGCATGTTAAAACACGCTACTGAAGTATTCAAAGACCCTGTTAGAGCCCGAATACTTACACAAAGGGTGGATAAAAAATATAAAGCAGCTCCCACAGACCCACTGTATATCAAAGGACAGGTACCTTTAGACTCTCTGGTGGTGTCTAACGCACGCAAGAGGGCTAATTCCTAAGCTACAGGCGACGCCCCTCCTCCTGACAAGGAGTCAAAGCTTATAGACGCTTCGGGAAAAAGAATTGCGTCACAGGCTGCTAACTATTGGCGCATTGCCAATGCACAAGCTCTCAGCGCGCTACGACAGAGCGCACTATGACGAGCTGGAAAAACTAATACAGCACTTACCAGAGGAACACAAAAACAAGGCCAATAAACTCATTCAAGAGGGCAAACTTCTAACTAACCCCTCCATAAAATGCGCACCAGATGCGGCTGATACAGCATCTCGTGCCATTAACACCAGCATATTACTGCGTAGGCACGCTTGGCTTTGAATCTCCGGATACAAGCAAGAAGTTCAAACCACCATACTCAATCAGCCCTTCGATCAAGAGCATCGTTTTGGACCTACAGTCGATACTTCATTGGAGAAAATGAAGAAAGATACCGAAACTGCTAAGTACATGGGGGCCTTGCAACTACCTTCCAACAGGGGTTCCTTTCGCCGCTCCTTTTACAGGGGTGGCTCCAAAACAATGTCGACAGAAAATCCCATCTCATCTTACAAAAGACCCAATCAATCTACCTCCTCCAGAGGATATTTTCGGGGAGGATACAGAGGTAACAATAATAGGGGAAGAGCCAGAGGTAACAACACCCGCAATTCCCCTACCACCAAGCAGTGACTTCCCTACGCTACCCCCGACCATTCCACTCCTGTCGGGGGACGTCTCTCACAGTTCCTACCTGTCTGGAACTCCATCACAACAGACAAGTGGAAGAGGTGGCGCAGCGGCCAGGGTGCCTGACTCCGGACCACGAGGTTCACGGTTCGATCCCCAGTGCCAGGTTAGCCCAGCACCATGTGACTGGGCAATAGCTCGCTTAATCTTCCAGAGGGCCCCCAGCGCCGGGACACCTCTCCGGAGGTAGCTGTGCGCTTTACAAATGCTGTTATTTCAAGTGGGTAAGACAAATTATCCTGTATCGTTGTTGCCTAGAACTCACCTCCACTCCCCCAAATATCCCTCCCAGGTAACGTTCAATGTCATCAGAACATCTGACCCTCCTAAAACAAGAGGCTCTCTCCCTGTTACAAAAACATGCAATAGAACCAGTCCCCTTGCCTCATCAGGGCACAGGGGTGTACTCCCTATATTTCCTAATTCCAAAAAAGGACGGCTCGCAGACCAATACTGGACCTCAGACCACTAAACCTCTATATCTGAAAGAGACACGTTAGTGACAGATTCCTTACCTTAGAATATCCCCAGGCGTCAGGCTGGATCCGGAAAGTTTTTGCGTAGCAGTACCCTTGCGCGTCGGTAGGCGGCGTCGTGCGGCTCCGCGTCCGTCGTCGGCGTCGTGATCGCCGGGATGACGTCGCGGGCAGTACTTAGGCGCCGCCCCTGCGCGCTGACGTCAGTTCTTCTTTTTCCGCGCCAGTAAGCGCAGATCCGGGAAGAGCAGTGACTATCTTTTTTGGTGAATTTTTTCACTGTTTCTTCAACGAGTCTTCACGACTCCTAAGGTGTCGTAGGGATGCCCGGCTTTAAGCCCTGCGAGGAATGTGGTCGCATGATGTCGATCACGGACCCGCACCTCGAGTGTCTCTTTTGTCTCGGCCGAGACCACGACACGAAGTCGTGTCCTGACTGCCGGAAACTTCATCCTAAGGCTTTGTGAGAGCGGTCTCGAAAGCTCCTCGAAGTCCGGCATTCGGCTCCGCGCCGCACCAAGCCCCGGTCCCGGGAGAGGTCGAGGGGCCGGACGCGGAGTCCCCGCCGTTCGTCGGATTCAAAGTCTTCGCGCTCCTCCGGTAAGTCGAAGCACAAGAAGTCTAAGCGGCGTCATCGCTCTAAGACTTCGCCTCGCCGGTCTCGCGACTCGGCTGAGGTCCCTGTCGGCACCGTCCCCGCGGCCCCGGACGTGCCTGTCGAGTTACCCCCGCAGTACCCGCCCTACCCGGGCTCGGGGGCTACTCCGGCCGATATACAGGAATTCCTGTCGGCCATGGCCCGCCTCTTCGGGCCTCAAGGTCCCTCCGGTGCGCCTTCGGGCCCCGCGGGCCCTGATGGGGTTGCTCCGGCGTCGCCGTCGACTCCGGTCCCGGCGTCGCCTGTCCCACCAGCCTTCGTCCCGGCCTCGGCTCCGGCCTCGGCCTCGACCCCGGCTCCGGTGGTGCCGCAACCCCCATCGACGCCGGTTGACCTAACCACGCCTCCGCTGACGCCGATGTCCCCGGTGCCGTTTCCGACGCCGTCCGGGGCTCCGGGCGGCGTCGTTCCCCGGTTCTCTCCGGGTCCGGACATGGAGCCGGACTGGCGTCGCCCGACGCCGTTTCCGGCGCCGATGAGACCTTGGGTCCCTGATGTCCCTCCTCCTCCATATTTTCAACCTGAGGAGGACCAGGAGAGCTGGGAGGGGTCTGAGGACCCTCTCACACAACAGTGCGAGTTTGACCCGGACTGGGTTGAGGAACTTGGGGATGCCAGTGGTCTGGATACCTCCCCTGACTCTGGCATGCTGTCTCCTCCCGTGGCAACGGAGGAGGGGGCTAATTTTGCAACGGTGTTGCGTAGAGCTGCTGGAGCCTTGAATCTCCAGTTGCCTACAGTGGTCGTCAGGTCTAACGTCCTGACTGAAGTGCTTCAGCCGGCGGCCTCCTCTTCGGAGACTGTGCTGCCGTTCAACGATGCACTGACTGACGTTCTTTTGGGTGCCTGGTCCAAACCCACCACAGGGGCTCCTGTGGATAGGAACGTGGCCCAACGCCATCGCCCTGCTCCGGGCGACCCCCTGTTTCTCTCCCAACACCCCACCCCTGAGAGCTTGGTTGTCCAAGCCTCTGCCTCCCAAACCGCCTTCCCTACCGCCCTCCGGATAGGGAATCCAAGCGCCTGGATCACTTTGGGAAGAAGGCTTTCTCTTCCTCCAGTGCTGGCTTGCGGTCTGTTAATACCGCTTGCCTCTTGGGCCGATACACCCACTCCCTGTGGGATTCGGTGGCAACTGTTTTGCCGCAGTGTTCTGAGGAGGTCCAGACACTGCTTACCCGCGCCATTGCGGAAGGGCGTGATGCGGCTAAATATACCATCCGCTGTGGCCTTGATACCGCCGACTCGCTGGGCAGATCGCTTGCAACGACGGTGGCGCTGCGTCGCCACGCCTGGCTGAGAACCACTGGTTTTTCAGGGGATGTCCAGAATACACTCATGGACATGCCCTTTGATGGAGTCGGTCTTTTGGTTCGAAGGCAGACCATGCGCTGGAGCGTTTCAAGGACTCACGGGCTACTGCTAAGTCCCTGGGCCTTGCTGTTGTGCGCCCTCCGCTCACGTCTGCTTTTCGCCCCTTTCGTGGCCACGGAAGGGGCGCCCAGTCACGTCCACAGCCCGGCCAACGGCCCGCGCAGCAAGCGCCCGCGTGGCCGAGGACGTGGATACCGCCGTGGCGGTTCGGGCAACCAGCGTGCGGGTCAGGCCACCACCTCCAACCCGTCCGCGGCCTCCAAGCCCTCCTAGTCCCTCCTTTCAGGTGCACAGTACGCCAGTCGGGGGCAGGGTCCGCCATCACCTTCACCACTGGCGTCCCATCACCTCGGACAGGTGGGTCTTGGACATTGTCCGAAGGGGCTACTCCCTCCCCTTCGAGACCACCCCCCCAGCCATGCCACCTCAATTCCACCGCATGTCAGGGGATCACTTGGTGCTTCTACAGAAGGAAGTCACGGCCCTCTTGGCCAAGAGGGCCATCGAGCATGTTCCGACCCCAGAAGTAGGGCGTGGTTGCTACTCCCACTACTTTCTGGTGCCCAAAAGGGACAAGGAGGACATGCGTCCTATCTTGGACCTCCGGAACGTCAATCGCTTCCTCCGGAAGGAGAAGTTCAAGATGCTCACCCTAGCTCAGGTCTTGACTGCCCTCGACCCCGGAGACTGGTTGGTGGCGTTGGACTTGCAGGACGCCTATTTCCACATCCCCGTCCTGCCGGCCCACCGGCGTTACCTTCGGTTCACGGTAGGCCTCGAGCATTTTCAGTTCACCGTGCTCCCCTTTGGCGCCTTACCAGTGCCCCTAGGGTGTTCACGAAAGTGATGGCGGTGGTCGCAGCTCATCTGCGCCGGGCAGGGGTTTCAGTCTTCCCCTACCTCAACGACTGGCTGCTGAAGGCGGGCTCGTCCCAGGCAGTCGTCTCCCACCTCCAGACTACGGCCGAACTCCTGCACTCGCTGGGGTTCTCCATCAATGTGCCAAAGTCGCATCTGATTCCTTCTCCACAGCTCCTTTTCATCGGAGCAGTTCTGGACACGACGCAGTTTCGGGCCTATCCTCCGGAACGGCGAGTCCGGGATATTCAGGCTATGATTCCAATCTTTCAGCCTTTATCCTGGGTTTCGGTACGGATGACCCTGAGGCTGCTGGGCCTCATGGCCTCCTGCATCCTGCTGGTCAATCATGCCAGATGGCATATGCGGGCTCTGCAGTGGGACCTGAAGTTCCAGTGGGCGCAGCACCAGGGCAACCTGTCCGATCACGTCCAGATCTCGGAGGGGACTGCAAGACAGTTGCAGTGGTGGCTCTCGAACCGGCAATGGGTCATGGGCAGATCCCTCTCCCTTCCCCAGCCAGAGCACACAGTTGTGACGGACGCGTCCCTTCTGGGATGGGGCGGTCACATGGGAGAGGCGGAGATCAGAGGCCTCTGGTCTCCGGCGGAGTCCCGGCTCCATATCAACCTTCTGGAGCTTCGGGCGATCCGGCTTGCACTCAAGGCATTCCTTCCCTCTGTCAAAGGGACGGTAGTGCAGGTGTTCACCGACAACACCACCGCCATGTGGTACTGCAACAAACAGGGCGGGGTGGGGTCGTGGACCCTTTGTCAGGAGGCTCTGCGCCTCTGGACATGGCTGGAACATCAGGGCATGTTCCTGATGGTTCAACACCTGGCATGTTCCCTGAACGCCAGGGCGGACGAACTCAGCCGCAGGTGCATGATGGATCACGAATGGCGTCTTCACTCGGAAGTGGCGCAAGGACTCTTTCTACAGTGGGGAGAGCCTTAGTTAGATGTATTCGCCATCGAAGAGAACGCGCAATGTCATCAGTTTTGCGCGTTGGAATTTCCAAGGCGGCACTCGCTCGGCGACGCTTTTCGTCACGGGTGGAGTTGCGGTCTATTGTACGCCTTTCCGCCTATACCACTTCTACCCAGAGTGTTGAAGAAGATTCGGCACGACCGGGCCCAAGTCATTCTTGTGGCTCCGGACTGGGCTCGAAGAGTTTGGTATCCCGAGCTACTCAGTATGAGCGTAGATCCCCCGATCCGTCTGCCTCTTCGGGAGGATCTTCTGTCGCAGCAGCAGGGGACGGTCCTCCACCCGAACCTGTCCAGTCTACACCTGCTTGCGTGGAGATTGAGCGGCGGCAGTTGATTCCTTTCGACTTGCCTCCCGAAGTTTGTGATGTGATTCTGGCAGCCAGGCGTCCCTCCACTAAGGTGGTATACGCCTGCAGGTGGAACAAATTTGTGGCATGGTGCACAGCAAAGGCTGTGAAACCCCTTTCTGCCCCTCTTTCTGAGGTCCTTCTTTCTCTGGCCCAACAGGGTTCTGCCCTGGGTACCATCAAGGGTTATCTCTGTGCTATCTCGGCCTTCCTCAGGCTCCCTGATCAGCCCTCCCTTTTCAAGTCCCCTGTTGTTAACAGGTTCTTAAAAGGCATTACACACCTCTTTCCTCCTGTTCCATTTGTGATGCCTCAGTGGGACTTGAACTTGGTTCTTACCTTTTTAATGTGCGCTCCCTTTGAGCCTCTGCATAACTGTCCTCTTCGTCTTCTGACTCTAAAGACAGCCTTTCTGGTGGCCATCACCTCCGCTCGGCGGGTGAGTGAGCTCCAGGCTTTATCTTGCAAACCTCCCTTTCTGTCTGTTCATCCAGACAAGGTTGTTCTTCGGACGCGTCCGTCCTTCTTGCCAAAAGTGGTTACTGCCTTTCACATTGGGCAGACCATCACTTTGCCTACCTTCTTTCCGCCTCCGCATCCTTCCAGAGAGGAAGAGAGGCTCCACCGTCTGGACCCAAAACGTGCGCTCTCCTTCTATATCGACCGCACAAAACACTTCCGGGTGGATGACCAGCTCTTTGTTGGCTACGTGGGCGCCAAAAAAGGTCGGGCGGTGCACAAACGAACCATCTCCCGCTGGGTTACCTTGTGCATCAAGACCTGCTATTCTTTGGCTAAGAAGGAGCCTCCTGTTGGGCTGCGTGCCCATTCCACCAGGGCAACGGCTGCTACCACGGCCTTGGGCCGCGGTGTTCCGCTGCCCGTTATTTGTCAGGCAGCTACGTGGGCCTCGCTGCACACGTTTACAAAGCATTACTGCCTTGACAGTCGGGTCCGGAGGGACGGCTTCTTTGGCCGTTCTGTCCTCCAGGACTTCCTTGTCTGATCTTTGTTCGCAGACCCACCACCGGGGTTGGTATTGCTGGGGTATCTATTCTAAGGTAAGGAATCTGTCACTAACGTCTCTTTCAGATGCACAAGTTACTAACTTGTGTAACGATATATCTGTAAGAGACAGTAGTTAGTGACAGATTCCTTACCGCCCCACCCATCCTCCCCGTTCTGCGAACTGATTTCTAGGGTTAAGGACATCCCTTTCAGGGCCCTAGTATTTTTCAGACACCTATGTCAGCTTCTTGCATGGCCTCTGCGTTCCTGGTGCGGAAAGTCGTGTACAGAACTGACGTCAGCGCGCAGGGGCGGCGCCTAAGTACTGCCCGCGACGTCATCCCGGCGATCACGACGCCGACGACGGACGCGGAGCCGCACGACGCCGCCTACCGACGCGCAAGGGTACTGCTACGCAAAAACTTTCCGGATCCAGCCTGACGCCTGGGGATATTCTAAGGTAAGGAATCTGTCACTAACTACTGTCTCTTACAGATATATCGTTACACAAGTTAGTAACTTGTGCATTCAGTCAGATCACTTCCACATGGTCACCCTCCAACAGGTGCTCCCATTGCTTCAACAAGGCGATTTTCTTTCCACTCTAGATTTAAAGGACGCCTACTTTCATATTCCCATTCATCCAGAAAATATCTTGGGTTCCTCGTAGACTGTCAACATTACCAGTTCAAAGTCCTCCCGTTCGGGGTGACCACAGCACCCAGAGTCTTCACCAAGTGCCTTGCAGTAGTTGCAGCTCACTTAAGAAGACAACACATTCACGTGTTCCCATATCTGGACGACTGGCTAATAAAAGCCAAGTCACACAGCAGCTGCGTTCACAACACCCGCAAAACAATTCAGTTGCTTCGCGACTTGGGCTTCACCGTGAATTTCACCAAGTCACACCTCCAACCATCCAACACACAAATGTATCTAGGAGCTACAATAGACACTTCCAAAGCGCTAGCATACCCCAACCCAGTCAGAATACGCAACATACAGGCTCTAATATCACAATTTCAGCCTCAACACTCATTACCAGCTCGAGTGTTCATGCAATTAATCGGGATGATGGCCTCTTGCATTCTAATCGTCCCTTATGCAAGACTCCACATCATCCTCTACAGGAATGCTTAGCACATCAGTGGAACCAGACTCAAGGTCAGCTAACAGATCTGGTGTTGGTGGACAGCCGCACATATCGCTCTCTGCACTGGTGGAACACACAAAACCTTTCCGAAGGGCGGCCGTTCCTCGACCCGGTTCCACAGATAGTGCTAACAGACGCATCGCTCGCCCGCTGGGGAGCTCATCTCCAAAACCTTACCATTCAAGGCATATGGACTACACAACAAAAACAATTCAACATAAACCACCTGGAATTACTGGCAATTTTTCTAGCATTAAAATCCTTTCAACTCCATCTGGTAGGCAAAACTGTATTAGTCCGTACGGACAACATGACAGCAATGTACTACATACAAAAGCAGGGAGGGACACACTCTCTACAGCTTTCACACTTAGCTCAACGCATATGGAAATGGGCCATTCCACAAAACGTATACCTCCTGGCAGAACCCCTCCCAGGAGTACACAATCAAATCGCAGATCTGCTCAGTCGTCAACAACAACAGATCCACGAATGGGAACTTCATCCTCAAGTTCTTCTTCCATTCTTTCAAATGTGGGGCTACCTAGAAATAGATCTGTTCGCCACACGCCAAAACACAAAATGCCCAACCTTCGCGTCCAGGTATCCACACCCATTGTCCACAGGCAATGCGATATGGATGAACTGGTCAGGAAAATTTGCTTACGCTTTTCCGCCTCTCCCACTCATTCCATTAGTGGTTCGGAAGCTCCAACAGCATTCCCTCACACTAATCCTGGTTGCTCCCTCATGGGCTCGACAACCCTGGTTCACAACCCTATTAGAAATGTCAGTAGTTCCTCATCAAAAACTACACCTCTCTCCCAAACTTCTCACTCAGAACCATGGAGAGATAAGGCATCCAGATCCCAGTCAACTCAACCTTGCGATCTGGCACCTGAAGTCTTAGAGTTTGGCTACCTTAATCTCCCGCCAGACTGCATGAACCTCTTTAAAGAGGCTAGACGTCCTACTACCAGAACATGCTACGCAGCAAAGTGGAAACGATTCGTAATTTACTGTACAATCATGCCACTAGACGCCTCCACTCAAAACATTATTTGCTATCTATTACACCTACAACGCTGTAACCTGGCATATACATCTATAAGACTACATCTAGCTGCAATAGCAGCTTATCTACAAAACAGACAACACTTGTCTTTGTTTCGAGTACCCGCTATTAAAGCTTTTATGGAAGGACTTAAAAGAATAATTCCCCCTAGAGTTCCGCCCTCTCCAGTGTGGAATCTGAATATCGTCCTTACAAGGCTCATGGGCCCACCATTTGAACCTCTGCACAAATGTGAACTACAATTCCTCACTTGGAAAGTAGCCTTCCTTATAGCCATCACATCTCTCAGAAGAGTGAGTGAGCTTCAGGCACTAACCATATAAGAACCATTTTTGCAAATTCATCACAACAAAGTGGTTCTCGGGACTAATCCAACATTTTTACCTAAAGTTGTGTCTGCCTTTCACCTTAACCAGTCTGTTGAACTACCAGTTTTTTTCCCTCAACCAGACTCAGTGGCAGAAAGGGCTCTTCACACGCTAGACGTTAAAAGAGCACTACTTTATTACATTGAAAGAACTAAATCCTTTCGAAAGACTAAACAACTCTTTGTTGCTTTCTCCCCACCTCATAAAGGCAATCCCATTTCAAAAGCAGGTATTGCACTGTGGATTGTTAAGTGCATCCAAATATGCTACCTGAAAGCTAAGCGTACATTAACCATTCCCCCTAGGGCTCATTCTACACACAAACTAGAGGCTTCTATGGCCTTCTTAGGAAACATTCCCTTGGATGACATCTGCAAAGCTGCAACTTGGTCTACACTGCACACATTTCAAAACACTATTGTGTAGATGTGCAAGCAAAACAACAAGCTAGTGTGGGCCAGGCTGTCTTAAGAACACTTTTTCAAACCACTGCAACAGATACAGGTTAGCCACCGCCACAAACAAAACTGCTCTATAGTCTATGCACAGTATATGATCTACAGCTCATATGCCTCGAACGGAAAATGCTACTTACCAGTA
Organism: Calotriton arnoldi; assembly: GCA_963921515.1. Classification (NCBI taxonomy): domain Eukaryota; kingdom Metazoa; phylum Chordata; class Amphibia; order Caudata; family Salamandridae; genus Calotriton; species Calotriton arnoldi. The sequence goes on from CAWUFW010003074.1 coordinate 1,243,079, forward strand.
TGCATCTGTTCTTGGCATGTAGAGCTGTAGATTCATATACGCCCCCCGGGTACCTTTATCTTTTGCAGTGTTATCTTACTTAAATACATCACACATGGACATCTCTTTCTATCTCTTACTAACTCCATCATCACCCTTTATGGCGAAAACAATCTGGGGATGGAGTCGATGCCCATGCGCACTATCATCGTAAGGAGGAGTCGCCTATCTCGTGACTACAAAGACTTCTTCGAACAAAAACAAACTGCAAACATCCGTGCCCAACACCAGATGGCGATCTATGCACAGTATATGAACTTACAGCTCTACATGCCAACAACAGATGCATACTGGTAAGTAGCATTTTCCTTACTTGTAATCCTAGGTCTGATTCATAGGTGTTTCCACATGAACTACCCTCCCTTCTCCCCGACTGTCAAGGTAATACAATTGTACATGGATGTTCCCTTGGGATGTCATATGCTTCCATTCAAAAAGTACTGAACCTGTGAGACAAACTGCAGGTACAGTGCATGCTGGCTTATAGAAGCTGCTGTTTCTCTTAAAGATACAGTGTGCATTGAGTGCTGCAGATGCACGTTTGACCTGACGGACACCTTTCCTTTAATAGTTTTCTCTGCAACTACAACAGGTGTTTATGATAATGTTTCTATTCTATGACACATTTCTACATTAAATGCTGCTATGTGGTTTAGAATTTTAACTATAGTACTGTAGTTCTCTGCCGAAAACCCCCCCCATAAAAAGCACTTAATGCTCGCCTGTTACAGACTTACAAGGGTATGACTAGACTGAACAATTTTAATTTGGCTTCCTCCAACACGTCAAAAAATAAACACGCACACACACGTGCGGCAGGGTCCCCACACGCGAGTGGGGCTACTGTACGTTCATGATTTCACTGAAAAAAAACTGATGTAAAACTAGGATCACAAGTAAGTAACATTTCCTTATTGGGTTTCTATTTAGAAGTAGGGATATTCAGACTTCTCAGACATATCGATGCTGAGGACTGAAATTGCTAGTAAGTAAATAAATTTAATTCATAATTTAAATGTAGCTAGACCAGTTACAACTACATTGTGCATGTAAAAAAAGTACCTTAAAAGCAGGCGCTGCCGTTGAACATATTTGATTTCATTGTTTTAATTTCAGTCGCAGATTAATTTTCATGGAAAAAAACTTAAACTGGGTCCAGCAATTAGGAAGCAGCAAAACTTATGTAAGTACATGTTCCTTTTCACTTTTCTGAAAACATCCTTAATTTTCTTTTACTGTTACGTGTTTGAAAACAGTAAAACTGGTGTATTTGTTTTTTTATTTATGACATAGGTGCCTATCATGTACAACCAAGACCTATGGTCCTTAATCCACCTGCACCTCAGTTTCATAGTATGTGGAGCAATCAGAATGCTGAAACGTACATGCAGCATCCTCACATGATTAGTCCAGTGCCCCAGTATGTACAGGTAAGATATTGTCTCCTCACTTTCATCTAGAACAGTTAGAGCCGGTTTTACCAATAGAGGCTCTTCAGTGGTTAACTAATTTTATTGAAATTGTTTAAAAGAAATTTGAGTACCAGAATGCCATGTATAAATCCCTTAATAATCCTCATTATCGTAAATACATGATGCATATACTTGCAGTGTCATTAAAAACAAGCATTGGAAATGCAATCAGTCTCGCATTTATTTGAGTTAGAGCTATTTGCATTGTAAATGGCAATGTCTTTTATCTGTGTGTTATGGAGTGTATGAATGTGGTGTGTAGTGGAATTATGTTGGTTGAATTGGATTAGTTGGCTGTGGAATTGTGTGGTGTGGAATTGTGTGGTGGATTTGTGTAGTGGAACCTGCAAAGTGTAGTGGAATTATGTGGCATGGTGTGCTGTGGAATTGTGGATAGTAATTATGTGGTATTGAGTGTACTAGAATTATGTGGAGTGGGATCATGTGTTATGGAGTATGATTATGTGGAATGGTATTTTGTGTTGTGGAGGGGTATGTCTTGGAGTTTAATTATGTGGTGTGCTGTTGAATTTTGTGGCTCGATGTGGAATTTTGTGGTGTGGATCGGATGTATGTGGTGTGTTGTGTAATTGTGTTGAGTTGTATTATGTGGTTTGGTGTGGAATTATGTGGTGTTTGGAAATGTGTGGAGATGAATTGTGTGGCATGTAAGTGCGTGGATAGCTTTGCGTTTTTGGTGATGAATAAGAACAAATAGGAAGGAGCGAAGCTCCAGATCTGTGTGTTTTAAAAGAAGAGTTTGAGGTATTGGAGTTGTAAATGTATTTTACCTATGTGTTATGAATTGGATTGGATGTTTGCGGTGTGTAGTGGAATTATGTGGGTTGGATTGGAATGGTTAGTTGTGGCATTGTGTGGTGTGGAATTGTGTGGAGTGGATTTGTGGTGTTGAATTATGTGGCATGGTGTGCCGTTGTAATATGTGGATAGTAATTGTGTTTTTGGGTGTTTTGGAATTATGTGGAGTGGGATTGTGTGTAATGTAGTGTTATGTGGAATGGTATTTTGTGTTGTGGAGGGTTATATCCTGGAGTATATGTGGTGTGCTGTTGAATTTTGTGGTATGATGAATTATGTGTTGTAATTGGATATGTGATGTGTAGTGGAATTGTGTTGTAGAATGAAATAATGTGGTTTTGTGTTGAATTATGTGGTGTGGAATGGATTAGTGTGCATGCACAGTAAGAATGCCAGATTTATCAGTGGGTTCTCTGAGTTTTTTTTCCAGATTCCATCACTGCCCTACCTAACTCCAAATCAGCAATTTCAATGCTCCCAACTTAGCACGCCTCTGTTCATCCGTAGCCAGTGAATCACAGGTCAGCTTCCACCTCCATGAAAGGCCCATCCTCTTACCCCCAAGGTAAGGGTGTTGGTTTCACACAAACATTTCAAAATGCAATTTTAGCACACTCATAATTTTTAAAAGTCAACTATAAGAAAACCAATAATTAAAACAGGACTTTCTTTTAAGCAACTTAACTCCAAACGATAGCTGCTAAGTCCAAAAGCAAATAATGATGGCAACACAAAAGAAAATTCCACAAAACTAATGGCTAATCATATATGTAGGTGCACACAAATCAAGTCCACCACCCACTGCCTAAATCAAACACTAGCAATGGATGAGCCACTCACAGCTGTCACGTGAAAACCAGAGAGTTCTGAACGTCAAGTTAGTGGCTTTCACAGGCGTACCTTTCTATCGTTCTGATCCTTGAAGTCCAGAAGTTATGTGACGAGATTTATTACAGACCAGGAATTAAAGAAAAAAGTCAGATATAGTTCACTAACCTCCCTAAACAACTGCCCATCACTATCTGATGTCCCGCTCCTGTCCTCCATTTCCATTTATTGGGACTTTATAGACAGAACATCAGCTTTACATCTCGGAATCACAATTGTCTTAAACCACAGCTCCATGGTATACGAGGGTGGGATATGTGCTTTTGAGCATCCAGAAACTCCTGTTTATGGTGTTCATTTATTTTATCTATTTTGAATACCATAATCCTGCAGTTCGAGGCATATGAGCTGCAGAATACATACTTGTGCATAGATCGCCACCTGGTGGTGGGCTCGGATGTTTGCAGTTTGTTGTTGTCTTGGAAGAAGTCTTTGTAGTCACGAGATAGGTGACTCCTCCCTTGGACGATAGTGCGCATGGGCATCGACTCCATTCTCAGATTGTTTTTTTCCGCCATCGGGTTCGGATGTGACTTGCTGCACTCCGGTTCGGTACCGTGTTTCCAACCCTTTTCGACGCGCACCCATCACCACTCGACGGTATTGTTTCGTTCGCTTGCCCTTCGACGTGCTAACTTCAAAATCATCGATTCCGGTCGTCGACGCTGGCCCTATCGGCGCCATTCGGGCCTGCGGCTAATGGAAAGGACTCCATTTAAAAAATGCCCCCAGTGTGGAGCTAAATTTCCACACAGTGACCACCACAAGGTCTGCAACCTTTGCCTCTCGCCAGACCACGAAGAAAAGTATTGCCAGGCCTGTGCCTCCTTTTCGCTCCAAAAAGACTATTCGTGATCGCCGGGCTCGACGACACATTATGGCTCAACAGGCTACACCGGCGCCACACGACATCTTTAACGAAGGCCCCGATGTTCCCGCGGCAGAGGATTCAGAGGAGCTCGACGTCGTCTCCGAAGCTGACGACTCCGATGACCACATCACTCCAGGTCAACAAGTGAGTACAAACGTCCATGCCCCTGCCCCACCAGATAAACTGAAGGCTCCGGTCAAAACTTCGCCTGAAGGCCTTAGTCGAGACCGAGGAAAAACTTCAGAAGCCCCGCCTCCGGGCCCGGCTCCGAACACAAAGGAAAAGCCTTCCGGCAGTTCGGGACCGAGCAAGCCGCATATCAATACCCATAAGACACCTTCGGTACCGAAATCAGGGAAACACCCTATTCCCGTTACGTCCAAAAAGGCCTCGGTACCGAACCCTTCGGCACCGAAAGACCATAAGGCCTCGGAACCGAACAAACACCGAAAACCTTCGGATCCGAAGAAAATTCCCGACTCTACGCCGGCGTCGAAGCCAAAGGAGCACAAGACTCCTCTTACGGTTTCAGAGTCCAAATCAAAACCACGTTCGGAACCGAAAAAATCGGCACTGAAAGGAGACAATAACCAGGAAGAGTTTTTTCGACCAGATCCTATAGATCCAAATCAAAAGACTTTACATGTGGACCCTAAAACAGGCCATATTTTCAGTCTCCCAACAAAGAAGAGGAAATCCGATACCTCACACCCTCCTGAGGTACCTATGAAGAAAAGGGACTTTGCAACTTCACCCCTAAGACCCTCTTCTCCTATTCTTCCTACCAAACCTTTGTCTCCTACAAACTCTCCTATACACTCTCCTAGACTCTCTCCTAAACTTCCATACTCACCACAGGATGAGGATGATCTAGGGGACGGGGGTGGACACGATAAGGACCCTTTAGATGACCCTGATGATGACACTACTCCACCACAGGATACATGGGACGATTACAACAATCCCACAGATCCTCGGGACCTTCCTAATCCGGATGTATACCTATCTATGCCTTCCTCCCCAGATGACAATATAGGATTTAGTCAGCTCATTAATAGGGCTGCGCAATATCATGGCGTTGAACTCCATTCAGACCCCATGCACGAAGACTCCCTAATTGACACATTTGCTCAGTCACAAAAAACAATTCATACATTGCCCATGCTTAAAGGTGTCATTAAACATGCACCAGACATATTTAAAGACCCTGTTAGGACCAGTATCCTCAATCCTCGGATTGATAAAGTACAAGCCTGCCCCTAACGATCCAATTTACATTAAAGGACAACTCCCTTTAGATCCTTTGGTAGTCTCCAATGCAAGAAAACGTGCTAATTCCCAAACCTCTGGTGATGCTCCACCTCCAGACAAAGAGTCTAAACTGCTAAATGCATCAGATAAACGAGTTGCCTTCCAAGCAGCCAATCACTGGAGAATAGCTAATGCACAAGCATTGCTTACCAGATACGACCGGGCTCACTACGATGAGCTCGAAGACCTTATTCAACATTTACCTGACCAATACAAAGCCAAGGCCAACGATCTGGTCCAAGAGGGCAAATTAATTACCAATGCATCCATCAAATGTGCCCTCGATGCAGCAGACACCGCATCTAGATCTCTCAACACCAGTGTCTTACTTCGCAGACATGCATGGTTGCGCATTTCTGTGTTTAAGCAAGAAGTGCAAACAACTATTTTAAATCAGCTGTTCGATCAAGAGCACCTCTTTGGCCCAGCTGTGGATACAGCTTTGGAGAAAATGAAAAAAGACAGACACTGCAAAATCTAAGGGAGCATTACAGTCTCAAACACCATGAGGTTCCTTTCGTGGCTCCTTTTATAGGGGCGCATCCAAAAACATTAGCACAGACACTTCCTCCACCTACAAGAGTCCCACACAAACATCACCTAACAAGCCATATTTCAGAGGTGGGGACAGAGGAAATAATAGCAAGGGTAGAGGTCGAGGTAACAATAACCGAACCTCCCCTACTACCGAACAATGACTTCCCTCCTCTCCCTCCAGACCATTCCACTCCAGTCGGAGGAAGGCTCTCACAGTTCCTACCTGTCTGGAACTCCATCACTACAGACAGGTGGGTAAGACAAATTATCCAGTATGGTTACTGCCTGGAACTTACCGCAACTCCCCCAACCATACCGCCCAAACAACGTCCAATGTCCACGGAACATCTAACGCTCCTCAAACAAGAAGTTCTCTCACTTCTTCAAAAGCATGCAATAGAACCAGTTTCCCTTCAGCATCAAGGCACAGGGGTTTACTCCTTTATTTTCTCATCCCCAAAAAAGACGGTACTCTCAGACCAATATTGGACCTCAGACCTTTGAATATCTACATACAATCAGACCATTTTCACATGGTCACCCTTCAACAGATCCTCCCACTGCTCCAACAAGGCGATTTCCTTGCCACTCTAGATCTCAAGGACGCCTACTTCCATATTCCTGTACACCCTGCTCACAGGAAATATCTAAGGTTCATAGTGGACGGTCAGCACTATCAATTCAAGGTCCTCCCATTTGGAGTGACCACAGCACCCAGAGTCTTCACAAAGTGTCTGGCAGTAGTAGCCGCCCACTTGCGAACACAACAAATTCATGTCTTCCCATACCTGGACGACTGGCTCATAAAAGCCAAGTCATACAGCCAGTGTGTTCACCACACTCTACAAACAATTCACTTGCTTCACGACTTGGGGTTCACAATAAACCTCACCACGTCATATCTTCAACCGTCCCACATACATCAGTATCTAGGGGCCACAATAGATACTTCCAAAGCACTGGCATACCCCAATCCAGTCAGAATAGCCAGTATGCAAACCCTCTTAACAAAATGTCAACCTCAACACTCACTACCAGCTCGAGTGTTTATGCAGCTAATAGGAATGATGGCCTCTTGCATTTTCATAGTACCACACGCAAGGCTTCAGATGTGTCCTTTACAAGAATGTTTAGCACGTCAGTGGAACCAGGCTCGAGGGCAAATTTCAGATCTGGTGTTGGTGGACAGCCGCGCTCATCGCTCTCTGCAGTGGTGGAACACACAAAACCTTTCCAAAGGGCGGCCGTTCCTAGACCCAGTTCCACAGATAGTGATAACAGCAGACTGATCGCTCACCGGCTGGGGAAGCCCATCTCCTAAACCGTACGATTCAGGGCAAGTGGACCCCTCAACAAAAAGTGCTCCACATCAATCACCTGGAGTTACTGGCAATCTTTCTAGCATTAAAATCATTCCAGACACATCTCATCAACAAAACTGTCCTTGTCCGAACAGACAATATGACAGCAATGTATTATATACAAAAACAGGGGGGACACACATTCTTTACAGCTTTCCCAACTAGCGCAAAGCATATGGAAATGGGCCATCCCACAAAAGATATACCTTCTAGCAGAACATCTTCCAGGGATACACAATCAGATTGCGGATCTGCTCAGTCGTCAGACGCAACAAATCCACGAATGGGAACTTCATCCACAAGTTCTTCTTCCGTTCTTTCAAATGTGGGGCCACCCAGACATAGATCTGTTCGCCACACATGCAAACGCAAAATGCCCAACCTTCGCCGCCAGGCATCCACACCCATTGTCTAAAGGCAATGCGATATGGATGAACTGGTCAGGCAGATTTGCGTACGCTTTTCCGCCTTTCCCACTCATTCCGTTAGTAGTACGCAAGCTCAAACAACAGTCTCTCAAGATGATCCTGGTTGCTCCAACATGGGCCCGGCAACCTTGGTTCACAACACTCCTGGAACTCTCAGTAGTTCCACACCAAAAGCTACACCTCTCCCCAAAGCTTCTGACACAGAACCGTGGAGAGATAAGACATCCAGATCCAGCTCAACTAAACCTAGCAATCTGGCTCCTGAAGTCCTAGAGTTAGGTTACCTCAACCTTCCACCGGACTGTATGAACATTATTAAGGAAGCTAGACTCCCTACTACTAGAGCTTATTATGCAGCCAATTGGAAAAGATTTGTCATTTACTGCAATAACAAAATTGACCCACTAGATGCTTCAATTCAGAACATAATTTATTTACTGCATCTACAAAGATGTAATCTGGCATACACATCCATAAGACTACATCTTGCAGCCCTTGCCGCTTACCTACAAAACAGACAACATTTGTCATTGTTTAGGGTACCTGCCATCAAAGCGTTTATGGAAGGCCTTAAAAGGATAATTCCTCCCACAATCCCACCATCTCCAGTGTGCAATTTAAACATTGTCCTTACTAGGCTCATGGGTCCCCCATTTGAACCTCTACACAAATGCGAACTGCAGTTCCTTACATGGAAAGTAGCTTTCCTTGTCGCAATCACCTCTCTCAGACGAGTAAGTGAGATCCAGGCTTTAACCATACAAGAACCATTCTTACAAATGCATCATAACAAGGTGGTTCTTAGAACAAATCCAAAGTTCCTTCCCAAAGTAATCTCTGCTTTCCACCTTAATTTATCTGTGGAATTACCCGTTTTCTTCCCAAAACCAGATCCCGTAGCAGAGAGGGCTCTTCACACACTTGATGTCAAAAGAGCTATACTTTATTACATTGACAGAACTAAACCTTTTAGAAAGACAAACCAACTGTTTGTAGCTTTCTCTCCACCTCATAAAGGAAACCCAATTTCCAAAGCTGGAATTGCCAGGTGGATAGTCAAATGTATTCAAATATGCTACCACAAAGCAAAACGCACATTAACATTTACCCCTAGAGCGCATTCAACACGCAAACTAGGGGCTTCCATGGCATTCTTAGGGAACATTCCCTTAGATGACAATTGTAAAGCAGCAACATGGTCTATGCCACACACCTTCACCAAACACTATTGCGTAGATGTGCAGGCAAAACAACAAGCTTCTGTGGGCCAGGCTGTTCTTAAAACACTTTTTCAAACCACTGCAACAGATGCAGGTAACCACCGCTAAGGGAGAGCACTGCTATACAGTCTATGCACAAGTATGTATTCTGCAGCTCATATGCCTCGAACGGAAAATGCTACTTACCAGTATGCATCTGTTCTTGGCATGTAGAGCTGCAGAATCACATACGCCCACCCGCCTCCCCGGTACCTCTATCTGTTCCAGCGTTATCTTACTTAGATACTTACACATGGACATCTTTTCTGTTTCTTACAAACTCCATCATTTCCCATCATGGCGAAAAACAATCTGTGGATGGAGTCGGTGCCCATGCGCACTATCGTCCAAGGGAGGAGTCACCTATCTTGTGACTACAAAGACTTCTTCCAAGACAACAACAAACTGCAAACATCCGAGCCCACCACCAGATGGCGATCTATGCACAAGTATGTGATTCTGCAGCTCTACATGCCAAGAACAGATGCATACTTCAGTTGAATTCAGTTGATGTTAACTGAGACTGCAGCTCCCAGAGAGCTGTTACTGGAAGGGATGCACTGGTCTACCATCGGTAAGTTAAAAGAAAACATGAAGTCGGGCCTTAGTAGATGCCCACATGCCATAATGCTGCACCCACTGTCTCACCTGCCCTGTGATTCCGGTGATGAGTGCTACGTTCCTGGGCTTTCCGTTGTTCCCTGGGGAACCACTGACTGCAGACTTGTATTTCTCGTTCTGGGCCATGATGGGTGGGCTGTCGGAGCATTAGAGGAGGTCACAGGTGTTGTGCGTGCAGGAGAGGAAACGGCGTGTAGGCTGGAATTTAATGAACTATTTCCACATCATGGGGGTGGGACTGGTGGAGGCCAAGTCTCCTAGTGAAGCACCAGTAGCAGGATGGGCCTGGGCGGTGACAATCCGGGCCTCAGGTGTGCCAGGAATGGGGCAATCAAGAGAGCTATGGAGCCGTGCACCTAGCACAGGCTCTGCTGCTTCTTTCAGATTAAAAAGAGCCAATCTGCGGCAAGCAACCAGCGACAGCACATGATACTGGCATGGAGGGGACAACACTTCCGGATTGGTGGCAGCAGCTCACGGACGCCGCATGGTCCTGCCTCTGGCACTGTAAACAGGGGGAGACGCCGAGGTGGGCAGCTCTCTCTCTGCAGCTCTACTGACAGGGCCTGCTAGCTACTTAGAAAATCCTGTAGCTGTGAGTGGTGGGAGGGAGGGGCTTGTTCTCATGTATTGGAGTTTGCACTTGATACATCTGTAGTACTTTGTGCATTTAATAAGTAATACACATCACACTTGCTACAACTTCACAACCTGTAACGTTTCTGTTGAGTTTAACAGACACTCAGCTGATTGAGTTTGACCCTCACCTTTTGAGCACAACTCCCCTTCACGTTTAGTCGGAAACTTCAAATCTGACTTGCATGGCCTCTGGGACTTTAGGACCTACTGTGTGACTTATCGATTGGGCTTTATTTTTTTTATGGCCATGCCTTTTTTTTATGGCCATGCCTTTTTTTTATAGATATCTGAAAGAGCATGTTAGTGACAGATTCCTTACCTTAGAATATCCCCAGGCGTCAGGCTGGATCCGGAAAGTTTTTGAGTAGCAGTACCCTTGCGCGTCGGTAGGCAGCGTCGTGCGGCTCCGCGTCCGTCGTCGTGATCGCCGGGATGACGTCGCGGGCAGTACTTAGACGCCGCCCCTGCGCGCTGACGTCAGTTCTTCTTTTTCCGCGCCAGTAAGCGCAGATCCGGGAAGAGCAGTGCCCTAGTCATTTTTTGACTATCTTTTTGGTGATTTTTTCACTGTTTTTCTCTACGAGTCTCCGACTCCGAAGGTGTCGGTAGGGATGCCTGGCTTCAAGCCCTGCGACGTCTGTGGTCGTATGATGTCGATCACAGACCCGCATTTAGAGTGTCTCTACTGTCTCGGCCGTGACCACGACACGAAGTCGTGCCCCGACTGCCGGGCCTTGAACCCGAAGGCTTTGCGAGAGCGGTCTCGAAAGCTCCTCGAGGTCCGGCAGTCTGCTCCGCGCCACACCAGGCCCCGGTCACGTGAGAGGTCGAGGGGCCGGTCGCGGAGTCCTCATCGGTCGTCGGGGTCCAAGTCTTCGCACTCCTCCGGTAAGTCGAAGCACAAAAAGTCTAAAAAGCGTCATTGCTCCACGACTTCGCCTCGCCGGTCTCGCGACTCGGCTAAGGCTCCTGTCGGCACCGTCCCCGCCCCCGCATTACCCGTCCTTCCCGGGTTCGGGGGCGACTCCGGCCGAGATACAGGAATTCCTGTCGACCATGGCCCGCCTCTTCGGGCCTCAAGGTCCTTCCGGTGCGCCTGCGGGCCCTGATGGGGTTTCCCCGGCGCCGCCTGTAACACCTGCCTCGGTCCCGGCCCCGGTCCCGGCTCCGGTGCTGCCGCAACCCCCATCGACGCCGGTTGACCCGACTACACCTCTGCCGGCGCCGATGTCTCTGGTGCCGTTCCCGACGCCACCCGGGGCTCCGGGCGACGTCGTTCCCCGGTTCTCTCCGGATCCGGACACGGCGCTGGACCAGCGTCGCTAGACGCCGGCTCCGACGCCGTTGAGACCTTGGGTCCCCCGTGTCCCTCCTTCTCCAATTTTTGAACCTGAGGAGGACGAAGAGGACTGGGAGGGGTCGGAGGACCCTCTCACACAGCAGTGTGAGCACGAACAGGACTGGGCTGAGGAACTTGGGGATGCCAGTGGGCTGGACACCTCCCCTGACCTTGGCATGCTGTCTCCTCCTTCCGTGGCAACGGAGGAGGGAGCAAATTTTGCAACGGTGTTGCGTAGAGCAGCTGGGGCCTTACACCTCCAATTGCCTACAGTGGACGTCAGGACTAACCTCCTGATGGAAGTGCTTCAGCCGGCGGCTACCTCCTCGGAGCCACTGCTGCCGTTCAACGACGCACTTTCTGACGTTCTTTGGGCACCTGGTCCAAGCCCGCCACAGGGGCTCCTGTGGATAGGAACGTGGCCCGACGCCATCGCCCCGGGCGACCCCCTGTTCCTCTCCCAACACCCCACTCCTGAGAGCTTGGTTGTCCAAGCCTCTGCTTCCCAAACCGCCTTCCCTACCGCTTCCTCCGGATAGGGAATCCAAACGCCTGGATCAATTTGGGAAGAAGGTCTTTTCTTCCTCCAGTGCTGGCTTGCTGTCTGTCAACACTGCTTGCCTTTTGGGCTGATATTCCCACTCTTTGTGGGACTCGGTGGTGCAAGCTTTGCCCCAGTGTCCTGAGGAGGTCCAGACACTGCTTTCCCGCGTCATTGCGGAAGGAAGAGATGCGGCTAAATTCACCATTCGATGTGGCCTTGATACCGCCGACTCGCTGGGTAGGTCTATTGCAACGACAGTGGCGCTGCGCTGTCACGCCTGGCTGAGAACCACTGGTTTCTCGGGTGATGTCCAGAACACTCTTATGGACATGCCCTTTGATGGGGTCGGTCTTTTTGGAAACAAAGCAGACCATGCGCTGGAGCGTTTTAAGGACTCACGGGCTACGGCCAAGTCCCTGGGCCTTTCTGCTGTACGCCCTCCGCAGCCATCTGCTTTTCGCCCCTTTCGTGGCCACGGAAGGGGCGCCCAGTCACGTCCGCTGCCCAGCCACCGGCCCGCGCAGCAAGCGTCTTCGCGTGGCCGAGGATGTGGCTTCCGCCATGGCAGATCGGGCAACCAGCGTGCGGGTCAGGCCACCAACCCCGCCCCGTCTGCGGCCTCCAAGCCCTCCTAGTCCTTCTTTTCAGGTGCACAGCACGCCAGTAGGGGGCAGGGTCCGCCATCGCCTTCACCACTGGCGTCCCATCACCTCGGACAGGTGGGTCTTGGACATTGTCCGAAGGGGCTACTCCCTCCCCTTCGAGACCACCCCCCCAGCCATGCCACCTCAATTCCACCGCATGTCAGGGGATCACTTGGTGCTTCTTCAGAAGGAAGTTGCGGTCCTCTTGGCCAAGAGGGCCATCAAGCGCGTTCCGACCCCAGACAGGTGGGTCTTGGACATTGTCCGAAGGGGCTACTCCCTCCCCTTCGAGACCACCCCCCAGCCATGCCACCTCAATTCCACCGCATGTCAGGGGATCACTTGGTGCTTCTTCAGAAGGAAGTTGCGGCCCTCTTGGCCAAGAGGGCCATCAAGCGCGTTCCGACCCCAGACAGGTGGGTCTTGGACATTGTCCGAAGGGGCTACTCCCTCCCCTTCGAGACCACCCCCCCAGCCATGCCACCTCAATTCCACCGCATGTCAGGGGATCACTTGGTGCTTCTTCAGAAGGAAGTTGCGGCCCTCTTGGCCAAGATGGCCATCAAACGCGTTCCGACCCCAGAAGTAGGACGTGGTTGCTACTCCCACTACTTTCTGGTGCCCAAAAAGGACAAGGTGGACATGCGTCCTATCTTGGACCTCCGGAACGTCAATCGCTTCCTCCGGAAGGAGAAGTTCAAGATGCTCACCTTAGCTCAGGTCTTGACTGTCCTCGACCCTGGAGACTGGATGGTAGCGTTGGACTTGCAGGACGCTTATTTCCACATCCCCGTCCTGCCGGCCCACCGGCGTTACCTGCGGTTCATGGTGGGCCTCGAGCATTTTCAATTCACTGTGCTCCCCTTTGGCCTCACAAGTGCCCCTCGGGTGTTCACGAAAGTGATGGCGGTGGTCGCAGCTCATCTGCGCCGGGCAGGGGTTCAATCAATCAATCAATCACGGCATTTATAGAGCGCGCTACTCACCCGGGAGGGTCTCAAGGCGCTGGGGGAGGGGGTAAGTTACTGCTCGAACAGCCAGGTCTTGAGCTGCTTCCTGAAGGAGAGATGGTCCTGGGTTCGCCGAAGGTGAGTGGGGAGGGAGTTCCAGGTCTTGGCTGCCAGGTAGGAGAAGGATCTTCCTCCGGCGGTGGTTCTGCGGATGCGTGGTACGGTGGCGAGGGCGTGGCTGGTTGATCGTAGCTGGCGTGTGGGCGTGTAGAAGGTCATGCGGTCGTTGAGGTACTTTGGGCCCAGGTCGTGGAGGGCCTTGTGTGCGTGGGTGAGGAGTCTGAACGTGATTCTCTTGCTGACGGGGAGCCAGTGCAGGTCTTTCAGGTGTCCGGTGATGTGGCTGTGTCGGGGGATGTCCAGGATGAGTCGTGCGGAGGCGTTCTGGATGCGCTGGAGTCTCTTTTGAAGTTTGGCTGTGGTTCCGGCGTAGAGGGTGTTCCCATAGTCCAGTCGGCTGGTGACGAGTGCCTGGGTGACGGTCTTCCTGGTTTCAGTGGGGATCCATCTGAAGATCTTGCGGAGCATGCGCAGGGTGTTGAAGCATGAAGATGAGACGGCGTTGACTTGTCTGGTCATCGACAGGGAGGAGTCCAGGATGAAGCCCAGGTTGCGTGCGTGGTCCGTTGGCTTGGGCGCGGTGCCCAGGGCCGGGGGCCACCAGGAGTCGTCCCAGGCGGAGGGTGATGAGCCCAGGATGAGGACTTCCGTCTTGTCTGAGTTCAGTTTAAGGCGGCTGTTCCTCATCCAGTCGGCGACGTCTCTCATCCCGTCGTGTAGGTTGGCTCTGGCGGTGGTGGGGTCGTTGGTGAGGGAGAGGATCAGCTGGGTGTCGTCGGCGTAGGAGATGATGTTGAGGTTGTGTCGGCGTGCGATGGCTGCGAGGGGGCTCATGTAGACGTTGAAGAGGGTTGGGCTGAGTGAGGATCCTTGTGGAACGCCGCAGATGACTTCGGTGGCTTCGGATCTGAACGGGGGAGGCGGACTCTCTGGGTTCTTCCGGCGAGGAACGAGATGATCCATTCCAGTGCTTTCTCTCGGATTCCGATGTTGCTGAGGCGCTTCACTAGGGTGCGGTGGCAGACGGTGTCGAACGCCGCGGAGAGGTCCAAGAGGATGAGGGCAGCTGTTTCCCCGTTGTCGGTTAGGGTTCTGATGTCGGTGGCTGCGATAAGGGCGGTCTCGGTGCTGTGGTTGGCCCGAAACCCGGACTGCGAGGGGTCGAGGGATCCATTCGTCTCGAGGAAGGCGGCAAGCTGTCTGTTGACTGTCTTCTCGATGACTTTGGCCGGAAACGGAAGGAGCGAGATGGGACGGTAGTTCTTGAGGTCGGTGGGGGTCCGCCGTTGGTTTCTTCAGGAGGGCGGTCAGCTCGGCGTGCTTCCAGCTCTCCGGGAAGGTGGCGGTGTGGAAGGAGGCGTTGATGATGTCCCGGAGATGGGGTGCGATGGTGGCGTCGGCTTTGTTGAAGACGTGGTGTGGGCAGGGGTCGGTTGGTGATCCGGAGTGGATGGAGTTCATCGTGCGGGTGGTCTCTTCGGTGCTGATCGGGGTCCAGTTGCAGAGGGTGGTGGTGGCGGGCGTTGGTTCGGCGGTAGGGTGCGTTGTTTGTGCGCCGAAGCTGTTGTGTATGTCGGTGATCTTGCGGTGGAAGAACGCGGAGAGTGAGTTGCAGAGGTCTTGCGAGGGGGTGATGTCGTTGTTTCCGGCGCTGGGGTTGGAGAACTCTTTGACGATGCTGAACAGTTCCTTGCTGTCATGGGCGTTGTTGTCCAGTCGTTCTTTGAGTGCCGACTTCTTGGTGGCACGGATCAGCTGGTGGTGTTTGCGGGTGGCGTGCTTGAGGGCGGTCCTGTTGTCTGTGGTCTGGTCGAGTCGCCAGGTTTTCTCGAGAGTGCGGCAGTTCTTCTTGGATTCCTTGAGTTCGTTGGTGAACCAAGGGGTTTTCTTGCTTCCGGGTCTGCTCGGAGGGTTTTTTTGTGGTGCGAGGTCGTCGGCGCAGGCGTTCAGCCACTTGGCGAGGTTGCTGGCTGCTTCGTTTGGGTCCGTTGTGTTGGTGGGTGTGTTCTGGCTGAGGGAGGCGGTGAGCTGCTCGGCGGTGATCTTGCTCCAGCTCCGGCGGGGAGCCTGTTGCGGGTGGTGGTGGGTCGCAGTCTTTCTGAAGCTGAAGTGGACGCAGCTGTGGTCGGTCCAGTGGAGTCCGGTGGCGTGGCTGAAGGAGATGTGCTTGCTGGACGAGAAGACGGGGTCAAGCGTGTGGCCGGCGTAGTGGGTGGGCGTGTTCACCAGTTGCTTGAGTCCGAGGTTGGCGAGGTTGTCCAGCAGGGCGGTGGTGTTTCTGTCGTTGCTGTTCTCCAGGTGGAAGTTGAGGTCCCCTAGGAGGATGTAGTCGGCGGAGGGCAGGGGTTCCAGTCTTCCCCTACCTCGACGACTGGCTGCTGAAGGCGGGCTCGTCCCAGGCAGTCGTCTCCCACCTCCAGACTACTGCCCAACTCCTGCACTCGCTGGGATTCTCCATCAATGTGCCGAAGTCGCACCTGATTCCTTCTCCACAGCTCCTTTTCATCGGAGCAGTTCTGGACACGAAGCAGTTTCGGGCCTTTCCTCCCGAACGGCGAGTCCGGGATATTCAGGCCATGATTCCGATCTTTCAGCCTCTATCCTGGGTTTCGGTACGGATGACCCTGAGGCTGCTGGGCCTCATGGCCTCCTGCATCCTGCTGGTCGATCATGCCAGATGGCATATGCGGGCTCTGCAGTGGGACCTGAAGTTCCAGTGGGCACAGCACCAGGGCAACCTGTCCGATCACGTCCAGATCTCGGAGGGGACTGCAAAACAGTTGCAGTGGTGGCTCTCGAACCGGCAATGGGCAGATCCCTCTCCTTCCCCAGCCAGAGCACACAGTTGTGACGGACGCGTCCCTTCTGGGATGGGGCGGTCACATGGGAGAGGCGGAGATCAGAGGCCTCTGGTCTCCGGCGGAGTCCCGGCTCCATATCAACCTTCTGGAGCTCCGGGCGATCCGACTTGCACTCAAGGCATTCCTTCCCTCTGTCAAAGGGAAGGTAGTGCAGGTGTTCACCGACAACACCACCGCCATGTGGTACTGCAACAAACAAGGCGGGTGGGGTCGTGGACCCTCTGTCTCTGCGCCTCTGGACATGGCTGGAACATCAGGGCATGTTCCTGATGGTTCAACACCTGGCAGGTTCCCTGAACGCCAGGGCGGACGAACTCAGCCGCAGGTGCATGACGGATCACGAATGGCGTCTTCACTCGGAAGTGGCGCAAGGACTCTTTCTACAGTGGGGAGAGCCTTGGTTAGATCTATTCGCCACCGAAGAGAACGCGCAATGTCATCAGTTCTGCGCGTTGGAATTTCCAAGGCGGCACTTGCTCGGCGACGCTTTTTGTCGCGAGTGGAGTTGCGGTCTGTTGTACGCCTTTCCGCCTATACCATTTCTACCCAGAGTGTTGAAGAAGATTCGGCGCGACCGGGCCCAAGTCATCCTTGTGGCTCCGGACTGGGCTCGAAGAGTTTGGTATCCCGAGCTACTCAGTATGAGCGTCGATCCCCCGATCCGTCTGCCTCTTCGGGAGGATCTTCTGTCGCAGCAGCAGGGGACGGTCCTCCACCCGAACCTGTCCAGCCTCCACCTGCTTGCGTGGAGATTGAGCGGCGGCAGTTGATTCCTTTCGACTTGCCTCCCGAAGTTTGTGATGTGATTCTGGCAGCCAGGCGTCCCTCCACTAAGGTGGTATACGCCTGCAGGTGGCATCGACTCTACCCTCAGATTGTTTTTTTCCGCCATCGGGTTCGGATGTAAATTGCTGCGCTCCGGGTCGGTGTCGTACTCGATACCTCTTCGACGCGCAACCCCTCACTGCTCAACGGTATTGTTTCGATCGCGTTACCTTTCGACGCACAGCCAAAGTATCCATCACAACTTCGATTCCGGTCGTTCACGCGGGCCGTTGGGCCCATCGGTGCCATCAGGCCCTGCAGTCAATGGAAAGAACTCCATTTAAAAAATGCCCCCAGTGTGGTGCAAAAGTCCCACACACTGATCTCCACGAGGTCTGTAACCTCTGCCTCTCTCTCGAACACGAGGATAAAGACTGCAAGGCGTGTGCTTCATTCCGATTGAAAAAGACCATACGTGATCGCCGGGCTCGACGTCACACAATGTCTCGACCAACGGCTTTGGCGCCAGATGACATCTTCGATGCAGGCCCCGAGGCTTCACAACAACAGCAACCAGATGATGAGGACATCAGCGTCTCCGAAGAAGACCACTCAGATGCTGAGGACCAAGAGATTACTCCAGGGCAACGGACCGGGAGTACTGACCTCAACGCCCCTGCCCCAACTAAAACTCAACATAAGGCACCGGTAACACCTTCACCTTCGGGCTCAGGTTCACACCGGGACAAAGCTTCCAATGCCCCGCCCTCGGGCCCGGCTCCGAAGCCCAAAATAAAGCCTTCCGGCGACTCGGAACCGAGCCAGCCGCTTACCGGTACCGACAAACAATCCCCGGCACCAAAACAACGGTCCAAAATAGACACAGTGCCACGCCCTGACACATCGGCACCGAAGACGGCTTTGACGCCGAGCCCTTCGGCACCGAAACACGCCGAGAACAAGCCCTCGGACCCGAAGAAATCCCCAAAAACTTCGGAACCGAAGAAAATTTCGGACTAAAACTCCAACGAAGCATAAGGAGACCAAGACCCCTACTAAAGCTACACAAACTAAGTCAAAGCACCACTCGGAAACAAAATACTCGGTGCCGAACAAAGACAAGGGCTCCGAAGAACTGTTTCGCCCAGATCCACCGGGTCCGAAACAAAAGACTTTACACATTGACCCTGTTACAGGTCAAGTAACAGCATTGCCATCTAGGAAGAGGAAATTGGACACCTCCGAGGCACCTGAGCTACCCTTAAAAAAAAAAAAAAAAAAAAAAAAAGACATGGCAACTTCACCTTTTAGACCCTCCTCACCCCCTCCAGCACTTCCAACTGTGCCAATTTCTCCAGCACACTCTCCACTACCTCCTTCCACACCTACACCACAGGATGAGGAGTATGCCTCGGGGGATGGGGGGGGGGGAAGACCCACAAGGGGATGACGACAATGATGACATCCACAGTATCCCACCACCTGACCCCTGGGTGTATTATGATGAGGCCCCAGATATACGTGAGCCATACTCATACCCATCTAAGCCATCCCCTCCAGACGACAACATAGGCTTTGCGCAACTCGTAGACAGAGCAGCCAAATACCATGGGGTAGAATTACACTCACCCCCTTCTGATGAAGATTTTCTGTTAGAGACTTTCACACAGACACAAAGGGCAACAAGTACTTTACCTATGCTCAAGGGTATGATTAAACATGCCCCTGATGTATTTAAAGACCCTGTCAGAGCTAGAGTTCTCAACCCCAGGGTTGATAAAAAATATAAAGCAGCTCCAAATGATCCAGCTTATATCCAAGGACAGCTCCCTCTAGATTCTCTAGTGGTTACAAATGCAGGTAAACGGGAAAACTCCCAGACAACAGGTGATGCCCCTCCGCCAGATAAAGAATCTAAATTACTGGACGCATCTGGTAAACGGGTTGCGTCACAGGCGGCAAATTACTGGCGTATTGCTAACGCCCAAGCTTTACTAGCCAGGTATGATAGGGCGCATTACGATGAACTGGAAACATTAATGCAACATCTTCCAGAGCAATATAAGGCAAAAGCTAATGACCTCATAAATGTAAATGTAAATCCGTATTTGTAAAGCGCGAACTACTCACCCTTACGGGTCTCAAGGCGCTGGGGGCCGTCGTGGAAATTAAGTGAGCTGTTGCCCAGAGTCACATGGTGCTGAGCTGCCGCCGGAGCCGGATATCGAACCGTGAGCCCTGTGCTCTGAAGTCAGCTGCCCTGGCCGCTGCACCACACCTCTCCACTCCTACATATCATCATACAGGAGGGAAAGCTCATTACCAAAACCTCAATTAAATGTGCTCTTGATGCAGCGGACACAGCATCTCGTGCCGTTAACACAAGTCTTTTACTGCGCAGACACGCATGGCTACGCATATCTGGTTTTAAACAGGAGGTGCAGTCTCAAATTCTTAATCCGCCTTTTGATCAGGAACACCTATTCGGCCCTACTGTAGACACATCTTTAGAAAAGATGGAGGACACTGAGACAGCTAAATCTATGGGGGCTCTACAGTTACCAACAGCTAGAGGCTCCTTTCGTCGCTCCTTTTATAGGGGCGCCTCCAAAACCATTAGTATAGCAACTCTTCGTCCTACAAAAACCCCACTCAAACTTCCTCTAACAAAGGGTATTTTAGAGGGGGGTACAGAGGCAATAACTCAAAAGGAAGAGGCTGCGGTAATAACACCCGCTCCTCCCCCACTACAAAACAGTGACTTCCCACCACTTCCCCCCCAAACATTCCACTCCAGTCTGGGGAAGACTATCACAGTTCCTACCTGTCTGGAATTCCATCACCACAGACAGGTGGGTGATAGAAATTATCCAGTATGGTTACTGCCTGGAACTCACCTCTACTCCTCCACACATACCACCCAGACAGCGTCCCATGTCCACGGAACATCTCACGCTTCTCAAACAGGAGGTTCTCTCTCTATTGCAAAAGCACGCAATAGAACCTGTTCCCATACACCATCAAGGCACAGCGATTTACTCCCTTTATTTTCTCATCCCAAAAAAGGACGGTACTCTCAGGCCAATATTAGACCTCAGACCGTTAAACCTGTACATACAATCCGACCACTTTCACATGGTCACTCTCCAACAGATCCTCCCATTACTCCAACAAGGCGATTTCCTTGCCACCTTAGATCTCAAGGACGCCTACTTTCACATTCCTATTCACCCTGCTCACAGGAAATATCTACGGTTTGTAGTAGACGGTCAGCACTGTCAATTCAAAGTGCTCCCCTTCGGGGTAACTACAGCACCCAGGGTCTTCACCAAATGTCTCGCAGTAGTAGCAGCTCACTTGCGAGGACAACACATTCATGTTTTTCCTTACCTTGACGACTGGCTTATAAAAGCCAAGTCACGCAGCGATTGTGTACAACACACACACCAAACAATCCAACTGCTCCATCGTTTAGGATTCACAATAAACCTCACCAAGTCACATCTTCAACCGTCCCACACCCACCAGTATCTAGGCGCCACAATAGATACTTCCAAAGCCCTTGCATACCCCAATCCAGTCAGGATGGCAACCAGGCAATCTCTCATAACGAGGTTTCAACCTCAACACTCACTACCAGCTCGAGTGTTTATGCAACTAATAGGAATGATGGCCTCTTGTATTTTTATAGTACCTCATGCAAGACTCCAAATGCGTCCCTTACAGGAGTGTCTAGCACGTCAGTGGAACCAGGCTCAAGGTCCGCTTACAGATCTGGTGTTGGTAGACAGCCGCACACATCGCGCTCTGCAGTGGTGGAACACACAAAACCTTTCCGAAGGGCGGCCGTTCCTAGATCCGGTTCCACAGATAGTGCTCACAACAGACGCATCGCTCACCGGCTGTGGAGCTCATCTCCTAAACCACACCATTCGGGGTATGTGGACCCATCAGCAAAAAATGCTCCACATCAATCGCCTCGAATTACTGGCGATTTTTCTTGCACTAAAATCATTCCAAGTACACCTCGTACACAAAGCTGTCCTCGTCCGCACGGACAATATGACAGCAATGTACTATATACAAAAACAGGGGGGGGGGGACACACACTCTCCGCAGCTTTCACGCCTAGCGCAAAGCATATGGAGATGGGCCATTCCTCAAAAGATATACCACCTAGCAGAACATCTTCCAGGACAACACAATCAGATTGTGGATCTGCTCAGTTGTCAAAGACAGCAGATCCACGAATGGGAACTTCATCCGCAAGTTCTTCATCCGTTTTTTCAGATGTGGGGCCAACCAGATATAGACCTGTTCGCCACACATTTAAACGCAAAATGCCCAAGCTTTGCCGCCAGGTATCCACACCCATTGTCCAAACTGGTCAGGCAGATTTGCGTACGCAACCCTGCTGGAACTCTCAGTAGTTCCACATCAAAAGTTGCACCTTTCTCCAAAGCTCCTCACGGAGAACCATGGAGAAATAAGGCATCCAGATCCAGCTCAACTGAACCTAGCGATCTGGCTCCTGAAATCTTAGAGTTTGGTTACCTCAACCTCCCTCCAGACTGCATGCATATCATTAAAGAAGCTAGACGTCCTACCACTAGAGCGTGCTATGCAGCTAAATGGAAAGGTTCGTTGTTTACTGCAATAATAACGCAATCAATCCACTAGATGCCTCAATCCAAAACATTATTTGTTACCTCTTGCATCTACAAAAATGTAATCTAGTATATACATCTATATGATTACATCTTGCCGCCATAGCCGCTTACCTACAAAACAGACATTTGTCACTCTTTAGGGTACCTGCCATCAAAGCATTCATGGAAGGCCTTAAAATGATAATTCCTCCCAGAGTTCCACCTTCTCCTCAGTGGAACCTCAACATTGTCCTTACCAGGCTCATGGGTCCCCTATTTGAACCTTAGCATAAATGTGAATTACAATTTCTCACATGGAAAGTAGCTTTTCTTATAGCAATCACATCTCTCAGGAGAGTTAGTGAACTCCAGGCATTAACCGTACAAGAACCATTTTTGCAAATACATCACAATAAAGTGGTTCTTAGGACAAACCCCAATTTCCTACCAAAAGTAGTTTCTCCTTTCCACCTTAACCAGTCTGTTGAGCTGCCAGTTCTCTCAACCAGACTCCGTGGCAGAACGGGCTCTTCATACACTTGACGTCAAAAGAGCCATCCTTTACTACATTGAAAGGACAAAAACTTTTAGGAAAACTAAACAACTTTTTGTATCTTTCTCACCACCACATAAAGGCAATCCTATATCAAAAGCTGGAATTGCCAGGTGGATCATTAAATGCATTCAGATATGCTATCAAAAAGCAAAGCGTACGTTATCCAGTCCCCCTAGAGCGCATTCTACACCAAACTAGGAGCTTCTATGGCATTCTTAGGAAACATTTCCCTAGATGACATATGCAAAGCAGCAACTTGGGCTACACCACACACTTTCACAAAACACTATTGTGTAGATGTGCAAGCAAAACAACAAGCTAGTGTGGGCCCTGGCTGTATTAAGAACACTTTTTCAAACCACTGCAACAGATACAGGTAGCCACCGCTAAAGAGGTAACTGCTGTATAGTCTATGCACAAGTATACGATCTGCAGCTCATATGCCTCAAACGGAAAATGCTACTTACCAGTATGCATCTGTTCTTGGCATGTAGAGCTGTAGATTCGTATACGCCCACCCGCCTCCCCGGATACCTCTATCTGTTCCAGTTCTATCTTACGTAGATACATCACACATGGACATCCTTTCTGTTTCTCACAAACTCCACTATCACCCTTTATGGCAAAAAACAATCTGAGGGTGGAGTCGATGCCCATGCGCACTATGATCCCAAGGAGGAGTTGCCTATCTCGTGACTACAAAGAACTTCTTCCAAGACAAAAACAAAGTGCAAACATCCGAGCCCAACACCAGATGGCGATCTATGCACAAGTATACGAATCTACAGCTCTACATGCCAAGAACAGATGCATACTGGTAAGTAGCATTTTCTTTACTACTCTTGGGCCTTACACTGGCGAAACGCGACATAGCGAAGGCTTGGAAAGACGCCTCCCCGCCACCAGTTGGGGTATGGAAGAAGGATCTTGTTTTTTGTATGGGGTTGGAAATACCTATATTTAAAGCAGTGGTTCCCAAACTTTTTCGACCCGCAGCTCCTTTTACCCATTGCCCGTGGCTCCCCACCGTTATTTTTTTGGGAGGGTGGGGGGGATGTGAGCCCGGCCTCTGGAGTACTTGCGTTTTTCTCCCTGAAAATTGGGATGAAGCTGATGACGGTATTATAATCATATACGCAGGGCGTTTCGTATTACTAAGGCGGTGCCTCTAATAAAATATTCCTAGTTACATTTCTTTGCCCATGCCTTTTTTAGAGTACCCTCTCAATTTTTTTTTATCCCACTTACAGTGCTAGATAGCACCCCTATGCACGTAGTCCCCATTGCCTAAGTGTTTCTGCACTTGAATATTTGCATGCACTTCCATTTCTACCCAAGTCATACGTGCCAACACACCTGTCGTCAGGGTGACTGATGATTTTGTAAACCACATACAGCTTCATTTTTGATGTCTCCTCCCTAAAATTGCCTCCAAATCAATGGCAGTAAAATATTTTCCTTTGATTTTTTTTTTTTTTAACGTCCCTCTTTCTTGCTTACAAATGTTGGCATTAAGCCGTATATGGTGTTTTACTTTCCTGTGCTCAAGGAGAGAGTAGGCCTGTCTGGAAATGTGTGAGAACTGAAAGAAATGTGTACTGGAAGTACTTTTGATTCAAGTACAAATGTCAATACTTAATAATACTTAGTGTGTTTAATAGACAGGACAACTGTACTTTCCTGATAACTTGCATTGGTGTAAAATGCATTTGGGAAAAAAAAACTATTAACGGGTCTAACAAAACAAATCGGGCATCTTCCGCTTACTTTGGGAGTATTGAAACATGGGGATCCAGTGAAATATGGAGGTCATCTCCCTCGACATGCCATCAATTAAGCACTACGTTTACAGCTTTAGGTATGTCACTTACAAATCATCGACATCATGCGTTTAAGTCTAATTAGTTTTACTGAAGCCAACAGACCCTTCAACATTAAATGCATTAAAGTGCTTGGCTCCCCTGGCTAGGTTTAGCGGCTCCCCAGGGAGCCACGGCGCACAGTTTGGGAACCACTGATTTAAAGCAAGAGGATGCCCCCAAAAACATCCCAAGATATGGAAAAGATGGGCAGAATATCGGCGACTGTATTTGGAAGCTATTCCAGCTGTTTCAATAGATTAGCAATAGATGGGGCGGACACGATGTGGGGTGAACATGGTTGTAATGCTTTGCTTTTCGATTGGGCGACAATTTGACTTGTACTGTATTATATATCGGATCTATGACACTTCAGTTCATTGTTGATGTAATATGTTTAATTGCATTTAATCCTCAATTGCTTTATTGGAAACAAAAAGTCAACATCATTATGGCTATTACGTATACTGTACTATTTAGGAACCTGGCTATGCCAGGCTTGTTTTAGCTGTTGACAATAAAACCTTGTTGTGAAAAAAAAAAGACTTTCTATTTGAAACATTAAGGGAGACACAAAACATCAGTCTCTCCCAATGTTAAAAGGCATGATGCGTCATGCAAAGGATATTTTTAAGGACCCTGCAGGAGCACGCATTATAACACCTAGGGTTGACAAAAAATACAAACCCCCACTATCTGACCCAATTTTTGTTAGAGGTGTGCTTACACCAGATTCTTTAGTAGTGTCTAATGCTTGCTAAAGAGCAAATTCATAAACATCATCTGATGCACCACCTCTAGACAAAGATTCTAAATTAATAGATACCTCAGGCAAAGAAGTGGCTGCTCTGACAGCCAATCACTGGCATACAGCTAACACAAGGTTTGCTTGCCAGGTATGATAGAGGCCACTGGGACGAAATGGAAGAATGAATCCAATACCTCCCAGAAGAAACCAAGAAAAAAGGACAAGAATTAGTGCAGGAGGGGAAATTAATCTCCAACTCCTCCATCAGGTGTGCACTAGATGCTGCTGACACTGCAGCCAGAGGAGTCAACACCAGCATTCTCCTCAGAAGACACGCATGGCTACGTATCTCTGGTTTTAAACCAGAAGTCCAGCAAACAATATTAAATGCTCTTTTTGATAATGAACATCTTTTCGGGCCACAAGTGGATGAAACACTAAAAAGATGAAAAAGGATACTGAAGTAGCTAAATCAATAAGGGCAGTTCAATCACCCTCTAATAGAGGTTCTTTTTGTAACTCATTCTTTAGGGGAGGTTCAAAAACTACATTCTCAGATGACTCTGCATTTTCATACAAGCCCCAAACTCAATCCTCTCCCTCTAGAAACTTTTACAGGGGTGGGAATAGAGGCAACAACTCCAAAGACAGAGGTATAGGCACACCAACACGTACCTCCCCATCTCCCAACAAGCAGTGACACCATAACAATTCCACGACCATCATATACCTGTTGGGGGACGTCTGCAACAGTTTCTTCACACTTGGCAATCAATAACATCATACAAGTGGGTGTTAGACATTATCCAACATGGCTATTGCCTAGAGCTCGCCAGCAATCCTCCCAATATCCCACCTCACAATCACAGGCTCTCTCTGGAGCACCAGCAATTGCTCAAACAAGAAGCACAAGCTCTTTTAGCAAAAGGAGCTATAGAACCAGTCCCAATACTACATCAAGGGTCAGAGGTTTATTGACTTTACGTCCTCATACCCAAAAAGGACGGTTCTCTATGGCCAATTTTAGATCTCAGGCCTTTAAATATTGACATATTATCAGAACACTTCCATATGGTCACACTTCAACAAGTGCTTCTACTACTGCAACAAGGCTTGTTGTGTAGTTCCTATACAACCTATATAGGATCTGCGCGTTTAGACAACATACACTGTAGGATTGGTGCCAGACTGATTGTAAGCACCCCTACCGGGTATGTTCGCCTGTATACCAGCTAGCTCACAGTGCCACTAGAAACCCCTCTTACCAAGGAGAGAATAGTTCTTGGCAACTATTGAACGTGACAACCCTGATCTCTCAGGACCGTGGAAACAGTGCAATAATTTTCGCTCAGTCACTCGTGCTGGCTCAGTTTCAGAGAGATGCACAGAATAAACGATATGGACGTTTTTCAATAAACATTTATTGAACATTCATCATTCTAGTGTAAAATAGGTGTGCTGAAACAACCATTAGACAGTAACAGATATAATTGATTAGAAGCACTAGGAAAGTAAAAGGATGGTGGATTTCTACCATTATGCTAGAATCATGAATACAGGCAGGTTTATAAAATACATGACAATAAAATGCGTACTCCTACTATGCAATCCTAACTAGATGTACCTAAGTGTACCTAGCATGTGTGTAGGTGTTAAACCAAAAATCCCTCTAGGATAAAGTCAACCCCATTACGTGAAGTGAGAGACTGTGGTACCCCGTCTTGGTCTCGAGTTGGACACCCTGCAAGGGATGTTAGACCACTGCAAGCTGGAGTATCTGCATGCAGGGGCTTCAGCGTCTCGCGTCAGTGTGTCGGCAGGGAAGTCCTAGTTCTCCTCTTGTCTCAGCAAGATGTGATGTTTATATACCCAAAGGTCTCCCCAGGGGTTCTACCTTGCTGTGCCAATTGTTGGACTTAGGATGACTTTGGGAATGAACTTTATATATTGTTATTATGCAGGAGATGGTATTCCTGCTGAGTTTCCAAGAATCCTCATGCATAATGTATGAGGCTTTTACCAGGGAAAATCCTGCTTTCTGTGTGGAGTGTTGTATCTAGGTAAAAGGTCAGTCCCCAAGAACCGTTGTGTGCAATGTAGGGGAGAGTATAGGTGAAAGGTTACAATGTTACCTGAGCCTATATTGGGGTACCTATATGGAATATAACACCTCCCCCCCCCCCCCATCTGACTGGACGACATAATTAATTTCTCACGTACTACTGGGCTGTCTAGGCACTGGTATGCAAACAACTACAGTAAAAACAATAGTTTTGCTAAAAAATACTTACAACAAAAATTGTCACTCAAGCAATAGCCGTAATGTGTCCGTATATATAGTTCGAACAACTACAAGCATCGGAAAGCCATGTAGGTCGTAAAAAGTCAATTGTTTTGGATTTCCAATTTGAGTTTGTTTAAAGAAGGCCGTATTTTTCCCAGCACACGATGAGCCAAATGTTTGTGTCCTGGCTGGTAGACGCAACATTACTGTTGCCTGCCTTCTCAGATGACCCCTGTAATACCTCGCAGATTACGTCAGCTGAGCACAGATGATCTTCCGTACTGCCTGCAGCCCATGCTGGGTCAGCCTGTGCGCCATCCAAGGCCTGGGTATTAGTGGAGGAGCCGGTATCCATTCCAAGAGGAGCACAGACTTCCTGTGGAGGCTCTAAGAATGCCACCATCAACATAGGAATACGATGGGGACACTGCAGAACATGGGCAGTTATCGGGTCCAGTAAAGCATCAAAGTCCGGGTGCGCAGCTGATGGAAGTGTCCGACAGATCCAACACGCATTCTTCTCCGCAGAACAGGCATTGGAGAACAGGTAGGACACAGTCCATCCAGACTGGTCTAAATGACAGGAACCAAGAGGTGCTTAGTTCCCATAGGCGAGGTGTCCCCAAATGTTGTACCATGCGGTCATGGTATTTACGCTCCAGGAGTGCTTTTTCCATCTCCTTGGTGACCGGGACGTCCATTGCGTAGCAGACAAATTACAATCAGGATACCTGCTATTAGAAACAGGATCTGCGGAAGTCCTCAAAATGCTTCCGAATACGGAGTGTATAAATTTTGGTATAACTCCGAGGACTGTCTGAAAGGTGCCTAACAGTCCCAAACCTATGGTCTTAAATAGGTGGACTATACCCGTCGTATCAGACATGTTAAAGATACGATTTACCATTTCTGTGAAATAGAAGGGGCAGTTCGTACGTATGAGTGCCTGTATCTCAGCCGAGGACCTTGTGATCTGGAGATCAAAAGTTTCCCGGGCGGAGGTTAAGAACACGGTTTTCTGTAGAAGAATGGCTTTCATTCTGCTCAGAGTATCAAACCGTATAAAGGAAACATTCAACGAAGGCCATAGCGGCGCCTCCCTGACTGTGTGTGTTGGTGGAAACAATACTTGCATACAGCAAGTAACCCTGGAGCTCACGGTGAATAGATATGTGATGCCCTGAAGCATCCCACAACAACCTTGATCGTTCAGCATCAAGTAACTCCCATTTGAAAGTAGCTTGAATATCGGGGTAATCACGGCTGCTGGGGTACCTCTCAAGTGACAGGATAGGTTCACCACTGAACCATTACAGGCCCCGTGTAGCATGCTAACCGTGCATGAGATCCACTTAAAGCATTCTCGCAGTTTGTACCGCTTAGAAACCCTTCTAGATCCCGACTCCTGCATCGAAATCTCTACGGTAACTCCCAAGATTCCTTGATGAATTCCCTACCCATTTCTTCATATCTGCCTGCCTGTTGTTCTAGGCATTAATGAAACTGGAAAGTTGTGACTGGTAGTGTTATATGGCCATGGATTAACCACTCTGTGGAGGGCGATTCTGCCACTGTCAAAGGCGACTTGTCCAATTTTTCAATATGCAGCATTGTATATTTTGCTCCTCTTTGTGCCATTATTTGTTTTTGCGTTAAATTATATGCAGACAACAAGGACGTACTGTTGATAAAACGCCAAGGCATGTAACCAGCGGGCAATGATTGCAGCGTTCAGCTTAGTAACATAATAGAATGTAATTGTGTTTGCCCGTGCTGTAATATGGACAAATCTTGTTCTAGTACATTAATAGCAGAAGATACAATGTTGCCCAGTGAATAAATCCTGTATGTTAACGTAGTCATATAAGCAAATCAAGGACCCCTGGAAATTCTAGAAGTTCCTAGGACAGGGAAACAATTCTTACAAAAATAACATTCCTAAGCAACTTAGGACTATACGAAAATCAAGTCCTATACATAGTCAATAGTATCAACCCAGGCTCAGTGTACTACCGAAATCAGTTAAAATATTTCATTTTATTCATACAAAATTAAAAATTCTGACATAAACACACATGATAAAACATGAATAACATCACACACAATGCAGCAACATATACATTGAAATAATCAGTTTAAATACAACCATATAACACATAACTAGACATTATTCCAGACAAAATCAATATTCATGTGGTATAAACCACAAGTGGCTGAACTTTGTAAATGTATGTTATTTGTTCAAATCAATATTCATGTAGTATAAACCACAAGTGGCTGAACTTTATAGATGTGTTATTTGTTCAACAAATTTTGTATGAATAAAATGAAATATTTTAACTGATTTCGGTAGTACACTGAGCCTGTGTTGATACTATTGACTATGTTAACGTAGTCATATCACTGTCAACTACGGCTAACGCCTTTTCTAGGTTAATTCTATCTATTCCTCGGAGTCTCTACGCTGCTTCTTGTTGGGAGATTTTCCAGATTTCGTTATAGACAGCATATAAGAAACGTTTCTGACGTGGCTTTCTGGGACCTAATAAAAAATCCCGTAGGTCCACATCCTCTGTTAGTAAGGATAAGTGCTGTTTCACCTGTTGAAGTGTTGCAGTTTTTAGCCAATCGAGGCATAACTTCCCAACACTGTATGATGTCACCACCCCTGGATGTTCTCTTTGTACATAGCGCGGGTCTGGCCTATGGATACTGAACCCTTTGGTGGTACCCCTGAATCTTCCTTGACATCTGTTTGTGGGCCAAACCAACCATCCCTTCCAATTGGGGTCTGATCTATTGTATTGTAAAATGTCATCTATTGTAGTCCCTTCTTGTGATGTAAAATTAGCCTCGGCATGTGATGGTGTTTGAATCCGAGGTGTGTTCAAATCCTTGTTCTTGGCTATTCCAAGTCAGAAAGTCTGTTGCACAGTATCATTCAGAAATATCATCAGCTGAGGAATGAGGCATGCTCTAAATAGCGCTTCTGTTCCCTGGACTTGCCAGTCTCTAGAACTCTAGACTGATTTTAAGTCTATAGTGTCCATAAGTCGAAACCCTTTTCAGACAATTGGGTAATGAATGAAGCAGAATAAACCTGTTTGGTGTTAGTCAACTTATTTTTCTGTGCAGGTGTAGGTGCAACCTTATAATATGAGGTCGGGTCTGAAATATTAAGCCCTGAAAAATATTACATTTTTGTGCAAAAGTTTTCGAACTACTTTTCGGTGGTGTAGGGGCAATGTTCCCATTGGTGATATATGAAAACATGCCTAGGGGTACTGGATTTGTGTAGAAAATGATGACCATAGTGTTGATAACAATACATGGTGTTAAAGTCTGACGTGTCTTCTAATACTTCATTGCCAGAAAATGCGGCTGATTGTTCTAAATCAGACAACATGTTTACAGTTTAAAAATCCCAATCATCGGAAAATGTACTGGAGGTAATGATATTATTTAAAGAAATTTTAAATAAATGAGGTATTTTTAAAAGTTCTGCCGGTCCAAATATATCATAATCAACCTTGTCCCATACTATACCGTCAGGTATAGGAACTGCTGAAATGTTCACGCAGGACAAGTCTCTTTGTTTACGATGTGATGAAACATGAGGTTTCAGGATCAAGTTCACTTTTGATGCTGCAGATCTTTGGCGCAGATAAGTTCCATTAATAAGTAAGCAGAAAATAGTTACTAAGTCTATCCAGAAAAGAAAGAACAGTATACCGGTTATTATCCAAAGTTCTAGCCAAGGTGACACCAGGTATGTCTTTTTAAGAAAAATGAAGAAGTGTTTGATTTGTTGTTGATGAGATATTGCGGCTGGCGTTGTTTCAGGTTCACTTGGATCCAAGGAAAAGGTATTAAAGTCGATGAAATAGCCAGATGCAGTTCGATCTATCTTGGGTAGCTCAGCAGGTTTTGTTGAAGTTGTAGATTGCTCTTCTCCAGTCACATTGATGTAGACATCAGTGTTTGGTCGAATTGAAATTTGTCTTTCATTTTGGTTTTGAATTCCTTGCTCAAGAGGAACGAGTTCCATTGCATTGTTGCATAGTCCATCATTCCGTATAGGAGGCTCCTCAAACGTGATGAGCCTTTCTGTCTGAACTTGTTGTATGGTAGCGAGAAGAGGGCGTCGGCTACCCAGGAGTCCACGCGGCCCACTATTCAGTATCGGCCACATAGTGTGGTTTGATCAGATCAATGGAGACAAATCTCTTCTTTTTTTTTCCGGCAAGAGGCGGTAGAAGTACAGTTCTTGTTCCTTCAACGGCCAGGACAGGTATAGGTTTTCTGTAGGATGGCCCAAAATCTTTCTTGTTCGCTATCTTTTCTCTGACCAGATCCCCAAATTTAGGAATCCAGACCGGTCTTGCGCCTTGACTTCCCCCAGTGGTGGTCCTTTTCACCTGCACGTTACTTTGAAGGGCTCTGAATTCATTGAGATCCTGTAAAACAGCCAAACGTTTATTGATGTCAAAAGGTTCTTCATTCGCCACTGTGCCTTCACAATCGAGATCAGGTACCCACATTCTTGTCCCAAAAAGGACCTCTTAAGGAGTGACACCCCCTAGAGAACTTCTTGACATGTTAATGGCTCGCTGTCCTCCATATAAATGATTGACCCAACTGCCACCCGCGCCTAATACTCTTGCTGTTGAAGATTGCTTTAAGTCCCGGTTTTTCCTCTCCACAACCGAATTTGCCTCAGGATGGTGCGTAGAGGAGTACCGCAATGCTACACCCAAACTTTCCATGGCTTCCTTGTAAGCCCTAGAGCTAAACGCGGTGCCACGGTCAGAATGTAATGTGCCAACTGCGTATGCCCCTATAAAGGCTCGCAAATCTTTGATAACAGTTCGAGCGTCAGCCGAGCTCTGAGGCCATACCCATAGGAACCTCGAACAGGAATCCACTGCAACCATGATGTGCTTGTAAGCCCCATCTTATTGTAAGGGGCCGCAGTGGTCCAAATATACACACGCGAGCGGTCTGTCTGATATTAATAAGGGTGTCTGTGCTGGACGTGCTACGGTGGACCCATTCATCTGCTGACAGATGTCGCACTTTAAGTCAAAATCTTTGGTCTGCTTTGTTAACCCTGGCCACCAATAGCGTTGTTTCAGTAAAGAAACTGTTGCAGTAACTCCTGCGTGTGCAGAACCCAGACCCTCGTGTGCAGCTAGTATTAACCCTAATCTGCGATCCATGTTTGGTATTACTCTATCCCCGACTCCTGGAATCTGAGTAAATGGAACGTTATTTGCATCTAACTTGTAGGAGTACTTGAGTGGAAAATCTTTCGGCAATGCCTTATTGTCTTTGCGTGAAGCAATGACAGCTACCATTATCTGTCCTTCTATTCTCGTTTTTGAACGAGTGATTGCAGCTACGGAAGCAGTTCGTACCGCCCCCTTTGCGGCTTCATCAGCCAATGAATTCCCTTCAACTTGAACGCCATCACGTTGATGACTCAGCGTGTGTATCATGTGAGCTCTTGGCAGTGTGTTTTTCAACTCGGCTACCTGTTCCCATAGCATTTTATGCTTAATTGTGCCACCTTTTGAGTCTTTAAACCCATTTTCTCCCCAGTAGTGAAGATATTCATCTAATGACTGGACACAGTAAAAAGAATCGCACACAATTAGTGTGGGGAATGCTCGATCCGTATTTATCAGTGCCAGTAATAGAGCTTTTAATTCTGCCAGCTGACCTTTTACAATCGCACATGCAGCGCTGTATTGTTGTTTACTTCCAATAGCCGGCTGAGCAGATCCGTCAGTGTAAATTATGTATTCATACTGATCTAGAGACATTATTTCATTTGGTAGAGGATATTCTTGTACATATTGCAGAAATGCTTGTGTGTTCAGACTCTGATCGTATCTGTATTCTACATCTGTTGCAGTGAGAGAATTAGCCCATTGTATCCATCTCGGATGTAAGGCTTTAGCATTTGGAACACTTTGTAGCAGCCTCAAAGGCCCGACAATTATTAGTTTCCCCTGAGCCAGTGCTCTTTCTCTCACTACAGCAATCTGCACTGCTGTCAGAATTTTTTCTGTGGATGCAAAACGCATCTCAGCGTTTGTATATAAGTGTGAGTTGTTGTTGGACTTGGCCCTTTTTGCAGGGTCATCCCTAAACTTTTTGCCTTTCTCTTAGCCTTTTTTCTGACATGGTGTTGGTGGTTTTAGGCCTCTGGGCACTTTAGCACTGCTGTCCAGTGTAAAGTGCGTGCGCTCTCTGTGTTACATATGGTAAGATTGGTCTACACCTGTTTGGCCTATTTAATTTACCTGTCAGTCCCTTGTCAAGTGGCATCTCGTATACCCAGGGCTGGTAAATTAAATGCTACTGGTGGGCTTGCAGCGCTGATTGCGCCACCCACCAAAGTAGCCTTTCAAACCTATCTCAGGCCTCTGCCATTGCAGGGCCTGTGCGCGCAGTGTTACTGCCGCTGTGACGTGGCACCTAAAGTGTGTGCCATGTCTGTGACCCCCTTTTACTACATGTCAGTCACCCCTAAGGTAGGCCCTAGCTAGCCCTATGGGCAGGGTGCATTGTAGGTAAAAGATAGGACATGTACCTTAAGTGTGTGACATGTCCTGGTAGTGACAAACAGCCATTTGGTTTCTCTCTACTGTGGGGCTGCCCTCCCATAGGAATGCATTGGGGATTCCCTGAGAAGTGTTTCAGTGGTAATTCCTGATATGAGAGGAGCAGCGTGGTCAAGTTTGGTATATTTGGAATAGTGATAATAAATGCTACGCAATGGTGTGCGCAGATTTATTATAACTATTTTAGAAATGCCACTTTTAGAAGTTGGCATTTCTGTGTGCGATGTGTCTGCCTGCCTGATGTGAATTGCATGTCTGGCTTTTGAGTGACAGGGGCTGGTGAGGTGTGTGGCTCCAGGAGGGGCAGGGTGAGTCAGCACTAGGCTGAATGGGACATCTGCATTTCGAGTAGTGGGAGGAGTAGTCCCCTGACCCTGAATAGGATTGTGCCTGCCCTGTACAATGCTGGCTCCGCCACCCTCTGGTGTATCTGATGACAAGCCCCCACCTGACAAAGGGGAAGAGGAGCCTGGTAAACAGAGTGCTCCAAATCCCCCCCTGAACCAGTTGCGTCTGGTTCCCCCAAAGCCCTGTACTGCAGACAAAGGAAGATGCCATATAAATATAGGGGCTGTGACCCCATGATGGTGGTGCTGTTCTGGACTTGCTGGGGGCTTGCTGCTGCTGGGGGCCCAGGAGGAGCCGCCACAGGGGCTTGCTGCTGCTGGGGGCCCAGGAGGAGCCGCCACAGGGGCTTGCCTCCCTGCTGGAGGGCCCTGTGTGCTGGCCTCCCTGGGCCCAGCTATGCCCCATGGACCCTGCGGGACTCGTGCGGCCTGTGAGCACTTTTCTGTTTATTTCCCAGGAGAGAGGAGCATTTTTGGTTTGGCTTCGCAGCCCAGAGCTGCCGCCTATTCTGAGGGAATCCCGACGTGGGGATTCCCCCACATTCCGGCCAAACCCCGCTTTTTGCTTTTATTGGTGCGGGTGCCCAACCCACTTTGCGCACCTTTGATTTTGCGGGTGCCTACCCCGCATCGCTGAGTTACTGACGAGCGGGTGCCCACCCCGCATTGCGCCAGAGTGAGGAGAGAAGCCGTTGAAAGAAATCATCGCCGGGCCGCTGCTAAGCGCGACCCGGAAGCCAGGCGGCCTTGCCTGGTTGTGGGCGGGGCCTACGCCCCCCACGCACGTCCGGAGCCTCGCGGGCTCCAGGCCGAAGTCCCGGTCCCAGGGAAGGGGACCGGGCGAAGTGAGAAGGGCTCCTGTAAATGGGAGGGAGCCCCGCGGGTGCCAGGAGAGGTCCCGTGATCGAGGCCTGCCCGGGATGTGTGCCGGCTCACCTTCAGCCAAGGAGAGGAGCAGAGTCCCTGAGCAGCACCAGAGGAGCCTGCAGAGCCCGGTGAGTGGGGGCTCTATTTCATGCAGGGATGGCCCCTTTTCGAGGCACATTTCCGGTGCCTAATGTCCTGAGCGGACCCGCAGGAGAGCGGGCCGCTCCAACGATGGGGCCATTTTGTCTCGAGCCCCAGTGGGGGTCTAGAGGGCACAGTGGTGCCCGTGGCTTATTGATGATTATCAGTTGCGCCCTCGTAGCGGGCAACTGCATGTTGGGGGCAATTCTTGTGTTACGAGTCCCAGAGTGGGGCTCAGGCCATTTTTCACTGCTGCCCGCCTGATAGAGGGCAACTGCAACGATTGGGCACTATTATTTTAGGGTCCCAGTGTGGACTCCAGGGGCATGGTAGTGTCAGTGTCTGTTTTTCCCTCAGTTGCGCCGCCATGGCGGGCAACTGCAACGTTGGCCACATTTGTTTGAGAGAGTCCCAGTGGGGACCCACCCAGAGGGCACAGTGAGTGCCAGTGCCCACGTTTTGCTTCACAGCTGCACAGCAATTAGTGGCAGCTGCAACGTTTAGGCCAGCGCAATTGCGCACTTTTGGGATTCTGCTGCATTGGCAGCACGCCCTGACATTATG
Source organism: Calotriton arnoldi (assembly GCA_963921515.1). Lineage (NCBI taxonomy): Eukaryota > Metazoa > Chordata > Amphibia > Caudata > Salamandridae > Calotriton > Calotriton arnoldi. Next base: position 1,279,191 of record CAWUFW010003074.1, read on the forward strand.
GACATAGGGCATTTGAGCCCTCTGAGAAGGCCAGTTGGCTAGGGGGACCGTGTTAGGTTGATAGGGCGCCAGGCCCTATTGTGATTTATGTGGTGCCTAGGAAATGTGATTAATGCACCGTGATTTATGCCTCTGATGTCTTATGTTTAGGAGGTTATTCCCTAATCTGAGGTTTAGGCTTATGAGGTTATTGCCTAATGTGATTTCTGCTTATGAGGTCATTGCATAATATGATTTATGTTGCAGGATATAATGCTGAGTACAGTGTTTTGCCAGTAGTTACTGGTTGTGTTATATATTTACTATTTGTGCTTTGTGATGGTTCTGACAGTGGCCCAATTGGCCCTGTCATGTGTATATAATCCCCTGTAAATATTGACTAGTGCCAGTTGGTACAGTGTATATTGTGTGATTACTATTCTAATGTGTTTTGGATAATACAAAGGCTATTTTTATATATAACCTTGTGTGGAGTTTCTTTTGTGGTGTGCCTAGTGTGTTGCTGCTGTGTGTGTGTTGCGCAAACGCTTTACACATTGCCTCTGGGATAAGCCTGACTGCTCGTGCCAAGCTACCAAGGGGGTGAGCAGGGGTCATCTTCTGCGTGTAACTCCCTTGCCCTGACTAGAGTGGTGGTTTCTGCCTGGCTTAGGCGCAAGCCCTAGCCAACCAGAAATCCCATTTCTAACAGTTGTATGCTATGGGTACTGTTTCGCCTTCATTGTATGTTAGGTAGGTGTACCCAGATTGACCCGCAACTATATGGATCACCAGGTTGCGGACATTTACGCGTGTCTGTAAGTGTTTAGATGCTATCATGTCAGCTTGTAGGGAACGAAGGATATCTGTGTGTTCCTGCGTCCATTGCGTAACAGGTCTTATGAGGTCGTAGAAAGGTTTAACCCTTTCTGCTTAATCCAAAATGTATGTTCTACCAAAATTCAGGAATCCCAGTAGGGATTGTAAATTTTTCAATGATTTTGGAGGTTGAAGCAGCGCACACTTTCCTAAAAAGTTGGCTGTTAAGCTTTCCCTTCACTAGAAAGCTCATATCCCAAACATAGGACATTGAGGTGGGCTATTTTTGATTTTTTGAAGTTGAATTTGTAGCCCTCAGAGGTGAATCCCAAAATTATGGGGGTCACCCTGGTGAAGTGTTGATCTAGGTCATCATACGTCAGATAAATATCTACATAGGACAATGCCTCTTCAACCAGATTCTGAAGTAACTCAGTTACCCTAGCTGAGAATAGCCCCGGGCTGTTCTTATACCCCTGGGGGAGTCGACAAAATTACAGCTGGGACCCTAGCGCTGAGAATGCAGTCAATTATCTGCTCTCAGGTGGTATATTTTGGCAGAAAAATCAATTTGAGATATCTAGTGTTTTGAATTTTTTTCGCACTGTTATTCATAAATGGGGCACTGTGTGAGTTCTGGACTGCAAATGTTTTTGTGCAGGAGTTCAGATGTCTGTAGTCTAAAACTAGACGATATGTATTGTCAGGTTTCATCACGGGAAACAAAGGTTTATTCATTGAAGAGGTGCAAGTTTCAATCACCCCTTGGTATTCAAGTTGATCTAAGATCTCCCTGACCTGTTTTTTAGCTTCTTGCTTAATTGGATACTGTCTCTGTGGAGTTGGAGTAGATTTCAGTGGTATCACGTGGTGTGTTGACTATTCATCCCACCCAACATGATTGCGATATTGTGCTGGAGCAAGGGCTACCGTCAACTCCTGTGCATATGTATGTTTTAAGTATTGGGGAACGAGGTCGGAAAAAGCCGGTATGATTACAGTTTCTCCCTTTGGGCATTCCATAACAATCTCAGGCAGCAAATCTCTTTCTGCTAAAAGAATGTCATAGCCAAACAATAAGTTCTTCCAAAAAAGACCTTTAATTTTCCTGGGCTTGTCCACCTCCATTTGGAGTGTTATTTCATGTAACTTTTGTGGGACGCTCATCCTAGTATCAGGTGTTACTACCACCGTGATATGCTCATTCAGCTCCGCTGTCACCAGAAATTCCATCAGGTTCTTGCGAGCTATTGTTACTTCTGCTGCACTGTCTAGCATCGTCAGAGCCCATTCCCCGTTCAGTAGTTGAGTCCTCCGCATTCTGGGCATGTCTAATCTTAAGACCTGCTACTTAATTCTTTTTAAATTGAGGTTTTGATTTTGGTTTTTCTTCTTTCTTTGAAGTGTAATCAGGAGCGCGTTGCGTGTCTCTGGATTGTACGCTCTTCTTGTCTGTGTTCTGACCGTCTTTCCCTGTCAGAGTTTTTCGATGAACCCTGAAAGGAAAGAGTGGAACGTGTATCAGTGTCCTAATACCTGTCAGGTTTTCTAATGTTGTCCCTATTCCTAAGGTTATACCTCCTTTGGGAGGGCTCCTGTTGAGGAGACCTACCTCTGGATTGAGATCTATTCTCTTTATTCTTTTGTTGTTTGTTATTATCCCATTTCTTCTTTGAAGAAGCAGGTGCTTGCTTGAAGGTATCCTTTTCAGGACCACCCATCAGTTGAGGTTTTATCGCTCTAGCTCCTAAACTGTCTCTACCTAATTCTGCATAAGCAGTTTCAATTACTTTAGGTAATTCATGTTCCTGTTGTAAAGGAGTGAACTCCCTCAGGCGTTGGCGTATTGCTACCGCTGCTGCCTCCCCTTTAATGTTTGCTAATATTATAGCTGATACCTGGGCAAAATTACCTAGTAATTTCATCCCTAAGTTCAGAGCAGGTTCTGCTCCATACTCGTTCTGTATTTGTCTTAATACATCTGGTATTACAGCTAATGACGGGATACCATAAGTCCTGGTATATATGGCAGCGAAGACTGTACCTCAAGTGGTACAATCCCCTATCTGGGGGGTTATCCCCATGGGCAAGCAGATTGTTAACATCTGTGTTTTTCATGTGGGTTGGTGTGTGGAAATCCCGCCTTTAGCTGTTATTTTTTGAGCGACCCCGAATGGCATTTGTTCACCCTTAGTGGGCATCTTACCCATGACTGCGTGTAATGTTTGTGGCGTTATTTTAGTTGTGGATGTTTGAATTGGTCCTTTTGGTATAGCTGTGGCTGGCTGAAGTGTGAGTGTTCTCATCACAAACTTTGTCATGTTTCTGTAAAGTCATATTAATTCTTTATGAAGAGTACGTAGTCTCCTACTGGCATTGTGTCAATGTCAGTATGTGGTGTATATGCTGCTAGTACTGGCCATGTTGCTCCGTCTCTTCCGAGCGTACAGAGTCTTACTTTATCTCTAGTATGGGGAAGGGCACCTTTAAACCAGTTTATATGCTCCTGCTAGGTGAGCGGAACTTCAATGTCCTCATACGGACAGTATTCGTTCGGTATATCATCTTCCAAATAATAATGAAATGTGTTTGTCCGTGCATCTGCTTGGGGGAATTTAACCCATGAATAGAATACCTCTGTTCTATATGATTTGTGTGCCTCAATCACGAAAGTTAATTGCCCACCCCTAGCTGATTACCCATATGCTGCTAGTTTTAGCGTAATGGCATTTCTAACGTTCTCAGGAAGTTGTATTGCGTCTGCATCTTCCTCATCTTGGACTGTCATATGCAGTGCAAGCACTACATCTTCCTGCTCAGTCATGGTTCTTAGTTTGAAGAATTTTTTTTTTTCTTCAAGGGATCTTTGATAAGGTTTTATGCACAATAGGAACAATATGTCCTTCAAGCTTGATTAACCAACAACCAATATACAGGATTTGCCTACTCAGCTGCGGCGGATTTTTGTTCCCTCCCACTCCAGACGTCTCTGGGGACTTGTGAGTAGGGGTCTCTAAACATAGCACGACTGAACTACTCACATTTGACCGTTAAATAAGTACCCAACTAACGTTGGCGGTGCCATGTCGTGTAGTTCCTATAAAACCTATATAGGATCTGCGCGTTTAGACAACATACACTGTAGCATTGGTGCCAGACTGATTCTAAGCACCCCTACCGGTTATGTTAACCTGTATACCAGCTAGCTCACAGTGCCACTAGAAGCCCCTCTTCCCAAGGGGATCATAGTTCTTGGCAACTATCGAACATGACAACCCTGATCTCTCAGGACTGTGGAAACAGTGCAGTACTTTTCGCTCAGTCACTCGTGCTTACTCAGTTTCAGAGAGATGCACAGAATAAACGATATGGACATTTTTCAATAAACATTTATTGAACATTCGTCATTCTAGTGTAAAATAGGTGTGCTGAAACAACCATTAGACAGTAGCAGATATAAATGATTAGAAGCACTAGGAAAGTAAAAGGATGGTAGATTTCTACCATTATGCTAGAATAATGAATACAGGCAGGTATATAAAATACATGACAATAAAATGCGTACTCCTACTATGCAATCCTAACTAGATGTACCTAAGTGTACCTAGCATGTGTGTAGGTGTTAAGCCAAGAATCCCTCTAGGATAAAGTCAACCCCATTACCTGAAGTGAGAGACTCTGGGACCCCCGTCTTGTTCTCGAGTTGGACACCCCACAAAGGATGTTAGACCACTGCGAGGTTGAGTATCTGCATGTAGGGGCTTCACCGTCTCGCGTCAGTGTGTCGGCATGTAAGTCCTAGTTCTCCTCCTGTTGTCTCAGCAAGATGTGATGTTTATATACCCAAAGGTCTCCCCGGGGGTTCTGCCTTGCTGTGCCAATTGTCGGATTTAGGATGACGTCAGGAATGAACTTTATTCATAGTTATTATGCAGGAGATGGTAGTCCTGCTGAGTTTCCAAGAATCCTCATGCATAATGTATGAGGCTTTTACCAGGGAAAATCCTGCTTTCTGTGTGCAGTGTCGTATCTAGGTAAAAGGTCAGTCCCCAAGAACCGTTATGTGTGCAATGTATGGGAGAGTATAGGTGAAGGGTTACGATGTTATCTGAGCCTATATTGGGATACCTATATGGAATATAACGGGCAACTATGTCAACACTAGACTTAAAGGACGCATATTTTCACATCCCTACTCACCCAGCGCATCGCACATATCTCAGATTTGTGATAGCAGGAAAGCATTATCAATTCAAAGTGCTCCCTTTCAAAGTCACTTCTGCACCCAGAGAATTCATCAAATGCTTACAGCATTTAACAGTTTAGAGACTCTGGGATAGCAAGCACCAGAATCTCCACATCAACTACCTAGAGCTTCACCTAGCACTGAAAGCATTTCTTCCTCACCATACAAGCAAGGTTGTCCTAGTCCGGACGGACAATATGACAGCCATGTATTATGTACACAAACGGGGGGAGGGGAAACAGGACACATGCTCTTTACAGCTGCCACGCCTCTCAGATCATTTGATGTTGGACAATACATCACAAAATACAACTGCTAGCAGAACACCTTCCAGGTTCAGGCAACGGCTTTGCCGACCTATCAGCAGTATGCAGCAACAAGTCCATGAGTGGGAACTCCGCCTTCAAGTCCTCCTCCCATACTTCCACAGGTGGGGCTTTCCAAAAATAGATCTCTTTGCAACAGTAGAGAACAAAAAATGCCAAAACTTTGCCTCCAGGTTCCCACACCTGCTATCCAAAGGCAATGCCCTATGGATGAACTGGTCAGGAATATTTGCTTATGCTTTTCCGCCTCTCCCTCTTCTTCCATTTCTGGTTTCAGAAACTCGGGCAGAAGTCTCTCACCCTTAATCTCGTGGCTCCCACATGGACTCGTCAACCATGGTTCAGCACACTAGTAGAACTTTCAGTAGTTCCACACGAGAAACTTCCTCATCTCAAATATTCACACTCAGAACCATGGCAAAATCAGACATTCATACCCCAAGGAGCTCAACCTAGTGATCTGGCTTCTGAGGTCATAGAATTGGATATCTAAATCTGCCACCAGATTGCATGAAAACCTATCACTAGAGCGTGCAATGGAACTAAGTGGAAAAGGTTAGTTATACATTGTAATAACCAAGCAGTTGACTCATTAGACGCATCTATACAACAAAATATTTGTTTTCTCTTGCATCTTCAATGTTCAGGCCTTGCCTATACCTCTATACGCCTACACCTGGTGGCTGTGGCTGCCTATCTTTAAAACAGACAACACTTATCTTTATTCAAAATACCAGTGATTAAAGCTTTAATGGAATGCCTTAAAAGAGTGATACCACCAAAAGTTCCACCTGCATGGAACCTTACTGTTGTCTTAACAAGACTTATGGGTCCACCTTTTGAACCTTTACATAACTGTTACCTCCAATTTGTCTCTTGGAAGGTTACCTTCTTAATTGCTCTCACCTCACTAAGAAGAGTAAGTGAGATTCAGCCATTTACACTAGAAGAACCGTTCTTCCAACTTCATAAAGATAGTGGTTCTTCGTACCAATCCGAAATTCCTTCCAAAGGTGGTCTCAGCTTTTCATATTAGCCAATCAGTTGAACTACCTGTTTTTCCCTCCACCAGAATCTGTAGCAGAAAGAGCTCTACATACATTAGATGTCAAGAGAGCACTAATGAATTATATTGACAAAACAAAGGATTTTTGCAAATCAAAAACTTTGTTGCATTTGCTACTGCTCATATAGGGAAACCGATCTCAAAACCTGGCATTTCCATATGGATTGTTAAATGTATCCAAACATGCTATATTAAAGCTAGGAGAACTTTATGTTCGAGGCATATGAGCTGTAGATCATATGCTTTAGCATAGATCGCCATCTGGTGTTGGGTCCGGATGTTTGCACTTTGTTTTTGTTCGAAGAAGTCTTTGCAGTCACGAGGTAGGTGACTCCTCCTTTCGGTGATAGTGTGCATGGGCATCGACTCCATCCCCAGATTGTTTTTTCCCGCCATCGAGTTCGGATGTGTATTGCTGCGCTCCGGTTCGGTGTCGTTTTCGAACCCCTTCGACGCGCAATCCTCTACCCTCAACGGTATTGTCTTTCGATCGCGGATTCCCATTCGACGCGTATCGTGTACACTGTAAAAACCTTCGATCGGGAACTTCAAGGCGGGCCGTCTGGCCTACCCGTGCCGACCACGCCAGCAGTCGATGGAACGGACTCCGTTCAAGCTATGTCCCGGGTGTCGTGCTAAGTTTTCACGCACCGACTTGCACGAGGTCTGTAACCTGTGCTTATCCCCGGAACACGAAGAAAAATCCTGCGAAGCGTGTCGATCATTCCGATCGAAGAAAACCATCCGTGATCGTCGGGCTCGACGCCACGAGATGCAACGCGGCAGCGGCTCCGTACCGGACATCTTCGGCGAAGACCTAGAACACCACCATCCTGCCGCAGAAGCCGAAGAAAAAGAACTGATCTCCGTGTCAGAAGCAGACTCCGACATGGAGGAAGACTTAAGCGTCACTCCGGGTCAACGTACCGTGAGTACAGATCCCCATGTGCCCACTCAAACAAAAGATAAGGCTCCGGTATCGCCCTCGGGTCGACACCGAAAAAAAGTTTCAGACGCCCCGCCCTCCAGCCCGGCTATGAAACATAAACACAAATCTACCGGCTCGAGACGGCCCCATTCCGGTGCCGAACCAACACCTTCGGCAGAGAAACACGTGCCACTTCCCACACCGTCGGCACCAAAGACACCTTCGACACCGAAAACCTCGGAGCCGAAACCCTCCAAAACAAAAGACTGAACCGAAATCGTCCAAGCCTAAAACCTCTGAGCCGAAACGCTCCAATCCTAAAAGCTCGGAGTCAACATCCCCCGCGCCGAAAAGTTCGGAGCCGAAAAATGCCACTCCGAAGACTCCACAGCCTAAACCGGCTAAAACTAAGCATTCGGATTCCAAACACTCTGCACCCAAAGACATTGAGCCCAAATCTTCAATGACGAAATCCACTCCTAGAGGGAAAGATACTCCTTCCAAAGAACTTCCATCCGCAGACACACCACTGGATCCAAAACAAAAAAGACTTAGTATTGATCCGGAAACTGGACACCTTACGGCTACTCTTCCTAAAAAACGGAAGTTAGAGATCTCCGGAGATGCCCCTATACCTCTGAAGAAAAAAAGATATTGGTATTAACCCTTCTCCCCCTTACATACCGCCCTCTCCTCCTCCTATACACATTACACCATCAAATTCACCACCTCTAATGTCACCTGACTCACAGGATGACGATTTTGGGGATGGGAATGGGGATGACGATCATACCCCACAAGAGCCAGACATACCACATGACACTGATCCCTGAGATGATTATAATAAGGATCCAGATCAACCTAATGACCCTGACCTGCATCCCTCCAGACCCTTCCCTCCTGATGACAACATTGGCTTTGCACAACTTATCAACAGAGCTGCCCAATATCATGGGGTGGAGCTACATTCAGACCCTTTAGAAGAGGATTTCCTTGTAGAAACATTCACACACTCACAAAGGTCTACTAACACTTTACCCATGTTAAAGGGCATGTTAAAACATACCGACGAGGTATTCAAAGACCCAGTTAGAGCCAGGATACTAACACCTAGGGTGGATAAAAAATACAGGCCCGCTCCTACAGACCCTGCATACATAAAAGGTCTGTTACCTTTAATCTCTGTTGTATCTAACGCCCGCAAGAGAGCTAACTCTCAAACTACAGGCGACGCCCCTCCTCCTGATAAGGAGTCTAAACTTATTGATGCCTCTGGCAAGAGAGTAGCTTGGCAGGCCGCTAATTATTGGCGTATTGCCAATGCTCAGACTCTCTTATCACGCTACGACAGGGCCCACTATGATAAGTTTTGCCAGAAGAGTATAAAACTAAAGCGAACGACCTCATTCAGGAAGGGAAGCTCATCACCAACACTTCCATAAAATGCGCCCTAGATGCAGCGGACACAGCTTCTCGTGCTGTCAACACTAGCATACTGTTGCGGAGACACGCTTGGCTTCGAATCTCTGGATTCAAGCAAGAGGTACAATCCTCCATACTTAATCAACCCTTTGATAAAGAGCATCTTGTCGGGCCAACAGTAGATACTTCATTAGAGAAAATGAAGAAAGAGACCGAAACTGAAAAATCCATGGGAGCCCTACAATTACCTTCTAGCAGGGGTTCTTCTCGGCGCTCCTTTTACAGGGGTGGCTCAAAAACACTGTCGTCAGAAAATCCCTCCTCCTCTTACAAAGGGAACAACCAATCTAACTTCTCCAGAGGCTATTTTCGAGGAGGTTACAGAGGAAATGATAACAAGGGAAGAGGCAGAGGTAACTCCACCCGCACTTCCCCTGCCAATAAACAGTGACTTCTCTCCACTATCCCCCGATCATTCCACTCCTGTCGGGGGACGTCTCTCACAGTTCCTACCTGTCTGGGAGTCGATCACCTCAGACAAGTGGGTAATACAAATTATCCAACATGGTTATTGCCTGGAATTTACCAGCACTCCACCAACAATCCTTCCGAGACAGCGTGCAATGTCACAAGAACATCTCGCCCTGTTAAAACAAGAGGTTCTCTCTCTGTTAGACAAACATGCAATAGAACCGGTCCCATTACGTCATCAAGGGACGGGAGTGTACTCCCTATACTTTTTGATTAAAAAAAAAAAAAAAACGTCCCCCTCAGGCCCATACTGGACCTCAGACAGCTAAACCTCTACATTCAATCGGACCACTTCCACATGATCACCCTTCAACAGGTGCTTCAGCAAGGCGACTTTCTTTCCACTCTAGATTTAAAAGACGCCTACTTCCATATTCCCATTCACCCAGCTCACAGGAAATATCTCAGGTTTGTGGTGGACAGACAACATTACCAATTCAAAGTCCTCCCATTCGGCGTAACAGCATCAAGAGTCTTCACCAAGTGTCTAGCAGTAGTCGCAGCTCATTTAAGAAGACAACACATTCACGTCTTCCCTTTCTTTACAGCTCCCCAATTATATTAGTCTGGAGGACAACTATTTGACTTTTCGAAAACTTTTGAAGTTCTATGATGTCACCACTTCTAGCGCTGGGATGCCTTCGGGTAGCCATGCGCTTTAGAAATGCAGATTCATTCATTCGCAACACAGCTGAATACACCACACTCGCAAAACAGTTCAGCTGCTTCACGACTTGGGATTCACTGTCAATCTCACCAAGTCTCATCTTCAACCCTCCAACACGCAACCGTACCTAGGAGCCACAATAGACACTTGCAAAGCTCTAGCGTACCCCAACCCAGTCAGAATACTCAACATGCAAACTCTAATATCACAATTTCAACCGCAACACTCACTACCAGCCCGAGTGTTTATGCAGTTGATCGGAATGATGGCGTCTTGCATTCTAATTGTTCCTTACGCAAGACTCGAAATGCGTCCCCTACAAAAATGCTTAGCACGTCAGTGGAACCAGGCTCCAGGTCAGTTAACAGATCTGGTGTTGGTGGACGGCCGCACTCCTCGCTCTCTGCAGTGGTGGAATACACAAAACCTTTCCAAAGGTCGGCCATTCATCGACCCGGTTCCACAGATAGTGTTCACAGCAGGCGCATCCCTCACTGGTTGGGGAGCTCATCTTCAAAAACATACCATTCAGGGCAAGTGGACACTACAACAAAAACAACTCCACATAAACCATCTGGAGCTGCCAGCAATTTTTCTAGCATTAAAAGCTTTTCAGATACATCTAGTAGGCAAAGCTGTCCTAGTTCGTACAGACAACATGACAGCAATGTACTACATACAAAAACAGGGGGGGGGACACACTCTCTACAGCTTTCACACCTAGCTCAAAGCATATGGAGATGGGCCATACCTCAAAAAATATATCTCCTTGCAGAACATCTCCCAGGAGTAAACCATCAAATTGCAGATCTGCTCAGTCGTCAAAGACAACAGATCCACGAATGCGAACTACACCTTCAAGTTCTTCTCCCGTTTTTTCAAATGTGGGGCTACCCAGACATAGATCTGTTTGCCACACGCCTCAACGCAAAATGCCCAAACTTCGCGTCCAGGTATCCACACCCATTGTCCAAAGGCAATGCACTATGGATCAATTGGTCAGGGATATTTGCTTACGCTTTTCCACCTCTCCCGCTTATTCCATTGCTGGTTCGGAAGCTCAAGCAACATTCCCTCACAATGATCCTAGTTGCTCCCACATGGGCTCGACAGCCCTGGTTCACAACCCTGTTGGAACTATCAGTAGATCCTCATCAAAAACGACACCTCTCCCCCAAGCTTCTCACTCAGAACCATGGAGAGATCAGGCATCCAGATTATTTATTTATTTATTTATTTGAAGAGTTTTATATAGTGCTGGCTAGACCCAGAGGTATGAGAGCGCTTTACATGAGGAATCACTAGTTACAAAATTACATTCGTTACTGGAGCATAAAACACCATTTGAAAAGACAGTGTTACACAGTAACATGAGTTCGAAGAGTATAACGTAACAAGGACAAAAGGAGGCGGGGGAGGGAAGGAAACACAACGGAGAGACGAGGAAAAACTATGTCCAATGTCCGGCTGGGTAGGTGCCGGCCGAGGGGGTGAACCAGAGCCAAAACTCCTCCATAGCTGCCTAAACAGCTCCACCGGGCATCGGCCATGTTGCTCGGGCTTCGTGGTCAGTAAAACATTCAAATAGTTTCCACCCGGGGGGCATTGTCATAGATTCCATCGGCCGCACCAGTCCCGGAGTTACTGGGAAGCGCCGCTTTCCTCATCCTCCAGCACGACCCCAGGAGAGCCGAGCACGCCACCGTAGTTCCTTGGTCTAGGCAAGGGGAACTCACCGCCGCTATCAGAACTTTTTAAAGGCCAACGGGTGAAGCTGAGTCAATCACCAGTCAGGTGTGACTCGGATAAGCTTGTCTGCCTCCCGCTGAAATCTCTCACCTGCCCCAAAAACCTTGACTCTAGGGGTAGGCGGGCCCTAGAAAGATTGTGGCCTAAGTAAGAGTAGATTTAAGAGGAGGTGCTTACTTGATGCTTTTAGGTGAAACAATTTAAGGCCACTGCTGCACTTCTGGAACACGATCATTTTCCGTGGTCGTCTGCCATCTTAGGTATAGGCAGCATGGTCAGGCAAGTTGGGGAATTGCAACGAGGTGGATCGAAGAATGGCCAAAGAGGACTGGACATATTAATTTTAGCTACTTGCTCCTGCAGGGTAAGTCAGGTCTACCACCTGGTACCACCTGGATCCGTGTGCTTCTCTGTCTGTTTATGCTGCTCGCGCTTAAATTGCAAAAGAGCCACCATCTTGAGGTCAGGCATTTGAGTCAGGCAGTTAGGAGAGTTGTTGGCGCGATGGGAAAGGATTGTGAGCTTAAGTGAGAGTAGATGCAAGAGCAGGTGCTTACTTGGTCCTCCTAGCTAATCGGTTCAACGCCGGCTGATCAAGTCCACCTGCGATACCTCTGGATCGCGCCCATTCCGCGTTGACAACCGCCATCTCAGGAACAGGCATCAAGGTGTTGGAGGGTCTGCGGTCATTGTATTGCTCGACCTCAGCGCGGCCTTCGACGCGGTCAATCATCAATTACTGATAGCGAGACTTAAAGAAAGTGGGGTTACAGGAATTTTACTCAAATGGCTGGAGTCTTTCCTGGTAGATAGGTCATTCCAGGTCTTTGAGGACAATTTCATTTCTGATAGGATGCCTCTGCGATGTGGGGTGCCTCAGGGCTCCTCCCTGAGCCCCACGCTTTTTAATGTTTATTTGCGCCCTTTGGCCGAGGTGGTCAAGCCCTTTGGGGTTAGGATCATTACGTACGCTGACGACACTCAGCTGATTGTGTCCCTCAATCTTTTGGACAATACTAAGATCAATTTGGCCAACTGCTTGGAAAGGGTCTCAGCGTGGATGGATGGATGGCTCATTCCTAAAGCTGAATGCAGCTAAAACCGAATTGATGTTTCTGGGTAAGCCCACTAACCTTGATACCAGTGCACTCTGGCCTAAATGTCTAGGTGTTATGCCACCCCCCAAAGATCAAATAAAAATTCTCGGGGTATGGCTGGACCACAACCTGAATTTTAGGGAACAGGCGAGTATGGTGGCAGGTACCCGTTATGGTATCCTGAAAATGATTAGGAAAATTCTACCCCTTCTGCCCTTTGAAGCTAGGAAACTGCTGGTGCAAGCCTTGATCCTTTCGCGGCTTGACTACGCTAATGTGCTTTATCTAGGCTCCCTTGCTCTACCATTAAAAAACTGCAAACGGTTCAAAATTGTGCTGCACGACTTCTCATGCAGGCTCCTAATCGGGAATCTGCTAAGCCACATATCATCTCTCTGCACTGGCTGCCGGTGGCCGAAAGAATCCAATTTAAGGCCTTGTGCATCGCCCATAAGTCGCTTCGGCTAGGGCCCCGCCGATTCTTCGATCTATCATCTCCCCTTACCTCCCAAAAAGATCACTGCGCTCTGAGAAGAAACATCTTGCAACCGTCCCCAGAGTAAACCGAGTCCGGAGTGGTGGCCGTCTATTTTCCTTCATCGCGGCGAAATGCTGGAATCAACTACCAGATCATATTCGGCTTGAGGCCAACCATCTCTCATTCCGGAAACTTCTGAAGACTCTGCTGTTCCCTTGAGCTTCTGATATACCTCGGTTAGGGCTTTGTCTCTAGCGCTGGGAGGCCGTTGGTAGCCATGCGCTCTATAAGTGTATATTCATTCATTCATTCAAGGTCAGGCAAGTCGGAGAAATACAGCGAGGTGGATCAGCAAAGGCCAAAAGAAAACCGAAGGCATCCTCTTGATCCACTTGCTCCTGCAGGTTCAAGTCCGGTCCGCCGACTGGAGCGGTGTGCAGACGATCGCTCGCTGAGCCAGACCAATCATATCGGGCCTTGCACGTAGAAGTCTGTCTCGGGCGATCCGACCCTCCCTTCCCAGATCAACTCAACCTTGCGATCTGGCACCTGAAATCATAAAGTTTGGCTACCTTAATCTCCCGCCAGACTGCATGAATGTCATTAAAGAGGCTAGACGCCCTACCACTAGAGCATGTTATGCAGCAAAATTGAAACAATTTGTAATTTATTGTAGTAACAATGAAATCAATCCGCTTGATACTTCAATTCAAAACATCATTTGCTATCTGTTACACCTACAGCGGGCTAACTTAACATATACATCAATAAGACTGCATCTTGCTGCAATAGCGGCTTACCTACAAAACAGACAACACTTGTCCTTGTTTCGTGTACCCGCTATCAAAGCCTTTATGGAAGGACTCAAGAGAATCATTCCTCCTAGACTTCCACCTTCTCCTGTGTGGAATCTTAATATAGTCCTTACAAGACTCATGGGCCCACCATTTGAGCCGTTGCACAAATGTGAACTACAATTTCTGACGTGGAAGGTAGCCTTCCTCATAGCCATCACATCTCTTAGGAGAATTGGTGAGCTCCAGGCACTAACCATACAAGAACCATTTTTACAAATTCACCAAAATAAGGTGGTACTTAAGACTAACCCCAAATTTTTACCCAAAGTCGTTTCTGCATTTCATCTCAACCAGTCTGTTGAGTTACCCGTGTTTTTTCCCCAACCAGACTCCGTGGCAGAACCTGCTCTTAACACATTAGACGTTAAAAGAGCATTCCTTTTTTACATTGAAAACTAAATCTTTTAGGAAAACAAAACAACTTTGTTGCTTTTTCACCACTGCATAAAGGCAATCCTATATCAAAAGCAGGAATTGCACGGTGGATAGTTAAGTGCATACAAATATCCTATATTAAAGCTAAACGCACATTAACAATTCCCCCTAGAGCACACTCTACACACAAACTAGGGGCTTCCATGGCATTCTTAGGGAACATACCCTTAGATGATATTTGGAAAGCTGCAACATGGTCTACACCACACACATTCACAAAACACTACTGTGTAGATGTGTTAGCAAGACAACAAGCTAGTGTGGGCCAGGCTGTTTTAAGAACACTATTTCAGACCACTGCAACAGATACAGGTTAGCCACCACTTGGGAGTAACTGCTGTACAGTCTATGCTAAAGCATATGATCTACAGCTCATATGCCTCGAACGGAAAATGCTACTTACCCAGTATGCATCTGTTGTTGGCATATAGAGCTGTAGAGCCATATGCGCCCACCCGCTCCCCAGGTACCTTTATCTGTTGCAGTATTATCTTACTTAGATACTCTATACATGGACATCTCTTTCTGCTCTTAGTAACTCCATCATCACCCTTACGGCAAAACAATCTGGGGATGGAGTTGATGCCCATGCGCACTATCACCGAAAGGAGGCGTCACCTACCTCGTGACTGCAAAGACTTCTTCGAACAAAAACAAAGTGCAAACATCCGGACCCAACACCAGATGGCGATCTATGCTAAAACATATGGCTCTACAGCTCTATATGCCAAGAACAGATGCATACTGGGTAAGTAGCATTTTCCCTATACCTCCTAGAGCCCATTCTACTCGTAAAATAGGAGCATCTATGGCTTTTTTTTTTTTTCTTTCTTCACAACAGATTTTTTTATAGGTAACGCATGGGCAACGCCCAACAGGTATATTTCAATTAACCAGCCATATTGAAAGTACCATGCTTTTTTATTTCAATACAAGTTGGCCTGTGGAACATCAGGCCGATCAACTGATACGTCCACCGAACTTCACTGGTAACTCCTGGCCGCGTTCAATGAGCTGTATATCAGGGCCGGACTGGGAACCAAAACCGGCCCTGGCAAAGTGCTCGGCCGGCCCTCCGGGGGTTTGCGGGAGCGGCCGAGCTGTTTGTCAGGGCCGGTTTCGGCCGATTTTGTTACGGGGGCGATATTGCAGCTATGCTGCTAAAACGGCCCTGTAACAAAAACGGCTCCCCAGGGGCACAAAACCGGCCCCCACCCTGGCGGCCCACCGGGGAAACACCTGGTGCCCGCTACGGCCAGTCCAGCCTCTACTGTATATTTATCTATGTTCTTGGTTGTCTGTTGATGGCATATTAAAGTGTTGTATGCCTTACTAGAGACTTTATGGAGGGTCAGGGTGTGGCAAGGGTGGTAGTTCAATACCGCGATATGTCGCCCATTTAGACCAGATCTTTCGGTGTTTCTGCGGGCAGCCCCGGGCTTGGAAGACCACAATCTCGGCACTCATACATTTGTCCATGGCTTTTTTCCATCCCCCCAGGCTCGGCGAATCAGTTGCTTTCCATTTTTGGGCTATGTCCCTTTTGGCCAATGTGAGGCCCAGGAACAGGTGCTGTTTGTAGAGGTTTCCACCAATCTCCTCCGTGCTATGAAGTAACATCAGTCTGGGGTCATTGGGAATGGTCCATCGCAGGACTTGCCCAAGACAGGACTCAACTCTCCGCCAAAATGGCTGGATTGCCTCACAGCTCCTCACCGTATGTAGGAAAGTGCTTTCAGCCTCCGCACAGCAGAGGCATTGGGGGGATTGGATAACCCCCATTCTCCATAGACTGGATCGGGTATAATATGCGCTGTGTAAATATTTAAATTGGATGAGGCAATATCGCGAAGAGATCACAGCGCGTCGGGGACTAGCCAAGGCCTCGGCCCAGTCATTGTCAGTTATATTTGGTATATCTACTTCCCAGGCGACTCTGGTCTTGTGCAGTGTATTGCGTGTATGAGTAATCAAGGTCTGATATATTTGTCTGAGCTTTTGCGCCCCCAAATCTCCCATTAGTAGTCCGCCCTCTAGGAGGTGTAACTCTGGCAGCTCCTCTAGTTGGCTAATTTGGGTGTTTAGGGCGTGCCTCAGTGTAAATATCTATAAAACTGCGATTTATGTAGTTGAAACTCCATTTGCAACTGCTGAAAGGATTTATGGGTACAACCCTGCATGATGCCGCCTAGTGAAGATATTCCAAGGAGGTCCCATTCATGAAAGCCTGTCAACGCAGGGACAGAATGTATATATGTGCCCTGACACATCGGAGTCGCCTGAGTCAACCGTCCCATCCAGCCCATGGTTTTCACTATGCTTTGCCACAGTAGTATAACAGTTTTGCAGGCTGGGGGGAGGGGGACGGTGTCTAGACTTATCTGACTATATTGGAACTTATGCAAGGGAGTGCCTGCCATTGCTAGTCGTTCCACAGCATAGGCTGGGTCCGATTGCTGCCCCATTTGCGTTGTGCTGTAATTTGTCTGTTTTTCTCCCCCCCTTTTTCCTTTCTGTGCCCCTCGCTGCCCCATTAGCGTTGTACTCGTAATTTGTCTGTTTTCTCCCCCTTTTTTTCCTTTCTGTGCCCCTCGCTGCTCCATTAGCGTTGTACTCGTAATTTGTCTGTTTTCTCCCCCTTTTCTCCTTTCTGTGCCCCTCGCTGCCCCATTAGCGTTGTACTCGTAATTTGTCTGTTTTCTCCCCCCTTTTCTCCTTTCTGTGCCCCTCGCTGCCCCATTAGCGTTGTACTCGTAATTTGTCTGTTTTCTCCCCCTTTTTCTTTCTGTGCCCCTCGCTGCCCCATTAGCGTTGTACTCGTAATTTGTCTGTTTTCTCCCCCCTTTTTCCTTTCTGTGCCCCTCGCTGCCCCATTAGCGTTGTACTCGTAATTTGTCTGTTTTCTCCCCCTTTTTCCTTTCTGTGCCCCTCGCTGCCCCATTAGCGTTGTACTGTAATTTGTCTGTTTTTCTCTCCCTTGTACTTTGTGCCCCCGCTGCCTCTCGCCATTCCCGCCGCTGCGCTCCCTGCGGCCCCGCCCCTGACTGCCCATTCGCTGCCCCTGCCTCCCGCCTCCCAGCTGCTCCTCCCTCCCACCTCCCCATAAATGGCGGCCGCTGCGCGGTGAGGAGAGCGACCCTTGACCTTGCCAGGTAGGTCGCTCCCCACCACACAGCTCCGCCTGTGTTGTCTGCCCGCTGCTTCTGCAGGTAAGATCGCCCTCCGCTTGTGGCCCCGGTGCCCGTATTTCTTGCCTGTCTCCCCATTTTCCTTCTGTGCCCCTCGCTGCCCCATTAGCGTTGTACTCGTAATTTGTCTGTTTTCTCCCCCCCTTTTTCCTTTCTGTGCCCCTCGCTGCCCCATTTGCGTTGTGCTGTAATTTGTCTGTTTTTCTCCCCCCTCGCTGCCCCATTAGCGTTGTACTCGTAATTTGTCTGTTTTCTCCCCTTTTTCCTTTCTGTGCCCCTCGCTGCCCCATTAGCGTTGTACTCGTAATTTGTCTGTTTTCTCCCCCCTTTTTCCTTTCTGTGCCCCTCGCTGCCCCATTAGCGTTGTACTCGTAATTTGTCTGTTTTCTCCCCCCTTTTTTTCCTTTCTGTGCCCCTCGCTGCCCCATTAGCGTTGTACTCGTAATTTGTCTGTTTTCTCCCCCTTTTTCCTTTCTGTGCCCCTCGCTGCCCCATTAGCGTTGTACTCGTAATTTGTCTGTTTTCTCCCCCCTTTTTCCTTTCTGTGCCCCTCGCTGCCCCATTAGCGTTGTACTCGTAATTTGTCTGTTTTCTCCCCCTTTTTCCTTTCTGTGCCCCTCGCTGCCCCTTTAGCGTTGTACTCGTAATTTGTCTGTTTTCTCCCCCCTTTTTCCTTTCTGTGCCCCTCGCTGCCCCATTAGCGTTGTACTCGTAATTTGTCTGTTTTCTCCCCCTTTTTCCTTTCTGTGCCCCTCGCTGCCCCATTAGCGTTGTACTCGTAATTTGTCTGTTTTCTCCCCCCTTTTTCCTTTCTGTGCCCCTCGCTGCCCCATTAGCGTTGTACTCGTAATTTGTCTGTTTTCTCCCCCTTTTTCCTTTCTGTGCCCCTCGCTGCCCCATTAGCGTTGTACTCGTAATTTGTCTGTTTTCTCCCCCTTTTTCCTTTCTGTGCCCCTCGCTGCCCCATTAGCGTTGTACTCGTAATTTGTCTGTTTCCCCCCCCCTTTTTCCTTTCTGTGCCCCTCGCTGCCCCATTAGCGTTGTACTCGTAATTTGTCTGTTTTCTCCCCTCTTTTTCCTTTCTGTGCCCCTCGCTGCCCCATTAGCGTTGTACTGTAATTTGTCTGTTTTTCTCTCCCTTGTACTTTGTGCCCCCGCTGCCTCTCGCCATTCCCGCCGCTGCGGCCCCTGCGGCCCCGCCCCCCTGACTGCCCATTCGCTGCCCCTGCCTCCCGCCTCCCAGCTGCTCCTCCCTCCCACCTCCCCATAAATGGCGGCCGCTGCGCGGTGAGGAGAGCGACCCTTGACCTTGCCAGGTAGGTCGCTCCCCCACCACACAGCTCCGCCTGTGTTGTCTGCCCGCTGCTTCTGCAGGTAAGATCGCCCTCCGCTTGTGGCCCCGGTGCCCGTATTTCTTGCCAGTCTCCCCATTTTCCTTCTGTGCCCCTCGCTGCCCCATTAGCGTTGTACTCGTAATTTGTCTGTTTTTCTCCCCCCCTTTTTCCTTTCTGTGCCCCTCGCTGCCCCATTAGCGTTGTACTCGTAATTTGTCTGTTTTCTCCCCTTTTTTTCCTTTCTGTGCCCCTCGCTGCCCCATTAGCGTTGTACTCGTAATTTGTCTGTTTTCTCCCCCCTTTTTCCTTTCTGTGCCCCTCGCTGCCCCATTAGCGTTGTACTCGTAATTTGTCTGTTTTCTCCCCCCTTTTCTCCTTTCTGTGCCCCTCGCTGCCCCATTAGCGATGTACTCGTAATTTGTCTGTTTTCTCCCCCTTTTTCTCCTTTCTGTGCCCCTCGCTGCCCCATTTGCGTTGTGCTGTAATTTGTCTGTTTTTCTCCCCCTTTTTCCTTTCTGTGCCCCTCGCTGCCCCATTAGCGTTGTACTCGTAATTTGTCTGTTTTCTCCCCCCTTTTTCCTTTCTGTGCCCCTCGCTGCCCCATTAGCGTTGTACTCGTAATTTGTCTGTTTTCTCCCCCTTTTTTTCCTTTCTGTGCCCCTCGCTGCCCCATTAGCGTTGTACTCGTAATTTGTCTGTTTTCTCCCCCTTTTTCCTTTCTGTGCCCCTCGCTGCCCCATTAGCGTTGTACTCGTAATTTGTCTGTTTTCTCCCCCCTTTTCTCCTTTCTGTGCCCCTCGCTGCCCCATTAGCGTTGT
The DNA here is from genome assembly GCA_963921515.1 of Calotriton arnoldi. Classification (NCBI taxonomy): domain Eukaryota; kingdom Metazoa; phylum Chordata; class Amphibia; order Caudata; family Salamandridae; genus Calotriton; species Calotriton arnoldi. The sequence goes on from CAWUFW010003074.1 coordinate 1,299,131, forward strand.
ACTCGTAATTTGTCTGTTTTCTCCCCCTTTTCTCCTTTCTGTGCCCCTCGCTGCCCCATTAGCGTTGTACTCGTAATTTGTCTGTTTTCTCCCCCCTTTTTCCTTTCTGTGCCCCTCGCTGCCCCATTAGCGTTGTACTCGTAATTTGTCTGTTTTCTCCCCCCTTTTTCCTTTCTGTGCCCCTCGCTGCCCCATTAGCGCTGTACTCGTAATTTGTCTGTTTTCTCCCCCCTTTTTCCTTTCTGTGCCCCTCGCTGCCCCATTAGCGTTGTACTCGTAATTTGTCTGTTTTCTCCCCCTTTTTCCTTTCTGTGCCCCTCGCTGCCCCATTAGCGTTGTACTCGTAATTTGTCTGTTTTCTCCCCCTTTTTTTCCTTTCTGTGCCCCTCGCTGCCCCATTAGCGTTGTACTCGTAATTTGTCTGTTTTCTCCCCCCTTTTTCCTTTCTGTGCCCCTCGCTGCCCCATTAGCGTTGTACTCGTAATTTGTCTGTTTTCTCCCCCCTTTTTCCTTTCTGTGCCCCTCGCTGCCCCATTAGCGTTGTACTCGTAATTTGTCTGTTTTCTCCCCCTTTTTCCTTTCTGTGCCCCTCGCTGCCCCATTAGCGTTGTACTCGTAATTTGTCTGTTTTCTCCCCCTTTTTCCTTTCTGTGCCCCTCGCTGCCCCATTAGCGTTGTACTCGTAATTTGTCTGTTTTCTCCCCCCCTTTTTCCTTTCTGTGCCCCTCGCTGCCCCATTAGCGTTGTACTGTAATTTGTCTGTTTTTCTCTCCCCTTGTACTTTGTGTCCCCGCTGCCTCTCGCCATTTCCGCCGCTGCGTCCCCTGCGGCCCCGCCCCCCTGACTGCCCATTCGCTGCCCCTGCCTCCCGCCTCCCCGCTGCTCCTCCCTCCCACCTCCCCATAAATGGCGGCCGCGGCGCGGCCGCGCCGCTGGCGCGCCGAAGGCGCGCCTAAGGCAAGCCCGTCTGCGCCCGTCCGTGACTGGACCGCGCCCAGCGCCAGAACCCCTGGATCCCACCGATGCAACACTACTCGACGGACCTACGACGCCGCCACCCTCACCGCACTCAATGCCGGCCGGAACCCTGCCTGCTACCGAGCCTCACCGAGACGCACCCACGGACCCTTCACCTGCCAAGCCTGCCGATTCACCTGCCCCCGGACGTGCACCACCCCCGCCAAGACGTGCACCAGCAGCAACCACCTGAAATGCATCCTGTTGAACACCCGCTCCGTCCACAGGCACGCCGTGGAACTCTGGGACCTGCTCGACGCAACAGCACCGGACGTCGCCTTCCTCACCGAAACCTGGATGAACGCCTCCTCAGCGCCCGACATCGCTATAGCCATCCCGGACGGATACAAGATCACCCGGAGGGACCGCGTCAACCAGACGGGAGGAGGCATCGCCATCGTACACAAGAACACCATCCGCATCTCGACTAACTCCGACGAGACCTTCACCGCCGCCGAACACCTACACTTCCAGATACACACTGACCCCAAGACCACCCTCCGAGGCACCCTCATCTACAGACCCCCGGGACCACGCACACTATTCAGCGCAGACATCGCAGACTTCATCAGCCCGCACACCATGCCCTCCGCCGACTACATCCTCCTAGGGGACCTCAACTTCCACCTGGAGAACAACAACGACAGAAACACCACTGCCCTGCTGGACAACCTCGCCAACCTCGGACTCAAGCAACTGGTGAACACGCCCACCCACTACGCCGGCCACACGCTTGACCCCGTCTTCTCTTCCAGCAAGCACATCTCCTTCAGCCACGCCACCGGACTCCACTGGACCGACCACAGCTGCGTCCACTTCAGCTTCAGAAAGACTGCGACCCACCACCACCCGCAACAGGCTCCCCGCCGGAGCTGGAGCAAGATCACCGCCGAGCAGCTCACCGCCTCCCTCAGCCAGAACACACCCACCAACACAACGGACCCAAACGAAGCAGCCAGCAACCTCGCCAAGTGGCTGACCGCCTGCGCCGACGACCTCGCACCACTAAAAACCCTCCCAGCAGACCCGGAAGCAAGAAAACCCCTTGGTTCACCAACGAACTCAAGGAATCCAAGAAGAACTGCCGCACTCTCGAGAGAACCTGGCGACTCGACCAGACCACAGACAACAGGACCGCCCTCAAGCACGCCACCCGCAAACACCACCAGCTGATCCGTGCCACCAAGAAGTCGGCACTCAAAGAACGACTGGACAACAACGCCCACGACAGCAAGGAACTTTTCAGCATCGTCAAAGAGTTCTCCAACCCCAGCGCCGGAAACAACGACATCACCCCTCGCAAGACCTCTGCAACTCACTCGCCGCGTTCTTCCACCGCAAGATCACCGACATACATAACAGCTTCGACGCACAAACCACGCACCCTACCGCCGAACCAACGCCCGCCACCACCACCCTCTGCAACTGGACCCCGATCAGCACCGAAGACACCACCCGCACGATGAACTCCATCCACTCCGGATCACCAACCGACCCCTGCCCACACCACGTCTTCAACAAAGCCGACGCCACCATCGCACCCCATCTCCGGGACATCATCAACTCCTCCTTCCACACCGCCACCTTCCCGGAGAGCTGGAAGCACGCCGAGCTTACCGCCCTCCTGAAGAAACCAACGGCGGACCCCACCGACCTCAAGAACTACCGTCCCATCTCGCTCCTTCCGTTTCCGGCCAAAGTCATCGAGAAGACCGTCAACAGACAGCTTGCCGCCTTCCTCGAGACGAATGGATCCCTCGACCCCTCGCAGTCCGGGTTTCGGGCCAACCACAGCACCGAGACTGCCCTCATCGCAGCCACCGACGACATCAGAACCCTAAACGACAACGGGGAAACAGCAGCCCTCATCCTCTTGGACCTCTCCGCGGCGTTCGACACCGTCTGCCACCGCACCCTAATGAAGCGCCTCAGCAACATCGGAATCCGAGAGAAAGCACTGGAATGGATCATCTCGTTCCTCGCCGGAAGAACCCAGAGAGTCCGCCTCCCCCGTTCAGATCCGAGGCCACCGAAGTCATCTGCGGCGTTCCACAAGGATCTTCACTCAGTCCAACCCTCTTCAACGTCTACATGAGCCCCTCGCAGCCATCGCACGCCAACACAACCTCAACATCATCTCCTACGCCGACGACACCCAGCTGATCCTCTCCCTCACCAACGACCCCACCACCGCCAGAGCCAACCTACACGACGGGATGAAAGACGTCGCCGACTGGATGAGGAACAGCCGCCTTAAACTGAACTCAGACAAGACGGAAGTCCTCATCCTGGGCTCATCACCCTCCGCCTGGGACGACTCCTGGTGGCCCCCGGCCCTGGGCACCGCGCCCAAGCCAACGGACCACGCACGAAACCTGGGCTTCATCCTGGACTCCTCCCTGTCGATGACCAGACAAGTCAACGCCGTCTCATCTTCGTGCTTCAACACCCTGCGCATGCTCCGCAAGATCTTCAGATGGATCCCCACTGAAACCAGGAAGACCGTCACCCAGGCACTCGTCACCAGCCGACTGGACTATGGGAACACCCTCTACGCCGGAACCACAGCCAAACTTCAAAAAGACTCCAGCGCATCCAGAACGCCTCCGCACGACTCATCCTGGACATCCCCCGACACAGCCACATCACCGGACACCTGAAAGACCTGCACTGGCTCCCCGTCAGCAAGAGAATCACATTCAGACTCCTCATCCACGCACACAAGGCCCTCCACGACCTGGGCCCAAAGTACCTCAACGACCGCATGACCTTCTACACGCCCACCCGCCAGCTACGATCAACCAGCCACGCCCTCGCCACCGTACCACGCATCCGCAGAACCACCGCCGGAGGAAGATCCTTCTCCTACCTGGCAGCCAAGACCTGGAACTCCCTCCCCACTCACCTTCGGCGAACCCAGGACCATCTCTCCTTCAGGAAGCAGCTCAAGACCTGGCTGTTCGAGCAGTAACTTACCCCCTCCCCCAGCGCCTTGAGACCCTCCCGGGTGAGTAGCGCGCTCTATAAATGCCGTGATTGATTGATTGATCGATTGTGGGCTATACCACCATTTGTTTATGACAAGGAGATGGGATGCACTATAATATGTGTATATATCTGCTCCAGCAATACCCCCACAGTAGGTCGACTGTATACATGTATTTAGAGCCACCCGAATCGCTCCTCCCTGCCATAGGAGTTTGTTGAGGGGTGCATTCAGTTGGGCAAACCATGAGCGTGGAATGTGGTATGGGAAATTTTGTAATTTATATAATAAACGGGGCAGAGTAATCATCTTGAAGATGGCGGATCGACCATATAATGATGGGGGTAGGTGTGACCAGATTGCTGTTTCCTCTCGCGCCGCATGAAGTAGTGGGGTGATGTTACGTGTCCATGATGATAGGAAAACTCCCAAGTATTTGAACCCGTCAACAGCATAGGATAGTTGTGCTTCCCAGGTGTGGCGTCTCTGGACGCTGCACACTGGGTACAGGACTGATTTGGAGGGATTAGGGCCTAATCCAGAGGTTTCCCCGAACACCCGCAAGATCTGAAGGATGCGGGGTCCCGAGGACCAAGGGTCGGTCATGAAGAAAAGGACATAGTCCGCATATAATGCTATTCTATCTGAGCATTCGCGTGTCCATTCAAATCTGCAGATCAATGGGTCTAGGCGCACCCAAATGGCCAGAGGCTCTATGGCTAGGGCAAATAAAAGGGGGGATAGGGGGCACCCCTGACGCGTGCCCTGATGGATAGGGAAGGGGGAAGATCGGTGTCCTGCCACTCGCACTGAGGTCGATAAGTCTGTATACAGCAGTTGAATATACGCTAGGAAACTGGGTCCAAAGTTGATGGCGTGAATAAGCTTAAAAAGGTATATCCAGCTTAAGGAATCAAACGCCTTGTCTATATCTGCTAAGAGGACGGCCGCAGGCCGACCTAAATCTCGGGCCTTGACAAGGGCATTGTGGACTCTTCTAATGTTTTGTCTGGTGGATCGCTGTGGCATAAAGCCTGACTGATCTGGATGGATGAGGTCGTGGATACACGACCTGAGACAATCAGCTAGGACTTTACCGATTAGTTTAGGCTCAAAGTTGAGCAGAGAGACAGGACGGTTTGAAGCGGGGTCTTCGGGGGCGGCCAGGCTTCAGGAAAACCACAATTTCGGTGTGGCGCCAGTCAGGGGGTAAGATATGTTATTCAAGTGCTTCGTGAAGGGGCGCTAAAAAGTGTGGGCGCAATGTTGTCATATGTGGCCTTAAAAGATCACTGGGGAATCCGTTGTGGCCAGGTGTGCGACCAGGGTGATTGTTGGCTAGTACCGCCCTGAGCTTGTCAAGAGTTATTTCGGCGTCTAAAGCGTCACGCTGGTGGTCGGAGAGTCTATTGGGGGGTATGTCTGAAATAAATTTGTCTATGAGGGCTTCTGATATATATTCTCTTTGTTGGTCGAGGGAGGGATAGTATGTGACGAGGACCTGCATAACCGCCGCTGGGTAAGTGCATAGCTCGCCCTCTGCGTCGCGTAGTGCTGGAACAGAGATAGGGGCCGTCTTAGCCTGGCAGAGACGGTGTAGCATTTTGCTTGACTGATCGCCCCATTGGTAGATCCTATGCTGTGTTGCTAGCTAGCTCTCCTGTGCCTCGTTTGTTAGGAGTATATGTATTTCTTGCTGAGTCTGGAGGCAGGTGCGCCGCAGTCTCGGGGTGGCATTGGTTATCAGTTGCCTCTCTAACGATCGCTGATGATCCTCTAAGTCTATCATGTGGGCAAGGCGTTTGCGTCTTTCCGAAAACTAATATCTACCCCCCGGATTGTGGGTTTGAGGGCCTCCCAAAGGATAATTTTTGACGGAGCTGTGTCCGTATTTATCGAAATATAGTCCGTGATAGCTCGTAGGAGGGCTTCTTGGTAATTGGGATCTTTAAGATGCCAGGGAGACATTCGCCATCGATAGAGGGACCGTTGAGATTTTATGTGTAGTTTGAGTTGAACCGGAGAGTGGTCGGACAGCCCTGTGGGAAGGATGGAGACATAGGACACCTATGCATATAGCTATGGGGTAGGAAAATATAATCTAGTCGAGATAGTGTCATGTACGGCTGAAGTATATCTGAACCCATTTCGGAGGGGTGCTGGACGCGCCATGCATCCGACCACCCCAGGGTGCCAGCTAGGAGATTGAGTTTGGACTTACTGGTATGATGAACCTGTCCCAAAGCGCGCCAGCGGTCTCGGTGTGTCATCATGTCGTTCCAATCATCCCCCAGTATGGTTAAGCCCTCGGGAGTCGTCCCCCCCCCCCCCACACCTGGGAAATCTTGTCTATGAACATTTGCCCTAGTGGGGGCGGGGCATAGATACTGCCAATGGTTAGTTGTTCTCCCAATAGTGTGCCGGTAACAAGGGTGTATCGACCTCCAGTGTCCAACCAATTCTTAGAGATGGTATATGGGACCCGGCGGTGCACCAGCACTGCAGTGCCTCGTGATCCTTCTTATGAAACCCAAATGGTAAATTGTAGTGTATCCAAATCGGTGAAGGCATGGGGTTTTGTTGCCTAGGAGGTGTGTCTCTTGTAATAGAAGAACGTCGGCTTCATAACGTTTAGCTAATTTCAACACCGCCCCTCTCTTTATTTTGTTGAGTAGACCCCTGACATTCCAAGTCGCTATGTTTAACTCCCCTAGCTGGGAGTTAGGGGTGTGTGATGCCATTGGACGTCAATGTGTTCCGTTGCCGTGGTGTCGGAGTATGTTCTCAGTGTGTATGCGGTGTCTGCGACGGTAAAAAGGGAACAATATTAGACTTCCCTCCCACCCGCGCCCACATATCCGCAAACAAGGAGTATCTGTCGCGGCGGAGACGTCATTGGGGCTCCAACAGGGTGACCCAAGGAGCTCCACCAACTGAATCCTAACATTCCCAATTTACTAAATATAACAAGAACAGTCTAGGGGCGTAGCAGCTTCCATTGGGGGCCTAGAGCCGATTCAAATGACCCCACATGTCTGCATCTGGAAGTTACTCGGTGTTGGCATAGCATGCCATCAGGACCGCCTGTCAGCCGTACGTATCAGTTTTATGGCACTTCGCCTTGGACTTGAGAGCGCCAGTTGGATCGAGATCTGTGTCGCCGCTTGGAATTACTTCTAGTTCGGCTGTTTCTTTGCGAACCTTGCGAGGAGTTCGATTCTATTGGCGGCGGGGTATGCGGCCTAAGATGTAGAGTTTCATTAGTCCAGGAGAAGATCGCTTCTAGGGAGTCATACAAGTATGACTTTGGTTTATAGATCACTCGCATCCGGGCTGGGTAGAGTAGCATGTACGACAAGTTAAGCTCTCGGTGTTGGCGTTCAGCTGCTACAAACGACTGTCGCTATACAAGTTTGGTATAGTCCGGGAACACCATTATTGAATGCGAGTCGAAATGCAGACAATCTTGGTGTTCTTGCGAATTGTAATATTGCGTCTCGGTCTGCGTAGTTCAGGAGTTTAGCTATCACTGGTCGCGGCCGCTCTCCGGGAGGGGGCTTTTTTGTCAACGCCCGATGGGCTCTTTCTACTATGAAGCAGGAGGATAATCAGTCGCCTGGCAACAAAGATCGCAGCCATTTCGTTGTTCATTGATGGTCCTTCACAGCCCTCCGGAAATCCTACCAGGCGTAAGTTGCTTCGCCGCGAACGGCCTTCTGCGTCTTCAACTCGGGCCGCTAATTCTTGTGTCACTACTGTGAGCTTACTTACTTTTTTTTAAGGGAGGCCACTGTATCTTCTGCCGTGGAGACTCGGGTTTCGGCTTCAGCGATGCGGTCTACTGCTTTGCGAAGGTCTTGACGCAGGAAAGATACTTCAGATCCCACAGCGCCTATTTTCGCCTCCACAGCTTCTCGTGACTGATTGATCGCCGACAGCAACATCGCGTTATTGGGGGCCGTGTTGCCAAAAGTTTCGCCTCCAGAGCTTCCGGAAGCAGTCGTATAGTTATCAATGATACTCTGGAGCCGGCGGTCGCTTGTTTGTCTTTACCCATGTTGGCTGGGAGGGCGTCGAGGGGGAAGGAGGGCAATCAAATGAGGCACTGCGAGTGGGTACTCCTTCTGGTAGTTGTTGGTCCGAGTTCCCTCAGGCTTTCACTCTCTAGCCACCATGTAAGTGGATTCAAGTCCACATGCCTCCAAGGTATCTCCTAGGATCACTCCGGGCAGGGTCCCAGGCCGTGCCTCACGGAATCCAGACCGCAAGCCGCACCGAGCCTAGCTCAGCCTGTTCTGCTGCCTAAGGAGACTGGCCAAGTAGGCCCCCTAAAGGGACCTGGCTCGCCGGACCCCCGACCTGTTTTCCGCCCTGGAGAGTAGGTGTCTTCGCAGTCCGAAAGCGCGGCTGCAGCAGGTTGGGCCCAGCAGGCAGGGAGTATATTGTAGGGCCACATCGGAGAAGCGTCAAGATCAGCAAGTGGTCTGTTCACCAATGCCTATGCCAGGTGGTTAGTAGGCGAACCAGAACTCCCAGCGCCCAACTAAGAGAGAGACTGCAGGGGTTTCACCAGGTGCCACTGGTCAGCAGGGGGCCCCTCTATATCAGGCAGTGTACCTTGTGCCACAGTACCTCCAGGACAACACATCTCCCTGCGCGGGCCCGACGCCGGCCCGGGTCCCAAGCAATGGTTAGAGGCACCGGGGCGTCCAATGCAGTTCTGAATGCAGGGCCGCACCCTCGGCGCCGCAGCCGCCGTGTCTCAATCTAGCCCTAGGGGGGGCGTTCGCATGCAGCCCCTACCAGGCCTCGAGTCAGCCGCCGCGATGGTAATGGGGCTTAATTTCAACAAGAACCCCCCGAGGGAGGGTCTGAGCCCAAGCCTCTCCGGAAGCCCGCAAGGCCTGTTCGGATCACCGGAGCAGCCCGGCTCTAACGTCAGTCCTCGTGACGGCCGTCAGGGCCACAGGTGATCCCAAACTAGCGGGGCTGTGCCCACCCCTGCAGGCTGTCGTCGGAGCTCCTCACCAGACGCCGCACTCCACTCGGCCTGTCGTTGCACTGCGGACCAGGCAGTCTAGTCCCCAGCGCGACGGGGATGGCAGCTTAGGCCGCGCGGGCTGGCCCGATCCGCCTCCCAATGCGTCCGTTCTGCGGTGTTTCCAGGGCTTGTTGCCGGATCGCCGTAGAGCCCAGTCCGCGATGTTTCTTTAACAACTGGGTTATTGTGTTGGGGTCCGTATTCGGTACGGATTGTTACAATTATGGCTCGGGCAGGCGGAGCCTACTTAGAGTGCGTCCGCCACATTGGCCTGCCAAGCCACGCCCCCCATCTATGGCCTTTTTAGGTAACATTTCTATAGCTGACATCTGTAAAGCAACTACATTGTCTACACTGCACATATTTACCAAACATTATGTGGATGTGTTAGCACGCCTACAAGCTAATGTAGCAGGCAATGCTAAAAACACTTTTTCAGACAATTGCAATGCCCACTGGTTATTTACCGCTTTGGGAGAGAACTGCTACACAGTCTATGCAAAGTATGTGTATCTACAGCACACATGCCTGGAACGGATTATGTTACTTAACCTATAAGCATTTTTCTTGGCATGTAGAGCTGTAGATTCACTTGGTCCCTCCCTCCTCCATGGACAACTATGGCCGTTGCAGTTCCTATATACATTACACATGCATGGACATCTCTGTACTTGCACTTACTTACTCCATTCTCACCCTCTTGTGGGAAAACAATCTTAACAATGGAGTTGATGCCCATGCGCAGTATCACCGAAAGGAGGAGTTACCTTTCCTTGTGACTCAGTCTTCTTTGAAGAAAGACGACTTGCAAACACCCGGACCCAACTCTAAATGGCAGGCGTATGCCAAGCTTGTGAATCTACAGCTCTACATGCCAAGAACAGATGCTTACAGGGTAAGTAACCTAATCCTTTCCCTTATCTAGATGACTGGCTTATCAAAAGTCCAACACATTATCAGTTTCTTCAACATACTCAACTGGTAATACATCTTCTACACAATCTGGGGTTTACACTAAACATACAAAAGTCCCATTTGCAACCAAAACAAATTCACCCTTTTCCAGGGGCAGCTCTCAACTCAAACACAGCCAAAGCATATTCCAGTGTAGAAAGTAACAAAGTTCTTTGTAACATTACCTCAATTTCAGCCACAAGTTTACATCACAGTAAAAATGTGATGGGACTATTAGGGATGATGGCATCATGCATTGCCATAGTACCACATGCTCGTCTGCATATGCGTCCTCTTCAATGTACTCTTCAATCTCACTTGTCTCAAGCCAATGAAGGACTACAAGATCTAGTGTTTGTGGGGCCAGCAACTCATCGCTCTCTGCAGTTGTGGAACAGCAACAACTTGTTGCAAGGCCGGCCCTTCAAGGCCCCAATTCGGCAAATCACCATTACTACAGCTGCATCCCTTCAGGAATGGGGGGCACATATGAAAGATCTCACAGTTCGTGTTCTATAGACAATAACTCAAACACATCTGCATTTCAACCATCTAGAGTTGCTAGCAATTCAGCTAGCCCACAAAGCTTTTCAAGTTCACTTGTACAACAAAATAGTGCTCCTACGAACAGACACTATTACTGCAATGCATTGTATTCAAAAACAGGGGGGGGCAAATTCCTCACAGCTCTCTCTCTTAGAGAGAATCTGGTACTGGGCAATTTACCATAACATCCACCTCCTAGCAGAATACCTACCTGGGGTGGACAATGACTTCACAGATATGCTCAGCAGAACACATCAACAAGTGCACAAGTGGGAAATCGATCAGACACTACTTCACTGTTACTTCAAAAAGTGGGGGACACCAGAAATAGATCTACTTGCCACTCACCTCCACGCCAAATGGAAAAACTTCGCATCCAGGTTCCCTCACCCGTTATCCAAGGGCAATGCCCTATGGATGAATTGGTCAGGAGTTTTGCTTACGCTTTTCCTCCTCTCCCACTCATTCCATATGTAGTTCAGAAGTTAATGCAAACCTCACTGACACTAATTCTAATAGCCCCAACATGGGCATGGTAGCCATGGTTCACAACCCTACTGCAACGATCTCTAATGCCATACGAGAAACTACCTCTCTGGCCACACCTTTTAACTCAAGATCAAGGGAAAATCATGCACCCCAATTCCAAACAGCTCAATCCAGCGATTTGGCTCCTGAAGTCTCAGTATTTTGGATATTTAAAACTACCGTAAGAATGTATGGACATACTTGAACAAGCTCTTCGACCAATAACGAGTGTGTTATGCTGCTAAATGGAAAAGTTTTGTGATTTTTTTTTCCGCAAAATTAAACAAATACAGCCTTTATCACCTACTGTACAAGATGATATAAGCTATCTTTTTCATTTGCAGCAAACAGGTCTTGCATACACATCTATTAGACTATATTTAGCAGCACTAGCAGCCTACATGCAAAATAGACAACATATGTCTATATTTAAAATATAGTTATTAAAGCATTCATGGAAGGGCTAAAAAGAGTTATACCACCTTCCGTTCCACCGGCCTCAAACTGGAACCTCAATATTGTACTTTCCAGGCTTATGGGATCTGCCATTTAAACGACTTCATTCATGTCAACTACAGTTTTTACTTGGATGGTGGCTTTTCTGGTAGCAATCACATCTCTTAGAAGAATAAGTGAATTGCAAGCACTTACTTTACAAGAACCGTTCTTTAAGGTCTTTGCAAATAAAGTAGTTTTAAGAAAAATCCCTAAATTTTTGCCTAAAGTCAGCTTTTCATACAAGCCAAACTATAGTTACCAGTGTTTTTTTCCAAACCCAGACACAGTAGCAGAAAGGGCTCTTCATACATTGGATGTTAGAAGGGCTATTATGTTCTAAATTGATAGAACAAAATCATTTAGAAAAACACAAATGTTTGTTGCCTTTAGTAAACAAACCACATCGAGGGGCACCAATATCCAAAACAGATCTTGCTAGATGGATAGTCGGATGTATGGCTTTTTAGGCAATATTCCTATAGAAGATATTTGTAAAGCAGCTATATGGAATAACCCACATGCATTCATTAAGCAATATTGTGTTGATGTACTCCCTAATTAACAAGCAAGAGTGGGTCAAGCTGTATTAAAACATTATTTCAAACAAGTGATTCAACCAGTCGCTAGCCACAACAAGGGGAGAACTGCTGTACAGCATATGTATCTACGGCCAACACATGCTACGAATGGAATATGTTACTTACCCAGTAAGCATCTATTTGTAGCTTGTAGTGCAGTAGATTCATATTCACTCACCCACCTCCAGAGAAGCTTCTGGTTGAATTACTTCTAAATATTTAAATTGTACTTTATACATTTAATACTTTATATATTCTGAATGCATGTTCTTGCTCCTATCTTTCTAACTCTCTCCTGATGAGCCAAAAACAATCTAACAAAGGAGCTGAGGAACATGTGCAATACACACTGGAGGAGGGGGTCACTATATCTCGTGACTCTAAGACTTCTTCGAAGAAAAACAACTTGTAATAGTCCGAGCCCAACACTAGATGGCAGGATAATGCAAAGCATATGAATCTACAGCACAACACGCTACGAATAAATGCTTACTGGGTAAGTAACATATTCCTTCCAGGGCGGGAAGCTTCAAAGGCCCTGCCGCCTTTGATATGCGACTCCGGGCCTCTCCAGATAGTGGAGGTGCCCACCCCCCTGTCCTGACCCCACTTCATGGCGGCAAGATAGGCGGAAAAATTGGATTAGGCGGTGTGCCCACATTCAGCCAGCACCACCTCTAGTTCGGGCCAGCTGATGTGGACCTCACGTTTTAGAGTCCTCCATCTGGTGTTGGAGAAAATTAGCCTATTAGGGTTAGGGTTGTGCCCACTTCCTACAGGAAGTGGTCATATAGATGGTGTAGTCGCCCTAAAGGTAGACAGCCCATTGGCTACTACCCGGTTTTTCCCTTAACACCCCTAAATTGAGTAGTTAGGTGGTACCTCTTAACCCTGAACTTCAGATTTGATGGACCTAAAGACTAGAAGGACAAAGAAGAGTGGCTGAACCTGAGAACTGAGTGCCTGCTGCGGAGTTTTGGCGCGAACCCCTGCCTGCCGCTTGCTGACTCGACAATTGAGGTGAACTGTCTCGTCCTGGTGCTGTGTGGCCTCTAAGAACCCCAGAGGACTACCAGCCTTCGTAAACTGCCTAATAACTCCCTTGGAGTAGAGAAGCTACTCCCCTGCAGACAACAGGCACCGAAACTGCAGATTCCGGTCCACCGACTTGCAGCTCCCCAGTCCGACCGGCACAGCAACTGACCAGGAAGAGGTACTCCTGCTCTGGAAGGTCAGATCTCTCTTCCCACCGAGTGTGGAGGTACCAGGTCCGTAAAGAGCCATGCAGTACCAATCTTCATGGTACAGGGCGCCCTGCAACCAAGACCAACATCGAAGAGTCCAATCGGGACTCCAACTATACCAGAGCCCAGCAGCCACCGAGGGACATCAAGACCCCTGAGACCCACTTCGAGAGTGGCCCAGCTGTCCTGAATTTGTCCCTTGCAACTGTTGGCCCCTGACCACGAGGCGCACCTTTGACCACTGGGGCCAACCACTCTACCTGCTCTGTACCCAGCCCACCCGGCCTGGGTAACAATGTACCGGTTGTGCTCCCTTGTCCCTAAGGCCCTTATGATCCTAGCCCCTGTTTGCGAGCTCTCAGACTTGCCCGCAAGTCCCCTTGTGCAGCCTATCTTTAGAGGTCCCCCTTCCATGTATGCACCAGCTACCAATTCCAACCAACTCCCTGCGGAAATCGTGACGCACCCGACGAACTGTTGGTAGAACATTGGACCTTGGCTTCCTGGTACTCTAAACCCGGAAGGTGAACCCCTACAACTATCTGTGCTGTGTGCTTTACCTACCTGCTTTTTCCTCCCATAAGATTGCATGGTGCGTAATTGTGCACAACTTTGAACTATTTGCTTATCTTTGAAAATTCATAAGAAATACAGTACTTGCCTTTAAACGTAGTTCTTGGTTAAAAAAATAAATGTAAAAATTTATTTTTCTAAATTGGTCTCGGAGTACAACACATACCCTCTGATAAGCCGAACTGCTCGCCCACACTACCACAAAAGAGCGCGTTACTTTTATCTATGTTAGCCTATGTAAACCAATTGGGGACCCCTGGACTTTCTGCAGTGCACTTAGTTTTAGTACAGTAAATAGAGAGCCAGCTTCCTACAAACCGGAGAGCCAAACAAATGAATTGGTATTCCTACTGCCCAGGCCGTAGTTTTCCTCTTTTTTCGTGGGGACCCATCGAGTCATTTTCAGGGAGAGCCTCGGCGGCGTACCCCTTTCTTAGGAAGCGGTATCTGGGTGATACTGACCCCCCCGAATTCCGCTGCTCCCTGTTACACAAGCCCAGGCAGGGTGGCGGAACAGGCAATAAACTGTATTCTCCTAAGCGGCCATTTTGCATATCTGTGGCCAGCAGCATGAAAATCTTTTGTCAAGCCGGCATGTGCGGCTTAGAGCAGTTCTGGGTCTGACGAGAGGTACAGCGTGCCCTATGCCTGCAGGCAGCAGAGCCACGGGTCCCAGTGCTGGGAGGGAGCAGAGCTGCGTGTCCTATGGCTAGGAGTGGGAGGGAGATCAAACCCGGGAGCATAGCTTGGGAGAGAGTGTTATGTTCCATATAGGTACACTAATATAGGCCCGGGTAACATCATACCCCTTCACCTACATTACCTCCCCTACACTACACTGTAACAGGCCTTTTAGGATTGAACCTTTACCTAGTTCTAGTCCTGGGTGCAGAAGGAGGGTTTCTCCTAAACAATAGAGTCCTATAACTCCATCAATAGACTCACACAGTATGAATGAATATTCATAAGGGTTCTTAGAAACCAGGCTGGGGCTACACCACCTTCCTCCCCATATCTATGTACACGGTTCATCCTATACGTCATCCTCACATCCAACAATGGCGAATACAAGCAACAAGGGACAAAGGAACCCTAGATACTTAAATATAGCACATCTTGCTAGTATTAGTTAGAGGGAACCAAGCCTTCCAGGCCGACACACTGACCAGAGACGCTGAGGCTCCTGCATGCAGACGCTCCAGCTGACAGTTGTCTGAACAACTCTCGCGGGGTGTCCAGCTCGAGAACAGGAAGGGCTCCTACATTCTCATACTTCAGGTAATAGGGTTCGACTAAATCCTAGAGGGATTCTTGGCTTCACACCTACTCACATGCTAGGTACACTTAGGTACATCTAGATAGGCATCGTAGGAGTACGCGCTTTCTTTCATCAATGCATTCATGTATTTATTCATGCGTAGTGCAAGATGGTAAAACTGTACTATCCATTTATATTCATTGTACTGCTAATCATATATCTCTGCTACTGTCTAATGGTTGTTGCAGCTCATATTTTCTACACAAGAATAACGACTGTTCAATAAACCCTTATTGAAACGCCCAGGCTGTTTATTCTGTGTATCTCTGAGACAAAATAAGTAAGCACGAGTGACTGAGCGAAAAGTAGTACATTGTTTCCACGATCCTGAGGGATCAGGGTTGTCATGTTCTAAGGTTGCCAGAAACTATTCTCTCCCCGATAAGAGGAGACACTAGTGGCACTGTGAGCTAGCTTATGTAAACAGGCTAACATTTCTCGGTGGAGGTGCTCCGAATCAGTCTGCCACCAAACCCACAGTTTGTTATCCGAACGCGCAGGTCCTGTATGGGTAATATAGGAACTACACGACAAGAGCTTGGCAAAAGCTGCGGGAGGAAGATCGGCAGCTACCTCTAGGAAGGGAAGAAACTTGGCGTCGGCTTGGTCCCAAACAGCAGCTGGTGCAGACAAAACCAGCTAGCTTGGTGCTTTTTCCTGAGATACTAGAAGATATCTGTAGAGAATTACACTTGGGGATGTTGACCTAATGTCTAAAAGTACACAGTAAAAGTTTATGTTCGAGGCATATCTGGCTGTAGATACGCATGCTTAGCATAAGTCCGACATTTGGTGTTCGGCTTGGATGATTGCAAGTTGTTTTTGTTTTTAAAGTTTTTCGAGTCACAAGGCGTGTGACTCCTCCTTTTGGTGATACTCCACATGCACATCAACTCCATTCTTACATTTTTTTTTTTCTGCCGACGGGTTCGAATGTACACTCTTGCACTCCGGTCTCCTAACTCCACGGTATTGTCTCGATCGCGTATTCACTCTTGTGTTCTGAGTTAAAGAACAGTTTTTCACGTCCTGTCCTTCGACTTGCATCGACGACTAATGGGCTACGGCTGAGCCCTTTTTCACATCGAACAGCTCTAACCTAAAAATGAGCTGCTGATGGAACGCACTCTGTTCCACTTCTGTCCGAACTGCCATTCGAAATACCCTCACACAGACAAACACTCGATCTGTAACTTATGCCTCTCGCCTGAACATCTGTAAGATACCTGTGAGGCCTGCAGCTCGTTACTGTCTAAGAAAACCATTCGGGCCCGATGTGCGCAGCAACTAGAAATGCAGTGCAGACATTTAGATGACACACCTGACATCTTCGGCCAGCTAGACGAGGAAGGAGAGGAGGACTTGGCAGTCGAGGAGGAGTCAGTCTCCATCCACGACTCCGGATCCAAGTTGGAGAACGGACCAAGATCAAGTCAGCCTGGAGTCTCCTTAAAAGATAGTAATCTAAGGTTGAGTCTCCTTTGAGTTTATATACGGGTATAGAGCCAAAAATCTCATACCATTAAGTAAACGATATATCATTCCAAGATAAATGCCACCATACTAATGTTTTGTGTTTATGTGCAATAAATGAAGGGATGTACGGTGTCATACCCTTCTCCTCTCCTTCAATTGTGTTTCCATGATTAGCACATCCTGATATAGCTGTGAGAGGCAAATGTATTTTTCTTCATTCTGTTTCCGGTTCATTCGAGCAACAGAGTTTCACCCTAATCGGCAACTATAACTTGTAACAGAGGGTGCATACATACAAATAAAAGTGTCACACATAATGGACGGATTATCATTTGATGATCAAGAGTTGTGAGCAATTTTGTCCTCACCTTCTTTGTTAGGTGATGTCACTCTTTCACAAACGTTTTCCCAGCTTGGAGATTGGGATTCTCTACTGGAAATCAAGAGGACAGGTCAAAACACTTCTTTATGGAGCCGTTTTGACCAAATACTTACGGGGCAATGCTGCACCCAACAGACTGATAGTCCCAAACGAACCCAGAATATTTCTGGATGATAAGGAATTTAGGAAGGATTGGCCACTCGTGGCATGGAAGTGCACGAGAGACTGGATGATCCTAATAATAAAAACTGCTAAGAGACTCTCAGATGCCCTAGCAATTCAGATAAAAACTAGCGAAAGCAAAATAAAAGCGTGCATGAGTATAACAACGTACAATAAGAAGTTAAAAGAATCAAACAAGATAATCTCTGAATATCAGGAATATCTTACTCAACAAAAAATATAAAAATTCCAAAAGGATCTTATAAAATTCTTACGTGAGACTACCTACCCATATGCCAAAGAGGATTTTGTAAAAAAAAAAAAAAAAACAGCCTCCAGTTCAGATGGGTCATCACGAAGCAGCACGTCATCAGAATCAGATGACGATTAACAGAGATATGATAGACAGAGAGTAGGGAAACGTTGGAATCAACAAGACTTCCGAGGCCAACGGGGGTTCCCTCTTCCAGTACCAAAGTTTGGACCCATTCATGGTCCTAGTGAGGGCAACTAGGGGTGGGCTGGGAACTACGGAGCTCCACCTAACTATGGTCCACCTGCTTTCATACCCTCACAGACCATGCCTTGGTATTAGCTGAATAAATCAATGCCTTTTTTAGAACGAGGCTCAGGAAGCGGGAAAGGGAAGAGAAATGGGGTATCCTGGCAGAACTGGGACGCAGGGAAAGACAACAACCCAGTGCGAGCGGAGCACCCGAGCATGAGCAAATCGAAGCTCCCCCACAAAACATTGTAATAAACCTCAGCAAACAAACCCATACCAACACAGAAAACTTGGTTCTGAACAAAGGATACGTTTTGTCCCCACACCTAAGGATGATGTCTTTAAATTAAAAATGGAAACAGCTAGTTTCTTGAGAAATTAGATTTAGAGGCTTTTTCAAAAACAGATCTCATAATAAATAAGAGTTCAATACAGGGTTAAGACCAAATCGACATTTATACCCCCCTCTGCTGCAATGCCTGCAGAGAGGGTTCTGGCTTTCGATAAAGCAGTGAATAGAGAGGTTGATAATTAATCGGGCAACACCTGGAAGGGTTTCAACAACTTGAGCAAAATTGAAAGAAGGGCACTGACGACAATGGGATCGGATGACTCCATTGTTATAAAACCAGCTGACAAAGAGGAGCCATAGTGATCCGCCCCAAAGAAATGTATCACGATGAGTTTATCAAACTACTAAAGGACACACAGCATTACAAACAACTGAGCAGGGACCCGACAAGTGAAGTGCTAGAGGAAGTAACATTCAAAGTGAATGAGGGCCTAGATAAGGGTTGGATTACGAAACATGAGGCAGAATTTTTAATCCAAATAGAACCACGAACCACTTATTTCTACACAATACAAAAGGTGCACAAACAAAAGTTTCCACCCCCAGGTAAACCTATAGTCTCAGGAATTGGCTCTATTCTTGAGCGCCACTCACAATTTTGTGATGTTTTCCTGAGACCACTGGTGAAAAAAATGCCAACATACTTGCAGGATACTAAGGATGCTCTGAACCTGATTAAGGATTTTCCTTTTGATACTTTCAAAGAACTACTCCTTAGTTTTGATGTTGAATCCCTCCACACAAATATCCCATAAGAGGCAATATTACAGGTAGAGGAGAGAATCTTCAATACCTTAGAATGGAATTCCATTACCCCTCGGGACTTTGTTCTGGATCTGGCACACCTAGCTCTCACACGAAACGTTTTTGAATTTGAGGGACAACTCTACTTACAGGTGCATGGTACTTCAATGGGGAGCACTTTTGTTCCCAATCTTGCCTTTCTGTATGTCCACGCTTTTGAAGCAGAATACAGCCAAAGTGAGCTCAACCCTTATCACAGAAATATACGGCTTTGGAGACGATATATTGATAATGTGTTGGTAACATGGTAGGGCACACCAGTAGAAGCCACCATCTTTGCCAACTGGTTGAATGCCCTCGATCCTCACCTGCGATTTACAATGTCAGTGGGAGGCAATGAGCTCCCCTTTCTAGACCTTCCGATACGAGCTGGACATGGTAGGCTGACTACTGAAGTGTATTACAAACCAACAGACCGTAACAATCTGTTGCGCTTCGATAGCTTCCACCCTTGTAGTCTACAAGAAAACCTACCAGTAGGCCAATTTCTCCAGCTCCGACGCAATTGCATGGAGAATGAAGAGTATTGAACACATGCCAGTAAATTGTGTACCAAACTCCTTGAAAAGAACTACTCTAAAAGTGGTAAAAGCGGCAGACAAGATAGCACTTTACAACAATAGGGACCAGCTTCTCAAACATGGCGCTTTCAAGATAATTGATTAATCTGTGTTTCAACCTACAACACGCTATCAAATGCCTTCCAGAAAGTAGTTGAGAGAAAATGGAAGATACTGTAAACATGGGGTCTTAAGATTGAGATGCCCAAGTTTTCGTTCAGAAGAGGGACCAGCATAAAAGATTTGTTGGTACTTACACGCCCAAAACAAAATCCTGTCACAAACACGCACCCTACCCTGTAGAGCCTCCCTCCGCCTTCAGGACATGCGGCAAGTGCAGCGTGTGTCCCTTTGCAAAAAAGTGAAGTAGGTAGATATTGGTCTCAAGACACCGTAGAAGATAAAAAATCTTACGAACTGCAGTTCTAAAAATGTAGTCTATATAATCAAAAGTCCATGTTACCTTTTGTACGTGGGCATGACAACAAGACAAGTACTCATCAGGATAACAGAGCACTGCAGCACTATCTGGTGCAAGAGAGAAGCCAGCCACCAGACTAACGCAGCATCACATAGAAAAAGGCTATAATGATAGCAATATGGAATGGTATGTGTTAGAAAAACTCACACAAACACGCCCAGATATGAGTACGCCTCTACTCCTATTTGAACAATAATGGGTCTATGGATTACGTACAGACCTACATGGACTGACAATGATATCCTGTGGGGCAGCTTAACCCCTTCGCTGCTAGGCCTCCCCCCCCTCCCCCCCGTGCTAAGCCTTTATTTTGGCTATTTGGGGTAGTTCGCGCTTAGGCCCCTGTAATTTTTTGACCACATAAGGTATCCACGCCAAATTTGCGTCCTTTTCTTCCAACATCATGGGGAATCTAAAGGTACCAAGGGCTTGTGGATTCCCCTGGAGGGGACCCAGAAATTAGCCAAAATACAGCTAACTTTTTTTTTTTTTTTTTTAATGGGGGAAAAAGTGCTGCATATGAAAGCGTCTGGTTCTTTCCCTGCAAATGGTATCAACAAAGGGTTTGTGGGGTTGAAATCACCATTTTCCCAGCTTTTAGGGACTGACGGACTTTTGTCAGAAAACCAACATTTTTTACACAGTTTTGGCATTTTACTGGGATATAGCCTATTTTTGCTATTTTTTGTGCTTTCAACCTTCTTCCAGTTAATGGTAGAAATGGGTATGAAAGCAATAATGGATCCTGGAAAGCTATACATTTTTGTAAAGTAGACAAAATTCTGAATTCAGCAAGGGGTCATTTGTGTAGATCCTTCAAGTATTCTTTATAGAAACTAACAGTTAAATATAGGAAAAATTGAAAATTAGTTGAAAAAAACAACCATTTGTGCCAACGTTTTCACCTGTAACTTCTAATTGTGACAGCTGTTTGAAAGCAATATACCGTTACATCCGCTGGACCTTTCTGGTTGTGGGGATATATAGGACTTGTAGGTTCACCAAGAACCCGACGAACACAGAGCCAATAACTGAGTAGCGTCTTGCAATGGTTTTTCATTATGTACCGCGTATATAGCAATTAATTTGGGAAAATATATACATGGAAAAATCAGTATGAAAGACACCTATGTATTTCTGAAATTGGCACAAAATATAGAGTTTAGAAACAGTAGTTATTTGCACAATTTCCGAAATTGTGAGTACCCATACTAGCATGAGAATTATGATACCTCACTATCGTGGGTGTCCAATGCAGAATTGGCTAAAAACTTATTTAAAAAAAAATATAGCGCTTAGAATTCTCGGTGCTATACCCTTAATCCCTATGTTTTGGGCTCTTCCCAGTCACAGGCCCTTGCCCCACCCACACAAGTGAGGTATCATTTTACTCGGGAGACTGAGGGGAACGCTGTGGGGTAGGACATTTGTGCCGGCACGGTGATTCCACCCAAAAATATGTGGAAAATGTGTTTTTTTTTCAGCTAAATTTGAGGTTTGCAGGGCATTCTAGGTAGGGAAACGTTGGGGGATCCACGCAAGCCATACCTCATTGGACTCCCCAGGGTGTCTAGTTTTAAGAAATGTGTGGGTTTAGTAGGTTTCCCTAGATGGCGGCGAGCCCGGGTCCAAAACCCCAGGTGCCCCCCCCCCAGCGCAAGTCCACGCACACCGCAAGTCCACGCACACCACCAGCCAAGCGCCAGTCCACTCACACCGTCATTAAAACTTTTTATTAAGAAAGAAAACACAAACCAATTGCAACTAGATACAAAACTATATCTACAAAAACAGCAGTAACTAAAGACATGATTCTATTGCCAAACGTGAAACTGAACAACTATATAAAACCACACAGACCAGGCAGTACACTATTAGACTCACGGTTGCTCCCAAAAACTCTTTTGAGTGTGATACAGTCTGAAACATGTGGGCACACACAGCCCAGGATTAGAAGGACAATCGGCACAGTGCATACGACTCTCCTTCCGCATACTTCTTCGCAAGCAGACTCTACATCTCTTACAGGGATTGGTATTTTTGGGCTTGGGAGGAATTAAATCAGGAAAGTGGCGATCTTTCAATCTAGGCACATCCTCCACCACTCCAACTCTAGGAACACTTGCTTGTTCCACAACAACAAGGCTGCCTATCACAGACTCCTGAAACTGAAAAGTCATCTTTGACGCAGGAGAACACGCCTTGAACACAACAAAAGCATTGAAAGTTGCTAAATTGAAGAGATGGATGGCCAACTTCTTATACCAAATGTAAGCCATATGAACAGCAGTGTAAGGTTCCAACCTCTGATCTACTCTATCGACACCACCTGTGTGCTTATTGTAGTCTACAATGCACACAGGTTTGTGCACTTCAGCAACCTGACCCCAAACAGTCACAGGTGAAGTACTCTTATCATGAATGGTAGTCAGCATGTACACATCCCTCCTGTCCACAAATTTCACATCATGCAGTTCCTCATTACGCAAGGCACTACACTATCCCCTCTGAAGCTTTTTGCAAACAAGCTCTTTTGGGTAACCTTTACGGTTAGAGCGGATTGTGCCACAAGCAAAAGTGTCCACTTTGAACAATTGCTTAAACAATTGCACAGCAGTGTAGAAGTTATCAAGGTACAAATGGTGGCCTCTGTTAAACAGTCCTCTAGCAAGATCCCACACAATTTTCTCAGAAACTCCAAAAGTGGACGGACAACTAGGGGGGTCAATAGTGGAATCCCTACCAGTGTACACCCGGAAATTATAGACATATCCTGTCCTACTCTCAGACAACATATACATCTTAATTCCATAACGTGCCCTCTTGCTAGGAATGTACTGCCTAAAAACCAAACGGCCCTTGAACAGGACCAAAGACTCATCAACAGCTATTTCTTTCCCTGGAGTATAGATCTCTGAAAATCGATTTACAAAGTGATCAAGAACAGGCCGAATCTTAAGACGGTGACAGTCAGGGTGATCTCGTGGCAACGCCAAAGCATTATCAACAAAATGCAGCATCTGAAGCAAAAGTAAATACCGATCACGACTCATGATTGCAGGAAATATGGCCGTTGCCATCAAGGGACTGGTAGACCAATATGAAGCCATGGACGGCTTCCTTATCAAGCCCGTCAAAAAAGTCAAACCCAAAAACTTCTTCATCTCATCCTGATTTGTGGGAGTCCACCGGGTAGCTCTAGAGCGGGGCCTAAGTCTGGCACTGTTGTCCCTCAAAAACTGTTCAGCATACAAATTAGTCTGCTCAACTATCTCAGCCAAAAATACATCATCCATAAACAACTGAAAAAACTGTATAGGCAAATAAATTTCACAATCCACTCTACACCCTGCATCCCCACTAAAAGCAGGCAACACCGGCTGCACCATGTTTGGATCAACCCAGAGTCCAGCACTTCCAGTAGGAAGCCTTGCAGCCTCAGGCTGCAATACCGATGTCTCTTGCTGCACCATCGGCACATCAGTGTCCTCCTCTAAAACAGGCACTTCATCCGCACTTTGAGTAGTTTCATCTGCACTGAAAGTAGCTTCATCATCCGATGATTCCTCGTGGACAGAAAACTCACTGCCAGAATCTTGCACTCCCTCAGACGCACTGTCAGTCTCATAATCCTGCTCAGATGAAGATTCAAAAAGCATACCAACCACCTGCTGAGCAGTAATTCTACGGCTAGCCATAATCCTTACTAATAAAGGTAACTTGTCAAACAAGTCAACAACAACAAACACTTTGTAAAATAAGTAATAAACAAAATGCGTTTATCACAAAGGCCTATATACTCCAAAACTATACCACTCACTTGCCAGAAGCAGCTAGACTCACCACCACCTACTCTGCACAGACATAGTAAGGATCAACAATATCCCACTAAAAAAGAAAAAGAAAAGAAAATTACACATAAGACAATGCAAAACACATCACAAAGAATTTCATGCTCAAAACACTAAATATGCTGCCATTATGACACCACTTACAAAAAAATTCATTCATGCATGACAATAATACTCATTTGGAGTAAATACAACAACAATATTTTTCTTACCAAAAAAATGCAACTACGCAAAACTGCAGAACAACCACTGCCGAAACCGCAAACCGGAATCAAAAGCTTTACACTAGAATAAAAAGGAGATAAAAACATTACAATCACATATGCAAATAATGCACCAGTCCACACACAATCCACCAGCCAAGCTTAAGGGGTAGGTGGGCCTAAGAGTATAAATAAAATATTCACCCCCGTAAAAGGGGAGCAACCCTTGCCTTTGAGGCCACTTCCCAACACAAAATTTTTAAAACCCCTGTTGTCTAGTGGCTTCTGCCCCCCTTGGGGGCAGATGGGCCTAAAAACACACTGCTAATCTGCCACCCAAAGAGGGCAGAAATGGCCACAATCATCCTCCCATAAAGGGGAGCGACCCTTGTCCAAGGGGCAGCTCCTCAACATATTAAAAAAAAAAAAAAAAAAAAAAAAACCCAGTGGCCATACAAAAAAAAAAATCAGCCGATCTGCCCCTCAGGGGGGTAGAAACGGCCAAATTAATGCTCCCCAAAGGGGAGCGACCCTTGCCCAAGGGGCCACTCCCCACTAAGAAATACCTGGTGGTCTAGTGGGCCCGATTTTTTTTTTTTTTTTTTTTTTTTAAAGACGAGATCTGCCCCCCTAGGGGGCAGACACAGCCAAAAAGATTGCCCCCAAAGGGGAGCGACCCTTGCCCAAGGGGCCCCTCCCCACAAATAAATCCCTGGTGGCCTAGTGGCCATACAAAAAAAAAATCAGCCGATCTGCCCCCCAGGGGTGCAGAAACGGCCAAATAGATGCTCCCCAAAGGGGAGCGACCCTTGCCCAAGGGGCCACTCCCCACAAACAAATCCCTGGTGGTCTAGTGGGCCCAATCTTATAAACACATGGCAACAAACATTGCCCCCAAAGGAGAGCGAACCTTGCCCAAGGGGTCACTCTCCACAAATAAAACCCTGGTGGTCTAGTGGGCCCTATATAAAAAAAAAATGGCGAGATCTGCCCCCCCCCCCCCCCCATGGGGGCAGACAGCCAAAAACATGGCCCCCAAAGGGGAGCGACCCTTGCCCAAGGGGCCACTCCCCACAAATTACTCCCTGGTGGTCCAGTGGGCCACTTTAAAAAAAAATAAAAAAAAAATGGCGTAATCAGCCCCCCAGGGGGGCAGACAAAGCCAAAAAAACATTGGCCCCATGAGGGGAGCGACCCTTGCCTAAGGGGCCGCTCCCCCCAAACAGTAATCAATTTCAATTACAAAAAAAAAAAAAATCCCTGGCGTCTAGTGGGTATTCCTGCTGCACGATCGTGCAGCAGGAATGCACAAAAGAGGCATCAGGGAAAAGGAAAACCCTTTCCTTTCCCCCGATGCCTCTTTTGTTTAAATACCCCCCTCCCCCGAGGAGAAACTCACCTCCTCTCTTCCCAACGCGCTGGAAGCAAATGGCTTCCACCGCGTTCGGAATCCTCTAATGACGTCAGCGCGCCTCGCGCGCTGACGTCATTAGATGACGTGGAGGTGGGGAGGCACCTTTAAGGGCGGCCCACAGGGGGAGCGCCAGCGCTTCCCCGTGGGTGGGTGCTAGGACGGCCGGGAGCCGTCTGACGCACACGCCCACCGTGACGTCGGACGGCTCCCGGCCGTCTGACGCACCGAACGGGTTAAAACACTAAGTCCGATTGCCATATAAAAACATCACTGTTATTGGCACAGATGAAAAGCCCCTCCTCACTCTCCTACCATCTGTCACAAATAAAGTTTATTTTAAAAGATGCACAATCTCCAATCACCCCTTTATATTATGTTTTTTCAGGATGTGCATGTACAGGCAATATTACGAAGTATCATGCAGACACTGAAGGAAACATAACACAACTCGTGCTTCTCATGACAATTCTTAGTGATCTGCACAACATGAATTGCGAGACAGGATGAATTACTTTGTCTTAAATTCGGCAATAAATGACCCACACAGACCGTGTTAAAAAAACAGGAAAGGATTATAGCCTTCTAATATATGGGGCTACGATAGTCCAAGAGGAGGACTGCATTTCCCGTGAGCACTCGGAACCGGGAAGGAGTTCCGGTATCTGGAAGCACTTCGCTTCAGCTGACGTGTGCTGCACAGGGGTCCTACTTTGAACATATAAGAGCCTCGCCGCACATGCAGCTCCTTGTACCATCAGCACGGGGCGGGCAAGGACTAGGTAGTTCGGATGAGTGCTCCTTTTGATGAAGTAAGTGGAGTGTATACACGCTGGGGGCAGATCTCTAGTGGATAGATATCCTTCACGTCACAAAAAGCAACTTCTGATTGTGTTAACCCTTAAAATACTGTAAATATTATGCATGATATCGAGGAGCTGATGGAGATTAGTACATAAATACATTTACACAAATGCGCATACTGATAATGGTTACTCATAATTGCAGCAGCCGCTATATACAAAAAATATTTAGAGATGTTTCCAGCAGATCCCTCGAGAGTATGAATTAAACTAATAATGACGAGCAATCCGTTGACTTCCACTGTTTTGTGGATGTCATGGGCTAACCAATGAACTTAGTGAGCCTAGAGATTTGCAACCTTCTCCAATGTTTTAGAATTTATTTCAAGTACATTTAGAAACCCCTGGTTTTAAAACAAATTGTTTTGCAAATGTCACTCTTTCTCTGTTAGTGTGTGTGACTACAAAGGACACCGCCCTCTCTGTGACCAGGATGCTGGTATCCCCTAAAAACTAGGGTAAGAAATAGAATGAAATGTTTTCAGAATTTTGTTGAGTGCCTATAATGATATAGCCTAACAATAGTTTTACGTTGGCCAGTGGCCATAGCACTATAGCTCACACGGATTTCTCCATATTCTGGAGGCTACTGACAATAACCACTTGCATGAGCACTGCCTTAGATGTCTCTATTTCCAACAGAATTGTTGTTTCCTGGTTAATCCCAGGTCTTTGTAGTAGGGTCATTACAGCTTTATAGAGTTAATTATCCCTTTTATTTTCTCTTTTTTTCATACATTTTCAATGTAGGTATCTGAAAGAGACACGTTAGTGATAGATTCCTTACCTTAGAATATCCCCAGGCGTCAGGCTGGATCCGGAAAGTTTTGCGTAGCAGTACCCTTGCGCGTCGGTAGGCGGCGTCGTGCGGCTCCGCGTCCGTCGTCGGCGTCGTGATCGCCGGGATGACGTCGCGGGCAGCACTTAGGCGCCGCCCCTGCGCGCTGACGTCAGTTCTTCTTTTTCCGCGCCAGCAAGCGCAGATCCGGGAATAGCAGTGCCCTGGTCAATTTTTGACCATACTTTTTGGTGATTTTTTTCACTGGTTTTTTTTTTTTTTTCCAACTTTAAGGTGTCGTAGGGATGCCCGGCTTCAAGCGATGCGGCGCCTGTGCGCGGATGATGTCCGTCACCGACCCGCATTGGGAGTGTCTCTTCTGCCTCGGCCGAGGCCACGACACCGAGTCTTGTCCCGAATGCCAGGCCCTCAACCCGAAGGCTTTGCGAGAGCGGTCTCGAAAGCTCCTCGAGGCCCGGCATTCGGCTCCGCGGAAGCCCCGGTCGCGTGAGAGGTCCAGGGGTCGCTCGCGGAGTGCACACCGGTCGTCGACTTCTTCGTCCGGTAAGTCTAAGCACAAGAAGTCCAAGAAGCATCGTCGCTCTCGGACTTCGCCTCGCCGGTCTCGCGACTCGGCTGAGGCCCCTCCCGGCACCGTCCCCGCCCCCGCGGCCCCGGACTTGCCTGTGGAGTCGCCCCCGTCATACCCGCCCTTCCCGGGTTCGGGGGCGGATCCGGCCAAGGTACAGGAGTTCCTGTCGGCCATGGCCCGCCTCTTCGGGCCTTCAGGCCCCTCCGGTGCGCCTTCGGGCCCCGCGGGCCCTGATGGGGTTGCTCCGGCGTCGCCGGCGGCTCCGGCCCCGGCGTCGCCCGAGCCTCCAGCCTCGATCCCGGCTCCGGCTTCGGCCCCGGCCTCGATCCCGGCTCCACAACCCCCATCGACGCCGGTCGACCTCACGACACCTCCGCCGGCGCCGATGTCTCCGGTGCCGTTCTCGACGCCGCCCTGGGCTCCGGGCGGCGTCGTCCCCCAGTTCCTTCCGGCTCCGGACATGGACCCGGAGCGACGTCGCTGGACGCCAGCTCCGGCGCCGATGGGACCTTGGGTCCCAAATGTCCCTCCTCCTCCTTATTTTGAACCAGAGGAGGACCAGGAGGACTGGGAGGGGTCTGATGACCCTCTGACACGCAACTGTCAGTATGATGAGGACTGGACAGAGAGTCTAGGGGAGGCCAGTGGTCTGGATACTTCTCCTGACACTGGCATGCTGTCTCCTCCCGTGGCTACGGAGGAGGGGGCCAATTTTGGTACGGTGTTGCGTAGGGCTGCTGGGGCCTTACGTCTCCAGCTCCCTACTTTGACGGTCAAGACTAACATCTTGACAGAGGTGCTTCAGCCGGCAGCCTCCTCTGCGGAGACTGTGCTGCCGTTTAACGACGCCCTCACTGACGTTCTTTTGGGCGCCTGGTCCAAGCCCAACACAGGGGCTCCTGTGGATCGGAACGTGTCACGACGCCATCGCCCCGCTCCGGGCGACCCCCTGTTTCTTTCTGTCCACCCCACTCCTGAGAGCTTGGTTGTCCAAGCCTCCGCTTCCCAAACCGCCTTCCCTACCGCTCCTCCGGATAGGGAATCCAAACGCCTGGATCAGTTTGGGAAGAAAGGTTTTTCTTCCTCCAGTGCTGGCTTGCGGTCCGTTAACACCGCTTGTCTTTTGGGCCGATATACCCACTCCCTGTGGGATTCGGTGGCGGATGTTTTGCCCCAGTGCCCTGAGGAGGTCCAGGCACTGCTTTCCCGCGCCATTGCGGAAGGAAGGGATGCGGCCAAATACACTATCCGTTGTGGCCTTGACACCCCCGACTCGCTGGGCAGGTCGATTGCAACGACGGTGGCGCTCCGGCGCCACGCCTGGCTGAGAACCACTGGTTTTTCAGGGGATGTCCAGAATACTCTCATGGACATGCCCTTTGATGGAGTCGGTCTTTTTGGGTCCAAAGCAGACCATGCGTTGGAGCGCTTTAAGGACTCACGGGCTACTGCAAAGTCCCTGGGCCTTTCTGCTACACGCCCTCCGCTACCTTCTGCTTTTCGCCCCTATCGTGGCCACGGTAGGGGCGCCCTTCACGTCAGCAGCCCAGCCACCGGCCCGCGCAGCAGGCGTCTTCGCGTGGCCGAGGACGTGGATTCCGCCGTGGCGGATCGGGCAACCAGCGTGCGGGTCAGGCCACCACCTCCAACCCGTCCGCGGCCTCCAAGCCCTCCTAGTCCCTCCTTTCAGGTGCACGGCACGCCAGTAGGGGCAGGGTCCGCCATCACCTTCCCCACTGGCGCACCATCACCTCGGACAGGTGGGTCTTGGACATTGTCCGAAGGGGCTACTCCCTCCCCTTCGAGACCACCCCCCCAGCCATGCCACCTCAATTCCACCGCATGTCAGGGGGTCACTTGGTGCTTCTACGGAAGGAAGGCACGGCCCTCTTGACCAAGAGGGCCATCGAGCATGTTCCGACCCCAGAAGTAGGGCGTGGTTGCTACTCCCACTACTTTCTGGTGCCCAAAAAGGACAAGGAGGACATGCGTCCTATCTTGGACCTCCGGAACGTCAATCGCTTCCTCCGGAAGGAGAAGTTCAAGATGCTCACCCTAGCTCAGGTCTTGACTGCCCTCGACCCTGGAGACTGGTTGGTAGCGTTGGACTTGCAGGACGCGTATTTCCACATCCCCGTCCTGCCGGCCCACCGGCGTTACCTTCGGTTCACGGTAGGCCCCGAGCATTTTCAGTTCACCGTGCTCCCCTTTGGCCTTACAAGTGCCCCTCGGGTGTTCACGAAAGTGATGGCGGTGGTCGCAGCTCATCTGCGCCGGGCAGGGGTTTCAGTCTTCCCCTACCTCGACGACTGGCTGCTGAAGGCGGGCTCGTCCCAGGCAGTCGTCTCCCACCTCCAGACTACGGCCGAACTCCTGCACTCGCTGGGGTTCTCCATCAATGTGCCGAAGTCGCATCTAATTCCTTCTCCACAGCTCCTTTTCATCGGAGCAGTTCTGGACACGACGCAGTTTCGGGCCTATCCTCCCGAACGGCGAGTCCGGGATATTCAGGCTATGATTCCGATCTTTCGGCCTTTATCCTGGGTTTCGGTACGGATGGCCCTGAGGCTGCTGGGCCTCATGGCCTCCTGCATCCTGCTGGTCAATCATGCCAGATGGCATATGCGGGCTCTGCAGTGGGACCTGAAGTTCCAGTGGGCGCAGCACCAGGGCAACCTGTCCGATCACGTCCAGATCTCGGAGGGGACTGCAAAACAGTTGCAGTGGTGGCTCTCGAACCGGCAATGGGTCATGGGCAGATCCCTCTCCCTTCCCCAGCCAGAGCATACAGTTGTGACGGACGCGTCCCTTCTGGGATGGGGCGGTCACATGGGAGAGGCGGAGATCAGAGGCCTCTGGTCTCCGGGCGGAGTCCCGGCTCCATATCAACCTTCTGGAGCTCCGGGCGATCCGGCTTGCACTCAAGGCATTCCTTCCCTCTGTCAAAGGGAAGGTAGTGCAGGTGTTCACAGACAACACCACCGCCATGTGGTACTGCAACAAACAGGGCGGGGTGGGGTCTTGGACCCTTTGTCAGGAGGCTCTGCGCCTCTGGACATGGCTGGAATCTCAGGGCATGTTCCTGATGGTTCAACACCTGGCAGGTTCTCTGAACGCCAGGGCGGGACGAACTCAGCCGCAGGTGCATGATGGATCACGAATGGCGTCTTCACTCGGAAGTGGCGCAAGGACTCTTTCTACAGTGGGGAGAGCCTTGGTTAGATCTATTCGCCACCGAAGAGAACGCGCAATGTCATCAGTTCTGCGCGTTGGAATTTCCAAGGCGGCACTCGCTCGGGCGACGCTTTTCGTCGCGAGTGGAGTTGCGGTCTGTTGTACGCCTTTCCGCCTATACCACTTCTACCCAGAGTGTTGAAGAAGATTCGGCACGACCGGGCCCAAGTCATTCTTGTGGTTCCGGACTGGGCTCGAAGAGTTTGGTATCCCGAGCTACTCAATATGAGCATAGATCCCCCGATCCGTCTGCCTCTTCGGGAGGATCTTCTGTCGCAGCAGCAGGGGACGGTCCTCCACCCGAACCTGTCCAGTCTACACCTGCTTGCGTGGAGATTGAGCGGCGGCAGTTGATTCCTTTCGACTTGCCTCCCGAAGTTTGTGATGTGATTCTGGCAGCCAGGCGTCCCTCCACTAAGGTGGTATACGCCTGCAGGTGGAACAAATTTGTGGCGTGGTGCACAGCAAAGGCTGTGAATCCCCTTTCTGCCCCTCTTTCTGAGGTCCTTCTGTTCCTTCTCTCTCTGGCCCAACAGGGTTCTGCCCTGGGTACCATCAAGGGTTATCTTTGTGCTATCTCGGCCTTCCTCAGGCTCCCTGATCAGCCCTCCCTTTTCAAGTCCCCTGTTGTTAACAGGTTCTTAAAAGGCATTACTCACCTCTTCCCTCCTGTTCCGTTTGTAATGCCTCAGTGGGACTTGAACTTGGTTCTTACCTTTTTAATGTGCGCTCCCTTTGAGCCTCTGCATAACTGTCCTCTTCGTCTTCTGACTCTGAAGACTGCCTTTCTGGTGGCCATCACCTCCGCTCGGCGGGTGAGTGAGCTCCAGGCTCTATCTTGCAAACCTCCCTTTCTGTCTGTTCATCCAGACAAGGTTGTTCTTCGGACGCGTCCATCCTTCTTGCCAAAGGTGGTTACTGCTTTCCACATTGGGCAGACCATCACTTTGCCCACCTTCTTTCCGCCTCCGCATCCTTCCAGAGAGGAAGAGAGGCTCCACCGTCTGGACCCAAAACGTGCGCTCTCCTTCTATATCGACCGCACAAAACACTTCCGGGTGGATGACCAGCTCTTTGTTGGCTACGTGGGCGCCAAAAAGGTCGGGCGGTGCACAAGAGGACCGTCTCCCGCTGGGTTACCTTGTGCATCAAGACCTGCTATTCTTTGGCCAAGAAGGAGCCTCCTGTTGGGCTGCGTGCCCATTCCACCAGGGCAACGGCTGCTACCACGGCCTTGGGCCGCGGTGTTCCGCTGCCGGTTATCTGTCAGGCAGCTACGTGGGCCTCGCTGCACACGTTTACTAAGCATTACTGCCTTGACAGTCAGGTCCGGAGGGACGGCTTCTTTGGCCGTTCTGTCCTCCAGGACTTCCTTGTCTGATCTTTGTTCGCAGACCCACCACCGGGGTTGGTATTGCTGGGGTATCTATTCTAAGGTAAGGAATCTATCACTAACGTGTCTCTTTCAGATGCACAAGTTACTAACTTGTGTAACGATATATCTGTAAGAGACAGTAGTTAGTGATAGATTCCTTACCGCCCACCCATCCTCCCGTTCTGCGAACTGATTTCTAGGGTTAAGGACATCCCTTTCAGGGCCCTAGTATTTTTCAGACACCTGTGTCAGCTTCTTGCATGGCTCTGCGTT
Organism: Calotriton arnoldi; assembly: GCA_963921515.1. Classification (NCBI taxonomy): domain Eukaryota; kingdom Metazoa; phylum Chordata; class Amphibia; order Caudata; family Salamandridae; genus Calotriton; species Calotriton arnoldi. The sequence continues at coordinate 1,331,716 of CAWUFW010003074.1, forward strand.
CCTGGCGCGGAAAGTCGTGTACAGAACTGACGTCAGCGCGCAGGGCGGCGCCTAAGTGCTGCCCGCGACGTCATCCCGGCGATCACGACGCCGACGACGGACGCGGAGCCGCACGACGCCGCCTACCGACGCGCAAGGGTACTGCTACGCAAAACTTTCCGGATCCAGCCTGACGCCTGGGGATATTCTAAGGTAAGGAATCTATCACTAACTACTGTCTCTTACAGATATATCGTTACACAAGTTAGTAACTTGTGCTTCAAGTTCCCAACATTCAACGAACAGGTAGGACACACAGGAAGGGCCTGATTAGGTAGCCTCCCAAACTAGCTAAGTTAGTCTAATCGTTAGATTGTTTTGACGCATACCACCACTAGGGATGCACATGCCCTGACGAATGCCCCAGACCGCTTAGGCTAAATACCAATGGGCAGAAACATGTTGGCAGGTAGTGGATGGGTGTAAGCCATTGTACTCTATATACCCACCCAACTTCGATTTTTAGTCATACCTAGTGTCCTACAGAATAAAGGTATTACCCAAGGCACACCAAGGTATTTTCAAGTTTACATCTGGATCCCCACTACTGTCTGTTGTCCAGTAAGATTTATGTATGAACTCCCTCCTGTCTAGTCAGTCTTCAAGGAGGTCGAGCCCACCTTGGTGACACTGTCCTACTGGGGTTGGTAGAGGACACCTATGATGAAGCATGAGACTAAAAAGTGTGAGGTTTCCTCTTCCACGAATGATGACCTTTCACAGATAGTAATCTAAGGTTTAGTCTCCTTCGATTTTATATGCATGTACAGAGCCTAGAATCTCGTAGCATTAAGTACATGGTATATCATTCCTAGATAAGTGCCACTGTACTGTTTTGTGTTTCTCTTCTCAAAAGCCTCAGACCACAAGTACACCTGCCCCTGATCTGAAGCAAAAAAAAAATCTGCTTCAACCGATCAAACTGCTCAGGGGCCGCCACTGCACAAAAGGCATGGCGCGCTCTGAACCACCAATTTGGATGCCCCACTCGTGGGCTCGGCAAATCGGCCTACAGCAGGGGCCTCCACCTCCAGAAAACCAGCCTTGGAACCGAGACATTGGACCATATCCTCAGTACAGAAGAAGAAAGTACACAGTGCTTAGGCTCCGACCACACCAAAATGTTACACCTTCGGACAGAAAACTCCACTCGTGCCTATCCTTAAAACTATGCAAGAGCGTCTCGATCGGAGGCAAAAAAAATTACAGATTCGGCCCGAACAAAGAAAATGATTCTTCAACTGGCAATCCCTCTAAGCAACAGTTGTCTTTCGAAGAGGATATTTACACTCCTATTCAGCCTCTCAAAAAGAAGAAAAATGACATGGGCATTTGGCTACTACCTGTCACTCCTCTTAACGCCCCTAAATTCAGTATTTAGGTGGCACCCCTGAACCCAAGAACTCTGATTCGACGAATCAAGAGAAGGACGAAGAAGAGTCACTGCTTGGCGAACTGCAGAAGAGCTGAACATTTGGAGTAAAACTCTGCCTGCTCGCACCTCTCTCGACAATTGTGACAGAATGAATCGTCCTGCAAGCTGGAGAACTATCAAAGCCTTGGGTAGCCTGTCAGCACTTCAAAAATCACCTACAGTCTCCTTTGGAGTAGAGGAGCTACTACCTTGCAGCCCGCATGCACTGACAAGCAGAGTCCGGTCCGCTGCTTTGCAGCTCCCCGACCAGCACAGCAGATGACCAGGAGACGGTACTCGTGCTCTGGAAAGTCAGGTCTGTCTCCTCACTGAGTGTGAAGACACCAGAACGAACCAGAGCTGTACAGCACTAATCCCCGGGGTATTGGACGTCCTGCATCAAACACCAACAGTCAGTGTCCAGTCCGGATTCTCACTGCACCACGACTGAGCAGGCCGTCAAGGTACATCAGTATCACTGAGACCCACTTCATGAGTGGCCCAGCTGCCCTTATTTTGCCCCTGGAAGCTCTTTGTCCCTAACCGCGAGGTGCAACTCTGTGCACTAGCCCAGCCGCCCTAACCACTCTGCACCGGAGTCGCCCAGCCCAGGTACCGAAGAACGGGCTGTGCCCACTTGCTCCAAAACCCCTTGTGACCCAAGCCCCCGTTGGGTAGCTCTCGGACTTGTCCCCCTGTGCAGCCAGTTTCCAGGTGGCCTCCCTTCACCGTAGCGCACCCAGCTACAACCTCACCAGCACAGTGCTCCTGGTGAAACCTGGGCAGTTTCCAAAGAACTACTGGTAGTACTTTGGTCCTTGGCCCATTACAACTTGAAACTCAGAAGGTGAACCCCTGAAATCGACTGTACTTACTCATCTGAAAGACACGTTAGTGATAGATTCCTTACCTTGGAATATCCCCAGGCGTAAGACTGGATCCGGAAAGTTTTTCGTCAGCAGTACCCCTGCGCGTCGGTAGGTGGCGTCGTGCGGCTCCGCGTTCGTCGCTGGCGACGTAGGCGCCGAGATGACGTCACGGAGGCTACTTAGGCGCCACCCATGCGCGCTGACGTCCGTTCTTTATTTTTCCGCGCCAGGAAGCGCAGATCCGGTTAGAGCACGTACCTTAGTCACTTTTTGACTAGTTGTTTTTTGGAACTTTTGTCTCTAATTTCTATATTGACTCCTGGTGCCACGTAAGGATGCCTTGTTTTAAAACCTGCGGGGCCTGCCGCCGTACGATGTCGGTGGCCGACCCCCATGGCGTCTGTCTCTACTGTCTAGAGCGCGACCATGACTCCCGGTCATGTTCCGACTGTCTGGCCATGGCTCCGAAGGCTTTGCGGGAGCGGTCCCGAAAGCTGCTAGAGGCCCGGCAGTTTTCTCCGCGCCGTTCCAGTTCCAGGGGTCGCTCAAGGGACCGACCGCGGAGTCGCCATCATCGCTCCTCGGGGTCCAAGTCGTCGCCATCGGATTCCGGTAGGCGACGTCATAAAAAGAAGTCGAAGAAGCGCGTACGCTCTCCGACCTCCCCTCGTCGGTCTTCTGACGCGGACGAGGGGACCCGGGTTCTTTCCCCCGCGGCTCCGTTGGAGCCTGTCAGTCCCGCGGCCTACCCACCATACCCGGGTCAGTCGGCGACTCCGGCCCAGGTGCAAGAGTTTTTTGCTGCCATGGACCGCCTTTTCGGGCCTAGGGCTCCCGCCGCTGCGCCTTCGGGCCCCGCGGTCCCTTTTGGGGGCCCTTGGTTGCCGCCGGCTCTGCCGTCTGCGCCACCGGCGGCTCCGGCGCCCCAAGGTCCTTCGCCGGCTCCGGCGCCCCAAAGTCCGCCGGCGGCTCCGGCGCCGCAGGGTCCTTCGCCGGCGGCTCCGTTCCCGGCGCCCCCTGCGGCTCCCTTCCCGGCGCCGCCCTGGGTGCCGTTCGGCCCACCTCCGCCCTTGCCCGCGTTTCCAGCTTGGAACCCGGTTTGGGCCTTGGAGCCGGAGCGGCGCCGTTCTCGGCGCCGTTCTCGGCGCCGGTGGAGCATTTCTTTTCCCCTGTGCCTCCCTCGCCGTTGCAGCCTGTTCCTCGGGCTGTTGGGGAAGAGGAGGACTGGGAGGGGTCGGAGGACCCTCTTGCACGGCAGTGTGAGTCCGAACAGGAATGGGCAGAAGACTCCGAGGATGCCAGTGGCCTTGACCTCTCCTCTGAGCCTGGGTTTGTGTCTCCTCCCACTCTCATGGAGGAAGGCGCCACCTACACTGTGGTGCTCCGTAGAGCAGCTGAAACTCTTGGCCTTGAGCTGCCTACAGTTGCCCTCCAAACTAACCTCCTTACTGAGGTGCTTCAGCCTACAGCAGGTTCTTTGGAACCTCTACTCCCGTTCAATGAGGCCTTAACGGATGTTTTGCTGGGTACCTGGTCTAGGCCAGCCACAGGGACCCCTGTGGATAAAAATGTGGCCAGACGTCATCGTCCGGCACCGGGTAACCCTGCCTTTCTGACAACTCATCCGACACCGGAGAGCCTGGTCATTCAGGCTTCCACTTCCCAAACAGCATTCCCTACCGCTCCGCCGGATAAGGAATCCAAAAAGCTGGAGCAGCTTGGCAAAAGGTTGTTTTCCTCTGCCAGCCTGGGGCTGCGGTCAGTCAACACCACATGCCTCTTGCGCTGCTATTCTCACGCTGTGTGGAACACGGTGGCGCAAACTCTGCCCCAGTGCCCCGAAGAGGTTCGGGCTGTGCTTTCCCAAGCTGTTGCAGAAGGGAAGGATGCCGCGAAGTTCGCCATTCGGTGTGGGTTGGACACCGCGGACTCCTTGGGAAGAACAATTTCCACCACAGTGGCATTGCGGCGACATGCCTGGCTGCGGTCCACTGGGTTTTCGGGGGATGTCCAGAGTTCCCTCATGGACATGCCTTTTGATGGTACTCGCCTTCTTGGCGATAAGGCAGACAGTGCGCTGGAGCGTTTTAAGGACTCTCGGGCTACAGCCAAGTCCTTGGGTCTCTCCACCTCTCGCCCAGCCACGTCTACTTTTCGTTCCTTTCGTGGCCGCGGCAGGGGTGCCTCTACACGTCCGTTCCAAAGGCCTGCGCAGAACCAGCCTCGTGGTGGCCGCCGTGGTGGCACAGTGGGCCAACGTGCGGGTCAGCCCACCTCCGCTCCTGCAGCATCCGCCTCAAAGCCTTCCTAGTCCGCGCTTTGGGGTACACCCCACACCGGTGGGCGGCAGGATTCAACATCACCTCCCCCACTGGCGCTCTGTCACTTCGGACATCTGGGTGCTACAAATCGTCCGAAGGGGCTATTGCCTCCCCTTCGAGTCTGCCCCCCCCATCCATGCCACCTCAGTTCCACCGCATGTCGGGGGATCACTTAGCGCTTCTCCGACAGGAAGTCACGGCCCTCTTGGCCAAGGGGGCCATCGAGCGCGTTCCTGGGCCAGAAGTAGGACATGGATGTTATTCCCACTACTTTCTGGTCCCCAAAAAGGACAAGGGGGGCTTGCGCCCTATCTTGGACCTCCGGAACGTCAATCGCTTCCTCCGGAAGGAGAAGTTCAAGATGTTGACTCTGGCTCAGGTCTTGGCTGCCCTCGACCCTGGAGACTGGATGGTATCGTTGGACTTGCAGGACGCATATTTTCACATTCCCGTCCTGCCGGCCTTCGGCGTTACCTGCGATTCACGGTAGGCTAGGAGCATTTTCAGTTTACTGTGCTCCCTTTCGGCCTTACCAGCGCCCCTCGGGTGTTCACAAAAGTGATGGCGGTGGTCGCAGCTCATCTGCGCAGGTCAGGGGTGTCAGTCTTCCCCTAACTCGACGACTGGTTGTTGAAGGCGGGTTCGCCCCAGGCAGTCGTCACCCACCTTCAGACTACGGCCGACCTCCTGCAGTTGCTGGGGTTCTCCATCAATGTGCCGAAGTCGCACCGGAGTCCTTCTCAGAAGCTCCCCTTCATCGGAGCGGTTCTGTATTCGACGCAGTTTCGGGTTTATCCTCCCGAGCAGCGAGTCCGGGATATTCAGGCTATGATCCCCATCTTTCAGCCTCTATCCCGGGTTTCAGTCAGGATGACCCTCCGGCTCCTGTCTGGCCTCCTGCATTCTGCTAGTGCAACATGCCAGGTGGCATATGCAGGCTCTGCAGTGGGACCTGAAGTTCCAGTGGGCACAGCATCAGGGCAACCTGTCCGATCTTGTCCAGATCTCGGAGGGCACTGCACGACAATTGCAGTGGTGGCTCACGAATCGCGATTGGGTCAGTGGCAGATCCCTCTCCCTTCCTCAACCGGAGCACACAGTGGTGACTGATGCGTCCCTCCTGGGATGGGGCGGCCATTTGGGAGAGGCGGAGATCAGAGGCCTCTGGTGTCCGGCGGAGTCCCGGCTCCATATCAATCTTTTGGAGCTTTGGGCGATCCGACTTGCACTGAAGGCATTCCTTCCCTCTGTCCGGGGAAGTGTAGTGCAGGTGTTCACGGACAACACCACCGCCATGTGGTATTGCAACAAGCAGGGCGGGGTGGGGTCGTGGACCCTATGTCAGGAGGCTCTGCGCCTCTGGACATGGCTGGAACATCAAGGTATTACCTTGGTGGTTCAACACCTGGCAGGTTCTCTGAACGCCAGGGCAGACCAACTCAGCCGCCGGTGCTTGATGGATCACGAATGGCGTCTGAACTTGGACGTGGCGCAAGGTGTCTTCAGTGGGGAGAGCCTTGGTTAGATCTATTCGCCACCGAAGAGAACGCGCAATGTCATCAGTTCTGCGCGTTGGAATTTCCAAGGCGGCACTCGCTCGGCGACGCTTTTCGTCGCGAATGGAGTTGCGTTCTGTTGTGCGCCTTTCCGCCTATACCACTTCTGCCCAGAGTGCTGAAGAAGATTCGGTGCGATCGGGCCCAAGTCATCCTTGTGGCTCCGGATTGGGCACGAAGATACTGGTATCCCGAGGTACTCAACATGGCGATCGATCCCCCGATCCGACTGCCTCTTCGGGAGAACCTTCTGTCGCAGCAGCAGGGGACGGTCCTCCACCCGAACCTGTCCAGCCTCCACCTCCATGCGTGGACATTGAGCGGCGACAGCTGATTCCATTTCACTTGCCTCCTGAAGTCTGTGATTTCATTCTGGCAGCCAGGCGTCCCTCAACTAAATCGGTATACGCCTGCAGGTGGAACAAATTTGTGGCATGGTGCACAGCTAAGTCTGTTGATCCCCTTTCTGCCCCTCTTTCTGAGGTCCTTCTATTCCTACTATCCTTGGCCCGGCAGGGCTCTGCTCTGGGCACTCTCAAAGGTTATCTTTCGGCCATCTCCGCCTTTCTCCGGCTTCCAGATCAGCCTTCTCTCTTTAAGTCCCCGGTTGTTAACAGTTTCCTGAAAGGCATTACACACACGTTTCCTCCCGTGCCTTTCATAATGCCTCAATGGGACTTAAATCTTGTCTTGACCTATCTGATGTGCGCTCCTTTTGAGCCCCTTCATAACTGTCCTTTACGTCTTCTTACTCTAAAGACGGCTTTCCTGGTAGCTATCACCTCTGCAAGAAGAGTGAGTGAGCTCCAGGCTCTTTCTTCTAAACCTCCTTTCCTTTCTGTTCATCCGGACAAGGTGGTTTTAAGGACCCGTCCTTCTTTCTTGCCAAAGGTTGTTACGCCCTTCCACATCGGGCAGACCATCACTTTGCCCACTTTCTTTCCGCCTCCGCATCCTTCAAAAGAGGAAGAGAGGCTCCATCGTCTGGACCCAAAACGTGCGCTCTCGTTCTATCTCAAGCGCACACAACAGTTCCGGGTGGATGACCAGCTCTTTGTTGGCTACGTGGGCGCCAAAAAAGGTCGGGCCGTGCACAAACGCACCATCTTTCGGTGGGTTGTTTTGTGCATCAAAGCGTGTTACTCCTTGGCTAAAAAGGAGCCTCCTGTGGGGCTGCGTGCCCATTCTACCAGGGCAACAGCAGCCACTACTGCCTTGGGACGCGGCGTTCCCTTGCAGGATATTTGTCAGGCAGCCACGTGGGCCTCGCTGCACACATTTACCAAGCATTACTGCCTTGGCAGCCAAGTGCGGAGAGACTGCTTCTTTGGCCGTTCTGTTCTCTGTGACTTTCTGGTGTAATCTATTCGTAGACCCACCACCGGGGTTGGTATTGCTGGGGTATCTATTCTAAGGTAAGGAATCTATCACTAACGTGTCTCTTTCAGATGCACAAGTTACTACTTGTGTAACGATATATGTGTAAGAGACATTAGTTAGTGATAGATTCCTTACCGCCCCTCCCATCCTCCCCATTCTGCGAACTGATTATAGGGTTAAGGTCATCCCTTTCAGGGCCCTAGTTTCATGGCACCAGTGGTTAGTTTCTTGCATGGCTCTGCGTTCCTGGCGCGAAAAGTTGTGTACAGAACTGACGTCTGCGCGCATGGGTGGCGCCTAAGTAGTCTCCGTGACGTCATCTCGGCGCCTACGACGCCAGCGACGAACGCAGAGCCGCACGATGCCACCTACCGACGCGCAGGGGTACTGCTGACGAAAAACTTTCCGGATCCAGTCTGACGCCTGGGGATATTCTAAGGTAAGGAATCTATCACTAACTAATGTCTCTTACAGATATATCGTTACACAAGTAGTAACTTGTGCTTTAGGCTTTTATGACTTTTCCTCCTATAGGAGTGCATTGTGCGTAAAGGCTCATAAGTTTGAAAGCTTTACTTACCTGTAAAAAATGCTAGCAAAAACATTATTTTTGAACGAAGTGCATGCCTACATGCCAAGAACAGATTCTTACTGGGTAAGTAACATAATCCGTTTGAGGCATGTGTGCTGTAGATACACATGCTTTGCATAGACTACAAAGCAGCCCCCCTCCCTAGGCAGTGGTTAACACGTGGGGGGTTGCAGTTCTTTGAAAAAGAGTTCATAGGAGCGTTTGACCCACATTGGCTTGTTGGCGTGCAAATACATCCACGTAATAATGTTTTGTGAACCATGTTGCTGCTTTGCAAATCTCGTCAATAGGAATGCTTCCTAAAAAATACATGGAAGCTCCTATTTTCCTAGTGGAGTGAGCTTTAGGAGGAACAAATAAAAAGCCTTTTAGCTTTTGCCTAGCAAGTGTGGATGCATTTAACTATCCATCTTGTAATGCCTGATTTAGAAATTTCCTTTTCTATGCGAGGCGGTACGAAGGCAATAAACAATTGCTTTGTCTTCCTGAAAGTTTTAGTAATGTCAATATAATACATTTGGGCCCTTTTGAAATCTAAAGTGTGTAATGCCCTTTCAGGAACAGAATCTGGTTGTAGGAAAAAAACAGGTAACTGAATGGATTGATTGTTATAAAAATTAGAAACTACCTTTGGGGGGAACTTAGGATTTGGTCTAAGTGCTACCTTATCCCTATGTAGCTGGAAGAAAGGTTCCTCAAGGGTTAATGCCTGAATTTCACTGACCCTTCTAAGTGAAGTGATCGCGATTAAAAAGGCGAGTTTCCACGATGAGTATTGCAATTGACATGAGTGGAGTGGTTCAAGAGGAGGACCCAGGAGGCGTGGTAATCCAATGTTCAAATTCCATGCTGGTGAAGGAGGAAGCTTGGGAGGAATGATTCTTTTAAGTCCTTCCACAAAGGCTTTAATGACGGGCATTTTAACCCTTTGCATGCGTCGGTCGGCCGGGAGACATTCGACACTACAGTGCTCGTGTGCGTCGGACGGCTCCCGGCTGTCCGCGGACATGGCACAGGAAATCCCTCTGGTGCGGGCACCAGAGGGATTTCCTTTCAATTAAAACGACCTCGGGAGCTGGGCAAGAGCTTCCCAGCTCTAGAGGCTGTTCGGATTGTTTGGCAGAAATGACAATCTGCCTGCACGTCGCGCTGACGTCATTTCAGTGAAACTGAAATGAGCCGATCGGCTCGTTTCAGTTTCACTGCCTCAGTGCTCAGGAGGCTTTCCAATGGTATCCCTCCCTAGTGGATACCTGCTTGGGGATCACCGCAGGAGCGCGATCCCCAAGCAGGGATTCACCCACTAGGCACTAGGGAGAGGAGAGCGGCCCCTTGCGCAAGGGCTTTTGCTCCCCCGCACACTAGGCACCAGGGATTTAGTTTGAGGGCATATAGGGGTGGGGGCTGCCCAAAATGTACATGGCAATGCCCCCCCCCCACTAGACCACTAGACACCAGGGATTTTATTTTTTTATAAAATAGGGGTGGGGGCTGTCCACTAAGGGCACGACCATGCCCCCACCCAAATATATCTGGAAATAGTCTTTCTGGGGGGGGCAGTTGGAGGGCAATACCCCCGATCTACCCCCGGGGGGGGGGCAGAAAGCACACTAGGCACCAGGAATTGTATTTATGTACATTTAGGGAAGGGGCTGCCCAAAATGGGCGTGCCAATGCCCCCACCCCCTAAAACAGTTGGCACATTCTTTCTCCCCCCCCCCCCCACCCCCTCTCTGCCTCTGGGAGGTAGGTGGGGGCAACAGCTCGTTATCTGTCCTCGCCGGGGTGGCAGAAAGCCCACTAAGCACCAGAGAGTATGTTGTTTTTTTTTATAGGTCAGGGGTGGGGGGCTTCCTAGAATGGGCATGCGAATTCCCCTACTCCCTAAAAAAATTGCCACTTTTTTTGCCCCTTGGAGGCAAATGTGGGCAATAGCCCATGATCTGCTCCCCCTGGAGGGGGGTAGAAAGCCCACTAGGCACCAGGGATTGTTTTTTTTTTATACGTAGTTGTGGGGGCTGCCCAAAATGGAGATGCCAGTGCCCCCAAACACAAATTGGACAGTCTTTCTGTTCCCCTTGGGGGCCAGATGGGGGTTATTACACCCGATCTGCCCCACAGGGGGCAGAAAGTCCACTAGAGCAGCCTCATAGACCAGGGTCGGTCCCCTTTTTTTTTCTAGGGACACATTTTGGCTGTCTGCCCCCCTTGTTAAAAAATGTACAGGTTTGCTAAGTTTCCTTAGGTGCTGGCTGAGCTAGGGTCCAAAATCCACAGCTAGGCACATTGCGAAAAAAGGGTCAGTTTTCACTGGAAAAATGTGATGGGCCCACATTGCGTTTTGGGCCATTTCCTGGTGCGGGCACTTGGCCTAGCCACACAAGTGAGGTACCCTTTTTATGAGGAGACTTAGGGTAACACAGAATAGTAGAGCAAGTGTTATTACCAATTGACTTTCTATGTATTTCTGCCTTCCAAATGTAAGACAATGTGTAAAAAAGAAGTCATTTTGAAAAATGTCCTCTAATTCACATGCTAGTATGGGTATACCCACAATTTGGGAGATGTGCAGACAACTACTGCTTCTAAACTCTATATTTTGTTCCCATTTCAGAAATACATAGGTGTCCTTGATACCTATTTTTCACTCTTTATATTCTACATAAAAAATTGCTATATACCCGGTACACTGATAAACCATTGAAAGGCACAGCTCAGTTATTGGCTCTGGGTACCCCAGGTTCTTGGTGAACCTACACGACCTATATATCACCACAACCAGAAGGGTCCAGCGGACGTAACTGTATATTGCTTTTAAAAATCTGCCATACTTAGAAGAAGTTACAGGTGAAAACGTTGGCACAAATGGCTGTTTTTTTCAACTCCATTTCAATATTTTTTTATTTCAACTCTTAGTTTCCTAGGAAATCTTTGAAGGATCTACAGAAATGAATCCTTGCTGAATTCAGAATTTTGTCTACTTTAAGAAATGTATAGCTTTCCGGGATCCATTATTGGTTTCACACCCATTTCTACCACTAATTGGAAGGAGGTTGAAAGCACACAAAAAAGGAAAAATAGGCTATGTCCCAATAAAATGCCAAAACTGTATGGAAAATTTTGTTTTTTGACAAAAGTCTGCCTGTTCCTGAAAGCTGGGAAGATTGTGATTTTTAGCACCACAAACCCTTTGGTGATACCATTTGCCGGAAAAAAAAACTGACGCTTTCTTCTGCAGCACCTTTTCCCATTTTCCCCCCCCAAAAAACATTTAGCTGTTTTTTGGCTAATTTCTGGGTTCCCTCCAGGGGAGTCCACAAACCTTGGGTACCTTTAGAATCCTCAGGATGTTGGAAGAAAAGGACGCAAATTTGACATGGATACTATATGTGGAAAAAATGTTACAGGGGCCTAAGTGCGAGGGGGGGACGGGTGCAATAGCCACAAGGTGCAAGCGTATAGAAGTGTATGCCAGCCCCGTGGTTTGTAAATTCAATGAGTAAAGATTGTTTGTACTTTTGCATTAAAAGGGTTAGTGTTTTGTTTCTGACAGAATAATGCAAATCTTTTCCATTTAGACGCATAACATTGCCTTGTGGTAGGTTTGCAAGCCTATTTAAGAATGTACATACATTCTTTGGTAAGTTTAAGTATTCAAATTCCAAGACTTAAGGAGCCAAATTGCAAGATTAATTTCCTTGGGCTTGGGGGTCTTAGTGTTCCCCGATTCTGTGTGAGAAGGTCCAGGATGAGGTGAAGCTTCTCTTGTGAAACTACGCATAGCTCGAACAGTGTTAAAGACCATGGTTGGTGAGCCCATGTAGGAGCCATGAGCAGTCGCGGCCGGCATGGCTCGTGGGCGGGGAATTGCACGGGGAGGGGGGGACAGGAAGCAGACAGCCAGGCATCCTCTCCTAGGCCAATCACAACACTGCAAGCAGCGTTGTGGTTGGTGGGAATGAGGCCTATCTAGCGGCTTATGGGGAGGCCATGTAGGCTGCATGGAGAAATGCAGAGTGCAGTGCGCATGACTGGTTGGGGCGGCCCCTGAGGGCCAACCAAACAGTCTTTGCGCACTCAGGAGTGGGCACACCACTCCTCCCCTGTCCTGGTTGCAGAGCAGCCCCGCCCACCCTCCCGCCTGCAACCAAACATAAAATGTTAATAACTGGAAGTTAATACCATTTTATGTTTCTGCTTCTCACACTGCAAGAAAGCAGTGGGGCGACGCCTCCTCCCTAGTGGAGGAGCCGCCCCTGGCTATGAGTATCATTGTAAGAGATGTTTGCCCAAGTTTCCAGACCACTAATGAAAGTAGTGGAAGAGGAGGAAAAGTTTATGCAAATATTCCTGGCCAGTTCATCCATAGAGCATTGCTCATGGACTTTTGGTGTGGATACCTGCTTGCATTTTGTTTTGTTGCGAACAGATCTATTTGTGGAAACCCCCATGTTCGAGGCATGTGAGCTGTAGATCACATGCTGTGCATAGCCCGCCATCTGTTGTTGGGTCCGGATGTTTGCACTTTGTTTTTGTTCGAAGAAGTCTTTTCCAGTCACGAGGTAGGTGACCCCTCCTTTCGGTGATAGTGCGCATGGGCATCGACTCCATTGTTAGATTGTTTTTTTCCGCCATCGGGTTCGGATGTGAATTGCTGAGCTCCAGTTCGTCACCGTTTCTCGGGTTCCATTCGACCCGCAATCCACTACCCTCGACGGTATTGTTTCTCGATCGCGTTTCCTATTCTCCGCATATCGTTTCGAACCAAGAATCTACGATTGGGAAACTCGTGGAGGGCTGTTGGGCTTACCTGCACCGGGCTCGCTAGCAGTCGATGGAACGGACTCCATTCAAACTCTGTCCCGGGTGTCGCGCCAAGTTGCCGCGCACCAACCTGCACGAAGTGTGCAATCTCTGCTTGTCTCTGGAGACGACGAGAAAGACTGCGAAGCGTGCCGATCGTTTCGATCGAAGAAGACCCTCCTTGACCGTCGGGCTTGACGTCACGAAATGCAACAAGGCGGCTCCGTACCGGACATCTTCGGAGAAGATTCCGACCAAGAACACGCTCAAGGAGCCGAGGAAGAAGAACATGTGTCCGAAGCCGACTCCGACATGGAAGAAGAGGAGCAAGTTACACCGAGTCAACGTACCGTGAGTAAAGAAACCCCCTTGCCCCAAAAACCAAAACCTAAATAGGCTCTGCCTGCGGGCCATGGTCGGCACCGAGAGTGTTTCGAGCACACCCCGCTCGTGTGCCCGGTGCCGAAACACAAAGAAAAGCTTTCCGGCTCGGGATCGAGTCGGCCCCCTAGCAGCACCAAAATCCTCGGCGCCGAAAACCAAGCAGGTCCATCCTCCATCCTTGTCCAAGCCTAAATCTTCGGTGCCGTAGAGTTCGGAGACACAACTCTCGACGCCGAAAACTACTACTAAAGAGAAAAAGGCTCCAACAAAAGATTTTCGGTCCGATGTTCCACCTCCGGATCCGAAGCAAAAAGAACTGGTTATAAACCCAGATACTGGACATATTCATGCCAAATTACCTGAAAAAAGGAAATTGGCACATCAAAATGAACATCATATACCTCTAAAGAAAAGGAATATGGGTACAAACCCATCACCACCTGATATTCCACCTCCTTCAATCAATCAATCACAGAATTTGTAGAGCGCACTACTTACCCGCGAGGGTCTCAAGGCGCTGGGGAGAGGGAAGGGGGGGTGCTGCTACTGGTCGAACAGCCAGGTCTTGAGTAGCCTCCTGAAGGTCAGCAGGTCTTGGGTCTGTCGTAGGCTTAGTGGAAGGGTGTTCCAGGTCTTGGCGGCGAGGTGTGAGAAGGATCTGCCGCTGGTGGTTGTTCTTCGAATGCGAGGGACGGTGGCGAGGGAGAGGTCGGCGGAGCGGATCTGGCGGTTGGGGACGTAGAAGAAGAGTCGTCTGTTGAGGTAATGCTGGGCCAGTTTTGTGGAGTGCCTTGTGTGCGTGGATGAGGAGTTTGAAGGTGATCCTCCTGTCGACGGGGAGCCAGTGCAGGTTCCTCAAGTGGGGGGTGATGTGGCTGTGGCGTGGTACGTCGAGGATCAGGCGTGCGGAGGCGTTTTGTATGCGTTGCAGTCGCTTGATGAGCTTGGCCGGGGCTCCCGCGTAGAGGGCGTTCCCATAGTCCAGTCTGCTACTGACGAGGGCCTGGGTGACTGTTCTTCTTGTGTCTGTCGGGATCCACCTGTAGATCTTGCGAAGCATGCGGAGGGTGTTGAAGCAGGAGGAGGAGACTGCGTTGACTTGCTTGGCCATGGAGAGCGTTGAGTCGAGGATGACTCCCAGGTTGCGTGCGTGGTCGGTGGGTGTCGGGGCTGCTCCCAGCGTCGTTGGCCACCAGGAGTCGTCCCAGGCTGAGGGGTTGGAGCCGAGGATGAGGACCTCAGTCTTGTCCGTGTTCAGCTTTAGTCGGCTGATCTTCATCCAATCGGCGACGGCCTTCATTCCTTCATGGAGATTGGCTTTGGCGGCGAGGGGGTCCTTGGTGAGGGAGAGGATCTGTTGAGTGTCGTCGGCGTAGGAGATAATGTTGAGGTCGTGCTGTCTGGCGATGCGTGCGAGCGGGGCCATGTAGATGTTGAACAGTGTTGGGCTGAGGGACGATCCCTGGGGTACGCCGCAGATGATCTCGGAGGCTTCGGATCGGAAAGGTGGGAGGCGGACTCTCTGGGTTCTGCCGTCGAGGAAGGAGGTGGTCCATTCCAGGGCCTTGTCTCGGATCCCTGCGTCGTGGAGGCGTGTGCGTAGAGTGCGGTGGCAGACAGTGTCGAAGGTGGCGGAGAGGTCCAGCAGGATGAGGGCTGCGGTCTCACCATTGTCCAGCAGGATCCTGATGTCGGTGGCGGCGATGAGGGCAGTCTCAGTGCTGTGGTTGCTGCGGAACCCTGATTGGGATGGGTCCAGGATGCTGTTTTCTTCGAGGTATCGGGTTAGCTGTTTGTTGACGATCTTCTCGATGACCTTGGCTGGGAACGGAAGCAGGGAGATGGGCCGGAAGTTCTTGAGGTCTCTCGGGTCCGCCTTGGGTTTTTGAGTAGGGCGTTGATCTCTGCGTGTTTCCAGCTCTCTGGGAAGGTCGCGGTCTCGAAGGAGAGATTGATGACGTTGCACAGGTGGGGTGCGATGGAGCTGCTGGCTTTGTTGAAGATGTGGTGCGGGAAAGGGTCTGACGGGGAGCCGGAGTGTATTGTGCTCATGGTCTTGATGGTGTCCTCGATGTTCACGCTGGCCCAGGCTGGCAGGGGGTCGTGGTCGATGGTGTGCGGCGGGTCTGGTGCATCGATCTTAGTTGGGGCTGTCTGGGTGTTGAATCGGTCGTGGGTGTTGGCGATCTTGCGGTGAAAGAAGGTGGCGAGGGAATCGCACAGGGGTTGCGACGGCGGGATGTCGTTGGTGTTGGAGCTGGAATTGGAGAGTTCCTTCACTATGTTGAAAAGCTCCTTGCTGTTGTGTGCGTTGTTGTCGAGGCGGTCTTTGAAGGAGATTCTCTTGGTGGACCTGATGAGGTGGTGGTGGTTACGGATGGCGTCTTTGTGGGCTGTGTGGCTGTCCGGTGTCTTATCACTGTGCCATTTCTTCTCTAGTTTCCGGCAGGTATGCTTGGAAGCTAGGAGTTCCGAGGTGAACCAGCTGGCTCTTTTGGTGGTGTCACTGTAGGTGAGCTTTTCAGCGGGGCGAGGGTGTTGGCACAGTCGTCCATCCATCGTCTGAGGTTGCAGGCAGCGTCGTCGGTGTTGGATGGGTCGGAGGGAGGGCTGAGAGCGAGGGTTGCCCGAAGTTGGTCTTCGGTGACTTTGCTCCAGCAGCGGCGTGGGATCTGTTGGGTGCGGTGGTGTGTGGTGGGTTTCTGGAAGGTGAAATGGATGCAGCGGTGGTCGGTCCAGAGGAGTTCCGTGGTGTGGCTGAAGGAGACGTGGGAGCTTCACCTACTAATCCTCACCTACTTATTACCCTCACTAATTTACCACCACCACTATCACCTGACCCAGAGGATGATGGGGATGACAACAGGCCACAAGATGCTGATCCATGGGAGGATTATAATACTGATCCACATACAGACACTTACCCTGATTTGTATCCATCAAGGCCATCACCTCCTGATGACAATATAGGTTATATTGAGCTTCTTAATAGGGCTGCTCACTATCATGGGGTGGAATTACATAAAGAAACTTTAGAGGAGGACTTTTTATTCGAGACATTAAGCTCCACTCAAAAAACAACACACACTTTACCAATGCTTTCACGCAGATGAGGTTTTCAAAGACCCTGTCAGAGCAAGGATAATCGCGCCCAGGGTTGAGAAAAAATTAAACCAGCACCTACTGACCCTGCTTACATCAAAGGTCAACTGCCCTTAGACTCTTTGGTGGTCTCTAATGCTCGTAAAAGAGCAAATTCACAAACAACGGGTGAGGCCCCTCCTCCTGATAAAGAGTCCAAGTTAATTGATGCTTCTGGTAAAAGGGTAGCTTCTCAGGCAGCTAATCACTGGCGCATTGCCAATGCTCAGGCTTTGCTAGCCAGATATGATAGAGCTCATTATGATGAGTTGGAAAAACTTATCCAATATCTGCCTGATGAGCATAAAGCGAAGGCAAATGATCTCTTACAAGAAGGAAAACTCATTACCAGTACCTCCATCAAATGTACATTAGATGCAGCAGACACAGCAGCACGTGCAGTAAACACAAGTGTGTTGCTACGCAGACACGCATGGTTAAGAATATCAGGTTTCAAACCTGAGGTACAAGCCTCCATTCTTAATCAACCTTTTGACAAGGAAAACCTATTTGGCCCAGCAGTTGACACCTCGCTGGAGAAAATGAAAAAAAGACACTGAGGTCGCAAAGTCCATGGGGGCTTTACAATTACCTGCTAGTAGACGTTCCTTTCTCCGCTCCTTTTACAGGGGTGGTTCCAAAACTGTTACCACAGAAAATCCCTCCTCCTCTTACAAGGGCAACAATCAATTGCCCTCATCAAGAGGATATTTTAGAGGGTGTTTTAGAGGAAACAATGGTAAGGGCAGAGGCAACTCCACACGCACTTCCCCCGCTAATAACAAACAGTGACTTGCTTCCTCTACCCTCCGATCATTCCACTCCTGTCGGGGGACGTCTCTCTCAATTTCTCCCTGTCTGGAACACCATCACCTCAGACAAATGGGTTCTACAAATTATCCAATATGGTTACTGCCTGGAACTTAGACACTCCCCCAAACATTCTTCCAAGATCACATGCAATGTCACAGGAACATCTCACCCTTATAAAAAGAGGTTCAATCTCTGTTAGAAAAAGGAGCAATAGAGCCAGTCCCATTAAAACATCAAGGAACCGGAGTATACTCCCTATACTTCTTAATTCCCAAGAAGGACGGATCTCTCAGGCCTATACTGGACCTCAGAGAACTCAATCTATACATTCAATCAGACCACTTTCACATGGTCACTCTACAACAAGTACTTCCACTCCTTCAACAAGGCGACTTCCTGTCCACTCTGGACTTAAAGGACACCTATTTACATATTCCAATACATCCTGCTCATCGCAAATACCTAAGGTTCGTAGTAGCAGGACAGCATTATCAGGTCAAAGTGCTCCCATTTGGAGTAACAACCGCACCCAGAGTTTTCACCAAGTGCTTAGCAGTAGTCGCAGCTCACCTTCGAAGACAACACATTCACATCTTCCCATATCTGGACGACTGGCTCATAAAAGCCAGCTCGCAAAAAAGCTGTCTCCGTCACACTCACAAGACAGTGCAGTTGCTCCATGAGCTTGGATTTACAGTAAACCTGTCCTAGTCTCATCTACAGCCATCCAACACACAGGTGTATCTGGGAGCCACAATAGATACACAAAAGGCTTTGGCCTACCCCAATCCGGCCAGAATCCGCAACATGCAGACTCTGCTCTGCCGGTTTCAGCCTCATCACCAGCTCGAGTGTTCATGCAATTACTAGGGATGATGGCGTCTTCCATATTAATAGTCCCTTACGCAAGACTTCACATGCGTCCCCTTCAAGAGTGCTTAGCACATCAGTGGAACCAGGCTCAGGGTCGGTTATCGGATTTAGTGTTGGTGGACGGCCGCACCCATCGCTCTCTGCAGTGGTGGAATACACAAAACCATTCAAAAGGGCGACCCTTCATCGACCCAGTTCCACAGATAGTGCTAACAGCAGACGCATCGCTCACTGGTTGGGGAGCTCATCTCCAAACACATACAATTCAGGGCATGTGGAGCCAGAAGCAAAAGCAGCTCCACATAAACCATATAGAGCTGCTAGCAATTTTTCTAGCGCTCAAAGCGTTTCAAGTTCATCTAGTAGGCAAAGCTGTCCTGATCCGTACAGACATGACAGCAATGTACTACATACAAAAACAAGGGGGAGGGAGGGGGACACTCTCCAGCTTTCACAACTAGCACATACCATCTGGAGATGGGCCATACATCACAGAATGTTTCTCCTGGCAGAACACCTCCCAGGAGTAAACAATCAGATTGCAGATCTGCTCAGTCGTCAAAAACAGATCCACGAATGGGAACTCCACCCTCAAGTTCTCCTCACATTCTTTCAAATGTGGGGCTTTCCAGACATAGATCTGTTCGCCACAAACCTAAACGCAAAATGCCCAAACTTCGCATCCAGATATCCACACCCATTGTCCAAGGGCAATGCAATATGGATGAATTGGTCAGGGATATTTGCCTACGCTTTTCCGCCTCTTCCACTCATTACATTAGTGGTCCGGAAGCTCAGACAGGTGTCCCTGACATTAATCCTAGTTGCTCCCACATGGGCTCGAGAACCCTGGTTTACAACCCTGTTGGAGCTCTCAGTAGTTCCTCACCAAAAACTACACCTCACTCCCAATATGCTCACTCAGAGCCATGGAGAAATAAGACATCCAGATCCCAGCCATCTAAACCTTGCGATCTGGCACCTGAAATCTTAGAGTTTGGCTACCTTAATCTTCCGCCAGACTGTATGAATATTATCAAAGAGGCTAGACGTCCTACCACAAGAGCATGCTATGCAGCAAAGTGGAAGCGATTTGTGATATACTGCAATAACAATGAAATAGATCCACTGGACGCTTCAGTTCAAAACATAATTTGCTATTTACTACATCTGCAGCGTTCCAATTTAGCGTACTCTTCCATACGCTTACATCTTGCTGCATACCTACAGAACAGACAACATTTGTCATCAAAGCATTTATGGAGGGACTTAAAAGAATCATTCCTCCAAGACTTCCACCTGCTCCAGTGTGGAATCTCAACATTGTCCTCACCAGGCTAATGGGTCCACCCTTTGAACCATTGCATAAATGTGAAATACAATTCCTTACTTGGAAGGTAGCTTTCCTCATAGCTATCACATCTCTGAGGAGAGTGGGTGAGCTTCAGGCACTAACCATAGAGGAACCATTCTTACAAATACATCAAAACAAAGTGGTTCTGCGAACCAACCCTAAATTTCTACCAAAAGTCATTTCTGCCTTTCATATCAACCAATCTGTTGAGTTGCCTGTGTTCTTCCCTCAACCAGATTCTGTGGCAGAACGTGCTTTACACACTTTTGATGTGAAAAGAGCTGTTCTTTACTATATAGAAAGGACAAAACCTTTCCGCAAAACAACTATTTGTCACTTTTGCTCCACCACATAAAGGCAATCCAATATCAAAGTCAGGCATTGCAAGATGGATAGTCAAATGCATTCAGATATGCTATGCAAAAGCAAAAAGAACTTTAACAATTCCCCCTAGAACACACTCCACTCGCAAACTAGGGGCTTCTATGGCATTTCTAGGAAACATACCCATAGATGATATCTGCAAAGCAGCAACATGGTCTACACCTCACACATTCACAAAACACTATTGTGTAGATGTGTTAGCAAGACCGCAAGCTAGTGTGGGCCAAGCAGTTTTACGTACACCATTTCAGACCACTGCAACAGCTAGAGGTTAGCCACCGCTTTGGGAGATAACTGCTTTTTAGTCTATGCACAGCATGTGATCTACAGCGCACATGCCTCGAACGGAAAATGCTACTTACCCAGTATGCATCTGTTCTTGGCATGTAGAGCTATAGAGTCGCATGCGCCCACCCGCCTCCCCGGGTACCTATAAATGTTGCAGTTACATCTTAATTAGATACATACATACATACATGGACATCTCTTACTACTCTTACTAACTCCATTATCACCCTCTGCGGCAAACAATCTAACAATGGAGTCGATGCCCATGCGCACTATCACCGAAAGGATGAGTCACCTACCTCATGACTGGAAGAGACTTCTTCGAACAAAAACAAAGTGCAAACATCCGGACCCAACACTAGATGGCGGGCTATGCACAGCATGTTACTTCACAGCTCTACATGCCAAGAACGGATGCATACTGAGTAAGTAGCATTTTCCTTTCGAAAGTATGGTAGAAGAACCATGGGGTGGAGTTCCCACGTGGACTTGTTTCTGCACCCTGGTTAGAAAGTCCGCAATTTGATTGCTTGTCCTTGGGACATGTTCTGCTAGGAGGTGAATGTTGTGACGTATTGCTAATCTCCATATTGTCTGTGCTAACCGAGACAATTGGAGAGAGTGCGTCCCCTCTCCCCGTTTTTGTGTATAATACATAGTTGTCATATTGTCTGTTAGAATTAGGACAACTTGTTTTGTAGGTGTGGTAGGTAGGCTTTCACTGCTAGGTGAACAGCTTGCAGCTCTAGGTGATCGATATGGAGATACTTGTGTTTGGAGTCCCATACCCCCTGAATTGTGAGTTTTTGGAGATGTGCACCCCATCCAATTATGGGAGCGTCTGCTGTCAGAATTATTTGTGGAACTGGGTCTTGAAACGGACGCCCCTTGGATAAATTGTTTGGATCCCACCATTGCAGAGTGTGATGCGTGCAGCTGTCTCAACACTAGATTGTAAAGTTGACCCATTGACTGTTCCATTGATGATAGAGACATTCTTGGAGAGGTCTTATTTGTAATCTGGCATGTGGAATTATTGAAATGCAAGATGCCATCATGCATAGAAATCTCAAATGTTTTGGCTGGGATTTGATTCCCTGCTTGAAACAGTTGAATTAATGTTACTATGATGTGTATTCTGTCTGCATTTGGGTATGCCAATGCTGAATGTGTGTTGCACAAGACTCCTCGGATGACTGTATGGTAGCTGGTTGTAGATGTGACTTCTGTAGGTTGATGGTGAACCCTAGTTGATGTAGTAAGGTTAGGGTTTGTTTAGTATTTTGTTTGCAAAGGCTTAGGCTGTTTGCTTTTATTAACCAGTCGTGTAAATATGGGAAGATATGCATGTTTAGTCTGCGAACATGTGCTACCACTACTGCTAGACATTTTGTTAATACCTTGGTGCGGTGGTAATCCCAAAGGGAAGAACCTTGAATTGATAATGGTTTCCTTGTGATTGAAACCTGAGATTTCCTGTGTTCGGAATGAATAGGTATATGGAAGTAGGCGTCCTTAAGTCTAAGACCGCCATGAAATCTCCTTTTTGTAGCAAAGGAATGATTTGAAGCGTGACCTTATGGAAGTGTTCTGATATGATGTAATGATTTGGTGGTCTAAGATCTAGAATGGGTCGTAGCGACCCATCTTGTTTGGGAATAATGAAGTATGGTGAGCATACTCCTGTGCCCTGAAATTGTTTTTGAACTGGTTCTATTGCTCCTTTTTGTAGTAGAGCTTCTTTTTTTTGTTGTACCAGATTTTGATGTTGAATGGACAGTTTGTGTTTGCGAGGTGGGATATTTGGAGGAGTTGTAATGAGCTCCAGACAGTAACCATGTTGGATAATATCCAACACCCATTGGTCTGTTGTGTTTGATTTCTAAACAGGGACAAGGTTTTGCAGACGACCTCCGAGAGGTGTTAAGTGGTCTGGGGAAATGTTAAGGAAGTCATTACTTGGTATTGTTGTTTGAAGTACGGGTATTGTTTCCTCAACCTCATCCTTTAATTATTGTTTCCTCTTTAGGAACCTCTGTAGAATGTGTTGGGTGTAGAGGTTTGTCCCTGGTTTTTTATATGCTGACCCAGTGTTGTCTGATGAGTCAGATCTTGCACCTTGCTTATAATTGGGGCTATGAAAGGAACCACGGTATGTGCTTGTTTGTAAAGCCCCCATTAATTTTGCGACCGTGTCTTTTTTGATTTTCTCAAGGGCTGTGTCCACTTGAGGCCCGAAAATGTTCCTTATCAAAGGGTAGGTTTAAAATTGCTTGTTGTACTTCAGGTTTAAATTGTAAAACACTGAGCCATGCATGCCTACGTTATACGATAGTAATATGTTCAAGGCATGTGTGCTGTAGATACACATGCTTGCATATTCCTGAAGACAGACATCACCCCATCCCAAGACCTCTGCAACAAGCTTGGAACCTATTTCCACCTCAAGATCAAAAACCTCTACGACAACTTCTTCGACCATCCACCAGGCGCCACAGACGGCCACCGCCCCCCAGAAACACCAGCCAGCCCACCATCTCCAACTGGACACCGATCACGGCCAAAGACATCGCCTCGACCATGAAAAGCATTCACTTGGGGGGGGGGGCGGGCGGCCCTTACCGACCCCTGCCCCCCTCACATCTACCACAGAGCCGCAGTCCGCCATTGCACCCGAACTACTTCAGGTTTAAATTGTGAAACACTGAGCCATGCATGCCTACGTAGCAGGATAGTAATATGTTCAAGGCATGTGTGCTGTAGATACACATGCTTGCATGTTCCTGAAGCCACAGACATCACCCCATCCCAAGACCTCTGCAACAAGCTTGGAACCTATTTCCACCTCAAGATCAAAAACCTCTACGACAACTTCGACCATCCACCAGGCGCCACAGACGGCCCCCGCCCCACAGAAACACTAGCCAGCCCACCATCTCCAACTGGACACCAATCACGGCCGAAGACACAGCCTCGACCATTAAAAGCATCCACTCGGGGTGGGGGGGCCCCACCGACCCCTGCCCCCCTCGCATCTACCACAGAGCCGCGGCCGCCATCGCGCCCGAACTACAACGCACCATCAACACCACCTTCAAAACGGGCACCTTCCCAGACGACTGGAAGCGCGCATAAGTCAGACCACTGCTCAAGAAGCCCACAGCTGACCCCACCGACCTCAAGAACTATCGGCCCATCTCGCTCCTCCCCTTCGCAGCCAAAGTTGCAGAGAAAACAGTCAACAGGAAACTGACACGATTCATTGAAGAGAACGCCGTCCTCGACCCTTCCCAATCCGGATTCTGAAGCAACCACAGCACAGAGACCGCCCTACTTGCCGCCACAGACGACATCCGCACCCTCCTGGACCAAGGCCACTCCGCAGCCCTCATCCTACTCGACCTATCAGCGGCCTTCGACACCGTCTCCCACCGCACACTAGTCACCAGACTACAAGACGCAGGCATACAAGGAACAGCCCTGGACTGGATCCGATCATTCCTCACCGGAAGAAGCCAAAGGACCAGACTCCCACCCTTCCTCTCCGACCCCACGAAAATCACCTGCGGAGTCCCACAGGGTTCATCACTGAGCCCCACCCTCTTCAACATCTACATGGCCCCCCTCGCAGCCATCGTCCGACAACACGGCCTCAACATCGTATCCTACGCCGACGACACCCAGCTCATCCTCTCCCTCACCAAAGACCCCACCACTGCCAAACTCAGTTTCCAGAAAGGAATGCAAGACGTCGCAGTCTGGATGACAAACAGCTGCCTGAAGCTCAACGCCGAGAAGACCGAAGTCCTCGTCCTCGGTACCACCCCTTCTGCATGGGACAGCACCTGGTGGCCGACCGCCCTCGGAAGCCCACCTACCCCCTCAGACCACGCCAAGAACCTCGGCATCTTACTCGACTCATCACTCACCATGAACCGACAAGTCAACGCTGTCACCTCCAGCTGCTTCAACACCCTCCGCATCCTCCGCAAGACCTTCAAGTGGATCCCCCCTGAGTCAAGGAAGACAGTCATCCACGCACTCATCACCAGCAGACTAGACTATGGAAACGCACTCTACGCCGGCATCAACAAGTCCCTACTGCGCAAACTCCAGACAATACAGAACACCGCCGCCAGACTCGTCCTCGGCATCCCCCGACACAAACACATCAGCCAACACCTACGAAGTCTCCACTGGCTCCGCGTGGAGAAGAGTCACTTTCAAAATCCTCACTCACACCTACAAATGCCTACACAACAACGGACCCAAATACCTCAACGACAGAATCAACTTCCACGTACCCAAAAGAAACCTCCGATCTTCCAACCTCGCACTGGCCGAAACCCCGCGCATCCACAGAGCCAGAGCAGGCGGAAGATCCTTCTCTCACATTGCAGCCAAGACCTGGAACGAGTTACCGGCAGACATCCGACGCGCCCCCTCCCTGAACACCTTCAGGAAGACCCTCAAGACCTGGCTCTTCGACTAAACAGATCTGCGGACCCCCCTCAGCGCCTTGAGACCCTCACGGGTGAGTAGTGCGCTTACAATTCCCTGATTGATTGATTCCTGCCATCTAGTGTTGGGTCCGGATGTTTGCATGTTGTTTTTCTTTGAAGAGTTTTTTCCAGTCACGAGGTAAGTTGACTCCTCCTTTTGGTGATATTGCGCATGGGCATTGACTCCATTGTTAGATTGTTTTCTTTCCGCCATCGTGTTCGGATGTAAATTGCGGCGCTCCGGTTGGAAACCGTCCTTTGGGTTCCCCATGGTACGCAATCCACTGTACCCTCGTCGGTATTGTTCTTGTACACGTTTCACTATTCTTTGTGTATCGAATAGATTGGAAAACTCTACATCTTCAATCGAGAAGACATCGTGGGCGGCCTTCGGGCCAAGCCGCATCGGTTGACTTCCAATCCGTTCCGTATTAGCCTGTTTTCTGCAGATGGAACGGACTCCGTTTCAATTCTGTCCTCAGTGCCACTCCAAGTACCCGCGTGCCGACTTGCCAAAAGTCTGCAACTTGTGCCTCTCACCAGAGCACAAAGAAGAGGACTGCGCTGCTTGTCTATCCTTCCGATGGAAAAAAAATTGCGGGTTCGTCGGGCTCGACGAAGGAACATGTAGCGACAAAACATTGAACACACTCCGGATATCTTCGGGGAAGACACCGAACATGAAGAGATGGAGGCGTCGGAAGAGGAGGAGGCCCTCTCTATCCAAAAATTGGACTCCGAGCTGGAAATCGAGTTAGAGTCCGAAGACGTTCCACCAGGGCAGGGTGCCGTGAGTAACAAAGCCCCTTTGCCCTCAAACTCGCTTTGATTAAACAAAAGGCTTCGGCACCACCACTGCCTTCTGTCCATGGTTGGCACCGAGATGCTGCTTCCAACGCCACGCCCTTGGGCTTGGCACCAAAACAGTCAGTCAAGCCTTCAAGCTCGGGACCGAGTTGAGAAAAGACATCTTCGGAACCGAAACCTTTGGCTCCAAAAGACAAAAAGGACAAGTCTGTTTGGCACTGAAACCTTAGGTACCAAAATTAAAACATACCCTTCAAAATCCTCCGTAACCTATCCTGGACATTATGAAGGAGAAACTGGACCCTAAGCAAACGAAAATTTATATTAATCCAGACACTGGACATATATTGGCTAAAGGTGTGACACCTTCCAAAAGAAAGATTATCTCAGAGGACACTAGCTATAAAATTCCTCTTAAAAAAAAAAAGACATGGCTACATGTCCCATCTACCCTAATCCTCAATCCCCTCCACCATCTTCACCACTACTACCATTGCCAGGCTCAGACCCTTTATACATAACACCTCAGGGTTCTCCACACACACAGCCTGATATAGGGGATGATGATAATGACAATAGTCAATAGACCCATGGGATGACTAACATCGATCCACCAAAAGATAATGACCCCGATTTATATCCTGCAAAACCATCACCTCCCGATGACAACGTAGCATATCAGGAGTTGATTTGCAGGGCAGCATCTTACCATGGGGTTACATTATACAAAGAGTCTTTATAAGAAGACATCTGAAAGAGACAATTAGTTATGGATTCCTCACCTTAGAATTACCCCCAGGCGTCATACTGGATCCGGAGAATTTTTCTTCAGCAGTACCCCTGCTCGTCGGTAGGTGCCGTCGGTCGAGTCAGCGTTCGTCGTGGTTGCCGGAATGATGTTGCGGTATCTACTAAGACGCCGCCCCTGCGCGCTGATGTCAGTTCTTTCTTTTTCTGCTCCAGCCAGCGCAGATCCGGAGAGAGCGGTACCTCGAGTCACTTTTTTACTCTATTTTTGCGACTTTTTGTCGGTCTTTTCGAGCCGTTACCACTCCTGTTGCACAGGGATGTCATCTTGGCAGACCGCTTCAAGCCTTGTGACTCCTGTCACAAGCTGATGGCGGTGACGGACCCCCATCTTGTGTGCCTCTGGTGCCTGGAGCGCGACCACGACCCAAAGTCGTGCTCCGACTGCCGGGCCATGGCCCTGAAGTCTTTGCGGGAGCGGTCCCGAAAGCTCCTGGAGGCCCGGCAGGCAGCGCCGCGTCGATCCCGGTCGAGAGGGAGGTCGCAGGACCAGTCGCGGAGCCATCACCACTACTCGTCGAAGTCTTCGTCTTCGGGAAAATCGAAGCACAAAAAGAAGGCATCACTCTTCGCGTTCTCCCCGTCTGTCGGGCGACGCGGGATGTGGGTGGTAGTCGCCCGGCTCCGCTCGCGGAGCCTGTTGGGTCGATCCCGAGCCTCCCTCCCTTTCCGGGAGTCGGGGCTACCACTGCCCAACTTAGTAGCTTTTATGAAGCTCTCCATTCTATTTTTGGGCAGCCCGACTCCGCCGGCGAGCCTTCGGGCCCCGCGGACTCGGCTGGGGTCTCTAGGCCTTCTATGCCGGCGGCTTCGTCCCCGGCGCCGCAGGGCCCCCAGGGATCAAGGCTTGGAGCCGGATTGGCGCCAGTCGACCTCGTGCCACCTCCTCCGGCGCCGAATCCATTGACAACGCCTCCGCCCCCTCCGACGCCGGTTGTGTCCCCAGCCGACGTCGACCCCGGCCTCCCCCTCAATGTGGACACGGAGCCGGACCGACGTCGGGACCGGCTCCGACCGGTACTTTTGTACCCATGTTCTCCCCTGGTGTTCCCTATTGCCCTGGCTACCAGAGGAGGGTGAGGAGGACTGGGAGGGGTCTGTGGACCCTCTGGCAGACCAGTTGGAAGAACCGGACTGGAGAGAGGAGTTGTGTGAGGCCAGTGGTCTTGACACTTCCCCAGACCTTGGCATGCTTTCTCCCCCTACCGTGGCTACGGTGGAGGGTGCGTCATATGCAGTGGTGTTGCGTAGGGCGGTTGAGGCCTTAAACCTCGAGCTTCCTACGGTGGCGGTTAGGACTAACCTGATTTAAGTGCTTCCGCCGGCAGCAGCCTCTTCGGAGCCCCTGCTGCCGTTCAATGAGGCCCTTACAGACATCCTTTTGGGCATGTGGCCCAAGCCCAACACAGGGGCTCTAGTGGACAGGATGATTGCCCAGCGCCACTGCCCGGCCCTGGGCGACCCCATTTTCCTCTCCCAACACCCTACCCCTGAGAGCTTGGTGGTCCAAGTCTCGACTTCCAAGGGCGCATTCCCTACCGCATTACCTGATAGGGAATCCAAGAAGCTGGACCACCTTGGTAAGAAGATGTTTTCTTCCTCGAGCTTAGGACTGCGGTTGGTGAACCCCGCATGTCTCTTGGGCCGTTACTCACACTCTGTGTGGGATTCGGTCGCGCAAGTGCTGCCACAATGCCCGGAGGAGGCCCAGGCTTTACTCTCCCATGCAGTGGCCGAAGGGAGAGATGCAGCAAAGTTAGCCATCCGATGTGGGCTGGACTCCGCCGACTCGCTAGGCAGGACGATTTCCACGTCAGTAGCCCGTAGACGCTACGCCTGGCTGAGGTCCACTGGCTTTTCGGGCGATGTCCAAGCTACTCTTTTGGACATGCCTTTTGATGGCAGTGGCCTATCCGGCGACAAAGCAGACAACGAGCTCGAGTGCTTTACGGACTTTAGGGCTACGACCAAATCCTTGGGCCTCGCTTCCACTTCTCGCCTGCGCAGTCTGCATTTCGCCCCTTTCGTGGCTACGGAAGGGGTGCCCAGCCACATTCCACCCAGAGCCACAGGCCTGCGCAAGCGCTCCAGCCTCTGCGCGGCTGGGGACGTGTAAGCCAGCGGGTGGGCCAGTGCACCAGCGCCCCCTCTGCAGCAGCCTCTAAGCCCTCCTAGTCCGACCTTTCAGGGCCACCAATCGCCAGTGGGTGGCAGGATTCACCATCACCTCCCCCACTGGCACAACAGCACGTTGGACAGGTGGGTTTTGCAGATTGTCCGAAGGGGCTACTCCCTCCCCTTCGAGACTACCCCTCCATCCATGCCACCTCAATTCCATTGCATGTCGGAGGATCACCTGGCCCTTCTCCAACAGGAAGTTACGGCTCTCTTGGCCAAGGGAGCCATCGAACGAGTTCCTGCCCCAGAAGTAGGTCGTGGTTGTTATTCCTACTACTTTCTGGTGCCCAAGAAGGACAAAGGCCTGCGTCCTATCTTGGATCTTAGGAACGTCAACCGCTTCCTCCGAAGGAGAAGTTCAAAATGTTGACATTGGCTCAGGTTCTGTCTGCCCTCGACCCTGGGGACTGGATGGTAGCGTTGGACGTGCAGGACGCTTATTTTCACATCCCCGTCCTGCCTGCCCACAGGCGTTACCTACAGTTCACGGTAGGCCACGAGCACTTTTAATTTACCGTGTTCCCCTTTGGCCTTACCAGCGCCCCTCCGGTGTTCACAAAGGTGATGGCGGTGGTCGCAGCTCTTCTGCGCAGATCAGGGGTTCCAGTCTTCCTCTATTCGACGACTGGCTGTTGAAGGCGGGCTCGCCCCAGGCTGTCGTCTCCCACCTCGAGACTACGGCCGACCTCCTGCATTCGCTGGGGTTCACCATCAACGTGCCGAAGTCACACCGGATTCCTTCTCAGAAGCTCCTTTTTATCGGAGCGGTTCTGGACACAGCGCAGTTTCGGGTTTATCCTCCCGAGAAACGAGTCCAGGATATTCGGGCTATGATTCTGATCTTTCAGCCTCTATCCTGGGTTTCGTTCAGAATGACCCTGAGGCTACTGTGCCTCATGGCCTCTTGCATCCTGCTGGTGGTCTAAACCAGGTGGCATATGCGAGCTCTGCAGTGGGACCTGAAGTTCTAGTGGGCACAGCATCAGGGGAACCTTTCCGATTGCGTCCAGATCTCGGAGGGCACTGCACATCAATTGCAGTGGTGACTAACGAACCAGGAATGGGTCAACGGCAGGTCCCTCTCCCTTCCCCAGCAAGAGTTCATAGTGGTGACAGATGCCTCACTTCTGGGGTGGGGCGGCCACATGGTAGAGGCGGAGATCAGAGGTCTCCGGCGGAGTCCGGGCTCCACATCAACCTTCTGGAGCTTCGAGAAATCCGTCTGGCAATGAAGGCATTCCTTCCTTCTGTCAAAGGGAGAGTAGTGCAGGTGTTCACGGACAACACCACCGTCATGTGGTACTACAACAAACGGGGCTGGGTGAGGTCGTGGACCCTATGCCAGGAGGCACTTCGTCTCTGAAAGTGGCTGGAACATCAGGGCATGTCCCTGGTGGTTCAACACCTGGCAGGTTCTGGAACGCCAGTGTGGACGAACTCAGCCGCCGGTGCATGATGGATCATGAATGGCGTCTTCACTCAGAGGTGGTGGAAGGTCTCCTTCAGCGGTGGGGAGAGCCTTGGTTAGATCTATTTGCCACCGAAGAGAACGCATATGTCAGCAGTTCTGCGCGTTTGAGTTTCCAAGGCGGCACTCGCTCGGCAACGCTTTTCGTCGCGGGTGGAGTTGCGGTCTTCTATACCCTTTCCGCCTATACCACTTCTACCCAGAGTGCTGAAGAAGATCATGCGTGACCCGACCCAAGTCATTCTTGTAGTCCCGGACTGGGCAGGAAGAGTCTGGTATCCCGAGCTCTTGCACATGGCCATCTATCCTCCGATCAGACTCCACCTTCGGGAGAATCTTCTGTCGCAGCAGCAGGGGACGGTCCTCCACCCGAACCTGTCCAGCCTCCACCTCCTTGCGTGGAGATTGAGCAGCGACAGTTGACAGCTTTCGATCTTCCTCCCTAAGTCTGTAACGTTATTTTGGCAGCCAGGCGTCCTTCCTCCAAAACGGTATTCGCCTGTAGATGGAACAAGTTTGTGACATGGTGCACAGCAAAGGCTTGGGAACCCCTTTTCTGCCCCCCTTTCAGAAGTTCTCCTCTTCCTTCTTTCTTTGGCCCAGCAGGGCTCTGCTCTGGGCACTCTTAAAAGGCTATATTTCGGCCTTTCTTCTGATTCCTGACCAGCCTTCTCTTTTCAAGTCCCCTATTGTAAATCGTTTCCTTAAGGGCATTACTCACTTGTATTCTCCAATTCCTTTCGTAATGCCTCAGTGGGACTTGAACCTGGTTCTGACCTATCTTATGTGCGCTCCTTTCGAGCCGCTACATAACTGTCCTCTCAGACTTCTGACATTTAAAATTGCCTTTCTGGTCGCCATCACCTCTGCTCGAAGGGTGAGTGAGCTTCAGGCCCTTTCTTCAAAACCTCCTTTCCTGGCTGTTCATCCGGACAAAGTTGCCCTTCGTGTACTAGGCCTTCCTTCCTTTCGAAAGTGGTTACCTCTTTCCACATAGGATAGACCATCACTTTGCCCACCTTCTTCCCATTCCTGCATCCTTCTAAAGAGGAAGAGAGGCTCCACCGTCTGGATCCAAAACGTGCGCTATCCTTTTATCTGGATCGCACAAAACAATTCCGGGTGGATGACCAGCTCTTTGTTGGCTATGTGGGTGCCAAGAAAAGTCGGGCCGTGCAGAAACAAACCATCTCTCGATGGGTCGTTCTTTACATTGAAATGTTATACCTTGGCGCAAAAAGAGCTTCCAGTAGGATTGTGCGCCCATTCCACCAGGGCAACTGCAGCCACTACTGCTTTGGGACGTGGAGTTCCCCTCAATGACATCTGCCAGGCAGCCACGTGGGCACCATTGCACACGTTCACTAAACATTACTGCCTGGATAGCCAAGTCCGGAGAGACTGCTTCTTTGGCCGTTCAGTTCTCCAGGACTTTCTGGTGTGAACTTGGTTCGCAGACCCACCTCCGGGGTTGGTATTGCTGGGATATCTATTCTAAGGTAAGGAATTTATAACTAATAGTCTTTCAGATGAACAAGTTACTTACCTTTGGTAACGATATATCTGTAAGAGACATAGAGACATATATTAGTTATAAATTCCTTACCGCACCACCCATCCTCCCCGTTCTGCGAACTGACTTCTAGAGTAAGGGACTCCCTTTCAGGGCCCTAGTTTTGTGCACCAGTGGTCAGTGTCTTGTATTGCTCTGCGCTTCTGGCGTGGAATGTCGTGTAAAGAACTGATGTCAGCACGCATGGGCGGGGTCTAAGTAGATACTGCAACGTTATTCCGACGATCACTACGCCAACGATGATCGCAGAGTCGACCAATGCCACCTACCGACGCGCAGGGGTACTGCTGAAGAAAAATTCTCCGGATCCAGTCTGACGCCTGGGGGTAATTCTAAGGTAAGGAATCTATAACTAATATATGTCTCTTACATATATATAGTTACCGAAGGTAAGTAACTTGTTCATCAATGCGTGGTATAACTCTGGCTTTGAGAAGGTCTTTAAAAATGTCTGTGTGACGCATCAAGTCCTTATGGAGTGGTAGGTATTGGGCCCCCCTCTGAGCATTAGATAAGGTTTCGAAAAGAAAATCCATCCCTATTGTGTCTTTATACAAGGGGACCTAATGGAAAGTTGCTGCCCTTGCAATTAAATCCTGATGTGCAGAAGCATCATCAGGTGGTGATGGTTGTGTGCGATAGAGATCAGGGTCTGTATCCCCTTGTGGTTCTAGATCTTAGTCATCCCAAGCATCCCCAGGGTGTATGTTTTGTGTTATATCCTCATCAACCTCTGCAGTGGGTGAGTGAGAAGACATGTCACCTGCCTCAGATAATTGAGGTGAATGAGGTGGTGGAGTAGGTGGTGGGCGTGGTGTTTGTGGATTTAATGAAGTTGGATATATAATGGGATTGTGGCAGCATCCTTCTTCTTTGGAGTCTGCAGAGGAACGTCCAAAGCCTCTTGGAAAGGTGACTGTTTTTTTTTTTTTTTTAGAAGAATTCGTTTTTGCTGGTTGAAGTACTATTTTCCTAGTTCCAGACAGAATCTGGAGCGTTTTTTGCTTCGAGTCGAGCTGTTCCTGCATTAGATTGAGAATCCGCTCTGGTGGATATTTCGGTTTGAAAACAAAAACATTTCGGTGGAGGAAGCTTTTGTTTCGGTGCTGAGACCAATGATCGATGGGCTGTAGACCCAGAGGTTGAGTAGGGGGAGGCCCCTGCTGCAGGCCGAACTTTCCGAACCGAGCCGAAGGACAGGGGGCTACCAAGTTCGTTTTTCGGTGCGCACCGTGGCCTTTTTGCAGTGGTGGACCTTGAGCAGTTATTTCGGTCACAGCCTATGCTTTGGATTATGGGTTAGAGTACTCACTGTGCTGGCTGAATGGTGGCTGAGTCGTGATCAGATTGGGACTCGGAATCAGACTCATGGATAGATAGTGATTCCTCTTGTGCTGCCAAAGGTTCATTGTCTTCCTTCTGTTATCGACCGAAGATATCTGGTACATCATCCACTTGCCTGCGCTGCATTTCTTGGCATCGAGCATGTGGATCTCAGTCTTTTTTGATCTAAAAGAATTGCAAGCCTCAAAGCTTTCCTCTCGATGATTGGGGAGACGCATAGGTTGCAAACGGAGTGTTGGTCAGTATGGGGATACATAGAGTGACAGTTTGGACAGAAGCGGAAAAGAGTACGTTCCATTAGCATGTCATTCTCCAAAGGATGTTTGAATTGGAGAAAGGAGGCCCGTCCAGGCATTGCCCGTGGGCCAAGGAAGCGAGCCGAGGGCCCGTTACACAAAAGGGTGATCGCTCAGATGCAGTAAAACTGCACGATAGGGACACAATCGTCAAGCGGAGATCTACTAGAGAAACCTTAGGGAGCCCGAAGGAGTCTCGAACCGGAGCAAGATTACATCCGAACCCGTCAGCAGAAAAAAAACAATCTGAAGATGGCGTTGATGACCATGTGCAGTATTACTAAGAGGAGGAGTCACACAGCCTCGTGAGATGAAGAAAACTTCTTGAAACAAAAACAACTTGTAATCATCCAAGCCTAACACAATATGGTGAACTTGTGCAAAGCATGTGTATCCACAGCACACCTGCCTCAAACATAAGTGTTATTTTTCTAATTTGGTCTTGGATTTATTCTTTGAGTGTGTCTCATTTATTGCCTCTGTGTGTACAACAAATGCTTAGCACTACTCTCTGATAAGCCTAACTGCTCGCCCTAGCTACCACAAAAGAGAATGTTAGTATTATCTACTTTAGCCTATGTAAGCCAATTGGGGACCCACTGGACTCTTTTCACAGTGTACTTTATTTTAGTTCACTAGATAGAGAGCCAGCTTCCTGCACTTGGCTATTCAAGTAAACCTATAATTAATATTCTGAGCCGCCTCTGTGTTAGTCACCTCAGCGCCAAGAAATCGTTTGGTGTATGTGCGCTATACAAGTTACAGTAACAGGACATAACATCAAATATATAAGGATTATGTTACTCACTCTTTCAGCATCTGTTCGTGGCTTATGGTGCTGTTGTAGATTCACATACTATGCATACTCCTGCCATCTAGTATTGGATCCGGATGTGCGCAAGTTGTTTTTCTTTGAAGAAGTCTTTCGAGTCACAAGTTTGAGTGACTCCTCCTCTTGGTGATAATGCGCATGACGATCGACTCCATTGTTAGATTGTTTTCCCGCAGGCGGGTGAGAATGGAGTGTAAAGAGATGTCCATGGATAGCAACAAGGTAAAGGAAACTGCAACAGCCACATGTGTCTGGGAAAGAGGGTGGGTGCATGTGAATCTACAGCACTACATGCCAAGAAAATATAGTTACAGGGTATGTAAAATAATCAGTTTGAGGCATGTGTAGCTGTACATACACATGCTTTTCATAGACCGTAAAGCAGTTCTCCTCAAAGCGGTGGTTAACCTGTGGGTGTTGCAGTTGTGTGAAAGATTGTACATAGCACTGCCTGTCCTACATTAGCATGTTGGCATGCTAGAACATTTCCACAATAATGCTTTGTGAAGGTGTGTGGTGTAGACCATGTAGCTGCTTTGCAAATCTCAGCTAGTGAGTTGTTACCTAGGAACGCCATAGAACCCCTGTTTTTTCAGTAGTGTGTGTTCTAGCGGTTGTAGGTAAAGTTAATTTGGCTTTAACGTAACATCTTCATATGCAGTTGACTATCCATCTGGCGATGCCGGATTTGGATATAGGCTTTCGTTTCTGTGGTGGTGAGAACGCAACAAAAAGTTCTTTTGTTTCTTTAAAGGTTTTCGTTTTGTCAGTGTAGCACATGATGGCTCTTTTGACATGTAATATGGAGAGCTCTTTTCTGCAACTGATTCTAGTTGTGAAAAGAATACTGGCAACTCAATTGATTGAGATGAAAGTGAGAGACAAACTTTGAAAGGGATATGGGGTTGATGCGGAGGACCACCCTGTCTTTCTGAAGTTGGAAGAAGGGTTCTTCTGAGGTTAATGCCTGGAATTCACGAACACCTCGAAGTGATGTGATAGCAATTAGAAATGCCACCTTCCAAAAGAGAAATTGGAGGGGGCTGTTATGAAGGGTTTGAATGTAGGAACCATGAGTCTTGTGAGAACAATGTTAAGATTCCAGGAAGGTACAGGTGGAACTCGAGGTGGAATCACTCTTTTAAGGCCTTCCATGAAGGCTTTAGTAACTGGCTCTATGAATAAAGACAGGTGTTGTCTATTTTGCACATAGGCAGCTATTGAAGCAAGGTGAAATCGTATGTATGTGAAACCGAGCACAGAGAGCTGTAAATTGAGCAGGTAACAAAAAATATTTTGTATAGTGGCATTGAATGGATTAATTTGTTTAGCGTGATCATCAAGAGCTAATCTTTTCCATTTAGCTGTGTAGCATGCCCTTGTGGTAAATCTGCCTGCTTCTTTGAGAATTGTCTCACATTCTTGTGGGAGATTAAGGTAGCCAAATTCTATGACCTCAGGAGCCATATCGCTTGTTGAGTATCTTGGGATCTGGGCATGATTTCTCCATGGTTTTGAGTGAGAAGGTCTAACCTGATGGGGAGCTTCTGGTGGGGAACTACTGAGAGATCTAGTAGGGTTGTGTAACAGGACTGTTGGGCCCATGGGGGAGCTTCTAGTATGAGTGTGAAAGATGTTTGCCTGAGATTCCAAACCAGAAACAGAAGGAGAGGGAGAGGCGGAAAAGTGTAGGCAAATAGCCCTGGCCAATTCATCCATTGAGCATTGTCCTTGAATAGTGGGTGTGGGAACCTAGAGGCAAAGTGTGGGAATTTTGTATTGTTTGCGGTTGCGAACAGATCTATTTGTGGAAATCCCCATTTATGGAAGTAAGGGAGGAGGACTTGGAGGTGGAGTTTCCATTCGTGTACTGTACGAAAGTGCCCCTTTTTGCATGTCTATCCCCCAATTTTTGCCTGACACATGATGCACTTTTGACTTGGCATGCTCTGGGTCCCTGCCAATCAGGTTCCCAGGGCCTGTGTTCTTTCCCAAAAATGTACTTTTGTACCCACAATTGGCACATCTCTGGCCAGAGGTAAGCCCTGTGTAAAAGGTACCATGGGTACCAAGGGCACTGTGACCAGTGAAGGCCTCTAAGGGCTGCAGCACCTATTGTGCCACCCTTAGAGGCCCTGTACCTTAACACCAACACACTGCCATTGCAGGCTGCATGTTTTGGTGCTGAGAAGAGTGACGAGTCGAAATGGCACACATCCCTGTGTGCCATGCCTACAACCCCACTGCCTGAGGCCTAGGTAAGCCGTGGGGTGCACTAGCCCTCCGATGAGGGTACAGTGGCATGAGCCCTGTATCCCTAAAGTGTCTTAAGTCAATTCTTATACATTGTAAGTGAAGTAAAGCAATAAAGAGTACATGGCCTCGGAGTTGGTCATTACGAACTTCACACAGCTCCATAATGGCTTCACTAAAACCTGGGAAGTTTGGTAGCAAACTTCTCAGCACATTAAACCCACACTGATGCCAGTGTGGGATTAAATGTAAAATGCACTCAGAGGCCATCCTAGAGATGACCCCTGAAAAACTACCACCCCTGGTGTGGTTCCTGAATGGCTGCCATCCATTTGCCACCACCAGACAGGTCTCTGGACCCCTGGGTAGAGAGCCTCCACTCTCTGGGTCCAGAAACAAAGCCCAACCCGAGGAGAGGTGTCATGCCTCCTCCCACAGGATGTGCTGGGTCCACGAAGTGGAAGCTTCAAAAGACTGCTCCCGTTGTAAGCATTCCCTGCCTTTTGGTGCCCCCAGCAAATGGCTCCTCCGGTTATGCCCCCCACTTTGGGCGGGAGAACTGGCGAAAAACTAAGCTAGGAGGAGAGGTGTGCCACCTTTGCCAACCCCAACCTCCATTTTGAGAATGAGGGGACCCAGCCATTTAGGGTGAGGCTCATGCCCCCTCCCACTGGATGGTGGCATAATAGTGGGTGTATCCACCCCAAGGAAGGGACCCATTGGTCCCAACGTACACACCCCTTCAACACCACTAAATTTAGTATTTAGGGGCAACTCTGAACCTTGCCTCCTGAGATTCGAGGAAGAAAGAAGGACCAAAGAGTCGTGGTGACCCAGGAAGTTGAGGAAACCTACTGTTTTGGCTCCAGCCCGACCAGCCTGTCCCGCCGCCTCCGACCTACCCTCAGCGAAAAAAACTGGCATGTCCAGCAGCCTCCCAGAGCCCAGAGGAGCTTCCCTGCATCCATCTTACAGACTGTCTCCCATGAGCACCCGATTTGCTCAAGCAAAGACTCACCCACAGAATCCGGGAATCCGGATTCAGGCAGCTGTGCGATTCTGCACCCGATGCCCACTGCCCGAGTTCGAGTGATCCAACACCATGAGGAGGTGTCCCCAATGATCCTGACCTGGGATCTGGTGATCCCTGACCTCCCTCAAGCTCCTAGACGACGCCTGCAGCCTCAACCTGAAGGGTTCCCCCGTCCAAAACTGGTAAGAAGATCCGACGCCAGAAGACACCCCCTGCACCCTACGGCCTTGGGTGGTCCAACCGATGGTGTCCAGGCATCCCCCAATAACCCACCTTACCTCGCCAGCCAGTGTTTGCCTTCAGGAAGTCCCCTTGCCTAAGCCTTCAGCCTCTTTGCTGAACCGGACACTGCACCCGGCAGCCCCTGTGCCGCTGGTGATGCAGCTCCTGTGCCGATTGTTGTTCCCTGCAGTGCTGACCTTAACCCCAGGAGCTTTGCTCCCACACCCGAGTGGCCTGTTCGTAAGCAGTCCTTTACCTAATGTCCTCTTAGCTGCATTTGCTAACATTGGAGTCCTGCACCCTGCCACCCCAGTGCTGCTTGTGGTGCAACTTGAGTGCCTATATGGCCTTGGGGAACATTGGTCCTAACCCCCAAAACTTCCACTCGTAAGACATTTACTTACCTGTGAAACCGATAACCATTTTTCTCCCATAGGAACCCATGTTATGTGTTTTTGGGCCCAAAATGTTGTGTTGAACTGCTGTTTTGTATGGAGGAAAAAGTAACTATAACTTAAACCAAGAAAAGTCATACTTACCTTGTATTGTGAGATACTTCCGTGTTGTATCTAGGCATGCCACCCCAAGTAGTGATTGTAATCTGAAAGTAGTCAAAAAGTATTCTAATTGTAGTTACTGTGTAATTTAAACTGCTTTTTGAAACCATACCAACCTGTAACAATTGCAGATCCATTCCCAGTTGCATTTCTGTGTACAGGCTTACAATTGAAAGTTCATTTTACCTACCTGTAACGAGTCCTGCTTAGTTCTAGAATTAAAATAAAAGTATACCTTCTTTATACTTACCCAATTGGTCTGCATTCTGTCTCTGAGTGTGTGTAATCAGTCCTTGAGTGAGTGAATACAATAATTGTTTAACACACCCTCTGGATAAGCCTAACTGCTCACCCACACTACCACAAAGAGAGCTGTTAGTACTTACCTAATTTAGCTTCTTCTACACCTATGGGGACTCCCTGGACTGTGCACACTATACCTTATTTTGGTATAGTTTGTACAGAGCCAGCTTCCTACATGGACTTGTTGCTGTATCCTGCTGAGGAGGTTGGCAAAATAGTCATCTGTTCCGGAAAAGTGTTCTGCTAACAGATGAATGTTATGATGCAAGTCCGATCGCCAAATGGTCTGAGATAGGCGTGAGAGCTGTAGTGTGGGTCCCCCGATTTTGTAAATAGTAGATGGTTGTGGTCTTGTCTGTCTGGACTGGGACAGCATTTTTGATCAGATGAGGTAGGAATGCTTTCAATGCTAAGGGAACAGCTTGAAGTTCTAGGTAGTTGATGTAAAGAGTCTGGTTGTTGGAATCCCAAAGGCCACGAACTTTGAGGTCCTGTAAGTGTGCACCCCAGCCTGTGAGGGATGAATGTGTTGTAAGAGTGATGTGGGGAAAAGGGTCTAGAAAAGGCTGCCCCGTTAACAAGTTTTTGGTGTTCCACCACAGCCGAGAGTGATGAGTGCAGCTGTTTATCAACACTATATCTGTAAACTGACCCTGTGACTGAAGCCACTGTTGCGCTTAGGCATTCCTGTAACAGACTCATGCGAAGGCGAGCGTGGAGGCCTATGGTGATGCAGGAAGCCATCATGCTTAGGAGCCACATGGCTGTCATTACTGTGAGCTGTTGATTGATTTGAAAACGCGATATTAATGTTAGCAAATTTTGAATTCTTGCGGTTTCGTGATAAGCTAATCCTAGTTGTGTGTTCAGGATTGCACCCAGATACAGCTGAATTTGTTGAGGTTGAAGGTGAGATTTCGTTATATTGACTCTGAAGCCTAATTGAAGAAGTAGATCTATGGTAGCTTGTGTGTGTTGCTGGCACAGATGAGGAGTACTGGGTTTGATGAGCCAGTCGTCCAGATGAGGGAATACATGGATGTTTCGTCTGCGCATATGTGCTGCTACTACTGCTAGACACTTGGTGAACACCCGAGATGCAGTAGTTACCCCGAAGGGTAGGACTTTGAATTGGTAGTGTTTTGCTGCTATCACAAATGTTAGATATTTGCGATGTGCAGGGAGTATTAGAATGTGGAAATAGGCATCCTTTAAATCGAGGGCTGCGAGAAAGTTACCTTGTTGGAGAAGTGGGATCACATCTTGGAGTGTGACCATCTGAAAGTGCTCTGACAGGATGTAGTGGTTTAAGGGCCTTGGATCTAGAATAGGCTGTAAAGATGCATCCTTTTTGGGGATTAGAAAGTATGGGCGTATACTCCTGACTCTTGGTGTAGAGAAAGGGTTCTATATCTCCTTTGTGAAGAAAAGCTTGAACTTCGTGTTTAAGCATTGTTTGATTTTCCAGTGATAACCTGGAGGTGGGGAGGTGAGGGAGGGTGAGATGGGGAGTTGGGAGGCTAGGTAATGAGCTCCAGACAATAGCTATGTTGGATAATGTCCAACACCCTCTGGTTTAATGTTATTGACTGCCATGTGGGTAGAAAGTTTTGTAAACGACCCCCGATGGGTGTTGTATGGTCGGGGGGAAGGTGAGGGAAGTCATTGTTTTGTGGTGGGTGTTCCACCGCATGGGGTAGCACCTTTGCCTCTACACTTGGCATTGTTGCCCCTACAATATCCTCTGGAGAAGGAATACTGATTTTGGCGGTGGAGGATTCCAAAGTTGTTGTTTGGTAACCCCCATAATAGCCTGAGCAGTGAAAGGAACCATGAGGTGTAGGTGTTTGAAAGGCCCCGATGGATTTCGGCATTTCAGTGTCTTTTTTTTAATATTATCCAGACCCTCGTCGACTTGTGG
The DNA here is from genome assembly GCA_963921515.1 of Calotriton arnoldi. NCBI lineage: Eukaryota > Metazoa > Chordata > Amphibia > Caudata > Salamandridae > Calotriton > Calotriton arnoldi. The sequence continues at coordinate 1,372,023 of CAWUFW010003074.1, forward strand.
CCCAAAGAGATGTTCTTTATCAAAGGGTACATTTAGGAGGTTTTGCTGTTCCCCTGGCTTAAAGCTAGAAGTACGCAGCCATGCATGGCGGCGGAGAGGGCGCTAGAGAGCCAGGCCACAAGATGGCCATCACTCTGTGAGACTCTGCGGGCTGGAGTGCTAATACGGTATTTATTCGCTGCTGCAGGCGGCATCTGTGGCTGCCAGCTGGGTTGGGGGACTCCCCTTTAGCTATGGAATCTGGGTGTCCCCGATTGGGAATCGCAGATTCTGTAGAAGAGGCATTAAGTGTCGCCCATGAGATCACTGCCTAGTTCTGTGGTGTGGGCTGCATTGCGGACCACAGCGGAGAGGCAAAGGAAAGGCTGCTCTTGCAGAGGCGGCACCTGTGAGCTTGCGTATACCTTTGGCTGGTGGTTTTGTGTCCCTTTAAACCCCCCCCCCCCCCATCTGATTTAGAACTATTGTTGATGCGGCCCAAGGGGCTGATACAAGCCCTGCGGCTTGCCTTGCGGACCGAGGACAGCTGCTTGGATGCATGGTGAGGGGGAGAGGCTTACTTGAATGGCTTGACATCGGAGGACTGATGCGGCCCCCCGCCAGGCATTGTTGGAGTGAACAGGTTGTGTCTGTGACCCTCTCAGAAGTCCCTTACCGGAGCCGCGGGGCTTGAGGCACCTTTGGAGTTGCTGGTGCCATTGCTGGGTAGGAGGATTGACACAGAGCACTGCAGACTGCAGGCGGGCTGACAGCCTTTATTGGGTGAAGCCGAGATCGCTCACTCCCATGTCGGGATCATCTGGATAGCTGAGAAAGGAAGATTCAGGTGGGCGGCGCATAGTGAGCCGAACGGCTCTAAAAGAGTCGAGACCTTTGGCTCCGGAACACATTGCAGCAAGGTGGTGGATGGTAATAACCCAACTGGGAGGCAGGTCGCACGTATGTCTGAAGCAAGGAACAGAGTGAGCCATTCCGTTTGAGGAGCGTGTGCTGACGACTGGTGGAATCCTGGGGCTAATCTGAGAGCCCCCATTGAGGAGTAAAAGGGAAAGCCCGCATTTTGAATCCTATGATGAGGCCTCGTCTGATTGCAGCCCGCTAACACTTGAGCGCTTATTGATGTGCATTCCTCACTTCTGCCTCATATTACGCTAATTCCTGAGAGTGGTGGTTTGCTAGTTCCCTCCGTTCCTGCATTGGTTGGGAAGTGGTGGGACAACAGAAGCCGAACCGTTCTACCTTACACTATCACCCAACACTTCGCTTCTGCCGCCAGGATAGAAAAGACAGACGCCATATTTTTGATTACAGCAGTCAACGCCACAGTTTTGAGGACCCCAGGAGAAATCCTCTCCCGACCGTAGGGGTGAAGGTGGGATAGCATCAGGAACCTGAAATACGGGCAATGATTTTGGATCCCAAACAGTCTTATGGCCATAGACGGTAAATATAGACTCACTGACCGATAGATTTGATCGCCTTAAAGCTTAAAGAGAAGGTTGCCAGCCATGACGAACGCATTGATCAACTAGAACAAAGCACGTAGACATTGGAGGAGGACAGTAATACAACTAGGGCCAGATGTACAACCACAGCATTTTGGGGCTCGCAAATTGCGACAAATTGCCAGTCGCAATTTGCGAGTCGCAAAATGCTATGTACAAAAGTGTCTGAGACAATGTTTGCGATTCCCAATGGGGTGGCAAATTGCATGCCTCATGAATATTAATGAGGCTGTCGCAATTTGCGACCCCATTGGCAATGGCTTGCACTCCCAGGGATGCCAGCAGACCACCATATCTGGGACTGCTTTGTCAATAAAGCAGTTTTTTATTTTAAATGCAGCCCGTTTTCCTTAAAGGAAAACGGGATGCATTTAAAAATGAAACTTTTGAAATTTAATTTTTCAAGGGCAGGCAGTGGTCCCTGGGACCACTGCCTGCTCTTAAAAAATATTTGCGCATGCATTCCCAAAGGGGAAGGGGTCCCCTGGGGACCCCTTCCCGTTTGCGAGTGCCTTACCACCCTTCTGAGAAGGGTGGTAAACTGCGAGTGTTTTGCAATCGCAATTGCGGTCGCAAAACATTCATACATGGGTTCTGGACTCGCTATTAGGAAAGGACGCCCTTTCCTCATAGTGAGTCGCTAACCCTATTTTGCGAGTCGCTAATTGATTAGCGACTCGCAAAGTAGGGTTGGTACAATAGCCACACGCAAAGAACGGTCGTACATCTGGCCCTTAAAGAGAAATTGCTCCAAATGGGAAAAGTCCTGGAATTAATCGGAAAGAAGAATGAAGATTTCAAGGCCAGGTCCAGATGAAACAACCTTAGAATCAAGGGAGTACCGGAATCAACTGCAATGAACCGAGTGTAAGATTATGTGGAGGAAATGCTACGGTCTTGTTTTTGGGGAAGCACTGTCAACAGTCTGCATTGTGGAACGAGAGCACAGAGCAATAGGCCCGAGTCCTCCACCTGGGACCGCTGCACAACCTATTGTTGCTCGTGTCTAAAACTATAGAGACCGAGACACTGTACTTAAACTGCCTTGCACCAAAGAAACAACATCCTATCAAGGGAATAATGTATGCTTCTATCCCGACTTTACGGTTGCTGCACAACATGGTTTCCTGCCAGTAAAGCGTTCCTCCAAAAACATGCTAAATATTCTCTGCTATACGCGGCTAAGCTGCGTATTTTCCATGCAAGTAAAACTACATACTTTACCGACCCTAAGGCGGCTCCTTGATTTGTCAGTGGTCTTCCGTTGGCTATGACCAAATCAATACCTGAACATGAGATTAATGAATCGGGCCGCATTAGTGATAATAATTGAGGGAGCCGCTTGCAGCCACACAGACGCCACCAGCAGCAGCCTTGGGGGGACTCAAAGCCCCCACAATTCTTTGCGCCAGGAGGCGCCTACGACACATTTCCCGCACCCGGAGGCGCTTAAAGTCACTTCGCGGCTCCCGCAGCGCGGGACGCGCGCAGGCATGTCCGGGCCGTGCCCGCGCAAAGCCCAGGCCAACTTTGGGCCCGTCTGTGCCCGTCAGAGCCCGGAGGAGGCTGGGCTGGGTCACTTCTCTTGGTTTTCATGATCTGAACTTGGTGACCCCTGGTCTAAGGCATAGTTCAGTGAAGTTACGTGAAGGTAAAACATTTTTTCTATTGTTCTTAGTTGCTATTTTTTATTGTCTATCTGTACTATGGGGAAACGGAAGCCTACCCCCACACCAAAGTCAATGGACACAACACTGGATGGCTAGCTACAAAAAGCGGTTGGGGCGTTAACTAAGGAGAGAGACTTTCTTTAGCTCCTTGTTTAACCACATCTGTCCCAACTGACTGTCAAATAACCATATTGGAATCAGTTGCTGAACAGAGGCCGCTACCTCCTTTATCCCCTACTGTTATCATTTCGAGCCAGTGGAGAAACCTACTGCCCCGCAAGTCGCAACCGGAGGAAAACGAAAATGAATGGACCTGGCAGGGGTTGACTAAATTAAAAGTTCCTTCTTCAAGGATCAAACGAACTAAGCTAACTCATCTAACTGGGAATATCCCGAGGTACCGGCTGGGAGGTGGGAGAGTTAGTGTATCAAAAGAATTGGATAGCAATGGTGATAGTAATGTTGATAAATTGAGTAAAGTTGTACACGAGGCTCTGACACCCATCCTAGCTAGATAAGCCCGCATCGAAGAGCAGCTTGCTCGAGTCCTGACGTGCCTAGATAATGTTTCGGTTCCTGAAAAGCAGACTGATAACGTCGCCTGCCCAAGAAGTTCTGACCTAATTAATATTACTCCCTAGCACAATATCTGCTGTAAACAGCCAGGTTCCTCGCACAGAGCCCCATTCAAATAATGTCAGTAACGACCGTGCGGTTTTAAGAAGGCAAGAACCCATCATGGCTAGGAACCCTGCTAGGATCAACACAAGGCCTGGTCAGGGGGTCATGAATCCACCAAGTTCACTTATGACAGATAGGGGTGGAATATCACAAGGAAACGCAAATATAAATGGCACAGCTTATGACCAAAGGAGTGCGCGGGGTGCAAAAGACGTGTTCAATTTACCACCGGAATGTACACCGTATACCCTGATACTGAAGGGGGGTCCCCTGTTTGGCCTTTGCTCTGCAAGAAACATGTCAAAGCCTTGTCAACAAATCGGCTCATTGTTGTTTTAAGAAAATCTCGCCGAAGATAAATTGGTTGGAAAAAATTATCATGGCTAGGCGAGTGAGCTTGTTGGGTGACACGACTAAACGTGGGGGTGGGGATTGTGTTGTCCTTAATTTTAACAACACATGGTGTGTACGTCTTGCCCTAATGCACCTTAAAGACTCATATGGTGAGTCGATTGAGGCTCACCCATTGGGCTTTTTTTATCCTCCACAATCTAAACACATGGGGAGAAAACAGTCTTTGTGGCCGGATTTAAGTGCACATCTGCTTACTCAGCCTCCTCCATTTAGCCACCCTAACCGTTTTGATGTCCTTTCTGGGCTCTCAGAAATAGACTAACTGGGAATCTCAGTCAACCAGTTGCCATGGCGAGAATAGAACTGCCATATAGTGCTCAAGGGAGAGGGCCCAATATGGATGAACTGACTAATAGAGATTGTGGGGACCCTTTTGAAATTTTCTCCCCTATAATATTAATAAAAAAGAGTCCAGATAAATTTGAAAATTGTTCCCCCTGCCACAACTTAATTTCAGATGACACCCCAGCTAGGGAGAATCCGGGACTCCCTACCACTATAATTGAACAAGTCATAAATAATGAAATTGCGGGGTTGGGCAAACAGGGTCACAATAAGCCTCTACTTAAACTCATTTCATGGAATATAGCAGGTATTCGCCCCAAACTGACCGATGAGGTATGGCTAAAATATATCAGAGGTTTTGACTGAATCTGTCTCCAGGAGACGTGGTATAAAAAAGATCGTGTTGAATGGTTATTGCTCCTACACAGTCCACGCATTACCCTTGCCAGCAGGGAGGCAAAAGGAGGGTTGGTTTTGTTAATTTCGGTCAAATATGAGGTTATAAAAATTACTGTTGTTGGTATATCTCCCTGGTTCCAATTAATTTTGATTTCAAACATATTACAGGTCAAGTTACCAGTGGTGAACTGGTATTATAATATTTTTAACCATAATAATTGCCAGGTTATTGAGGCTTTACAGGCAGAAATTAATAACATTTCTGAGAAATGGCAACCATTATGTATTCTCTGGGTGGGTGATTTTAATTGTTCTATTTGCCCCAATAGCATTGGCCACGCCTGCGGGATGTTAAGTGTAGAGGGACAGACTCTGTCGCATTTCATTCACTCCCCTCAGGTTGAGGCCCTAAATTCTATTATTTTTGAGAATGATCTGGGCCTCATTAATGACTTAGCTAGTAATTCCTCAATACAGTGCGTAACTTACGTTGGTGGAGGTAGGGAAAGTTTTATTGATTTTATGTTAATTTCACGGAAGTTCTTGCCACTTATCGGAGACTTTGAGGTGGAGCCAAACAGCGCGAGTGACCATAATCCCCTCATAGCGTCTTAGCCATCTACATTCCCTGTCTGGGATATTATACTATCAAGTCCATTTTAATCCCAACAAAGGGGTAAGACTCAACTGGAATAAAGTAAACCCCTCTGAATTTGAGGCAAAAACCGTTATAACTAATTATGACTCGATTATGAGGTGTTTATCCCATGAGTTGCCCCTAGCCGAGATTATTCGGGAATTTGAACTGATTTGGTCTGATGTAGCCAAAAATTTGACCAAATCAATTAAGTTTAAGGACCTCCCGGAGAAAAGGTGGTTCAATGTGGAATGCTCAAGAGCCTATAAAATTCTAAACCTGGCATAGCACGCAAATCCTTGAGATAGGGCTCAAATCAAACATGCTTGTAAGGCTTATAAAAGTATAGTCAAGCAGAGGAAAGAAAGAAGAACTGAGGTGCCTAACCTGGGACGACCTGGAGAGAGCTAGTTCCCTCAAGGACTCGAAAAGCTTCTGGGAAATCATAAATCGCCCACTGTTGAGTGAAGAGGTGGGCAAAATGGATTCCCTGATTTTGGGAGATTCCTGGGAAGCTCACTTTGCGGCTATATTTAACCCTAATGGCCGGCAGCTCGAGGTACCCAGTGAGGATCTGCCCCTAGATCTTACCTCGGCCTTTTATCTAAGCGCGTCAATTTCAGTAGCCGAGGTTGAGGAAGCTATGGCAAAAGGAATTAGCATGAAAGCTCCAGGTCCGGATGGAGTGCCATTAGACCTTTTTAAAAGTAATCCTAAGCTGTGTGCCCCATTATTGACCAACGTGTTTTTTTTTTATATAAACTTTATGTTCGAGGCATATGAGCTGCAGATCGTACACTGTGCATGAGATCGCCATCTGGTGTTGGGCTCGGATGCTTGCACTTTGTTGTTGTCTTGGAAGAGTCTTTTGTAGTCACGAGATAGGTGACTCCTCCTTTGGACGATAGTGCGCATGGGCATCGACTCCATGGTTAGATTGTTTTTTCCGCCATCGGGTTCGGATGTACCTTGCTGCGCTCCGGATCCACATCGATCGGTTCCCCTCTCGACGCGCAGAAGAACCTCCTACCGTTCGACGGTATTGTTTTCGATCGCGATCCCCTCATCGCGTCTCCACTCCAACACTGTTTCGAGTCCGGTCGCCGACGTTGGTCCGTTGGGCGTGTCGGCGCCATCATCCAGCATATGGAAAGGACTCCATTTAAAAAATGCAGGTGTGGGGCTAAATTCCCACACACAGATCTCCACGAGATCTGTAATCTTTGCCTCTCTCCAGAACACGAGAGCCAACACTGCCAAGCCTGTGACTCCTTTCGGTCCAAAAGACCATCCGTGATCGCCGGGCCCGACGACACGAAATGTCCAGGTCAGCCGCTCCCGCACCGGACGACATCTTTGACACAGGCTCCGACAACCCGGACACCGGAGATTTACAAATCGACACCTCCGGAGCCGAAGACTCAGGGTCCGACGACCAACTCATCACACCACACCAACGTACTGTGAGTACTGACGTCGATGCCCCTGCCCCCAAGAAACAAAAGGCTTCGGTCACACCTTCGCCTTCGGGCCTAGGTCTGCACCATCACAAAGCTTCAGGAGCCCCGCCTTCCGGCTCGACTCCCAAGCACCTAAAGCCTTCTGGCAGCTCGGGACCGAGCCAGCCACGTCCCGGAGCCGAAAAACACTCATCGGCACCGAAACACAAGACTAAGGTCTCGGCACCAACAGACCCTTCGGCGCCAAAGTCCAAGGTCCCAGACACCTCGACACCGAAGCATACCAAACCTTCGGAGTCGACAAAAAACCCTCGGTGTCGAAAACTTCACCAAAGGACACCAAACAACCTCGCAAGCCCAAACAACACTCGGAGCCGAAATCTTCGATGCCGACCAAACACGCCAGCTCAGAAGAACTCTTGGTTCCCATCGACCCAAAGCAGAAAACTCTGCACATTGACCCTATTACCGGACAGGTACAATCAGTAATACCTCACAAGAGGAAGATACAGGAACCAACCACACCTGAGCCACCTCATAAGAAGAAAGACTCTTCCACATCACCTATAAGGTCTTTCTCTCCACCTCCACAACACCTCAGCCCTCTACACTCCCCGCCTCACTCTCCTCCACCTTGTTTTTCACCACAAGGGGATACAGACAGGGAGGATCATGATGATGACATGCAGTCACCTCACAACACCTACACTGATGACGACCTTCACAGTATCCCACCACAAGACCCCTGGGACAGTTATGACCTCCCAGATATACCTGTCCCTGAACCATACCCATCAAAAGCCTCACCTCCAGATGATGCTATAGGGTTTTCACAGGTGATAAACAGGGCAGCACAATACCATGGTGTCAAGTTACACTCAGACCCCCTGGAAGAAGACTTTTTACTAGAAACTTTTAGCCAGCCTCAAAAGTCTACCCATACTCTACCTATGCTTAAAGGCATTATTAAACATGCCCCTGAGGTCTTCAAAGACCCAGTTAGGGCTAGGGTTCTTAACCCAAGGATCGAGAAAAATATAAACCTGCCCCTTCTGACCCAGCTTATATTAAAGGCCAACTCCCTCTAGACTCATTAGTAGTTGCTAATGCACGGAAAAGGGCAAACTCCCAGACTACTGGTGAGACACCACCACCAGACAAGGAGTCCAAATTACTCGACGCATCGGGAAAAAGAGTTGCGTCTCAAGCAGCAAACATGTGGCGCATCGCCAATTCCCAAGCCTTACTGGCGAGATATGACAGAGCCCATTACGACGAGCTTCAAAAGCTCATTGAGCATCTTCCAGATCAGTATAAGACCAAGGCCAATGATCTAATACAAGAAGGCAAGATTGTCACAAACACCTCAATAAAGTGCGCCCTTGACGCAGCAGATACAGCAGCACGCACAATAAACTCAAGCGTTTTGCTGCGCAGACACGCATGGCTACGAATATCTGGCTTCAAGCAGGAGGTACAATCTACCATCCTCAATCAACCCTTAGACCAGGAACACCTGTTTGGGCCTAATGTGGACACTTCTCTAGAAAAAATGAAGAAGGACACAGACACAGCCAAAGCTATGGGAGCTCTACAAGCCACACCTAGCAGAGGTTCCTTTCGTCGCTCCTTATATAGAGGCGGCTCCAAAACTACAGCCACAGACACCACCTCTGCTAACTACAAAAACACCACTCAAACCTCCTCTAATAGAGGTTACTCCAGAGGTAATTACAGAGGTAATAACAACAGGGGTAGAGGACGCGGGTTTAACACACGCACCTCCCCTACCACCAAACAGTGACTTCCCTCCGTTTCCCCCGATCATTCCACTCCCGTCGGGGAAGACTGTCAAAGTTCCTACCTGCGTGGAATTCCATCACCACCGACAGGTGGGTAATACAAATTATCCAGTATGGTTACTGCCTCGAACTCACTTCTACTCCCCCAACATACCACCCAGACAGCGTCCCATGTCCACGGAACATCTAACGCTCCTCAATCAAGAGGTTCTCTCTATGCTCCAAAAGCACGCAATAGAACCAGTCCCTCTACAACATCAGGGCACGGGGGTTTACTCACTATACTTTCTAATCCCCAAAAGGACGGTTCCCTCAGGCCCATACTGGACCTCAGACCCCTCAACTATTACATTCACTCAGATCATTTTCACATGATCACTCTTCAACAAATACTTCCACTACTCCAACAAGGCGACTTCCTTGCCACACTAGATCTCAAGGACGCCTATTTCCATATTCCCATTCACCCTGCGCACAGGAAATACCTAAGGTTCATAGTGGACGGACAACATTATCAGTTCAAAGTCCTCCCATTCGGGGTGGCAACAGCACCAAGGGTTTTCACCAAGTGCCTAGCAGTAGTAGCTGCGCACTTACGAAGACAACACATTCACGTGTTTCCGTATCTAGACGACTGGCTAATAAAAGCCAAGTCACACAACCAATGTGTACAGCACACACTCCAAACAGTTCGGCTACTACACAATTTGGGGTTCACAATAAACCATACCAAATCGCATCTCCATCCCTCCTACATACATCAGTACCTAGGAGCCACAATCGATACCTCCAGGGCCCTTGCATACCCCAATCCTTCCAGGATAACAAGTATGCAAGCCCTCATCAACAAATTCCTACCTCAACACTACCTTCCAGCTCGAGTGTTTATGCAACTCGTAGGAATGATGGCCTCGTGCATCTTTATTGTCCCTCACGCACGACTTCAAATGCGGCCCCTGCAAGAATGCTTAGCACGTCAGTGGAACCAAGCTCAGGGCCAGCTTACAGATCTGGTGTTGGTAAACAGCCGCACTCATCGCTCTCTGCAATGGTGGAACATACAAAACATTTCCAAAGGGCGGCCGTTCCTAGAGCCAGTTCCACAAATAGTGCTCACAACAGACGCATCTCTCACCGGGTGGGGAGCTCACCTCCTTACCCACACAACGCAGGGCAGCTGGACCAAGTCACAAAAACTGCTCCACATCAACCACCTAGAATTATTAGCAATATTTCTAGCGCTAAAGTCATTCCAACCGCATCTTACTCACAAGACTGTCTTAGTCAAAACAGACAACATGACAGCAATGTACTATGTACAAAAACAGGGGGGACACACTCTCTACAGCTGTCTCGCCTGGCGCAAGCCATATGGAGATGGGCCATTCCTCAAAACATTTACCTCCTTGCAGAACACCTTCCAGGAGTTCACAATCACATTGCGGATCTGTTAAGTCGACAGACACAACAGATTCACGAATGGGAACTGCATCCGCAAGTTCTACAACCTTTTTCCAAATGTGGGGCCATCCACAAATAGACCTGTTCGCCACACAAGAAAACACAAAATGCCCAACCTTCGCCGCCAGGTTCCCACACCCGTCGTCCAAGGGCAATGCAATATGGATGAACTGGTCAGGCAGATTTGCATACGCTTTTCCGCCTCTCCCACTCATTCCCCTAGTAGTACGCAAACTCAGACAACAGTCTCTAACAATGATCCTAGTTGCTCCCACATGGGCAAGACAACCATGGTTCACAACACTTCTCGAACTCTCAGTAGTTCCACACCACAAACTGCACCTCTCTCCACACCTCTTAACTCAGAACCATGGAGAGATCAGACACCCCGATCCAGGTCAACTGAATCTGGCAATATGGCTCCTGAAGTCCTAGAGTTCGGTTACCTTAACCTTCCACCTGAGTGTATGCAGGTCATTAAAGAAGCCAGACGTCCCACTACCAGGGCTTGTTATGCAGCAAAATGGAAAAGGTTTGCTATTTATTGCAATAACAACAATATCAACCCACTAGATGCCTCCATACAAAACATTATCTGTTACTTGCTGCATCTGCAAACATGTAACCTAGCATACTCATCCATAAGATTACATCTTGCCGCTCTAGCCGCATACTTACAAAACAGACAGCATTTGTCACTGTTTCGAGTACCTGCAATTAAAGCCTTTATGGAAGGCCTTAAAAGAATCATTCCCCCTAGATTGCCACCCTCTCCAGCATGGAATCTAAATATTGTCCTCACCAGGCTCATGGGTCCCCCATTTGAACCTCTGCACAAATGTGAGTTACAATTTCTTACATGGAAAGTAGCCTTCCTAATTGCAATAACCTCTCTCAGAAGAGTGAGTGAGATTCAGGCTTTAACCATACAAGAACCTTTTTTACAAATCCATCGTAATAAAGTAGTTCTCAGACCAAACCCCAAATTCCTACCTAAAGTAATTTCTGCTTTTCACCTTAACCAATCAATAGAGTTACCCGTCTTTTTCCAAGACCCAGACTCTGTAGCAGAAAGAGCTCTACACACACTAGATGTCAGAAGAGCCCTACTTTACTACATTGACAGGACCAAACCTTTCAGAAAGACAAAACAATTATTTGTAGCTTTCTCCCCACCACATAAAGGTAATCCCATCTCAAAGGCTGGCATTGCTAGATGGATAGTCAAATGCATTCAAATTTGCTACCAAAAGGCTAAACGCACCTTAATAATTCCCCCTAGGGCACATTCCACACGTAAACTAGGGGCTTCTATGGCATTTTTAGGGAACATCCCCTAAATGACATATGTAAGGCAGCAACATGGTCTACGCCACATACCTTTACCAAACACTACTGTGTTGATGTACACGCAAAGCAGCAAGCTGCTGTGGGCCAAGCTGTTCTTAAAACACTTTTTCAGACTACTGCAACTGATACAGGTGACCACCGCTAGGGGAGACACTGCTATACAGTCTATGCACAGTGTACGATCTGCAGCTCATATGCCTCGAACGGTAAATGCTACTTACCAGTATGCATCTGTTCTTGGCATGTAGAGCTGCAGAGTCGTACACGCCCACCCACCTCCCCGGAACCTGTATCTGTTCCAGTATAATCTTAATTAGATATATTCACATGGACATCTTTTTCTTCTTACTGACTCCATCTTTTCCCATCATGGCGAAAAACAATCTAACCATGGAGTCGATGCCCATGCGCACTATCGTCCAAAGGAGGAGTCACCTATCTCGTGACTACAAAAGACTCTTCCAAGACAACAACAAAGTGCAAGCATCCGAGCCCAACACCAGATGGCGATCTCATGCACAGTGTACGACTCTGCAGCTCTACATGCCAAGAACAGATGCATACTGGTAAGTAGCATTTACCTTATTCAAGTTTTCACACACATAACTGAGCGGTGCTACAATCAGTTACCCACGGTAATGCCTTTCAACTTATTTCCATTATGTATCTGAGTCCTGTACACATTTCCCAAATATTTATACAAAAATGGCGTCGCAATATACATGTCAGTATACTGAGTTAGGAAGTTGCCCAATCACCTATCTCTACGTGTCGCTGCTACTGTCGGATCCACTATCCCGCTCAGCTCCCGCCACCGTTGGACTCAAGTAATCCCTGCATAACTCTCTCCAAATGACGTCTTCCTCTAGCTTCTCATCCTTACGACAAGCCTTCATATGCAGTTCTTCCGCCAGGGACCATTCACCCACATCGCTTATCCAGCTTTCAAATGTCGGGGCCCGCTCACCCATCCAGCAAATGGCCACCCTCCGCAAGTACCAATGCTAGTTGAGTTAGTTTGTTAGCCATTTTCCGCTTCTTGCGTTGCGGGACCAGCCCCAGGAGACACTGCCCTGGAGTAGCCTCTAACAGGATTCCCACCCCTTCACGGATCCTTGCTACTACATTAACCCAGTACTGCTGTACTTCTAGGCATTCCCATGCCATGTGCATAAACCCTGACTGAGGTCTGTGACATCGGGGACATTCATGCGATCGACTAGCATCTATGCGGTGGAGCCTCACAGGGGTCATGTATACCCGTTGCACAAAATTATAATGCAATAACTTAAATCCGGCATTACAGGATACCTTGCGCGTTAGCGAACATACACTCACCCAACTCTTTTCCGGCAATGGCGCCTGCAGATCCTTGTTCCAGGCGTCCCATGCCTTAAGGGCTATGGACCCCGAATCTGCCCTCATAGCCTTATACAACAATGACATCACCCTACGCCCGCTGCCACACGTTACAGGATATCTAAGGTCTCAGTAGTCTGGGGCATATTTGGATATGAGGGCCACGTGACTCTAGCCCGTTCCATCAGGCCCGCATATTGGAGATATTGCCCCGGGCCCAAATCAAATCCTTCACATGCCTGTTCAAAAGTGACGAAGGTGTCATTTACATACAGATCTGCCAAGACCATGCAGCCACCCTCCCTCCAAGCCTGAAAGGACATATTGTCAACCATTCTGCGTACTGGGACTAGTTGCCAGATGGCCAGCTCCGGGTGAAATGGAGCCCGCCCCAACACCCGTTCCACGACTTTTTGCCAGATGAGGGCCGTCCGTCGGACCACATATGGTAGTTCTACACTTGCCCCTGCACCCTCCATCAGAATAATAGGTAGAGTCTCTGGTTGTACCCGACCGCTGAGCAGGCGCTTCTCCCAGTTGTCCCCCTCATCTAGCCATTGCGCTGCATACTGGAGGTGCGCCGCATAATAATATAGGTCAAATCTAGGTACCCCCAGTCCCCCCTCCTCATATCTTTTTGAAAGGACCTGTAGCGCTACTCTACACCGTTCCCCCACCCAGAACAGGGATATTAATAGCGAGTTCAGTTGACGAAAAACCTTCGCAGGAATCGCACACAGTGCATTCTGTAAGACGTTCAGACATCTAGGTAGCATCACCATCTTAGCCACCGCTATCCTGCCCATCAAGGACAATGGCAACGTGTTCCAAAATACTACCGACTGCCGCAAGGACTCAACTACCCTGGTCATATTCAATTGTAATAGTTTTGCGTCCCCGTGTGCTATCTGCACCCCCAGATACCGAAAGAGGTCCGTCTCCCATCTCACTCCCAGACTAGGTAGCCTGTCCACCCTACTTTCTTTTAAACCTGCCAGTGGGAACGCCAAGGATTTACGCCTATTGATGCGTAATCCCGAGAAGGTTGTAAATTGATCCAGCTGCAGCAGCTGCGGGATAGCCTCTCGCGGAGACGCGACATAAAACAACGCGTCATCCGCATATAACAAGATAAGGTGAGTGCTATTACCTATTTGTATGCCCCAGCGGCCTAGGTTTTGCCTAGCCCATACCGCCATAGGCTCTATATCTAGAGCAAACAGCTGCGGTGACAGGGGGCATCCCTGCCGTGTGCCACGCCCCAGCAACCACTGCTCAGACTTGTGTTGACCCAATCGCACCCTAACCACTGGGCTTATGTACAATATTTGTACCCACCTGCGGAACCGTGGGCCAACTCCCAATAGCCTAAGAGTTTCCAGTAGGTAGCCCCAGTCCACCGTGTCAAAGGCTTTTTCAAGGTCAATAGAGACAAATGCCATCTCCTCAGGAACCTCCTGCGTCTCATGCAATAGAAGCGCTAAGCGTCGTATATTCATGGACGTGCTACGGCCCGGGATAAAGCCGCACTGGTCCTCTTGAACCAAGTAGGCCATGTGCGGTCCCAGCCGTTTGGCCAACACTTTGCATAAGATTTTAATGTCGGTATTAATCATTGTCAATGGTCGGTATGCCGTCGGATCCTGGGTGTCCCCACCCAACTTAGGAATCATACAGATTTCGCCCTCGCGCATCGTTGGAGGCAATATCCCGCTATCATATGACTCATGGAATGTGTGGAGCAATGGCTGAGCCAACATCGCTGAAAATGCCTGATAATACTCAATTGGTAGCCCATCTCCCCCCGGAGCCTTAGCTTTGGGTATTTCTGCCATTGCCTCCATTATCTCCTCTACAGTGATCTGCGCATCCAGTTCTGTCTTAGCTTCTTCGGACAGTTTCCTCAACGGGAGACCCTCCAAGAATGGAATATAAAACTCCGCCTTAACCGAAGGGTCTGCCGTATACACACGCGCTCCAGGTGCAGCCGAAATATTTCCAGCAGGCCTGCACGGGTATAGACCAGTTCTCCCGTCTGGCTGCGCAGGCTAGTAATCATCGGGGGGGGGCTTGTTCCCTTCGCAAGATCCAAGCCAACAACCGGCCGAACTTGTCCCCCTCTGCGTGCAATCTTAGTCGGTATGTAGTAAGCGTATATTTGTCCAGTCTGTCCCACGTATCTTCGACCTGCTCACGTAACGCCCGGTCCCGCTCCTGGGTGTCATCTTGTCCCTGCGGCCTTAACTGTAGCTCTGCCAGCGAGTTCTCCCTATCCCGCAATTCGGACTGCAATTGCTTCTGAACACCATACATCTGAAAGAAACGTGTTAGTTATAGGAACCTTACCTTAGAATTACCCCCAGGCGTCAGACTGGACCCGGAAAGTTTTTTTTCTTCCCGTCAGCAGTACCTCTGCGCGTCGGAAGGTGGCGTCGGTCGGCTCAGCGTCGGCATCGTGATCGCCGGGATGACGTCGCGGCAGCTACTTAGACGCCTCCCTCGCGCGCTGACGTCAGTTCTTTCTTTTTCCGCGCCAGCCAGCACAGATCTGGGAAGAGCGGTACCTCAGTCAATTTTTGACTAACTTTTTCTAGACTTTTGTCGACTTCTTTTTCGAGTCTTCGACTCCGAAGGTGCACGAGGGATGCCCGGTTTCAAGGCTTGCGGCTCCTGTCATCGCATGATGTCCGTGTCGGATCCGCACCACGTGTGTCTTTTTTGCCTGGAGCGCGACCACGACCCCAAGTCGTGCTCCGACTGCCGGTCGATGGCGCCGAAGGCTTTGCGGGAGCGGTCCGAAAACCTGCTTGAGCACCGGCAGTCGGCTCCGCCCCGTTCGAGGTCCCGGTCGAGAGGGAGGTTGAGGGACCTGTCGCGGAGCCATCACCATTCCGGTTAGAAATCTTCGAAGTCTGCGCACTCGGGGTAGGATAAGTCGAAGCATAAGAAGAAGTCGAAGAAGCATCGTCGCCCTTCGACTTCTCCTCGTCGATCGGCTGATCTGATGAGGCACGCGGGTGGTGCCCCTCCTGTGGCTCCACGTTTGGAGCCCGAAGAGTCGACTCAGTTTCCCTCCCTTTCCGGGACCCGGAGCGACTCCCGCCCAGCTTCGTACGTTCTACGAGGCGATGCTTGCCATCTTTGGGCGGACCGACCCTGCTGGCGCGCCTCCGGGCCCCGCGGACTTGGTTGGGGGGGTCTAGGCCTTCTCTGCCGGCGGCTCCGGCGCCGCAGGCCCCCCTTGGATCCAGGCCTGGATCCGGATCGGCGCCGGTTGACCTTGTTATGCCTCCACCAGCGCCGCTTTCGACTGCACCACTACCGCGTCCGACGCCGGTCGGCCCCCCAGCTGCGTCGACCCTGGCCTCCGTCCTGACGTGGACACGGAGCTGGACTGACGTCGCCAGACGCCGGATCCGGCACCGAGAGGGGTTTTTGTGCCCCTGTTCACTCCTGGGGCACCTTTTCAACCTGAGTGGCAACCAGAGGATGAGGAGGAGTCAGGTGACCCTCTGACTGACCAGTTGGACAGTGAACAGGACTGGAGAGAGGAACTGGGGGATGCCAGTGGTCTTGACACCTCCCTTGACCTTGGCATGTTGTCTCCTCCTACCGTGGCTACGGAGGAGGGAGCGTCGTACGCAGTGGTGTTGCGTAGGGCCGCCGAGGCTCTCAAGCTCGAGCTTCCTATGGTGGCGGTCAGGACTAACCTCCTGACAGAGGTGCTTCAACCGGCTGCGAGCTCTTCGAAACCCTTGCTGCCGTTCAATGAGGCCCTCACCGACGTCCTTTTGGGCACCTGGTCCAGGCCCAACACGGGTGCTCCAGTGGATAGGATGATTGCCCGACGCCCAGCTCCGGGCGACCCCACTTTCCTCTCCCAACACTCCACCCCGGAGAGCTTGGTAGTCCAAGCCTCCACTTCCAAAAGCGCATTCCCTACCGCTCCCCCGGAAAGGGAATCCAAGAAGCTGGACCACCTTGGGAAGAAGATTTTCTCTTCCGCCAGCTTAGGACTGCGGTCGGTAAACACCGCATGTCTCTTGGGCCGTTATTCCCACTCCGTGTGGGATACAGTGGCGCAGGTGCTGCCTCAGTGTCCGGAGGAGGCCCGGGCAGTGCTCTCCCAGGCTGTGGCTGCCGGGAGGGATGCAGCAAAGTTTGCCATAGGTTGTGGGCTGGACACCGCAGACTCTCTGAGCAGGACCATTTCAACGTCGGTAGCGCTTCGTCGCTACGCCTGGATGAGGTCGACTGGCTTTTCAGGGGATGTCCAGAACACCTTGATGGACATGCCCTTTGATGGCCGTCGCCTTTTTGGCGTCAAAGCAGACAACGCTCTAGAGCGATTCAAGGACTGGGGGAGGTGGGGGGGAGGTGTTTAGGACTTTGGGCTACGGCCAAGTGTTTGGGCCTCTCCACCCGCCCTGCGAAGTCTGCTTTTCGCCCCTTTCGTGGCTACGGAAGGAGTGCCCCACTACGTCCCGCCCAGAGCCACAGGCCGCAGCAAGTTACCCAATCTTGCCGGAGACGTGGGAGCAACCGTCGTGGTTCCGGGGGCCAGCGGGCAGGCCAGTCCACCAACCCCCCTACCCAGCAGCCTCCAAACCCTCCTAGTCCGACTTTTCAGGCCCATCAAATGCCAGTGGGCAGCAGGATTCGCCATCACCTCCCCCACTGGCGCACCATCACGTCAGACAGTTGGGTTTTGCAAATAGTCCGAAGGGGCTACTCCCTCCCCTTCAAGGCTACCCCTCCAGCTATGCCACCACGATACCACCGCATGTTGGAGGATCATCTGGCCCTTCTCCAGCAGGAAGTTACGGCTCTCTTGGCCAAGGGAGCCATCGAGTTCGTTCCTGTCCCAGAAGTAGGTCGTGGTGGTTACTCCCACTACTTTCTGGTCCCCAAGAAGGACAAGGGCCTGCGTCCTATCTTGGATCTCAGGGACGTCAACCGCTTCCTCCGGAAGGAGAAGTTCAAGATGTTGACGCTTGCTCAGGTCTCGTCTGCCCTCGACCCACAAGACTGGATGGTAGCGTTGGACTTGCAGGACGCTTATTTTCACATCCCCGTCCTGCCGGCCCACCGGCGTTACCTACGTTTCACAGTAGGCCACGAGCATTTTCAATTTACCGTGCTCCCATTTGGCCTTACCAGCGCCCCTCGGGTGTTCACGAAAGTGATGGCGGTGGTCAAAGCTCATCTGCGCAGATCAGGGGTTTCAGTCTATCCCTATCTCGACGACTGGCAGTTGAAGGTGGGCTCGCCCCAGGCAGTCGTCTCCCACTTCCAGACTACGGCCGACCTCCTGCATTCGCTGGGGTTCTCCATCAATGTGCCGAAGTCACACCTGATTCCCTCTCAGAAGCTCCTCTTCATCGGAGCGGTTCTGGACACGACGCGGTTTCGGGTCTATCCTCCCGAGCAGCGAGTCCGGGATATTCGGGCTATGATTACGATCTTTCAGCCTCTATCCCGGGTTTCGGTCAGAGTGACTCTGAGGCTGCTGGGCCTCATGGCCTCCTGCATCCTGCTGGTCGATCATGCCAGGTGGCATATGCGGGCTCTGCAGTGGGACCTGAAGTTCCAGTGGGCACAGCATCAGGGGAATCTGTCCGATTGCGTCCAGAGGGCACTGCACGTCAACTGCAGTGGTGGCTCACGAACCAGGATTAGGTCAATGGCAGATCCCTCTCCCTTTCCCAACCAGACCACACTCTGGTGATGGACGCGTCCCTTCTGGGATGGGGCGTCCACATGGGAGAGGCGGAGATCAGAGGCCTCTGGTCTCTGGCGGAGTCTGGGCTCCATATCAACCTTCTGGAGCTCCGGGCGATTCGTCTTGCACTCAAGGCATTCCTTCCCTCTGTCTGGGGAAGAGTAGTGCAGGTGTTCACGGACAACACCACCGCCATGTGGTACTGCAACAAACAGGGCTGGGTGGGGTCGTGGACCGTCTGTCAAGAGGCCCTCCGCCTCTGGACATGGCTGGAACATCAGGGCATATCCCTGGTGGTTCAATACCTGGCAGGTTCCCTGAACGCCAGGGCGGACGAACTCAGCCACAGGTGCATGATGGGTCACGAATGGCGTCTCCACTCGGAGGTGGTGCAAGGTCTCTTTCAACAGTGGGGAGAGCCTTGGTTAGATCTATTCGCCACCGAAGAGAACGCGCAATGTCAGCAATTCTGCGCGTTGGAATTTCCAAGGCGGCACTCGCTAGGCGACACCTTTCGTTGCGAGTGGAGTTGCGGTCTGTTGTACCCCTTTCTGCCTATACCACTTCTGCCGAGAGTGCTGAAGAAGATCAAGCGCGACCGGGCCCAAGTCATTCTTGTGGCTCTGGATTGGGCACGAAGAATCTGGTATCCCGAGTTGCTCAACATGGCCATCGATCCTCTGATCAGACTGCCTCTTCGGGAGGATCTTCTGTCACAGCAGCAGGGGACGGTCCTCCACCCGAACCTGTCCAGTCTCCACCTCCTTGCGTGGAGTTTGAGCGGCGGCAGTTGACGTCTTTCGACCTGCCTCCTGAAGTCTGTGACGTAATCTTGGCAGCCAGGCGTCCCTCCACTAAGACGGTATACGCCTGCCGGTGGAACAAATTTGTGGCATGGTGCACAGCAAAGGCTGTGGATCCCCTTTCTGCCCCTCTTTCTGAAGTACTCTTGTTCCTTCTCTCTTTAGCCCAGCAGGGCTCTGCTCTGGGCGATGTCAAGGGCTATCTGTCAGCCATCTCTGCTTTCCTTCGGCTGCCAGATCAGCCTTCTCTTTTCAAGTCCCCGGTAGTTAACCGTTTGTTAAAAGGCTTAACACATCTTTTTTCTCCAATCCCCTTCGTTATGCCTCAGTGGGACTTGAATCTTGTACTAACTTATTTAATGTGCGCTCCCTTTGAGCCGCTTCATAGCTGTCCCTTACGGCTCTTGACTCTTAAGATTGCCTTCCTGGTAGCCATCACTTCTGCTAGAAGGGTGAGTGAGCTCCAGGCCCTTTCTTCAAAACCTCCTTTCCTGCTGGTTAACCGGACAAGGTGGTTCTCCGAACCCGTCCATCCTTTCTTCCTAAGGTGGTCACTGCCTTCCATATTGGACAGACCATTACTTTGCCCATTTTCTTTCCGCCTCCGCATCCTTCGAAGGAGGAAGAGAGGCTCCACCGTCTGGACCCAAAACATGCGCTCTCCTATCTGGATCGCACAAAACAGTTACGGGTGGATGATCAACTTTTTGTTGGCTACGTGGGCGCAAAGAAAGGTTGGGCCGTACACAAGCGCACCATTTCTCGATGGGTCGTGTTGTGTATTAAGGCTGGTTATTCTCTGGCTAAAAAGGAGCCTCCAGTCGGGCTACGCGCTCACTCCACCAGGGCGACGGCAGCCACTACTGCCTTGGGAAGAGGAGTGCCTCTAAATGACATCTGTCAGGCGGCCATGTGGGCATCGCTGCACACGTTCACCAAACACTACTGCCTGGACAGCCAAGTCCGGAGAGACAGCTTCTTTGGCCGTTCTGTTCTCCAGGAATTTCTGGTGTAATCTTGGTTCGCAGACCCACCACCGGGGTTGGTATTACTGGGGTATCTATTCTAAGGTAAGGAATCTATAACTAACGTGTTTCTTTCAGATGAACAAGTTACTTCCCTTCGGTAACGATATATCTGTAAGAAACATTAGTCAGTTATAGATTCCTTACCGCCCCACCCATCCTCCCCGTTCTGCGAACTGATTTCTAGGGTTAAGGACATCCTTTCAGGGCCCTAGTTTTGTGCACCAGTGGTCAGTGTCTTGCATGGCTCTGCTTTTCTGGCGCGGAAAGTCGTGTACAGAACTGACGTCAGAGCGCGAGGGCGGCGTCTAAGTAGCTGCCGCTACGTCATCCCGGCGACCACGACGATGGACGCGGAGCCGACCGACGCCACCTTCCGACGCGCAGAGGTACTGCTGACGAAGAAAAAAAAACTTTCCGGATCCAGTCTGACGCCTGGGGGTAATTCTAAGGTAAGGAATCTATAACTAACTAATGTTTCTTACAGATATATCATTACCGAAGGTAAGTAACTTGTTCGGTAATCCCATTGCTGTCCCCCGGACCACCACCTTCATTGCATCCCACTCAGTAGCTCTATTGCTTGCAGTGCCCCAATTTAGAGACATATACTCTGTCAATGCGTTTGAAAGTGCCTCTCTGCCAACCTGATCCTCAAGTACATCAGCGGGTAGCCGCCAGCTGCGGGAGCCTTGCACCCTAGCAGCCCATGGAACCGAGCAGGACACCGGCGCATGGTCAGAGAGAAACCGTGCCAGGTGGACCACTTCCGCTGCCAGAAATGCTGAGCACTCCGTCGCTAATAGCCTATCCAGCCGGCTATTGGTATTATGGGTGGGCGTGTAGCATGTATATATTTTCCCTGTTGGCTGGTGATCTTGCCAAATATTCCCAAGTCGTGCATCACCCTCTGCAACTGCTTGGTCATTCGCGGCTTGGTACCCCCTCTGGGTGGACATCTGTCCAAATCAGGGTCCAGCACGCAGTTAAAATCTCCTAACCACAACACTGGGGTATCCAATTCCGTGGTAATCAAATCCTGTAGTGACATAAAAAAGGCGGGCTCATCAATATTCGGGGCATAAGTGTTTAGTATAGTTATATCCCTCCCATCCAGCTTACCCCTTAATAGTACATAGCGACCCTCGATGTCCGTCTCAGTGTACTGTAGCGTAAACGGAGCGCCGGGTGCCACCCAGATCAGGGTCCCCCTGGCATAAGTGGAGTACAACGAATGAAACACCTGGCCCCTCCACTTTTTCGCCAGCCGTGCAGGGGAGGGACGAGGGCCCTATGAGCTCTCTCAATCACGAACATGTCCGACAGTCCCTCAGGGCACAGCTGGGTACGAATCCAGCGCTCCAGGAACTGTTCAGCTGCTCCTTGTTCCGCCCTCTCCGGTATACCCAGTACCCGAATGTTGCTGCGCCTTGCTCTCCCTTCCGCTTCTTCAGCTCGACCCTCCAGGGACTTCGTGGCCATGGTCATCTGCGCCACCTGTTGTTTTAGCGTTACCACCTCACCCTTCAACTCCGCAATGTCAGTCTCTGCATCTGTGACCTTGTCGGCCACCTTGCGAAGGTCTGCACGTAGTAGGTTCACATCTATGGAGACAGTATCTATTCAGTCTTCCAGCCCAGCGCCTTTCTGGAACCCTGTATAGCTGCCATGAGTTCTGCCCTGGTGGGTTCCGGACTATACTCCCCCCCCCCCTTCTCCCCCAGTCTCTCTCTCGGTCCCTCCAGTCTGCCTGGTCAACCGTTGGGGGAGGGGAGGGGGCAGATTGTCTGGGGATGGTATATTGCCTGCATCACTCATAAAGTCCTCCACCAAAACACTCCGCAGTACCTCTCCAAGAAACTCCTCATTGCGGGCACCACACGACCCCTGAGAAGCACCAACTCCCTCCTCCTTATACCACCACTGCATAAAAAGAAAGCCACACAATCACGCTCCTTCTCTGGTAATGCCCCTATCATCTGGAATGCCCTCCCAAAAACCTGCGCTGCAACCCCTCCTATTTCAGCTTCAAAAAGACCTCAAAATCCACCTCCTCAATTATTATTGGGGATCCTAACCTGTGACCTGCACTCGATCTCCAATTTCACCATGTTATATTAGTCCAGTAATACTTGTCCATTTCATGAACATCATCGGCCTAATTACTTGATATGTATAGCTCCTGCCCCTGTTTATCTATTTGATTCGTTTATCTATTTGTTTGATTTGTTTATCTATTTGATTTGTATATTTCACATGTTGTTGTCATTATCTTTTATCTACTTATACGCCATGTTTGGCCCAATTATTATTGGGGGTCCTAACCTGTGACCTGCACCTGATCTCCAATCACCATGTTACATTTTGTCCAGTATTATCTGTCCATTTCGCGAACATCATATACCTAGTTACTTGAAGTGTATAGCTCTTGCACCTGTAAATTTATTTTGTTTTGTATATTTCATACGTTGTTTCATTATCTTTTTATCTACTTGTATGCCATGTTTGCTTTATATTATCTTCTCATGTAAAGCGCTCCGATACCTTTGGGTCTAGCCAGCGCTATATAAAACTTTAAAAAAAAAAAAAAAAAAAAATAATGGTGTTAGATCCCGTTGACTTCTGGCCTTTTCTTTGCCCATTGTAGACTCTGTCGCGTACGCACAATATGTCCACTGGTTTAATATTCGTGCTGCTTGCCCTCCCCTGCAGGGGTTCACTGATAAAACAACCCAGTGGGCACTCCAACACGAAGGGGCACCAGAGTCACAGGGCAGCAGGGCACCAGAGTCAGACCCCCAGTGCAACTGGCACACAGGTTGATAACAGCCAGGCAATTATAGCTGATTTTCTCCCCCCAAGACCACTCACTGTCTTCTTTACGCTAATTTTTGCAATATGGTCCCAGACAGTTGAGTCCTGCCTCCACACCCCAGCAGAGGGCACCACCTCAGGGTCTGTACGCCACCATTCAGAGCCACTGCTCCCAAGCCAATACAGCAGTAATTTTATAGTGCAAGAGGGTGCGGAGGGAGGGGGAAAAACCGCAACCAGCAGTCTATTCCACCACTAACCGCTCCACCGCTACCAGGCCTCTGTGCACCACCGTTTTCTGAGGCCCCAGATCATTAGGGCCACAGCACACTGCAGATAGAGGCCCCTGCCCCTTTAGACTGCCCCAGCACCGATGGCCGATCTCAAGGGACGAGGGGGGCCCAACACACTACAGGAATCTGCTCCGGTTTCTGCGGCCCGCAGTTACATACAGCCAGGGGGGGGGGTGCCAGGTACAGACGCGATCCCCAGCCGGTCGGGCCCGCAGTGGACCGCTCCGCCCCTCAGGCCCTGAACCAGGGAGTCGCGCCCACCGCAAACCCTCCTACCTGAGCCCGCAAGGCCAGACAGTTCTTTTCCACCTTCCGCACATCCGATCCCTGGCGCCGAAATAAGGCAGCGCGCCCGGGCGTCTTGCTCAAACACGAGCAGGGGGATCCAACCGCGGGCAGCTTCTCTCCAGGCGTCCTCCCAACGGTCCTCCGAGTCTCTGCGCTATCACCACCCGGCCAATCCAGCTCCCGGATGGTCACTCTCCGTACCAAGGGAGAAGTGGATCACCAAAGTCACGCAGCCAGGCTCTGGCCAGGGGAGCGTTACCCAGCAGGCCCGATCCATGCACTTCCTCGCCGCAGGGTCCACGGTCACCGCAACTCGGCTTCACGGACTACAGGGATCAGCTGCAATTGATCCCTGCGACGGACAATGATTTTTAAGCAGGTTCAAAGGATTTTAGCAAGGATTTACGGGCGGACAGACGGGGAGCTCGGAAGGCTCACGTCCTGTCGGCCATGTTGCTTGGCCACGCCCCTGACCAACGTGTTTAAAGCAGTGGTTACCGGCCCTATCCCAACAACCTGGAAGGAGGCCATCGTGGTCCCTGTGTTCAAAAAAGGTAACAGAAACGACCCTGCCTGTTATAGGCCGATCTCCCTTATTGACGCCACAGCGAAGCTATTGGGAAGGGTCGTTCTCGCCCGACTTGAAACCTGGGCGTTAGACACAGGGGCGATAGCAAGAACACAGTATGGCTGTAGGAGGGCAATGGGCACCACTGAACAGTGCCTCAACTTGTCCCTGATTATGGCAAGTACATGGAGGTCAGGAAGGGTTCTATCCATCTGGCCTTCATGGACTTGTCCAGTGCCTTTGACACCGTAAATTGGGATAAGCTGTGGGCACTCATGGGGAAAATGGGAGTTGAAGAAGCCCTAATTTCTCTTCTCCGTAGGCTCAACGCTTCCACATCTGTTACTATAAGATACGTTCTACATGGGGGAAAAAACTAGGCCTATTGCCTCCACAGAAGGTGTCCGACAGGGATGTATTTTAGCTCCTTTCCTTTTTTTAATTTACACCAATGGTCTAGATGCTTTTTTGTCTTACAAAGAAATGAACTGTCCTCGTATTGGGGGCACCTGGGTCCCGTTACTCTCTTATGCGGATGATACTGTATTAATGGCCCTGACAGCAAATGGCCTCCAAAAGATACTTAATGCATTTGCGGATTTTATGCTGGCACTTGATCTAAAAGTTAATTTTATTAAGTCATATGTGAAGGTGTGTTAGCCTAAAATGACGAAAACTAGGAAGTACGCTGTGGGGGCTCGGAGAATTGAAAAAATGAACAATTTTAATTATCTAGGGAACCTTTTTAGTAATAGGCTGAATTGGGATTCGCTTGTCACTGAAAGGGTGCAACATGCGGGCAGGGTTGTTGAGGGTTTTTTAGTTTTGCCTGTAAACTGGGCCACAAACCAGTGACCGAGCTAGTTACACTTTATAAAGCCAAATGTGTGCCTGTGGCAACATACGGAGCAGGAGTATGGAGTGATCATAACAGCCGCCAGCTACAAGTCATGGAAAATAAATTTACCAAAAGGCTATTAATGACTTCAAATAGTGCCCCTACAATCTTTTGTCATCATGAGTTGTGGCTTGGCTTTGTAGAGGATTGTATAGATATTGCCCCCCTGCTTTTGTGGGGTAAAATCTGGTTATCGGAGAAGTTGGTGTTCTCCAGAGAGATTATAAAAGATTGTCTTAATCTTGATGGAGCACTAACCATTCCTTGGCTCCGATTTGTCAGGGATGGTCTTGACAGGCCTTGGGTCAATATTTTGAGTGCCCAGCAGGCATTCATGTGAATGCGAGAAATATCATAAAAGAGGCGCACTCCGTAATGGCAAACATATGCCGCTCTTAACCCGAAGTAGCAGGCCCCCCCTGTTTATTCCCCGCCCAGCAGCAATTTTACTTAACATTCACTATAAACACAGACACGATTTTACTTAAGATTTCGTTTACTTACTCTGCATTTTTTAGTACCATTTCTGAAACAAACTGGGTGGGCAGACAATCTGGTGCCCTGCCCCTGTAACAATCTGGCAACCCAGAGCACATTGCACTTTATGCTTTTTTGCACTCTTTATAAAGAGCCAAGAGGAAACATTTTAATCCCAATTTTAAAAGAAATTAGGCCATGTTCTTATATTGAGGGTTTTAATTACTTGCACACTTTGGCCACACATGATATATGCACTAAGTTCTCTAACTACATTAAAGTTGCAATGGCTATTAGGAAACTGTATTAGTAACTGTAGTTGAAGTTGAACCGTTCGATCCTTCATTATATTCTCTAAGGTTCTATGTATTTTTATGGGGAGGGACGCGCTTTGACGGGGTACCAAGTACCTCGGAGGCAAATGGTTTTATTTTCTTTTAATATTTGAACTGTATGAATTACCCTTCATGCTGCTTTGTAAATAGGTCAACGGAATTATAATCTGTAATGTTGTTTTTATGCACTTGTATGGTTCTCTTCTTGAAACCGAATAAAGTTATTTTGATGATGATGATTGAGCACTCTGCCACACTAGCGGTGATGGCCACTGGCTGTCATCTGATCCTGTTTAGAAGGTCATGACAAGATGATGACAGTACTTGGGACCCCTAGTACACATAGTTTGTTTATGGAAATATGGGGTCTCCCTCCGACTGCTGGGGGCTGGCTGCCAAATGGTTCCCTCCTCTAGCCACCCAGCTTTCTCATTGCTGTGGTAGTGCCCAGTGACTGGTGATCCTCCTCTAGGATGATTCATTATTGGCCCACTGAGGCTGTAGTTGGAGAGGGGCGTTTGTATTCAACCCGACTGGGGGGCTGTAGTGGGAGTGGGGTGGATTTTGTTAGGGTTGGTTGAACATGAGTTTCTTTTTCCTCCTTTCTACCACAGATTTCTTTTCCTCTTTTCCCTATACTGTTGATCAATATCTCACTGTACTGCAGTAGTTCTGCATTAAGCTCTGCCTCTTTAAACTGTTATTTCACACCCCTGTAGTACAAATATGGCACAGTTAAAGAATGTCACTTGGAATATCCGTGGATTAAATAATACATGCAAGGCGAGGATAATACTGGCAATTTTGCAACGACACAGTGCTGATTTTTGTCTACAAAAGCTCGATTTAATTACTCATTCCATTACGCGCTTGCGGGCGGGCTGGGTTTGTGAAAAACACGTTACTTGTTATATGAATTATGACAGCGGAGTTGCTATACTCGTAAAAAAAGGTCTGCCCTGGCGCACGGTTTAAAGTGATATGGAAGGTATGTGATGCTCGCTGTCACTTTGCAGTAATCCCGCTCAGGCTCGTTTCCATCTACGGCGCCAATGTAGATGACCCCTGATTTATTCATTGAGATCTGGAGGCTTGTAAACACGTTGGGCCCTGGCACAATTATATGGAGAGGAGATTTTAATGTGATCCCTGATCCCCTGCGTGATAGGTCTGGCGAGTCTTGACACCCCCACCTCTATGCAGCTGCACAACTACAATCCATAATAGTTGATAATGACTTGATAGATGTCTATAGAGGTAGACTTCTGGACAGAGAGGAAGGTACTTGTGTGACTTCTGCGACATCATTGTGGTCGTGGATTGATTATTGGCTTACCACACGAGATGTGGATGCCTGGGCCACTGAGGCGTCACATTTACTGAGAACCTTTTCAGATCACTCCCCCGTACTCCTTAAGCTCCTCCTGCTGGAATGCCATACTCTGGCATACTCATGGTGGCTGCCGCCGGGGGCCTTGAGAGATCAGGTATTCAGGGATGACATGCGCGTCGCTATAGTGTAATACTTTGCACATATTGTAGGTACAGTGGACTCTTACTTGACAATCTGGGGAGCCTTTAAAACCGTTATAAAGGGGGTACTGCATAGCCAAGCAAGCTGGGGTTCTTTGATCAATACAAGGGGCTCTGAAACTCCTTGAGTGTGAAAATATAGATCTTGAGCTTGAGTACTTTGTTGATTGTAGTGGAAATGCGCTATGTCGTGTGCGTAGCAAGATAAACTAATTTGACGAGACAGTGCAGCGGGAGACTCTCTATCTTGGGAAGGAGGCGCAAAGTAGGTGATATTGGGAGGAATACAGGGCGGGCCGAACTTTGACAGGCCTCCTTAGCAAACCTTGGCCTATTGGCTATATCGCTGATCTCTGCAATGAGGAGGATGAGCTGGTGTAGGAAGCTGGCTCTGCATATACTATACCAAAGTAAGGTACAGTGTGCACTGAGTCAAGTGAATTTCCAGAGGCCTAAGTAGATAATACTAAAAGCTCTATTTCTGGTAGTTTGGTCGAGCAGTTAGGCTTATTAGAGGGCTGTGTTGTAGGAGGCTGGCTTATTATATGGTGCACACTTATTCAAGTGGTGCTGTTGCAGGGATTCTGCACAAACACAGAACTATGCGCAGGAATATGGGACCTTGGTGTATAGGGACTGAGTATTCCTACCACCTTAGTACTCACAAACCCAGGACCGACTAGCTATAGTGTCTCACTTGCTCTCCTGCTCACCCACAGAGAAACAAATGATTAGACACCCCAGAACACAACACTCCCAGATCTCTCGGGAATCGCGGTAACAAGACACACCCTTTTGCCCATTCTCTTGTACTTGTCCATAATAAGATCTGACAGACCCGAAACAGTTTAAAATATTTATTTTAACTAACATGTCATAACATGCAGTGTACATGCCACAACAAGCTGGAAAATGCATAGTACAAATATAGTCAGCATAGCAGCTAGTCCATATATCATGAAGGGAGATGTCATCACAGAAAGTCAATGGAGAAAAGAATATAGTGCCTAACCTCCCTCCCCTTGCTAAGAAGAAGTATTATTATGTAATAGAAGATCTCTGGGCTTTGTCAGCAGACCCCATACCTTAGCCTATAGATGGTAGATCTACATCATAGATGCTGTCTCGCTCTTCTCCAAGTGTCTGTCACCTATTCGTGTACCCCACTAAAAAACCCAAGTACGCTGTTCCAACAACTGCTGCATCAGTATGTTTTGTCTAAGGGCTAAGGTCTGGCCAGAACAAAATAAGAAGGGGCATTGTTGTTCGACCTTGCACATAATGTTTAGTCCAAATGCCAGGAACATGCAGAGAGCGAACACAGCGATGAGTTCCCATGTGAAAGCAGTCATTGAAATATTGCGATGTGCTCATGCTAACTTAGTGAAAAACGACAATGTCCCTATGGGCCTTGTGACAGTGCACCCTGCACTAATCCAGAATACCCTTGTGGTGATTTTAGTGGTCTTTGATAACCATAGAAAGCTCTCAAAGTGGTAGCTGTGGAGAGCAGGCTTATCTTGAAATAGTGTAAAGCAGCTTGTTTTACCACAATTAATCGTCAGTGTAGATTAGATGAAAAGAACCACACAGTGTTTTATAAAAATAAGTCTATTTATTAGACAACACTGTCATTAACACATTAGTATATCTCCTACCTGAGATTTCAAATCCATACACAAGAATACTTCAAAATAATCAGGTAAGTAGCACAAATATACACTGGTCTCTATGTGGAGACCAAACCATATATTATACCATATATAAACCATATGATATCATATCAAAAGGAAACACCATCACATTGGATTCCATTAACCCTTGTGATTGGTCTGACCATTACAGCATCTTCTTTATCAACAGGGAGGTGTCCCTGGGAAGAGATCAACCTAAGAAAATGAAGCAATGGAAAAGGGACCTCAGGAATATCAACACTGAAGATCTAGCAACCTGCTGTAAATCTGCTTTTTCTTCCCAAGCTGACATGACAGACGTACATGTACTCACTGATATCTATAATTCCCCTATCTCTAGTATCCTGGACTCCCTAGCTCCGCTACGACAAAAAAATGCTTCCGCCAAAATCTCCAAACCTTGGTTCAACGACAACCTAAACTCAGAACGCCGCAACTCAAGGGCAGCTGAAAGATCTTGAAGATCAAACCCTCGACGGATCATTTAATTAACTTTAGATTGGTTAGGAGCTCCTACAATAAAAAAATCAAAAGTGCAAAGGCCGATTTCTTCAGAACCCAACTTGAGCCACAAACCGTCCCAAGAAACTTTTTGAAATTGTTAAACAACAATCTGCTAAAGCATCCTACCGCCTTGATCCCGGTGACTGCCTTCCATCATACGACGATTTGGCTGCCTTCTTCATTGAGAAAACAAAAATCATCAGTAGTGACCTGGAGTCTAAGAGGACTCTTCTTCCATCCTACGGGATTGCTTCTCCTCTTGCCCACCATAAGAGGCTCGATCCCTTTAGACTTGGCACTAAGAACAATGCCACTTGGAATACCTTTACTCCTTTCAGAGAAAGAGACATCTACATCATTCTCCATATGATCATCCATCTAACCACTTCAGCGACCCACTACTCCCGCCCATCCTCAAAGAAATCAAACGCCATCATCCCCCTTTGTACAAAGATTGTCAACGCTTCACTGTCACAAGTCACGATCCTTGACTGCCTAAAAGCTGGTCAGGTATCCCCCAGTCTAAAAAAACCTAATGCCGACAGATCTGATCTTAATAACTTCAGTCCTGTTTCCGACATCCCCACTCTGGCTAAACTACTAGAAAAATGCGTACTATCGCAACTTTGCATACACATAGAGAATTTCCAACTTCTGGATCAACATCAGTTTGTTTTTCGGAGAGGTCACAGCACGGAATCTGTGCTCACTCACATTTTGCATGACATTTTAAAAATGCTAGACCAAAAAGAATCCTTCCTCCTGATCCTCCTCGACCTTTCTCCGCATAGGAGACTGTCAATCACGACAACCTCTTATCCATTCTAGAACACAGGATGGGCCTTTCAGGACTGGTATTGCAATGGTTTACTTCCTTCCTCTACAACAGGTCCCAAAGAGTCGAGGTGAATCATTCCCTATCTCAGCCCTCTACAGTATCCATGGAGGTTCCACAAGGGGCTTCCTCATCACCCATCCTCTTAAATTTATTCCTGGAACCGTTAGCAAATGCACTAAATTCCGCGAACATTCTTTTTCATATGTATGCGGATGACACTCAACTCTATCTGAAAATCACCTCCCCTGAAGACTTCACTCAACGCTACCCTGATGAATACTCAAAACTGACTAACTGATCATCACCTCTTGCTCAACACCTTCAAAACGGAATTCCTACTCATCTCGCCTCCTAATCACACCCCCAAGATCAACCTCTGGTTGAAACACCTCTCCGCCGTCAACTGCTCCCCCACATTATTGAATCCGCAAAATCCCTCGGAATCACACTTGACATGCACTTGAATATGCAGAATCATATTAGCAATGTATGCAAGAATGCCAAACACCAGATGAGTATACTAAGGAATCTCAAACCATTCCTTCCACAAGATGACTTCAAGCAGGTGGTTCAAGCACTTGTACTGCCTAGGCTAGACTACGGGAGTGCTACACTCTGTGGCCTTCCCAAATATACCTTGGCCCCACTAAGGGCCTCCTTGAAGGCCGCAGCCAGATTGATTACCGGTATAAAAAGAAACGCTCACATATCCCCAGCCCTAAACTCTCTAAACTGGTTGCCTTACGAAGCAAGAATACAGCTAAAGATTGCCTGCTTGACTCACAAAGCCCTCCATTTTAAGACCTCATTTTATCTGGCTCAAAAGCTTGAATTATCTGGAGGGGGTAGAACATCACGAAGTGCAAGTTCACTGCTTCTGAAACCACATTTTCCACAAAAAGAGAACGAGCCACAGAGCTTTCTCAGGCTGTACCCCGAAGAACTGGAACTCTCTTCCACCGGAAGACCGCCGAATCTCTTCCACGGCTTCTTTCAAAAAGGAAGTAAAAATAATCCTAATAAACAAGATCTTGCCTTAAATGGCTCCTCTGCTTACTCACCGTCCCCGGATTGTCTATTAGTTTGGTGTTCACCTGTTAATCCCATCGTCGCCTGGTATGCACTTTTAAGTAATGTATGTTTTTCTCCCAGTACGGTATATGTCTTACTCTAAATGTGATGTACTCTGATTCCCTCTGGGAACTTGTTAGTGTTTGCATTTATAAGTAACTCTGGTCCTTTCCCACTATTATTTCCTAACCATCCAAATTGTGAAGTGCTCTGATACCCGCCTGGGTCTTGTTCGCGCTATACAAAACTTTATAAATAAATAAAGTGGAATGCGAACTGCAAAGGAGGATGGGCCTTGGACCAGAAGACTTTGAGGAGCTGGGGACACAAGAAACCACCCAAGGTAAGTACCCAGGACCCCAATGGAGGCTGTGTGCAGAGTGGAAACACAGCTGCGTGCCCAATGGACCTCAGTGGAGAAGTCGCGGTTGCAGTTTCGAAGTAGGACCCTTACCGGAGGACCGCAAAGAAACCCTATAGAAGACAGAAGGTAGGAGAGCCATCCACCAGTGGATGCCCCAGGAACCAGGTTACCTGCACCATGGAAGCTTGGTGCTTAGGGGTGAAGTTATGTCGGAACCTACTGTAGACGACTGTGGGAGACTTCAAAGAAGATGCCTCTGGAGAAGACTGTGAAGGAGTCCGGTGGAATCCAAGGATGGATTTGTGAAGTGAAGAACCTGCAAGCAGAGGGAACAGAGTCTATGCCACTCGGACGTGACCAGGAGGCACAATGCCCACCGATGTCGAGAGGTTTAGAAGAGACAACGGTGAGCTTGTCGCTGCAGCTGTGAGGACCAGGCGACGCTGAGGAATGCCAGGAGCCATGCATGAGCTGTCCCACGTCGGAAGTCGTTGTCCAGGTGGTCGGTGTCCAGTGGAAGCACCAACAAAGCCTGGGTAGCCGCAACTGGCGTGGAGAGCGAAGAGGCGCTGTCGTTGGGACCAGCAAGTTCCAAGGGACTCACCGATTGTAGGAGAGCCAGAGCAGGCCCCGAGCAAGCAGGGGAGCCCACTGAAGCAAGAGAAGACCCTCAGGAGGACCCACAGGCTGGAGGCCCAGGATTTGCAAGAGGACCTCAGGCAGCTCACCAAAGATGGAGGCCCCCGGTGCAGATGATGCAGTGAGGACGCTGATCTTTGGAAGAGGAGGTGCTGGAGGGTGGAGCTTCTGGTAGCCCGAAGATCTCTGGAGTGCAGAGCAAACAAGCC
The DNA here is from genome assembly GCA_963921515.1 of Calotriton arnoldi. NCBI lineage: Eukaryota > Metazoa > Chordata > Amphibia > Caudata > Salamandridae > Calotriton > Calotriton arnoldi. The sequence continues at coordinate 1,405,121 of CAWUFW010003074.1, forward strand.
TTGGCAATGGCAAGTCGACTTAGTGCACAGGGGTTTGGTCCCAGGTGCCCCGATGAGGGATATTGTCCTCAAAATTGCTGAGAAGACAGGTCAGTCCTCTAGGGAGTTGCAGAATCACCACCTGTGTTGGCTGGGCCTCGGGAAGTCCGTGGGACATCAGGAGCAGGAGACCGGTCAGCTTTATTGCGGTGCCCGCAGATGCAGGGGAGTGACTCTTTCACTCCAAGGGAGATTACTTCGGATGGGCTTGATGCCCACAGGCCTTCTGGAGAACCTGGATGAAGCACAGATGACGCAGAAGACTTGAACAGTGAGACCATGAGCAGCAGGAGTCCTCCTTGATGCAGTCTCTGTTCCAGTTGAAGTCCAACAAAGTCCAAATGTCCAGACGAGAGTGTCTTGGTGTCACAGGTGAGTCTCGTTTCACAATGAATATAAGTACCCACCCACAAGGGAGCCCATAAGTACCCTAGGGAAAGGGTCGGGACGACTCGCGGATCCCTCCCAGTGGGGAGGGGCTGGACAGAGGGGAGGATACTCCCCTGTCCTTTGTCCAGTTTTGTACCAGAGCAGGAATCAATGGTTCTAAACTGGCTCGAACCAGAGTAACCAAATGTGCCCTTCAATGCAGTCTGGTTGCGCTAGCTACTGATCACACCTTCCTGTGACAGGAAACCTATTGTTCTAACTTCCCCTGCTCGAGCTCAGCTCAACAGCAGGAGGGTAGAATTGTGTCTGTGGTTGGCAGCAGCACTAGCTTGCTGGAAGACCCTGAAAGGCTGTTACCAGGAGTACAGTGGGGTTCCCTAAGGAGCCCCCCAGTACATGGGATCATACTTTCAGCACCAAGATTGGTGCTGGGGTATGATTCCAACATGTTTGATACCAAACTTGACCAGGTTTGGTGCAGCCATTATATAGTTAGACATCTTGTAATGACTGATGTCCATTATATACCTTAAAATGGCTAACCGCACTTAAAAAACCTGGAGAATCGACTCCGGGGTTTGGAGGGGTGTCCTGCTCATGCAGTGGCACCCTCACACTTGTAACCAAGCACCCTGCCCTTACGACTGAAGAGCCTGCCATAGGGGTGACATAGGTTTTAAGTGCAGTGACCTCAGATATAAGGAAACTTATATCGGTCAGGAGAGGTTCAAGCACCAGCTCACACAGGCTGCAATGGCAGGCCTGTAGTCACAGTTTAAGTGAACTTCCATGGGTGGCACAATACATGCTACAGCCCATGGGAAACCTCTGGTGTTCCTATGCCCTGGGTGCTTCAGTACCATATCCTAGGAACTTATAAGGGTACACCTGTAGCCAATTGTGGAGGTACCAAAGTACTTACCAAAGCCAATTTGGGGGAGAAAGCACAGATGCTTTGGTACTGATTAGCAGGAACCCAGAAGACGAAGTCAAAAACATACTGACACCATGCAAAAAGTGGGGGTGACCACGAAAGTGATCCTACTTTCCTACACCCACCTGCCCCAACACATAAGTACATGAGTCTAACCTTGCCCAGTTGAGTCTTAATTTTCTAAGTGGAAATATCTGGAAAGTCCATCTGCGTTGACATGGTTACTCCCAGGCCTATGTTCCACTGAATAATCCATGCCCTGTAGGGAAATGGACCACCTCAAAAGTTTGGGGTTTTCACCCTTCATCTGTGTAAGCCATAAGAGGGGCTTATAGTCTCTCTGAATAATGGATTGAGTGCTAAACAGGTATGGCCTTAACTTCAAGGCCCAGACCACAGCAAAGACCTCCCTCTCAATAGCTGACCAACACTTCTTCCTGGGGGTCAACCTTCTGCTTATAAAAGCTTCTGCTCATCTGCATTAAGTTGTGACAAAACTGCACCTGTTCCTATCTCAGAGCATCTGTCTGGACAATGAATGGTTTGGAGAAGTCAGGACTTCGCAGAATTTGAGCAGAGCACATGGCTTGCTTCAGGTCATCGAATGCCTTCTGACAGCTAACTGTCCCCTGAACCTTCCTAGGCATTCTCTTGTAGGTGAGATCATTAAGTGCTGTCACTATCTATTGATAACTTTTAACAAATCCTCTGTAGTTCCCAGTCAGGCCCAAGAAAGCTCTGACCTGAGTGGGTAGTGGGAGCAATCCAGTCCATGATGGTCTGAATTTTGTTCTCCAGTGGTTGAACTTAGCCTCCACCTACAAGGTGGCCCAAGTACACAACCTTGCTCTGCCCTATCTGGCACTTACCGGCCTTGATAGTGAGGCCTGCTTTTTGCAGGGCCTCGAGTACATTTCTGAGCATATCAATCAATGCATCCACCCTTGGAATTGGATGCAAAAAGAACAATTGATGGACAGAATGTTGAACAATGTCAAACATTCATCCCAGTACAGAGATCTGGGCCTAAATCCATTGTTTTATTGCTCCACATGCCATTCCAGTTTAAACCAAGCCATATTCAAATCAGTTTTGACCCTGCTCCTCATTGGAATAGTCCTGCCCTAACTGCCAGGCCAGGTCCTCCCTGGACTGGAAACCAGCATTCTAGGATGGGTTTTGGGGCTTCACCCCACATCAGCCAGGCTAGCTTGACTCTAGTGGCATGGAGAGCACGGGACGGGACCCGCATCTGGGCATACCCTTCCCACTTTGAGCGACAAATGCAAAAAGAACAATTGATGGGCAGAATGTTGAACAATGTTAAACATTCGCCCCAGTGTAGAGATCTGGGCCTACATCCATCATTCTTTTGCTCCCCATGCATTTCCAGTTTAAACCCAGCCATATGCAAATCAGTCTTGACCCTGCTCCCTTGGAATGAGATGGGCATCAGTCTTAGTGACTGTATTGAGGCCTCGGTAGTCTACACAAAACCTCATCTCTCTCTTACCATCATGGGTGTGAGGTTTTGGAACAAGGACTACAGGACTAGCCCAAGGGCTATCTAAAGGCTCAATGACCCCCAGCTCCAGCATCTTTTGGACCTCTGTCCTGATGCAGTCTGACATGGTCAGGCTGTCTGTAAATTTAACTCGTCACAGGCAGGTTGTCACCTGTGCCCACTTCATGGGTATACCAGGTGGTCTGACTGGGTGTCAAAGAAAAGACACCAGGAAACTGACTGAGAACTTGTCTGCAATCAGCTTGCTTTTGATCAGTGAGGCTGCCAAGACTACTCCTTCAACTGATCCTTCAACAGGGTTGTGGGAGAGGAGATCAGGGAGAGAGGGTCGCTCTCATCCTCCTGTCCCTCATCATTGGCCATGAGCAAGCTCATGTCAGCCCTGTCAACAAAAGATTTCAGGTGATTCACAAGAAATACGCTGTGGGGACTTCTTGGTGCCCCTAGGTCAACTAAGTCCGTGACCTCTCCTTTCTTTCCAGTATGGTGTTGGGGTCACTCCACTTGCCTTGGAGAGCTGCTGGGGCCACAGGCTCCAACAGCCACACTTTCTGTCCTGGCTGGTAACCCGTGAGAACAGCCTTTTGGTCATACCAAGCTTTCTGAAGTGCCTGATTGGCCACAAGGTTTTTGCTGGCCTTCTCCATGTACTCAGCCAGTGGGAACGCAGGCCCAGAACATAGTCTACTATGTCGTATTTAGGAGGGTTGGGAGGTTGCTCCTATCCTTCTTTAACTAGACATAATGGACCCCTAACTGGATGTCCTAACAGAAGTTCAAATGGGCTGTAGCCCACCCCCTTCTGAGGAACCTCTCTGTAGGCGAAGAGAAGGCAAGGTAGTCCCATGATCATACCTTTGAGGGTCTTGTTGAACCTTTCAACAAGCCCATTGCATTGTGGATGGTAGGGTGTGGTGAACTTGTGGTTGACACCATATTCTTTCCACATAGCTCTGATGTAGCTAGACATGAAGTTAGTCCCTCTGTCTGACAATACCTCCTTAGGGAACCCAACTCTGGTTAAGATTCCCAGGAGGGCCCTAGCCACTGTGGGACCTGTAGTGGTCCTAAGGGGAATTGCCTCTGGATATCTAGTGGCATGGTCCACCACCCCTAGGATAAACCCATGTCCAGATGCTGTTGGAGGGTGTAAGGGGCCTGCAATGTTTGATACCAATCATGACCAGGTTCGGGGCAGCCATTCGATAGTTAGACATCTTGTAATCACTTATGTCCACTATATGTATTAAAATGGCTGGACACACTTAAAAAGCCTAGAGAATCGACTCTGGGGTTTATCCTTGGCTCATGCAGGGGCACCCTCACACTAATAACCAAGCACCCTGCCCTCAGGACTGAAGGGCCTACCATAGGAGTGATTTATAGGTTTTAAGTGTAGTGACCTCATATATAAGGAAACATATTTGTTGTGCGAGGTGCAAGGACCATTTCACACAGGCAGCAATGGCAGGCCTGTAGTCAAAGTTTGAGTGGTCTCTCATGGGTGGCATAATACATGCTTCAGCCCATGAGGGACCCCTGGTGTATGTGTGCCCTGGGTACCTCAGTATCATATACTAGGGACTTATAGGGGTACACCAGTAGCCAATTGTGGAGGTACAAAAGTTCTTACCAAAGCCATTTTGGGAGAGAGAGCACATGCTGGGGTCCTAGTTAGCAGGATCCCAGAAAAACACATTCAAAACACACTGCCACCTGGCAAAATGTGGGGGTAACCATGAAAGCAGATCCTACTGTCCTACAACCACCACCAGTAGATTCCCTGCCAGAGGACTTCAAGGGATTTCATTCAGTAATGGAATGTGCTGCCTAAAGATTCCAGCTCCCAATGGTCACAAAACAATCTGACTGCTTTTTATATGACTTAAAGTACAATCTAGAAAAGTAGTTTGTGCTATTCCGATTGTGGATTTCATTTGGGACGAAGGGCTTAAAGTGATAAACTCCATCCTCTATACCAGCGGTACTCCCCAAACTGGACAAGAAGTACAAATCACCTGAAAACTCTCCGGCTTGTCTTATCGGTCAACCTAATCCTGACCCTGTTGTGGCACAGACGGCCCAAAGTGAATCTAGATATGTCACCATCTTTCTCTGTTCCTCCTCATAGAGAAGGAAGATGACTCTACAGTATAGGAAAGAAGTTTTCTACAATGGCAGCTACTACTGTCCGGGCTGCAAACTCCTTAGCAATTTTAGGGTGGTATGACCGCTAAATGTGGTCGGACATCGCACCACATATGGACCTCTTACAAGAGGACGCAAAACTAGAGGTACGTAAAATTCTTCAAGAGGGTGAAAAGATCTCATCAGAGATAATAGACAGTGCCAAAGATGTCATCCACAAGCTTTCGACAGCTAGTCGGAGCAGTGGTGCTAAGACGTCAAGGATTTCTCAGGGCTACTTACTTTAACCCGTTAAGTCCAAACAAAGATTTTAGAAATGGCATACGATGGTGAGTTGCTGTTTGGAAAACATGTTGATGAAGCACTCCAGTCCAATCAAAATGACACTGAGACGGCCAAATCTTTTGGCACTCTCCAATATTGAAGGCAGCCCTTTTGAGGAGTCTGAGGACGAGGAGTTTCCTCTTATCGAGGGTGCTACGAACAGAAGAAACAGTACCTAACCTCTCTATTGGTACAACGACCCCTACGAAGGACCACAATCTGCTGAGCTGTCTGACCTCCTTACTAACTTAAATTTCACCCAGCAGGTCTCCTCTCCCACCCATCTGAAGGGGCACATCCTAGACCAAGTCTGGACCAGCGGCATGACTACTTCAATCCCCACAATTGTCCCTTGTGTTTGGTCCGATCATCATCTCCTAAAATTCACGCTCATACTTCTGACTTTCCGTAAAATTTGCACAGTCAAAGGCGGCCTTGCCAGGAAATGGAATGCTATCAATAAAAAAGACTTTCTTAACACTCTGGCCAACACCAACCCGTCTCCTGGCATTGACATCGATGACACTGAAGCAAACCTCTCCCAATGGCATCTCGAGGCCAGTAACAAGCACGCACCCCTTAGGAAAGTTAAATTAGCCCGACGTGCTGACGCCCAGAGATGGTTCTCTTCTGAACTTAAAACTCATTAACTAGCCTTGCGCCAACTAGAGAGACAGTGGCGTCGGGAATACTCCCCTGACAAGAAATCTCTGTATATCTCAACCCGGAAAGAATATATGAAGGCTATCATGGCGAAAGCCGCTCACTTCTCCTCACGTATTCTCAACTCTAACAAAAGCTCTAAAGAAATATTTGTCATTATGAATGAACTGTCCAACCCAGACAGGGTCCTCACAAAGGTCATGCCCTCTCAAGCATTGTGCAACTCTCTAAATGATTATTTCATTGAAAAAATCATCACCATCAAAGCCAGCATTCCTTTGCACCCCCCCATGTTGCCCGTCGCTACCATGCACAGAAACAATTGTACTCTCAGCCGCTTCCCCCCCATCAGTACCGAGATCTTTCAGGAGCTCCTAGTCAAAGTTAAATCAGGAGCTCCTTCTGACTGCTGCCCACCCCACATACTCAAAGACTGCTTATCAGTCTACCCGGGCCCGGCACTCACGCTACTGAACGATTCACTCACCTCCGGGCAAGTTCCAAAAGCCTTTAAAAAAGCCATAGTGGTACCCCTACAACCTGGAGCTGATCCCACACTTCTACCTAATTACCGTCCCATCTCCCTACTCCCGTTTCTGGCAAAAGTGCTAGAAGCCCACGTAGCCAAATGCCTGTCCGCTTTTCTGGAGGAATCTAAATATCTCAACTCCTATCAGGCAGGTTTCCGGCTGGCCCATTCTACTGAAACTGTTATCTTGGCTGTCCTAGATACTCTCTGTGACAACGCGGATAAACGTTCCCCCCAAGCATTGGTGCTACTGGATCTTTCCACCGCCTTCGACACGGTCGACCACACTATTTTGGTCGACCGTGGCAAACAAGCTGGCATTCTAGGTGCGGCGGCTTGTTGGCTCTCCTCCTTCTTGGAGGATCGTTTCCAGGCCGTCCGCCAAGACCATTTTTTGGCCCCACCACGTAAAACCTAATGTGGTGTCCCACAAGGCTCCGCTCTCTCTCCCCATCTGTTTAATTTGTACATTTTTCCCTTGATCCAGTCCCTTAAAGACAGGAATGTTACGGTCTTTAACTACGCAGATGACCTGCAATTAGTCTTCTCGGTCGATAACTCACACAGTTCCATCACCGAATTTCAGGCCACCATGCTACATATCCAACAATGGATGGACCACAACCATCTTAAATTAAACCCTGGTAAGACGGAACTTGTTCTTACTGGGGACAGCCATAAATTTTGGGGCCCACATTATTGGCCATCAGAGCTAGGTCCTTCTCCCTCCCCCTCTCCATCAGCCAAAACACCGGGAGTCACCCTCAACAATGACCTGTCATTGAAAACTCAGGTTAGCACGGTCATCTCTAAATGCTTCTTTCAATTGAGGAAGATCAAGAAGATACACCGGTTTCTCACACAGGAAGCTCTGATCCAAGTGGTAGTAGCCACTGTCCTGTCTCTTCTGGACTATGCTAGTTCCGTGTATTTGGGCATGCCAATCTACTTGCTCAAACGGCTGCAGATGGCCCAAAATCAGGCAGCCAGAATGATCCTGCATCAACCTAGATGGCAGCCAGCTACCCCTCTGCTGAGGAAATTGCACTGGCTCCCAATCCCTCATCGCTGTGCTTTTAAGGTGGGCTGCCTTATATTCAAATCCCTGCGTGGCAATAACCCCAAATTTATTAACAGCCTGATATTCAGGCATACTCCCTCTCGGAACCTACGCTCTGCTCACCTCTCGCTCCTTACCATCCCCGTATTCAAACGAGCACGACAGGGAGGCCGCAGATTTGCCACACTTGCCCCTAGACTGTGGAACTCCTTCCCGCTGGAGACCCGATCCTGCACTGACCTCTTGCAATTCAGGAAGTCCCTTAAAACGTGGCTATTTGCACAAGCCTATAACTAAAGCTGTCTGCTGATAACCTCAGAGCCTTCATAGCGCCATGAAACCACCCGGTGTACGTGCGCTTTACAAATCATTCTTAACATTAACATCAAACCCAGTTTCGTCACTCCGTTGCCCAACAACACCAGCAATCTTTTAGGCAACCTCCATCTGCAGCCTACAGATATCCTGCTAGAGTAAAGACTTCCTATAGAGGCAGAGACTCTGCTAAGAAACAGTGGCCTCCTGCAAGGGCCTGCCTCCACCCCTACTTCTACTACCCTCATAGGAGGCAGAATTTCCAATTACCTTCCCCAATGGTCCCAGAGCAAGAACCGGTGGGTCCTCTATCACCTATGCACATACCCTGGAGTTTCTACAAACCCCTCCAAAAATTCCATTGAGAGGCCCACCACCTGCCCACTTAAAAGAGCTCTTATTGCAGGTTACGGCAATGATACACAAAGGAGCCATAGAGGTAGTACTGAAGTCACAGAGGGTAATTGGTTTCTACTCTCGCTTCTTCCTTATTCGGATAAAGACAGGAGCTGGTGATCCAGCGCTTACAATAAAAATAATTTCTCCTATTATGCTTTTTGGTCATCCAGGTGCAATTATTTCTCTAACACACACACATTATCCATATGACGGTGGGGCCCATAACACCGCATATACATTCACTTACTCATTTATTCCCTGGATTTCCTCCGTCATGAAACCTAGGAGAAAAACGATTCGCTGGAAGGAGACGGGATACCTCTCTTATAATGACACAATAATTCTCATTTACTTGTAAGGTATTCCGCTCATTGGTCGATGGACCAATTAGTAGGAATCAGTTGATGGTGATTAAGACCAGCTCAATCACAATGAACTCTTTACCATTTCATTATTAATCATTATACTAAAGAAAAATCAGAGTCATTTGTTTAAAGAATAATAAAGTTTATATAAAGTTTTGAATGCAGGAAATTTGAGATTAATCTTATTATTCAGATCATTGCATTTATCATCAATATAAGAATAGTTGAAATTGCATGGCACTTTTATTAGACGGAAAATGAGGTTATCATACTAATAACTCTATAGATCAACCTATCTATCTCTGTGGGAAATCCTAATAATTCTAATAAAAAAAAACTATCAAATAAAAGTTCTCCTAAAACAGCATCTTATACTCAACTGGAAAAGGAAAATAGCAGCAGCATCAGCTCGTCAGCATCAGCAACCGCAAACTCTCCCATCTACAGCATCTAACTTCTTCAGCATCTCCCGCAGCATTCTAACCCCTCCCACCAAGAGTAGGTCTTCTTATACCCTAATTCTAGCTTACAACATAAAATGTTTCTTCTTACATGGCGCAATTCATTCTTATTGGTCAAAACTCAGATCCCTATACATTTTAATCAAACTTCCTGGTCTTAACCAGTTCCGTGTGGAATGTCCATGCAAGCATCGTTTCCCACAGTTCATGCACTTGCTCATCCGTTTCGATCAGTCCAAATTGTATCTTTTTCTGCTACAATTTGTATAACACAGTTCCTTCTATTGATTCAACCAGGCTTCTCACGCTTCTTGCTGATCATCTTGGCACACATCTGCTCAGAAGGGTCACAGCAGCCTTGACCATACTTTCATCTTAGCCTCTCGGCATCAGCACGTGATCATCCCTTTACCACAGCCTCTCTCCTCTATCACATGGTCGCATCCGCTCATGCGCACTCTAGTATCTCGCGGCCATTTTATATTGCTGCTCGGCAGGCCTAAGCGCACTATTTTTAAAGAAAACAAAATGTTATTAAAACAAAGAAATATAAACCCTTTCGTTTCCCTCCCGTCTTTCTACGTACCCCAATTAGGTATTACCTAGCAGAAGCAACATATAAAGCTGTCCCTTACTTACCATCGCTTTATTTTGCAACCACATGTTTTATTCAAAAGCACAAATCATGCATTTTATTATTATTTTAATACGCAAAATATTATGTTATGTTAGAAACGTAAACAATTATTAGTCCATTACTTTGCACACTGAATTGCGTGTTACCATTAACCCTTTACATACATTGTTGGTTATTTACTTGAACGAACATGTTTATTAATATTGTACGAAAATATTAGGAGGTTAAAATTTTTATATTTACCCTGCTCCATCACTGGCACCCCATCTTGGATCTTCGTCGCCTCAACAAGTTCCTGAAAAATTTCATTTTGGATGGTCAGTCTTCAGGATGTGTTGCACTTTCTAAATCAAGGGGATCAAATGATGACCTTGGATCTCCACTACGCCAACTTTCATGTCCCAATCCACCCCAACCACAGGGAAATCTTGCGATTCAAGGCAGCCGGCACTCACTACCAACTCAAGGTGTTGCTATTCTGTCTGAGATCTGCACATCATGTATTCACCAAGGTCTTAGCTCCAGTGGCAGCACATCTTAGACAAAGAAGTCCAAATATTTCATACTTCGACGATTGTCTCATAAATGCAGGCTCATCCTACAAGCAGCCAAAGACATAACAACATGCCTATCCCGCTTCCAAGCTTTAGGCCTTTCAGTCAATCACCAAAAGTCACATCCAGCACCTTCGACCAACATCACCTTTTTGGGAGCTGTACCGAATGCTCACCAAGCAAAAGCCTTCGCCTCCCACAAGAGACCAAAAAAGATTTGCAGCCTTGCACTACGCCTCGCAAAAAGAAAGTCGGTTTCTGTCCATCTCTACAAGTTTTTCCTGGGGTTGCTCTCCACTTGCATTCCCCTAATACCAAACTGCTGTCTCCACATTAGGCTACTGCAGGAGGAACTGGACAGTCAATGGCTTCAAACCAGCGGATCTTTCGGCGATATTGTTCAAATTGCATCTCCAATGAGACAGGCCATGTAGTGGTGGGCGCGCACACCCAACATCTCTAAATGTCTTTTTTCTGACACAGATTCCGGAGTATGTCATCACCACAGGTGCGTCCATCAAGGGCTGGGGCACTCATCTTTAAGACTTGACGGTGAGAGGAAAATGGACTACCCAGCAAGCAGCAGTCCATATCAACAAACCACGAACAAAACATACACACTTAAGTGGAAGAGGTGTTGTTTCTGGTGTAGGAACTGCAACATTCATCCTTTTACATAATTGTCAGAACAAATACTTCCGTATCTCCTACATCTAGCAAAATCTGGCCTTTCTCATGCTCAATAAAAGTCCATTTAACGGCCATTTCCAGATTTTGTGGAAGAAGTCATTCTCCATCGTTATGTTCCACAAGAATAAGAAAAAAAGTTCCTTAGAGGACTATTTCGTATGTTAACTCCAGTGAAACTTCCTCCTCCTTGACATCTCAATATTGTACTGTCACAGCTGATGAAACACCCGTTTGTGGCAATTTATAAGTGGAGTTAAAACACATTTTCTGGAAAACAGCGCTTCTAGTCGCACTTCAGCAAAAAGGATAAACGACATTCAGGCTTTCACAATTAAACAACCTTTTCTCCAATTTAAAACTGACACTGTCATCCTCAGGACGAAAGTGAAAAATTTCCTAGTAATCATGACAGAAAGTTTCAATTCTATTAAGGAGATGGGGGCGAGGATTATGTTCAAACTTTCTTTAAATCTTTTCCAGCAGATTCAACTCGATCAAACAAAGAAAAACTATGTTTCCCATGATGTACATGGCAAAGGTCATCATCGGTTTTCCAATAGGCAGTCCACATTTTCCACAAAGGCGTATTCTTCCTGAGTGACGTCCTCTTTCTTGACTGCGAACACATTATCCTCGCAGCCTGTCAATCTGTTTTGGAACTCTCCAAACCTGAAAAGTCAGAGGAAACCCAATGAATCTGAACTCAAACAATTGCAGTAAAAGCAAAGCCACTAAAATCATGATTTAGGTATGCAAAGCAGTATTGTAAACCGATTAAATAGAATGCATTGGTAACACTCAGAATGATGAACAATACAGAAAACAATACAACTCAAGAAATGTAAATCTATACCATACAAAGGAGCTTATCCTTGATGGTCTCACATCATAGTTTTCACGGGGTGGGACCAGGTCTCATGGAGCCTCGGGCAGGAATAATCCTCGTCCCTGTGTCCTTGATAGAATTGAAACTTTCCGTCATGATTACTAGGAAATTTTTCATTCTATGTCGGGACCGGAGGTGAGGAATATGCTCGTTCAAAGCTTATCCACCACCAACGACTCCATGTCCATGACTGGTTTAAAGTTGAACCTCTTGAACATATCCAGATGACCAGTCTGCGGCGTTTATGATATCCTCTAATTGGGCACCTAGGGTGAAAGCTTCTTGCATAACCCATCTGATCCAGCGGGCTATAGTTGGTGGCATAACTGCTTTGAAAGGCTTCCGTAGGAAAAATAAATAACTTGCGTTCCCCCGGTGGACGAGTTTCCTCTCTCATACTCTCGTACTCTTTGAGGCAGCGGACTACACACAATTTAGGGAATCTATCGGACGCCGGTTAGGACACCACCCTGGAATCGGACTTGGTTCTACGAACAATATGGAATGTGACCCCTTGAGAAGTAAAGACCCTTCCTGAAATATCCAGAGCCCGTACGTCGGAAACTCTCCGACATGACGCCAGGCATAGGAGCATGGCCAACTTGGCTGACAATTCCTTCCGAGAAAGGTACTTGTTGGATTGCGAAGACTGAAATAAATGGAGAACTATATTAACATCCCATAAGGATGAATACATGGGTTCCGGAGGAAGCGTCGGACGAATCCCCCGCATTAATTTACAGATCATTTGATGCTCCCCAACCGGGGCCCCTTGAACTGGGATGTGTCTGGCTGAAATAGCTGACCTATAAGAATTGATAGTGCGATACGCCAGGCCCTGAGACACTAAGGATGCCAGGAAATTCATAATGGCTACCACTTCGCACCCCATGGGATCCTGGTTGTTTTGTACACACCAACCACGCTTTTTTGTGCTGTCAGCCCATGCTGCTCCCAGTAATTGCTCAGCACCGTCCGATAAGCCTGAGATTTTCCAGCGATGCCTGAAACCCACCAGGTAACTAGGGGCATTTGTCCTTGTTGGACTAGAGGATGGGGATTGCCTTGGGGATCCTGTAGAATAGATGGATCTGGGGGTAGAAGGTTTGGAGAATCCCAAGAAAGTTCCAGAAGAACTCGAAACCACACTTGAGACCTCCAGTAAGGTGTGATCAGGACCACTTTTACCTGCTGTCTGGGAATTTGTGCAGTGAGTCTCATCATTGCGAACGGGGGAAAGGCGTACCCGGTCTCCTGTGACCAATCTTGCAGGAAGGCATCCGTCGCCGTAGCGAGCGGATCTGGTTTGCAACTGAAAAACCTGGGCAGTTGGTGATCCAGCCGAGACCGAGGTCTACCGAGAACAGGCCCCAAAGGATGTGTAGTCTTCGGAAGAGCGGCGGATGTAGTTGCCACAGGCTCATGCCTGACCACCTCCTGGAGCACCAATCCACTGTCCTGGGAAGTACTCCGCCGTCACCGATAAGTTGTGAGAAAGACAGAACGTCCAAAAATCTTTAGCCAGATCCGCCAAGACCTTGGACCTTGCTCTCCCCAGATAGTTGATATAGCGAACTGCAGAAACGTTGTCCATCTTCAATAGGACACTGCAGGATACCTTGTCTTTCATCCAATATTGGATGGCTAAGGAACCTGCTATCAGCTCCAGGCAATTGTTGTGAATCGTCTGCAGACCATTTCCTTCGGTAAAGCGTCTCCACATCGAGCCCCCACCCGGATTTGCTGGCGTCGGATTCTATTACAATGTCTGGATCTGAGCCGAAAATGGCTCTGCCGTTCCAGGTGTCCATATGGTCCAGCCACCATCTCATCTCCACGCGGACCTCCTCCGTTAAGGGCACCTGATCTTGGAGCCCTTTGTGAAGGAGATACTTTGAGACGTTGCTAGGCTCTGTAGTGGAGCAGCCCCGGAAAGATCGCCTGAATTGACGAGGCCTACTGTCTGAGCCACCTGTTTCAGTGAAGTGGTGGGACGTGCCAGCATCCGCCTCAATTCCCTGTGGATCTTGGCCACCTTCCGCGCTGGGAGGCTCAAAGTGCGCAACACTGAGTCTATGGCAAAACCCAGGAAGGTTGTCTGCTTGGATGGGGTCAGGAGAGACTTCTTGGCAATAATTACAAACCCCAAGCCCTGGAGAAGGTCTACCGTGTCCTATAACTGTTGTGCAAGCCGCTGCGGACACTGGTCCAGAAGCAAGATGTCGTCCAGGTAAATAATGATACGGGAGCCTCTCGCTCCTAATGTCTCTACCACTGGCTTGAGGACCTTGGTCAAACACCAAGGGGCAGAGGAAAGGCCGAACAGAAGGGTGGTGAATTCGTACACCTCGTTCTTCCACAGAAACTGTAGAAAAGGACGGTGCGGTGCAAAGATAGAAACTGCCAGGTACCCGTCCTTCAAGTTCAAGCGGACCATCCAGTCGTCTGGCTGAAGGAGGTCCCGCAGGAGATGATTGCCCTCCATTTTGAAGTGGCGATAGACTAACCATTGATTGAACTCTCTTAGATTTATTACCGGCCGTTGGCCCCCATCTGATTTGTCCACGGGAAATATATTGCTAAGACACAGAGTTGGGTGAAGATCGGTCGGTACGATTGCTCCTTTTTGCAGGAGATTCGCCGCTTCCCGATCTATGAGGGTAACTTGATCTGCAAAAACCAGCGGACGAGGACGTGACTCCTGCATTGGAGACCCATAGAATTCTCTCTGAAAGCCTTTTATTGTCTGTAGCACCCAGGCATCAAAGGTAATGGACCTCTAGTTGCGCTCGAAAACCGCAACCTGCCACCCACCTTTAAATGAGGAAAGGGGGAAAGCCTCACCTGCTGTGGCCTAGGGATTGGCCTCTGGATGCTCCTCTGCCACTGCGGTAGCCTCTTCTTGATTGAAAGAATTCCCCTTGTCTGGCCGACTCCTGGATTTTCTTGCCACCTCTTTGGGGGCCTTGAGTGAAGAAGCGGCCGGCCGAGCTCCCCCTGCCACGGCTGGCCCCCACAAAAATTTGAGGGTGAAAACCTTTTTAATGGAAGCCTGCGCCTTATCCAAGGACGTAAATGTGGCGACAAACTTGGTTAGCTCTTTAATGAACGGGTCCCGAAGAGCCCGTCTAGTGCCACCGAGCCCTCCTCATAGGAAGCCAAGTCCCCCAATTTAAGATCTACCTTCAGGAGGAGCGGGCGCCGCCTCTCAGTGGAGAGAGCGCAGTTGGCGTTCCCAAGAAAAACAATTGTGCGTTGCGCCCAATTAGAAACTTGTTCTGAGGAAAGGGGGTTGCCAGAGAGCTTGTCCTCCTCCGCCAGCTCCACGATCTTTGTATCAGGGCCAGAGATGTCTAGCAACTTATCTTGGCAAGATTTCCAAGACCTATTGGTTTCCCTTTTTAGGGTCTCTTATATACTTCTGGAGGAACATAGCCATGTTTGGGTCAATTTCTGGTGTCATCGCCACCTTGCCCGGGAAGGCGGGCGAGGCCATTCTGCCCAGAGACAAGCTCGTATCTTCTTCTCTGGAGATTTGCGCAGCTACCCTGCGACAAACGCGGAGTCGTTGTGGGAGGGAGCCCACTCCGAGGAGCGTGGGTACACCAGGTCCCCAGGGACCAGCATGTCAGAGAGCTCCTCTGAGTCATTTGCTAGGTCTTCGGGGGGCGTCACGACAGGGCGCCGTGGCCTGGAGGGGCCTGCCTCATCAGCAGACTCCCATGGAGTCCTCCCCCTCCTCCTCTAGGTCTTGTTGGCCCTGAACCGCAGGGACCTCGGGAAGGGTATCCTGCAACCCTGCATCTGAACGGGCCACAAAGGCTCTCTTCGTGCTCAAAAGCCCCCAGATCGATGCCTGAGGCACTTTTATGCTTGGGGGCGCGCTGGGACTGAGTTCCCTGACAGGCATAGGCTATCTGCATAATGCCGCACTCAAAGGGTCCCATGGCCGCTTGCCCTGCTTGGTGGATGGAAGCATCCACCGCATCACAAAATTCATCATCAAGGGGAAGGACTTGCAGAGACTCCTCCTCTGTATAGTCCTCTTCCATGATGCCAGGTGATCCACCAGTTATTACAGGGGACAGACTGCTTGAACAAGGCCCGATGTGAATCTTCTCTAGGGAATGGGCCGGGGACAGCAGTTGGCAGAAAATCAGTCACGCAGAGCACGTGTGAAATTTGGCAGCCAAAGGCTAATAAAGGTGTAACTGAAGTTACAAGACTTTGGGCACGCAATTCGTGCTGAGCAGGAGTGAGGACTGTGCCTTGGAGCGACTCACCCTTGATTCATACCGGGTGTCCATAACGCCTGGGCCGGCGCCTATCAGCCTCGCATTAAAAATTGCCCGCTGCCGCCTCTCCGGCGCTTAAACTACAGACCCACGAGCGGGCATCAGGCTGAGCGTTTGAGGTACAGACCTGCGTTAGACTGCGGGTGTCTGGCTTCCAGGCGGCTCGAGCAGCGTTGACACTGTGTACGTTGTGGTCGGGCACTTGCTGCTCTGATGGCGACGAGCGTTCAACGCGGGTCAACGAGACACGTGCCCCCTACCAGGCTCCAGTGCACACCGCACCGCTGCTAGAGTCTTTCAGCGGGAGTGTCCGCGAGCAGAGCAATGAAGAGCGCACCCGCGAGCCCGTCAAGCTACACACAGAGATAGCAATGGTACAAAAAAGACCTACAATACACCGTTATACCCTATAAACTGGTGAAACATGCATTAAATCTTCCCATAAACTCAACATGTGAGAGAAAGGGAAAAGAGTACTTATCTTGCTGGAAGCAGGAAAAGAAAGAGGACAACACTCAGGAAGGATACGCCTTTGTGGACAATGTGGACTGCCTATTGGAGGACTGTTGATAACCTTTGCCATGTGCATCATGGGAAAGATATTTTTTTTTTGTTTGTTTGTTTGAGTTGAATCTGCTGGAAAAGGATTAAAGAAAGTTTGAGCATAATCCTCGCCTCCGGTCCTGACATGGAATCCTAAATTCATACCAAAGGTCCAGTCAGATTTTCACCTCAATTAACCAGTTATATTTGGAACATAGTTTCCTAATTCACAAACACCAGCAGAAAAATCATTACATACTTTGGATATCAAACGATGTCTTAAATTCTACATTCATTAGACTACCAATATACGCAAAGCAGTTCAGTTGTTTGTAGCCTACGGGAACCTCAGAAAGGGGTTACCGGTTTCTAAACAGACTATAGCAAGATGGATCACTTCTGCAATACAATTTTGTCATCGCCAAGCAGGTAAGCTGTTGACTGCTAGGATCAAGGCCCGCTTTATCAGAGCTGTCTCCACCTCCACAGCTCTTTGCAGGTGTGTCCGTTCAGCCGATATGCCAAGCAGCATCTTGGTCTAGCAGGCACACATATACTCAACACTACTGCCTTGATGCTCAGACCGATTGAACGCAGCAGTAGAGCAAGCAGTTGTACGACATCTGTTCCAGTAAGGTGAGACACTATTCTTCCCACCTTCCGCTATTAGTTGTCATTATATGTTTGGAATGCGATGTTTACTGCTAACTATTCTGATTCATGCAAAAACAACAATTGATGGACAGAATGCAGAACAATGTCATACATTCACCCCAGTACAGAGATCTGGGCCTAAATCCATCGTTTTTTTGCTCACCATGCCATTCCAGTTTGGACCCAGCCATATGCAAATGAGTCTTGACCCTGCGCCCAATGGGAACAGTCCAGCCCGAACTGCCAAGCCAGGTCCTCCCTGGACTGGAAACAAGCATCCTAGGACCGGTTTCGGGCTTTCAGCCCTCATCAGCCAGGATAGCTTGACTCCAGTGGCATGGAGAGCACAGGACCCACGTCTGGGCATACCCGTCCCACTCGGGGTGACAAATGCAAAAACAACAATTGATGGACAGAATGCAGAACAATGTCATACATTCACCCCAGTACAGAGATCTGGGCCTAAATCCAGATCTTTTGACTGGGGGAGAATGTTTGCATTGTCAGCATTCCGTCATCATTTGTTTGCTGTAACACTTTTCACCCTAAGTGGGATGGGTATGCCCAGACGTGGGTCCCTTGCTCACTGTGCCACTGGATTCAAGCTAGCCTGGCTGAAGAAGGGTGACATACCCTGAAACCGGTCCGAGGATGCTTGTTTCCGGTCCAGGGAGGACCTGGCCTGGCAGTTCGGTCTGGACTGTTCCCTTGGGGCACAGGGTCAAGACTGATTTGCATATGGCTGGGTCCAAACTGGGGTGGCGTAGTGGGCAAAAGAACGATGGATTTAACCCAGATCTTTTGACTGGGGGAGAATGTTTGCATTGTCAGCATTCCGTCCATCATTTGTTTGCTGTAACACTTTTCACCCTAAGTGGGATGGGTATGCCCAGACGTGGGTCCCTTGCTCTCTGTGCCACTGGATTCAAGCTAGCCTGGCTGAAGAAGGGTGACATACCCTGAAACCGGTCCGAGGATGCTTGTTTCCGGTCCAGGGAGGACCTGGCCTGGCAGTTCGGTCTGGACTGTTCCCTTGGGGCACAGGGTCAAGACTGATTTGCATATGGCTGGGTCCAAACTGGGGTGGCGTAGTGGGCAAAAGAACGATGGATTTAACCCAGATCTTTTGACTGGGGGAGAATGTCTGCATTGTCAGCATTCCGTCCATCATTTGTTTGCTGTAAAACTATTCTGATTCAAACATGTGAATCTATGAAAGATCCAACACTGGAAAAAAAACATAAGTTACTTACCTGTAATTGTGGTTCTCCAGTATTGGTATCTTTCATAGATTCACATACGACCCACCCTCCTTCCCTTAGAGGCTCTCATTATGTCTTCTCTCATGTATATCACTCGTGCAAGAAAATCTTAGCGACCGAAGCCTCTGAGGTGAAGGTTCTGTTGGGTGCTCTCGCTTGATTGGCTAAACCTTAGTCCTTTTCTAATGACAATAAGCTATTAAAGTGAACGTCTTTTGCATTATTTTCATTGTTGATTTATTGAATTGCTGCTTTCTATATATCGTGGGACTCCCACTTCAACGACGGGGAATGATTCAAGCATGTCTATGAAAGATACCAATACTGGAGAACCACACTTAACACGTAACTTATTTTCTTCCTTGGTTATCCGCTCTGGATGCCTCGCCACACCAATCAATGTGAGGCAAGTCTTTGCTTACACTACCAGCACTGAACACTGGTAGCCAAAGACACATGGTCCTTTCAGTGATGAAGAAAGATAATTCTCTCTTTGATTCCTGTCTGGTAGCTGTACATAGCAAAGACTGGATATGGTTAGTTGACCTTAGCAACATCTAGTTTCCTATGCATTTTCAGGAGAAACGAGAATAAATTCCGAAGCACTAGTTGCGTAAAAGATGGACACATTCATTTTTGTTAGGCACAGGGAGATTAAGTGATTTGCCAAGAATCACAGGATGTTGAGCGTCGTTGCCGAGACCTGAACCCGGTTCCCCAGATTCGAGGTCGACTGCCCTAGCCGTTAGGCCACATCCTCTCCCCTATTATATTGGTATTAGGATGGTATTTAGGATGTCAAACTGTTTCTAGTCATTGTTACCACTGTAATAGTAGGGGTTCATTTCTCAATCAATGAGACTGACGGCCTAGTGGTTACATAGGCTTCGGGGACTACAGGCCTCGAAAAATCCCCTAGCAATAGCCAGTGAGATTTTATCAGGTCGAGCTATTTTTAGCACTTACTCGTCTGTGCTGGCGAGTAATCTTAAACTGAAAGAAACAGGTGTTCTGTTCATTCAGAAAGTAAATGAGCAATTAAGACACCTTTAAATCTTGTTTTTATCTTGACACATTTGCCACTGCTCAAGGACCGAGATCAAATGTCAGTTTGTCTTTTCACTAATTGTTGCTTATCTGTTCCTGGAAAATGGTTTTTACTTTTCTTTCTTTTACTACAGTTAATGCTTTTTGTCAAGTGAGCTGACAAGAATTATGAAACATAAGGATGTAAAATGTCAGGTTTTTTTCTCCACTACATTTAAACAGCTTGTAAATGAATAGTACAAGTATTTCAAAATATATCCGGAATTATGAAAGAACTTTTTTTTGTAATACAGAAGTGTCAGAAGTGTGATGCAAAGATTTAAATAGGAGCAAAACAAATCAGAACACTCTACTTGATGTGCAAATGACAAATATTTGCAGAAACTTTATTTCCAAACATTATACACTATATAGTTTTAAAATTTCATGACAGTAACAAATTCTGTGGCCATTTCAATGTAAAATCTGCTGATTGCAAATTACAGTGTGCTGCTACTTTATGCTTTAGTTATGTATTTTTTAAAAGTGATAGTTTTTAAACATGATTTGATAAACATTCCTGCCCCCGCTCTGATGACCATGCAGTTAATGAACTAAGAGGCAAGTCAGTGGTCATGTGTATCCTATATGTGGCTAGATTCGTATTCTATATGGAGCTAATATTTAGTTTATTAAATCAAACAAAAGAGTTTTCTGTACAGCAGACGTGCTGAGCTTTTGTATTTGAAGGTGCTTTCATATGGGATAAAGAAGAAAATGGCATCTCAGTGAAGTAAAATATTTGTCCAGGATCACATAATTTGAAACCAGTTTATGGGTCGTGAGTATTATATTTAGGTCAAGTAGATTATTTAAGTCACTAGACCTGCAGATCTAGTAACATTTTTAGGATTTTTCGAGTCCTGGACTGTGGGCATCCTGTATATGTGTACCTCCGAGCAAGCTCTGCATGAGTTCCCTCCAACTCCATTTGGCATATTAGCATCAGAACATATGAGTGAAGGCCACTCAAAGCTCACCATAATTCCACTGAATTGGTGAGAGGCACACTACGGGGAACTGTCAATCTTTGCCTCTTGGCACTAGTCAGTAATGTCCCTGCACATAGATATGTGCCTGCTAATCCTAGTCCCCTGTGTTGTGGGCATAGACGACAGAGTAGACAGACTATTTTCCTCCAGCAGACGCCCTTCAAGGAATCTGCCATCCGATCTTCTGGTCGTATGGTCAACTCCACTAGACGCATTTGACACCCTTTTTGATTCTAGATGTGGTCAGTTTCTTTCGTGAATGGTACGTACCCATTTTTTTGGGAGTTGCTGCCTGAAGTGGGACTGGAAAGGGACGTTTCTTTTATCTTTTCATCTAATTCAGGTGGTTTTCCAGCAGAGCAGGGAGCTCCGAGTATGGAGTGATTAAGGTGGCTTTAGCCTGGCCTTGCCAGGTTTGGTCTACTCTCATCTTCTTCCAAGGACCTAATGTTCGCTTGTTCCAGAAAACACAGTACTGCTCCTTGGATTAGATGGAGGTATTAGCGGCTGCCAAATAATCCTCAAACAAAGCCCGTACAGGAGCTCTGGACCGTAACCCCCGCACTCCCCAAAAAGTCAATTCCCATGCTGACTTGAGAATATCTTGTCTTTTACTTTACATAACATTTGGATAAAATCGGGATGTTGGTGAATAGCTTGAAGACCTCCCTTCAAGGCCAAAGAGACATACAGGAGCATGCTTAGACAGGCCTTCACAACCAAATAGGCCGCTGAGAAATATGATGAGTCTAATGAAGGTGTTCCCTTGCTGATGTCCCTTGGAACTGTACTGTGTATGCACAAATCTTTCGAGCCTGTAGCATCACGCAACCCAACATTCATTTCTTAGAATGTTTCCATCTTGGTGGGTATAAGATCGCCCTATAAAATGTTTTTCAGGGACAGGGTCGTTCCTTAACATTGCCTTCCTGCATCCCAAAAGTGCTGTCGGAGTTCCACCTGCAGAAAAATCTTTTTTCTGACTTTGTATACCTGGTGCCCATACCTCCTCAGGTGAGGAGGTCCTTTCTATCTTGGAAGTGCTGTGTTCCTTGCTCTTTATCTTGACAGAATTTCAAGCAAACATTTTGTGGCTTTTGTGGTCAAATGTGGCAGCTGAGCTATGCCTACCATTTATATCATCCTTGCGTACTTTCTACGAGGGGCTTGGTATTCTTTTGTTGTAAAGGCACGGGCAACTAGTGTCAGTGGGACTTCACCAGGCTTCTGCCTGTCAGAAATGCCTACTGGGCTGAGAGCTGGGCTATTCCGAACACATTGTGTTGACAGTATTATGTAAAATTTGGCAGGGAAGTTCTGCAGAATCGCATTTTCTCATTACCCGTTCTTTCAGCAACTACCCACAGGTTGATGTGGCAAAAGAGCCAGGATGCAAGCTTAGGATAAAGTTACCTTCATTCTGACTCTGTGGCTCTTAATTGGAAAGATTTTCTCTGTAATACATGCTCTTGCTGAGCCCTCTTCCATCAGCAAAAAAGAAACGATCATTGATTCCTTTTTCAAATTGACCTATCCGCAGAGGGGATGCTTCTGGGCAGGGTTCGAGGCATGCCGTGTACAATATTCCTGCTTATGCATTAGTGGCATGCAAAGTTATCAACTTAAACCGGTACGAAACCTTTTTTTTGTAATGTAAACATTGATAATGGAAAAGAGCCTATCATGGGCTAAGAGTAAGATAGTCTTTCAAAAGGTAACTATATTTTTTGTGCATAATGTAAAATATAAAATAGTGTGTGAAAGTAGTAAGCTTATTCAAACTCCACTGTAGTTATCTTTCAATAAATTTAGACCTAAACAGTTGTTCCCTGGTGTTTCCATTGGTCAAAATACATAACACTTACACATTCCTGAGCACGCCAGCAGTTACTCTGGGTTTTTGAGTTAAGAGGAATAAACCTCTAGGAATTAGGGTTAAAATGATGTGCAGTAGTATTTCCCCACATTAAATATGTTCAATATTAAACATTGAAGGGGCGGACTAAACTATTTTGGAAGGTTTGATGTTTATTGCTTAATATTTTACATTGTAACATTGCAGTGTCGCTCAGTTGTTCCCATGAAGAATTATGGTTGTCAAGTATGTTACCAAAAGGCTAATGGTTTTCAGCAACATTTGTGTAAAAGGCCACATATCTTGTCATCCCAAAAAGGTCTTCTCGTTTCCCCAAAAGCCACTTCCATTCCAGCATTATAAGTTGGCCGGTTGTTTAGTTATGAAAAACAGTGTGAAACTGAAGTGCAGACCTGGAGAGTTGGAGGGTGTATGTTTGAAAAGTGCATTGGTGTTTCGTAAATGACAATTGAAAATCATTTTCTTTTTAAATTCAGGCATACCCATATCAGAGTTCTCCACCTGTAATTATTCAACAAATTCCAGTAGGATACCAACAACCACCATATAATTACCAGGTATGGTTCCATTTGCAAAAGCTTCATGTAAACAAACATCTGTATTTTTGTGAGGGGAAATGCTGTCAGTAGTACCTGTAACGTAGTGCTTGCTGTGGATATGTATCATTTACTCCAGTATTGGAACTTTCTTAAATTCACATGCTTGAATCATTCACCGTCGTCCTGATGGGAGTCCCCGGTACTTAAAATAGTAGTAGTAGTAGACTTAAATAGTCATAATACACTAATAGGTATAGAGTAAAGAACGCCTAGGCCTCTTAGTTTAATAACCTATCCTAGTCCTTATAAAGAAAAGGACCACATTTTTGCCTCAACCAATCAGCACTAATCACCCTCTAGAACACTCCTGAAGGAAGCTCGGAACCTCAGATTTTCTACCGCACGTTGTGCTAGGGAGTCTCCTCAGAGCTCTGCTCAGCTTTCTCATCAAGGATAAAGAATTGTGGACTTTTTCTACAGGAAAGTACAATTTTATTATATCTTCTTAACATCATCTTCCTACTTTTGTGGGTCTTCAGTATATCTGGACTATGTCTGACAAGGCTAAGAAGGCTCTCTTCAGAGAATGTGCCACTTGCCTGAAGAAAAGACTTTATGTGGATGATCCCCACAAAAATTGCATTTACTGCCTATATCCATCTCAAACGGCGTTAGAATGCAAGATTTGTCGTACTTTTTCTAATAAGACCCTCCGATACAGGGAAGGACGTATTCTTATCTGGCTTCAGAAATTAAAAACTAGATCAGACCCTGTGTCAGACTCTGAGAGTGACCAGTCTACATCTACAAAAGCCTCTTCAAAAAGGGCAAGAGAGTCATCACAGTCTGATAAAGAGCCTGCTAAAAAGTGTGCCAAGAAGTCCTCTCATGAATCTTCCTCTGAGCGCAAAGGTTCTCATAAAAAGAACAGCCATCTAAGACTGTTGCTGAACCAAAAACACCTCCTGCGGAACTTAAACTGACTTTCAAAACACCGACTTCAGCGAAGGGATGCTTGCGGGTAGCCATGCGTTTTATAAATCCCTAAACCTAAACCAAACCTACTTCTGACATTCTGTCAGGAAGTTTTCAGTCAGTGAAGAAAAGTACTTCAGCACCATCGACGACAAGAGGAATCATTTCTGGCACGTCGACGACATGTTTTATGGCTATCTCATTGTTGACGACGACCCTGACATGGTCGACGCATGGTCCAGTTTCATCGACAATCTCCTTAATATCTCACAAGGAGATTGACACACCGTTGACGAAGAATTTGTCTTCGCTGAAGCCGACTACATTGTCGCAGAAAATATCGTCGACAAGGTCGTTGTCGATGTTGCCACCGCCGACGGAAAAAAGGTCGACGCAGCAAAGGTCAGCGAGGTCATCACCGTCGACGAGTGCACCACCGTCGATGGACACATTGATTGCCGTCGACGAAGTTAAAGTCACCGGTGTCGACGAAGTCTCTACTGTCGACGACCCCGCAGGTGTCGACGATGTCCCCTCCGACGAAATCATCATCGTCGACATCACCTACGGCAAGCGCAGTTATGGCTGTGGAATTGAAGACGCCGTCGTCGACGCAATCGTCGACGAAAGTTGTATCTATGAAACTGACTACGCCAAAGAAGATTTTAGCATCAGAAATCACGCCTGAACACACCTCATCCAGCAAAATTACTCCTCTCTTACCCACTCACCTTTAGAGGAGGGAGATGCTGAAGAAGGGGATGAAGATGATGGTCCCTTTTGGGGTTGCATATAGCCCTTCAGAATTGCACGTCAAGTGCCAACCGGATGATGATGAGGATGATGATGACCAACAATACTATGGTCAAGCCTATTTTACCCAGCCTGAACAACATCATCAGTACCATAAGGAAATGGTCACAATGCCGTCTGCATTACTGACTGATTTGCAGTTTATGCTGCAGGACTACAGACAGCGCTTCCCACCTTGGGACCCGTCTAACATACCTCCTCCTCCTCCGATGACATCGCCAGTGAGAGTTAGGGCTCCTACGGTCCTTTCAGTGCCGAATACTCCACAATCTATTCCTCTCCAGGGACCAGTATCTTCTGACGAGGAAGGGGAACTTCATGATACATATTCTGAATGGGATGACTACAGGATGTTTTCACCAGCCTCACCTACTCCTCCACCGGTAGATTCCCCACCTGAGGATATTGGGGGATTTCACAATCTGTTGGAGCGTGCTGCAAAAAGGTTTGCCATACCAATGCCTTCCAAACAGACAGACTGCTTCCTATATGACTTTAAGGAACCATTTCGTAAGTCAGTTAGGGCTATTCCCATAATTGATTATATTTGGGAGGAAGGTTTTAAAATTATGAAGAACCCAGCATCTGTGCCAGCGGTGCTTCCACGTCTAGATAAAAAGTATAAAACGACTGAGGACGCCCCAGCGCGCTTCACAGGACACCCTAAACCGGACTCAGTAGTGATGCCGGCTGCTGAACGCTGCTCGAAGAATCCTACTGTACCCCTTTCTGCGCCTCCGGACAAAGAGGGCAGACGTATATATTCTATTGGGAAAAGATTCTCATCAATGTCAGCTCTCACAGTAAAGGCAGCAAACTCCTTGGCGATTTTAGGGCGCTATGATCGCCATATGTGGTCGGACATTGCTTCTTATATTGATCAATTCCCGGAAGATGTTAGAGGAGGCAAAAAAGATTTTGCATGAAGAAGAAAGAACATCAAACGAGATTATAGATTCAGCGATGGATGTTGCTGTAACAGGATTCAGACAACTAGCTGGTTCAGCAGTTCTACGAAGACAGGGCTGGCTTAAAAACCACCTCCTTTCGTCCTGCGGTTCAAAACAAAATATTGGACCTTCCATACGATGGAGAGGCTCTTTTTGACAGCAATGTAGAGGAAGCCCTTAAAACCATCTAGGCAGACATAGACACTGCCAAGTCTTTGGGGACGCTGCAGTTCTGAAAAACTGCCTTTCGGGGATCAAAGGGTAGAGGTCAACCTTCTTATAGAGGAGGATACCAGCTTTACTGTTACCCGGCATATTCTTCCACGTCAGTCATATAGACCTCAGTCCCAACAAAGACAACCGCCTCAGACATCCTATGTCAGAGCAAATAGAGGAAAGACGTCCAGGGCTGGCAAGGATACTAGCCACCGCCAATGATACGGCTCCGGCTCCAACTCTGTTCACCAAGCCAATCGCTACCCGCCTGGGAGACATTTCATGCTTCCTCCATCAATGGCAAGCCATTACTATGGACCAGTGGGTCCTACGCCTAGTTCAATTAGGACACACTCTAGAATTTACCCAAAAACTGCCTACAAACCCCCCACAAGCCTCCCACCACAAACATCTCAGGGCTCTTCAACAAGAGGTAAAATACATGCTAAAAAAGGGGCAATAGAGAAAGTACCATTCTCAAGCAGGGGCACAGGTTTTTACTCCCTTTTCTTCTTGATCAAAAAGAAGTTAAGGCAGTGGAGACCAAGTTTGGACCTTCGAAATATCAATCTGTTACTGAAGAAACAATCTGTTCGAGGCATATGAGCTGTAGATCATATGCGTTAGCATAGATCGCCATCTGGTATTGGGCTCGGATGTTTGCACTTTGTTTTTCTTCGAAGAAGTCTTCCTAGTCATGAGGTAGGTGACTCTTCCTTACGATGTAGTGCGCATGGGCATAGACTCCATCCCCAGATTGTTTTTTTTCCGCCATCGGGTTCGGATGTGTATTGCGCCGCTCCGGTTCGGGATCGTCTTCGAACCTTTTCGACGCGCAATCCTTACCACTCTACGGTATTGTTTTCGATTGCGGTTTCTGTTTCGACGTGCATCGTAAAATCCAACTACTTCGATCGACCGGGCCGTGAGGCCTACCCGCGCCGAACACGCCAGCAGTCCATGGAACGGACTCCATTTAAGAAATGCCCCGGGTGTGGTGCTAAGTTCCCACACACGGACGTGCACGAGGTCTGTAACCTCTGCCTCTCCCCGGAGCATGAAGAAACCAACTGCGAGGCCTGTCGATCATTCCGATCGAAGAAAACCATTCGTGACCGTCGGGCCAGATATCTTCAGAGAAGAGTCGGAATTTCAACCCGGCGCCGAAGAAGACATTTCCGTGTCTGAAGCCGACGACTCCGACATGGAAGAGGACTCGAACATCACTCCAGCTCAATGAACTGTGAGTAACGAGCCTCAACTACCCACAAAAACACCAAAGACTCCGGTTACACCTTCGCCTTCGGGCTCAGGTCGACACCGTGATACCATTTCAGACGCCCCGCCTTCGAGCCCGGCTATGAGAAATAAGGACAAGTCTTCCGGCTCGGGATCGAGCCGACCCCATGCAGGTGCCGAACCCACATCTTTGGCACCGAAACACAAGGCTAAGCCTGACGCTCCGCTGTCGGCACCGAAGATATCTTCGGCACCGAAAGATTCCCATAAAGAGAAGGCTTCAGAGCCGATACCACCAAAATCAAAAGCTTCGGAACCGACACCGGCTAAACCGAAAGCATCGGAACCGAAACCAGTTAAAGGAAAACCTTCGCAACCGAAACCAGCTAAAGAAAAGCCTTCAGATCCGAAACAGGGAAAAGGCAAGCCTTCGGAGCCAAAACATCCCGCACCGAAGAGCACCGAACCTAAAAAGCACGGAAGCCCTCATAAACCTTCCGAACATAAACAGACTCCATCCAAAGATATTCCTCAACAAGAATCTTTGGATCCAAAACAAAAACAATTGCATATTGCCCCAGAAACTGGAAAACTTGAGCAACACTTGCTAAAAAACAGAAGCTGGACCTCCCTGAAGACTACCACAAAAGACATGGGTACTGACCCCTCTCCCCCTTGCATATGTCCCTCTCCTCCACCTTTTAACCCAAATCTACTAATTTCACCAGCAAACTCACCACCACCACGTTTCTCACCTGTGCCACAGTATGATAATGATGGGGATGGGGACGGGGACGGGGATGGAGACTGGGATGGGGATGATAATCAGGACAACATTCCACAGGACTCTGACCCCTGGGATGATTATGATAAAAAACTGGATCATACTAATGACACTGATCTATATCCCTCCAGACCATCACCACCCGATGACCGTATTGGTTTCGCACAGCTCATTAATAGAGCTGCTCAATACCATGGGGTGGAATTACATACTGATCCCTTGGACGGGGATTTTTTAGTGGAAACTTTCGCTCCCTCCCTAAAAACCACAAATACTTTGCCCATGCTCAAAGGTATGCTAAAACACACCAGCGAGGTATTCAAAGACCCTGTTAGAGCTAGAATACTTACACCAAGGGTAGACAAAACATATAAAGCTGCTCCTACAGACCCAATTTACATCAGGGGTCAGGTACCTTTAGATTCTCTTGTTGTTTCAAATGCACGGAAAAGGGCAAATTCTCTAGACAACAGGTGACGCCCCTCCTCCTGACAAGGAGTCAAAACTTATAGATGCATCAGGCAAGAGATTTGCATCTCAAGCTGCCAATCATTGGCATATTGCCAATGCACAAGCTCTCCTGGCGCGTTATGATAGAGCTCACTATGACGAGCTAGAAAAACTGATGCAACACTTACCAGACCAATACAAAGCTAAAGCTCATGACCTCATTCAAGAGGGTAAGCTCATTACAAACACTTCCATCAAATGTGCCCTCTATGCAGCTGATACAGCCTCGTGTGCCATTAACACTAGCGTTTTGCTACGCCGACACGCTTGGCTTCGAATCTCAGGATTCAAACAAGAAGTACAATCAGCACTACTTAATTAGCCATTTGATCAGGAACATCTTTTTGGTCCCACAATAGATTCTTCATTGGAGAAAATGAAAAAAGGCACCGAGACTGCTAAATCCATGGGGGCATTACAACTACCTTCTAATAAAGGCTCTTTTCGTCGCACCTTTTATTGGGGTGGCTCAAAGACAACTGCATCAGAAAACACCTCCACGCCTTATAAAAGCCCCAATCAATCCTCATCCAGAGGATATTTTCGGGGAGGCTACAGAGGGAATAACAATAGAGGAAGAGGCAGAGGTAACTCCACCCGCACTTCCCCTACCACCAAACAGTGACTTCCCCTCACTACCCCCTGATCATTCCACTCCTGTCGGGGGGACGTCTCTCACAGTTCCTACCTGTCTGGAATTCCATCACAACAGACAAGTGGGTAAGACAAATTGTCCAATATGGTTATTGCCTGGAACTTACCTCCACTCCACCAAACATTCCTCCCAAACATCGTGCGATGTCCTCAAATAGTGCTAACAACAGACGCATCACTCACCGGCTGGGGAGCTCATCTACAAAACCATACCATTCAGGGCCTGTGGACTCCACAACAAAAGCAATTCCACATAAACCACCTGGAACTTCTGGCAATTTGTCTAGCATTAAACGCCTTTCAAATCCATCTACTACACAAAGCTGTCCTAGTCCGTACAGACAACATGACAGCAATTTACTATATACAAAAGCAAGGCGGTACACACTCCCTCAGCTCTCGCTTCTAGCTCAAAGCATATGGACATGGGCCATTCCTCAAAACATATATCTCCTTGCAGAACACCTTCCATCAGATTGCAGATCTGCTCAGTTGTCAGCGACAACAGATCCACGAATGGGAGTTACATCCTCAAGTTCTCCTTCCATTCTTTAAAATATGGGGCTACCCAGAAATAGATCTGTTCGCCACACACCTAAATGCAAAATGCTCAAACTTCGCGTCCAGGTATCCACACCCATTGTCCAAAGGCAATGCGCTATGGATGAACTGGTCCGGAACATTTGCTTACGCTTTTCCGCCTCTCCCGCTCATTCCATTAGTGGTTCGGAAGCTCCAACAGCATTCACTCAAAATGATCCTGATTGCTCCCACATGGGCTCGACAACCATGGTTCACAACCCTGTTGGAACTATCTGTAGTTCCTGTTCAAAAACTACACCTCTCACCCAAGCTTCTCACTCAGAACCATGGAGAGACATAAGACATCCAGATCCCAATCAACTCAACCTTGCTATCTGGCACCTGAGATCATAGTTTGGCTACCTTAATCTCCCACCAGACTGTATGAACGTCATTAAAGAGGCTAGACGTCCTACCACAAGAGCATGCTACGCAGCAAAGTGGAAACTATTTGTAATTTACTGTACAAACAATCAAATCAATCCACCAGATGCTTCTGTTCAAAACATCATTTGCTATCTCTCACACCTGCAACACTGTAACTTGGCGTACACATCTATACGATTGCATCTCGCTGCAATAGCTGCTTATCTACAAAACAGACAACACTTGTATTTATTTAGAGTGCCCGCTATCAAAGCATTCATGGAAAGACTCAAAAGAATCATTCCCCCCAGAGTTCCACCCTCTCCAGTTTGGAACCTTAACATTGTCCTTAAAAGACTCATGGGCCCACCGTTTGAACCTATGCAAAAATGTGAACTACAGTTCCTCACTTGGAATGTAGCCTTCCTTATAGCCATCACATCTCTTAGAAGAGTTGGTGAGCTCCAGGCACTAACCATACAAGAACCATTTTTACAAATTCATCATAACAAAGTGGTTCTTAGGACTAATCCAAATTTTTTACCTAAAGTTGATACTGCCTTTCACCTCAATGAGTCTGTTGAACTACCAGTGTTTTTCCCTCAACCAGACTCGGTGGCAGAACGTGCTCTTCACACACTAGATGTCAAAAGAGCAATACTCTATTACATTGAACGAACTAAATCTTTTAGGAAAACCAAGCAACTTTGTTGCTTTTTCACCGCCGCATAAAGGCAATCCCATTTCAAAAACTGGTATTGCACGATGGATAGTTAAATGCATCCAAATATGCTACATTAAAGCCAAACGCACATTAACTATTCCCCCTAGAGCGCATTCCACACGCAAACTAGGGGCTTCTATGGCATTCTTAGGGAACATACCCTTTGATGACATCTGTAAGGCTGCTACTTGGTCTACACCTCACATTCACAAAACACTACTGTGTGGATGTGCATGCAAAACAACAAGCTAGTGTGGGCCAGGCTGTCTTAAGAACACTTTTCCAAACTACTGCAACAGATACAGGTCGGCCACCGCTGGGAAAATAACTGCTGTATAGTCTATGCTAACGCATATGATCTACAGCTCGTATGCCTCGAACGGAAAATGCTACTTACCCAGTATGCATCTGTTCTTGGCATGTAGAGCTGTAGATTCATATGCACCCACCTGCCTCCCCAGGGTACCTTTATCTGCTGCAGTATTATCTTACTTAGATACAACACACATGGACATCCTTTTCTATTCTTACTAACTCCATCATCACCCTTTATGGCGAAAACAATCTGGGGATGGAGTCGATGCCCATGCGCAACACCAGATGGCGATCTATGCTAATGCATATGAATCTACAGCTCTACATGCCATGAACAGATGCATACTGGGTAAGTGGCATTTTCCTTCAGAATGATAACATTGCAAGAGGTTCTGAAGCTCCTAAACAAACACGATTTCATGACATTAGCCCTCCAGGACGCCTATTTCCATGTGCCTATTCACCCAAAACAGAGAAAATACCTGAGATTTGTGGTAGCCGAATGCCACTACCAGTTCAGAGTGCTCCCGTCTGGCCTCGTCTGCACCCAGAATTTTTAAGAAGGGTCTCGCTCCGATTGCAGCATTTCTCAGACAGCGTAAACATCAAGTCTTCCCGTATCTGGACGACTGGCTTATCAAAGTCCTGTCCGAGCGAGAAGCGAGAGCGTCCAAGAAGGCCTGCCCAGATCTTTTCAAAATTTTGGGTCTGACTATAAATCAGCAAAAATCCAATCAGAATCCGTCACAAAAGATTGCCTTCCTAGGAGCGCTACTGGACACGGTCTGCTGAAAAGCATACCCAGCAGAGGAACTTCGGCTGCGATTTCTTGTTCTGGCAAATTCCATCAAAAGAAAAAGTCACTTTCGGTCCGACTTTTCAAATCCCTTTTAGGGATGATGTCATGCATACCACTGATTCCGTTTTGTCGTCTCAGAATGCGCCCATTTCAGGAGGAGCTGGACAGACAATGGCTCATTCGACGACCTCGTCAGAGTAACTCCACCTATGGTGAAGGCCCTAGAGTGGTGGTTAGACACAAACTATTTGTCAGTAGGGATGTCCTTGCATCAAGAAGCCGCACCACTAGTGATCACAACAGATGCTTCCTTAGAGGGATGGGGAGCTTACCTACAAGAACTCCAAGTAAGCGGAAAATGGCATCAAGCTCGAACTCAATCTCACATAAATTTGTTAGAGTTGAAAGCTGTGCATCTAGCCCTTCAGGCGTTTCTGCCCAGGATACAGAATTGATCAGTGCTAGTCCGAACGGACAATACCACAACGATGCACTATGTAAACGAGCAAGGGGGCACAAAATCTTGCCTTCTCTCCAAGGAAGTCCAAAAGTTGTGGGAATGGGCTATAGACCACGGAATCTATTTCCGAGCAGAACATGTTCCAGGACGGCTGAACACGATTGCGGACACGTTAAGCAGACTGACATCATCGTGTCACGAATGGGAGCTGCACCACCAGACCCTGTGGAGCGTATTCCGGCGCTGGGGCACACCGAACTTTGACTTGTTTGCAACTCCCCAGAACCGCAAATGCCGGTACTATGCAAGTTGGCATCCCCAACATGGGTCATCGGGGAATGCCTTTTCAATTGCATGGTCCGGCATCTTTGCTTACGCTTTTCCTCCCATTCCTCTTCTTCCAAGAGTCCTGAGAAAGATGAAAATCGAGCCATGCAAACTGATCCTCATCGCTCCGGCATGGCCACGTCAACACTGGTACACGGAACTGCTTCTCCTATCGCAAGTACCACACTTAAACTTAGTGATTCCAGATCTCCTGACCATGAACCAGGGGCAGATACTAAACCCGGACCTCAAGAGCCTGCATTTGTCAGCTTGGCTCCTGAATACAATGAATTCAGACATTTAAACATTTCTAGTGAATGCCGCAATATCCTAGCCAAAGCGAGGGCGGACAATACCAACAAGACGTACCGCCTCAAGTGGAAGCGTTTCTGCATCTGGTGTCATCGGGAGAGTTTACATCCACTGTCTTCCTCTCCAGAACAGATCCTACCTTACCTTCTGCTTCTCGCAAAATCAGGTTTGGCACATAGTTCTATTAAAGTTCACTTAGTGGCCATTTCCCGGTAGAGAAGATCATAGTCTTCTTCTCCTCTATGGTCTTCTAGAGTATTTAAAGAGTTTCTCAAAGGGCTCTTTTGAGTGTTTCCGCCCGCAAGACCTCCACCGCCAGCCTGAGAACTGAACACGGTTCTTTCACAGTTAATGAAAACCCCCTTTGAACCAATTCACACTGCAAAATTCAAATTCCTATCTTGGAAGTTGGCTTTGCTACTTGCTTTGACCTCAGCCAGACGGGTCAGTGAAATACAAACTTTTGTAATAAAGGAACCTTTCTTGCAATTCAGATCAGATGGAGTTCTGCTCCAAACAAATCCAAAGTTCATTCCCAAGGTGCCATCTGATTTCCATCTTAACAAACCAGTGGTTCTAAAAACTTTCTTCCCGAACCCTACGACATCGGCGGGGAGAGCTTTGCATTCCTTGGACATCAAACGTTGCCTTAAGTTTTATTTAGATAGAACAAAATCTTTCTGTAAGACCTCTTAACTATTTGTGGCATACAGTGCACCAAGGACAGGTTTTCCACTCTACAAACAGAATATTTCCAGGTGGATTGCAGGGTCAATACAATTCTGTCATCAAAAGGCTGGTAGACCTCTGTCGGCTAGAGTCCGAGCCCATTCCACAAGATCAGTGGCAACATCTACAGCTTTATTTGCGAGAGTATCACTTCCGGACATTTGCCGGGCAGCAATGTGGAAGAATAGACCCGTTTTCACCCGGCACTACTGTTTGGACTCAGCAGTTCTCAATGATACAGCAGTGGGTTAGGCAGTACTTCGGCATCTGTTCCATTAAGGTGAGCCACCTCTGTCTACCCTCCTACCTATATTCATCTGTATCACATTTCCATATGGTAATTTGGTTATTGTATTGAATGCTTATGGAAGTTTTGCTTTGATTGTTAACATTATGGTTATGTCTTTTACACTGTTTGGTGATTGCTTGCAGGTTACACTGTTAAGATTCCTGTTAAGCGTCAACACAATGGTAAATGTGCTACCAAACTGCTTGCTACTCTGATTCAAGCATGTGAATCTATGAAAGTTCCAATACTGGAGTAAGAAATAAGTTACTTACCTGTAACTGTAGTTCTCCAGTATTGGAAGCTTTCATAGATTAACATGCGACCCACCCTCCTCCCCAGGGGGAAGCTCACCTTAAATGTCTCAACAGGTTGTATATAGCACTTCTGCTCGAAAATCTGAGTTTCTGAGCTTCCTTCAGGAGTGTTCAAGAGGGTGATTAGTGCTGATTGGTTGAGGCAAAAATGTGGTCCTTTTATTTATAAGGACTAGGATAGGTTATTAAACTAAGAGGCCTAGGCGTTCTTTACTCTATACCTATTAGTGTATTATGACTATTTAAGTCTACTACTACTACTACTATTTTAAGTACCGGGGACTCCCATCATGACGACGGGGAATGATTCAAGCATGTGAATCTATGAAAGCTTCCAATACTGGAGAACTACAGTTACAGGTAAGTAACTTATTTCTTTTGGGGCCGAAACAGAATTTCTTTTAGTTTTCTTTGGTTTTTACAATTTTCTGCGGCCTTTTAAGTAGATGGGCAAAAAAGTGATGATGTAGTGAGGTTATTTCTCTGTGCCTGAACAATGTGCTAAAATTATACATTTTTAGAGTGCACATCACAAGATTTCAATTGAGAGTTTAACATGTTATGATGAGCAACAAAGTGTTTTATTTGGCTTTAATCAACTTAATTCATCTATGGTTCTGCAAAGTACAATCACCTTGGCTTCAATATTTGCGGTCACAGTCAAGCAGTCTGAAGAAGATTGAATTGATTTAGTTTGTAATATTGGACTTGTAACTAAAAAAATTACTAACAGTAGCCTATTCTCAGTCTCATTCTTTGACGGCTTGTAGTAAATACCTCTGTCACAAGCAGAACCTGAAAAGATGTTCTTCAAAAAATGCTGAACTTTGAATTAATAGTAGAGATCTATACTAAGCATGTTCTCTTCACGAGCCACCCCACCCGCTATCTGTGCTTCACTACCCATCTCAGCCCAGCCTTTTTTTTTTTTTCACCTATTGGAAAGACGAAAAGAAATGTTGCGTATGATCCTCTGAAAAAATAACACTCTAAACGACAAAAGAGAATATGGTCACCCTCGTGTGTGCCTGCAGTGTATGTTTGGAAGCTATTTCTTTACTGTTTGTGGCCTGACCAGATGCCCTGCAATGGTTTGATCTTATAGCTGTTTAGCAAACTTACTATTATTGAGCTCTTAAGTGCTTTGGGACTAGAGTTTTGCCTTTCAGTATTTTTCAGTTGTCTAGCTTTGATAATTTACAATAGGAGTAAACGGTATTACCATGCCTTACCTGTCATAGAATAGTGTTTAAAGTAACCATTAATCTCATTAAAAGAGCATCATGTGGAAGCTGCTCTGAATTTCACTCCTGCAGTAGGTCATCAAGGCTCAGATTTCCACTGCAAATCCCTTGAGAGCTCTGCTTTCTTTATTTCCTAACCCATTTCTTAGTCCAGTATCGGAACTTTCATAGATTCACATGCTTGAATCATTCCCCGTCGTCAAGATGGGAGTCCCATGGTACCTTAGAAAAGCAATGCAATGATAGATATAGAGTAAAAAGTGCCTAGACCCTACAGTTTAGTAACATATCATAGTCATTTTTTAAAAGAGACCAAACTTAAGTTTCAACCTGTGAGAAGCCCCAGTCCTGATGATTTTCTACCGCACATAGTGTAAGGGAGTCTCCACTGAACTCTGCTCAGTTCTACCTGTTCCAGACTAGTTTCAAAAGATTTTCAGTGATGTCTCTTCAGATATATATATAGATATATTTCAGTATATCTGTTTTTCTTGCTCCAAATCTGACGTTTGACATGTCAGAAAAAGCAATGCAAGGTCTATTCCGACCCTGTAGCACTTGTGGTAAAAAGAGGCTTTATTCTGATGACCCTCATCAAGACTACATACCCTGCCTTTATCCATCTCACACGGTATGTTGTGCCTTCTTTTCAAAAACCTTGAAAGACAGTGTAGGGAGATTGCTGTTATGGCTTCAGAAACTTCAAACCAGAAAGGAGCCTGTGTCGGATGATGACAGTGAGTATTCTTCATTTGTCTCAAAAAAGAGATTGAGATGTTTTCCATTCACATTCCTCTTAGGAAGCACCTAAAAAATCCTCTAAAAAGACCTTTCATAGGTCTCAAAGAGAACACCGTAATCTAAGACTCCACATGAAGGGGAGGGTTATTCAAGGCAAAAGGAGAAAAAAGAGACAACCTTTTCTTCTAATAGCCCTTAAAAATCAAGGTGTAAGCCTCCTACACCTCCGCCTTAAGTTCTTCACACCTTCAAGAAACCGCCATCCGCTGCGACGAAGAGATCGGCGACAAGAAAATAGTCCTCAGCGCAGTCGTCAATGAAGACAACCATTGTAGTGTCTATGACATCCACTACCAGTACTATATCCATGCTGTCTATGGCCACGTCCTTTTTGACGACGACCTCCTTTTCGACGAGTCAAACTTCCATACCATCGACGCACAAGATCATTCCAACCTCTTCGACAACATCGAACGACGGCACGCATGTCGATGACCCAATCGGCCTCAACGGCGTCGTCGCTCAAAGCACCGTCTACAACCTCAACGATATCCTCTTGGACGACATCGTTCAAAAGAGAGATCTGTAGCAAAAATACAAAAACAGGAAAAAAACAATTATCTCACACCTGCTCATACTTCACCAAGTAAGGTGACCCCATTTGTGCCTACCCACCTTTTATACGGGGATGATTCTGATGACGGTCCCTTTGGCGTTGCACACAGTCCATCCGAGCTGTGTGTCAAATGTCAAGAGAACGACGAGGGCGAATATTATGAATAGAAGTACTACACTCCTCCAGAACAATTCTACCAGCAGTATCAGGAAGAGATGGTATGTCTTCCTTCAGCTCTAGTTTCTAACCTGCAGTTCATGATAACAGATTACCAAAGGCGTTTCCCGCCAATGTTGCCTTCCACTAGGCACACTTATCCACCTGCAGAGTCTCCACCTGTGCAGCCGTCGACCCCACAAGCTCCACAGCCATTATTTATGCCTCCATCTGCACGGCACACTCCGCAAACAGTTCCCCTTCGGGATCCCATATCTTCAGATGAGGTCAGAGAGAAGGGTGAGCTCTGTTAAGCTCATAGTGAATGGGATGATTATCTTCTACCAACGACATCATCTCCAGTGCCGCCTCCTGCGGATTCCCCTCCCAAGGACATAGGGGGCCTCCATAACCTTCTCGAAAGAGCAGCAAGGAAGTTCGAACTTCCAATGCCTACAAAACAGATAAAACTGTCTTCTTTATGATTTTAAAGAGCCCTTCCGAAAGAGCATCAGGGCCATGCCCATTATCGACTACATCTGGGATAAAGGCATAAAGGTGGGGAAAAATCCAGCCACAGTAGCTGCATTGTTACCACGCCTGGATAAAAAGTACAAGACCCTGGAAGATGCTTCTGCATGTCTCACAGGGCACCCCAAACCAGATTCTGTAATAATACAGGCTACCCAGCATCAGTCGAAAAACCCTTCAGCACCTATTTCGGTGCCTCCAGACAAAGAGGCTAGGCGCCTTAACATCGCAAAGCGTTTTCCTTAATGTCCGTGCTTACAGTAAGGGCAGCAAACTGTTTGGCTGTTCTTGGACGATGCGATCGCCAGATGTGGTCGGATATCGCTCTGTGCTTAGATAAACGTCCAGAGGTCGTCAAAGATGAAGCCAAGAAAGTCTTACAGGAGGATGAGCGCACATCATCTGATATTATTGATTGCGCCATGGACATTACCGGTACTGGTTTCCGACAACTAGCAGGAGCGGCAGTGTTAAGAAGACAGGGCTGACTCAAAGGCACCTCCTTCAGGCCGGAGGTTAAAAATAAGATCTCATACCTTCCTTACGATGGCAAAGCCCTTTTCAGCAAACATGTCGATGACGCCCTCCAGGCCCACAAAACAGACACTGACATGGCCAAATCACTGGGGACCCTGCAATACAGGAAAATGCCTTTTCGAGGCACTCAGGGAAGAGGACAACTCTCCTATAGAGAAGGCTACCAGCAATATCGCTACCCCACATATTCAACAGCTCCTCAGCAGTTGCGTCCCCAATATCAACAAAGGCAACCACCACAAGCTGCCTATTATAAACCCCTTCCTAGTGGAAAATTGGGATGGCAAGGAAAGGATATCGGGCACCGTCAGGGACCAGTTACAGGCACCGACGACTCCGGTTTTCTCCATCCTGCCTCGGGGGGAGAATAACGAATCACCTTAAGCGCTGGCAAGAAATAACCGACCAATGGGTCTTAGACCTTGTTCAATTTGGCCATACATTAGAATTCATTCAGGAACCACCCCAAACCTCCATGCAAAAACATCTGCAGCTCTTCAAGTTGTAGGTCAAAACCATGCTCAAAAAAGGAGTTATAGAAAGAGTTCTAAAAATGTAAAGGTTTCTATTCCCTTTTCTTCTTGGTTCGCAAGAAGTCAAAGGAGCGGTGACCAATGCTGGACCTGAGAAACCTGAACACCTATCTCATTCCGCATGGTAACACTGCAGTTCCTGAACAAAGGACACTATATGTCAACCCACGATCTCCAAGATGCATATTTTCATGTTCCCATCCACCCAAAACATAGAAAATGTCTAAGATTCACAGAAGCCAGCAGCCGTTAACAATTCAGGGTGCTCCCCTTTGGCCTAAAATCCGCCCCTCGGTTTTTCA
Organism: Calotriton arnoldi; assembly: GCA_963921515.1. Lineage (NCBI taxonomy): Eukaryota > Metazoa > Chordata > Amphibia > Caudata > Salamandridae > Calotriton > Calotriton arnoldi. The sequence goes on from CAWUFW010003074.1 coordinate 1,444,305, forward strand.
CAGAGTGCTTGGCACCTGTAGCAGCCTTTCTGAGACAACACATTTTTAGGGGCCACGCTAGATACATCTCTCAGCTAAGTGTACCCCACACCAGAGAGACAGCTAAAATTGATGACTTTAGCAAAATTGGTAGAAAGAAAAAAGTCACTTTCAGTTTGCCTCTACAAATCCCTCCTAGGGATGATGTCATGTTGCATTGCGTTAGTTCCATTCTGCTGTCTGTGGATGTGTCTGCTGCAAGAGGAATTGGACAGGCAATGGATAGAAGCTACAGGATCTTTTGACGACCTCATTCAAGTCACTTCGGGCATGATCCACGCCTTATCCTGGTGGACGCAGCAAGCTGTTGATCGGCCTGTTCTTTCGAACTCAAGCTTTTCCTTTGCTCATCACTACCGATGCTTTCCTAGAGGGTTGGAGAGCTCACCTCCAGGATCTAGAAGTCCGTGGCAAATGGCACCCTCCTCAGCTGCTTCTCCATATCAATTTGCTCAAGCTCAAGGCAGTGCATCTAGCCTTGCAGGCTTTTCTTCCCAGAATATAATAATCAACAGTGCTCATGCGCAGGGACAATGCTACCACGATGCACTACATCAACAAGTAGGGTGGCACAAGATCTCACCTGCTGTTCCAAGAAGCACAAAGTATCTGGGACTGGTTGATCAAAGTGCATCTACAAGCAGAACATGTCCCAGGGAAGCAAAATACCATAGCCGACACTCTCAGCAGACTGACGACTTCTTGCCACGAGTGGGAAATAGATCAGAAAATCTTGGAGAACATTTTCCTCCAGTGGGGCAAACTGAATCTGGACCTCTTTGCAACACCCCAGAACCGAAAATGCCAGTTCATCTCAGGCTGGCATCCACAACCGGGGTCGTGGGGAAATGCCTTTTCGATCGCATGGTCCAGAATCTTTGCCTACTACGCCTTTGCTCCGATTCCTCTCCTCCCAAGAGTACTCATGAAAATGAAACCGAACCATGCAACATCATTCTCATAGCCCTAAGATGGCAACGCCATCATTGGTTCTCTGAGTTATTCCTCCTTTCAGAGAGGCCTCACATCCAGCTGAAGCCACTACCCTACCTATTGACAATGAGCTAGTGCAAGGTACTGCACCCGGATCCCAAGTCACTTCACTTGTCAGACTGGGTCCGGAGCACAACGAATTTGCGCATCAAAACATTCCACCAGACTGCAGAGATATCTTAGCCAGAGCCCGTGCAGAGAGTACAAATTAAGACTTTTCCCCTCAAATGGAAATTATTTTGCATCTGGTGCTAAACTGCTAATGTCCATGCACTTTCATCTTCTCTAGAAGAAATCCTCCTGTGTCGTCTGCATCTGGCACAATTGGGCCCTGCTCATGCGTCCATTAAAGTCCACTTGACAGCCATTTCCTGCTTCAGGCATTCAGCCACATCTCCATTATTATGGGCTAGCAGACTCGTCAATCTAAGGATTATTCAAGGTCTTTCCACCAGTGAGGCCTCCTCCTCCTCTTTGGAAACTCAACACTGTACTTTCACAGCTAATGTATGACACATTTGAAGCCATTCACAAAGCGGATATAAAATTCCTTTTCTGGAAAGTTGCTCTACTCTTGGCTTTAACGTAAGCCAGAAGAGTCAGTGAGATACAAGCTCTAACCATTCAGGGACCTTTCTTTCAATTTGGAAGCGATGGGGTAATTCTTTGGACAAACCCTAAATTCACCTTAATGAGCCAGTAATTCTAAAAATCTTTTTTCCAGACCCTAAGACGCCAGCAGAAAGGGCTTTACACTCTTTAAACATCAAAAGATGCTTACATTTCTACTTGGATAAAACGGAGAGCTTTCGCAAATCCAACCAACTATTTGTAGCGTTTAGCGCTCCAAGAAAAGGATATGCTCTCTCAAAACAGAGCATTGCTAGATGGATATCCAGTGCCATTCAATTTTGGCACTAGAAAGCTGGCACACCATTGCGTACAAAGGTGTGTGCTCATTCTACAAGAAGTATGTCTACTTTATTGGCATTGTTTGCTGGTGTGTCTCTTCAAGAAATTTGCCGGGGAGCGACCTGAAAGAATAGACACACTTTAACACAGCACTACTGCTCGGAAGCAGCAGTTCATAGTGATTCTGCAGTGGGCCAAGCGGTGTTCATGCATCTTACATGCATATATATATATCCAAGTATTTCATGTTTTTCTGGAAAGATTTGCTCTTTAACTACTGTTTAATCTGATTCAAGCATGTGAATCTATGAAAGTTGCAGTACTGTAGTAAGAAAATAAGTTACCTTTAACTAGGTTTGAGGCATGTGTGCTGTAGATCCACATGCTTTGCATAAGTCCGACATCTAGTGTTGGGCTTGGATGATTATAAGTTGTTTTTGTTCCAAGATGTTTTCTTCAAATCATGAGGCTGTGTGACGACTCCTCTTGGGTACACTGCGCCCGGTCATCGATGCCATGTTTAGATTGTTTTTTCCGCTGACGGGTTTGGGTGTAGTATCTCGCGCTCTGGTTAGTGTCTCCTTCGGTCTGTTATATATCTCAGCGGTATTTTCTCGATCGGTATAGTTTACATCTCAAACTAGACTTCATAGCCGGATTTCAACTTGTCCCTTTGGCCTGTGGGCCACGCCCAGCCAGGCAACACTTCTCCATTTCGAACGAGATTGAGAAGGACCTGCTAATGGAATGCACTCCGTTCCGTTCTGTCGGAAGTGCCACTCCAAATTCCCTCACACCAACCAACATCTGGTTTGCAACTTATGTGTCTCGCCTGAACATCGAGAGGACACCTGTGAGGCCTGTAAGTCTTCGCTCAAAAAAGACTTCAAGTCCGAAGGACTAGACAACTAGAAATCCAGCGAAGGCAAATGGACAATGTCTCCGCATCTTCGGTCGACAAGAGGAGGAAGAAGAGGAAGAAGAGGCTTCAGCGGCACAAAAGTAATCCCTTTCCATACATGACTCCGTGTCTCAATCAGAAGAAGACTCTGCTGCTCGTCGGCCAGCGTAAAAACAACGCACCGTGAGTACTTCTACCCCTGCTCCGAAAACCGAATCCTCAGCCTCCACTGAGAAAACTGTTCGCGGGCCGCTGCTGCAAGCAAGCCATGGCGTGCACTGAAAACATGACTCGGAAGCCTCGCCCTCCGGCTCGGATCTGTAAGTTTGGCCTACGGCAGGGGCCTCTCTATCCCTTCCATCCCAGACCAGAACACCTCACTCTTCGGTCTATGCACCGAAAAAAGACTTGTTCTTTCGGAATCAAACCTTCCTCCATCAAAGACAAAGCTTCCTCCACCGAAATGCTTTGCTTTCGGTCTGAAATCTCCTTCAGAGCTAATCCTCGAGCAATTTCATCAAAAGCTCGATCCAAAACAGAAAACACTTCAAATTCAGCCTGGAACAAAGAAAATTATGATACAGCCGTCAAAACAACGTTCTTGATCAACCCCTAAAGAAGAAAAGAAAGGATGCTGCAACTAGTCCAATGCACATTCCCATTCCTACTTCACCACCTCACTCACCATAATTATCTGTGGTAGGTAATATGTCTTCTCAGTCAACAATAGATGTGGATCAAGACATCCCAGATGACACACAATCAGGGGATCCTTGGGAATATTTTATTATTGACCCTCATGTTGACACTGATCCTGATTTATATCCTAGCTGTCCATCACCACCTGATGATGCATCGGCTTATCAGGATCTCATAGCCAGAGCAGCCACTTTTCATTAGGTGCCTTTATATAAGGACTCAATAGAAAAGAATTTCCTCTTTTTTTTTTCCGGTTCAGTGGGTTGGAGCTGTGTATCAGTTGCTCTTGCAGGTCCACACGACTCTAGGAGGTACCCCTGTAAAGTCTCCCATGTGTCTCGGGGGCAGGAGGAAGGTGGTAGGAGCTCAGCTTAAATGAGTGATTTTTCCTGGCAATATGCTAGATCGTGTAGCCATTCCTTAAACTTAGGGGCTCGCCCCCTCCCCCATCTGCAGGCCACCCCTCGTTTAGCTAATAGTAACCCCAGGGAGACATACTTTCGGATCGATAGCGTAGCTCTTCAGTATACCCCAGCAATGCTGTAAGTGGGGTAGCAGGAATTACTGATCCCGTCATCTGCTCCAGTGCTTTGAAAATCTTTGTCCAGTATGCTTTAACTGGCACGCACTTCCACGCTAAGTATAGGATGTCCGCCCCCATCATCTTGCGCATTTGTCTTCGGCTCGCAAGTGAAAGCGATGGAGTCTAGCAGGGGTGCAGTACAGCCTATGCAAAAATTGAAAATGTATGATTCGCAGCCTACTGCTTGCTGATATCTGTCCTGTTTGTTGGCAGCAGTATTGCAATTGCCCATCCTCAAGTGGTCTATCCAATACTCGATCCCAGTGTAGACGCGAGCCTCGATCTATCTCATTGCTCTCAGCCCGAGTAGTATGGTAGAGTAGCGAGATCACATGTGCCGGGTTGTCGCTCTGGTGTAGCCTATGCAAGGGACGCAGCGCCGGAGGTTCGCTGGGGAAGTCTGGGGTGGCTTTCTGTGGGAGGGCGGGTCGGATAAACAAACGCGGAGGCCGAATATATGGTCCAAGGACTCGTGTTTTATTTTCGTCAGGTGCCATAGTCTTAGGTTTCCCTACAGGGATGGGGTGCTCTTCTCCCTGTGCCGGTCTCTCTCTCCAGGGTCGGGATTCGGGACTAGGTCGTTCCTCCTCTTCCTCGACGGGGTGAAGGGGGTTGGATTCTGGCTCCTCCGTCGTGTCGTCACTCACCCGGAGGCTCGTACCGAGGAGAAGAGAAAATGGAGACCGTCAGTGAAGTTCAGGAAGGGGGGTGAGTAGAGAAGCCAAACCCGTCACCTTCACCCGGTGATATTATTAATCGTGATGTGAAAAGGGAACGTGAATAAGGGGATGGTGTGCCTTGAATCTTGGGGTCAGAAAAGCCACCGAAAGAATAGGGTCGAGCCCGAAATGCCAGCAGAAGATGAACTCCCTTACTGGCTCTTGGTTTGTTGCTCTCACCCCTTGTGTCCCGTTTCCACCCTCCACCCGCCTCCCACGTCTATTCCAACCCGCTTTGCCCAATTCCAGTGCCACTCACCGGCTCCGCCGCAACTCTCCTGAGCTTCGGCCGCTCTTCAGCCACCTCCGGTGGTCGCCACCAATCTTCGGTCCACTGGTCGTCTGCTTCCTCCTCTTCCTCCTCGACGCTGCTCCGTTCGCCGTCCTCTCGTCCCGCTCTCTGTCCTCCGTCCTCCTCTCGTCCCGCTCTCTGTCCTCCGTCCTCCTCTCGTCCCGCTCTCTGTCCTCCGTCCTCCGCTCGTCCCGCTCTCTGTTCTCCGTCCTCCTCTCGTCCCACTCTCTGTTCTCCGTCCTCCTCTCGTCCCACTCTCTGTTCTTCGTCCTCCTCTCGCTCTCCGGTCAACGACGCCTCTTTCCGGTTCTTCTCTGCTCTTAAAGGTCCAGCCGCCGTCCATCCGGGGTCAGCTCCTCCCCTTTTCACCTCCTGGTCGCGCTGCGGAAAAACAGGAAAGGTGGGAGTGTCACTCCCCCTGACAACGCCTTCCTCGTGCACGCCCCTAGCATGCCGATCGTTGCCCGCAAAGGAGTCTGGTAGTTGTGGTTCTCCCACCGCCGCCGGCGCTGTTATTCCGGGGCCCGCCTTCTCACATCCCTTTTCCCTTGCCGTCTTATTACAAGGGCTCTGCTCTTGGGGGTATCGTGACAGAAAGTCCACGTTGCCTTGTTCTGTTCCCTTTCGATGACGGGTTAGGAACCTGTAAGGCTGTAATGCCAGGAACCACCTCAACACCCTTACATTGTTACCTTTGTTTCGTGCCAGCCATTCCAGGGGGGCATGATCGGTATATAGAGTAAACTCTCTCCCTTCCAGGTAGTACCGTAAGGTGTCTATGGCCCATTTGATGGCCAACGCCTCCTTCTCTATGACGGCATAGTGACATTCCCTAGGAAACAGTTTCCTACTGATGTACAATATTGGTTTCTCCCCATGTTGTGCCGTTGCCTGAGACAGCACTGCCCTCAGGCCCCGTTCTGAGGCGTCCGTCTGGAGTATAAAGGGAAGGGTATAATCAGGACTAGCCAACACGGACTCGGAAGTAAGGGAAGTTTTCAGGGTCTCAAATGCCTGCAGGATCTCCCGTGAAGGTTTCCTCAACCTAACTTCTGTATTCACTGTTTTTTGTAACAAGTCGGTGAGGGGGGTTGCAATGTGAGAAGTTGGGGATAAACCGTCGATAATAGCAGAGCAGTCCTAGGAAGGCACGGAGATCCTGCTTTGATTTGGGTAACAGGATTCGGGAGATAGCTGTTACCTTGGAATCTTGGGGTCTGATGGCTCCTTCACCAGTAGATATCCTAGGTATCGGACTGTTTGGGCTGCAAGACGGCTCTTGGCGGGGTTGATCTTAAGACCATGGTGTCTTAGGGCTTTTATCACTCGTGACAAATGGGACATGTGTTGCTCCCAACTGCCGCTATAGATGACGATGTCGTCTATATATGCACCGGCATACCTCTCATGTGGTCGTAGGATTTGGTTCATGACTCTTTGGAAGGTAGCCGGTGCTCCATGCAGCCCCAAGGGCAGTACCTTGAATTGGTACAACCCATCTGGGGTGGAGAATGCTGTTTTTTCCTTGTCTTGTTCGCGCAGGGGTATCTGCCAATACCCTTTACAGAGGTCCAGGGTACTGATATATTTGGCCCTGCCTATTCTCTCGACCATCTCGTCCACCCTAGGGAGGGGATAGGTGTCAAATTCCGATATCTTATTCACTTCTCTGAAGTCGATACAGAAACGTACCGAGCCATCCGGCTTCGGTACGAGGACAATCGGCGAATTCCATTCACTGATGGACGGTTCGATGACGTCCATCTGCAACATTTTCTGTATCTCCTCTCGGATGGTGTGTCGGCGGGCTTCGGGTACTCGGTAGGGTCGGAGACGTACCCGTTTACCGGGGGGGGGGGGGGGGTTTGATGGTGTGTTCCACCAGGGACGTCCTCCCAGGGGACGTGGAAAAGGTGTCGTGTAGGGGAAGAAGCACGCCAGCCAAGTTCGCCTTCAGATTGGAAGGGAGAGCCGGATCCATGCACTGCTCGAACAAAGGAACCGCCACCATCGCGTTGACAGCGAGAGCCGGAATGGGGCCCTCCCATTTCTTCAACAAATTAACGTGGTAGATCTGGGAGGTACCACGAGCCGGATCCGTCTCAACGCGTTAAGTCACCGGAGTTACCTTTTCCCTCACAGTGTATGGTCCCCGTCATTGTCCCAACAATTTGTGGTCGGAAGAGGCCATCATGAGTAGAACGGCATCGCCTACTGCAAAGGTTCTCACCCGGGTTTTTTTGTCGTATTGTACTTTCTGTGCCATCTGGGCGTTTTCTAGGTTGGTGCGGACGAGGGATCTGATCTGGCCTAAATGGGTCTTGAGAGCGGATACATAATCCACCAAAGGCTTGGTGTTATCCGGTTCGGTTTCCCACTTCTCCTGGGCCATGTCCAGCAGGGTTCTGGGCTGATGGCCATATAACAAGTCGAAAGGTGAGTAACCGGTACTTTTCTGTACCTTACATCGCAAGGCGAATAGGGCTAGGGGTAGCATGTCCTCCCATTTCCTTGTCTCCAAGGCTAAAAGCTTCTTAAGAGTGATCTTAAGAGTAGCGTTATATCGTTCCACGAGGCCGTCCGTTTGGGGGTGATATGCGGCGGTTCGTATTTGATGGACTCCCAACAGGGCACATACCTGTTTCATTACCTTGGACACGAAAGGGGTTCCTTGGTCTGTTAAGATCTCCTTTGGGAACCCCGTTCGCGAGAACACTGTTATCATTGCCTTGGCGATATTGGTGGCGTCCGGACGGCGTAAGGCCATCGCCTCCGGAAACCGGGTGGCGTAATCAACAAGGACCAAAACGTACCGGCACCCACTCCGGGAAGGCAGCAGGGGTCGTATAATGTCCATCCCTACTCTACTGAAGGGTTCTTCAATAATGGGTAAAGGGCGTAAGGGTGCTCGGGGTGGCTTGTACCTACTATTCTTCTGGCAAACGGGACACTCCCTACAATACCTCTTCACTTGTTGGAATATACCGGGCCAGTAGAACCGTTCCGTTATCTGTTTTTCCGTCTTCTCTGTCCCGAAGTGTCCCCCCAACAGGTGACTGTGGGCCAGGAATAGAACCTTTTCCCTAAAGGGCCCCGGGACCAATAGCTGGGGGGTCTGGGTAGGATTCCCTTTTCGGTATAGCAACCCGTTCCTGCTGTAAAAGTAAGGACCTACATGTAGGGGATCTTCTTGCTCTAGAGCGGAGTTCCATGCCTCCTGTAGGACGGGATCTTCCCGTTGAGCGGCACGGAAGCTTCTATCCGTCGCCCAGGGCGTGTCCTCCTGTATAATTGGCAACACTAAGGGGGGCTTCCCTTTTTCTGCCCTTCTCCGTTTCTTGCTCTTCCGTGTTTTGTGTTGGGTCCACTCTTGATTTTCCTCACGGGAAAAGGGCGCCGTGGTCCACCATTCCTCTTCTTTCGTAGGAGCGCTGTTTATCAAGCGGGGTAGGTTCGGGTAGTCTTCCCCGAGAATAACCTGTTCTGGCAGACTGGGGATAAGGCCCACCTTCAAAGTGGTGCCCGGATCGTTCCGATGCTGTATGTGTACTTGTGTGGTGGGATACTGTTTCGTATCACCGTGAACACATCGAATAGCGACAGTCCCATCAATGGGTCCGATCCATGGTTCCAAGTCCTGAGGTCTTATGACGCTTTGGCGGCAACCCGTATCGGCCAAGGCAATTGCGGGTTGTCCGTTGACCGTCACCTTGCAGTGGTACTGAGGAGGCCTCCGTTCGGTGGGGGAACAATAATAATTACGAGCCATCCCTATCTCCATGGGCTCTTCTTTTTGTGGACAGAACCTGGCTATGTGTCCCATGCCTCCACAATGAAAACACTGGGGTCCCGGAAGAGGGTCTCTATGGACAGGAGGACCATGAGCACCCGGGATGAAGGTTACGGGTTCCGGTTTTCGTATAACAGACGGACGTAGGGGTCTGTGAACTCCAGGACCTCCAGGAAGGATCGTCCTTTCCCTTTTGGATTTCCTGGGCGCGACTATAGGCGCTGGCTATCTCCACTGCTGTCTCTAAGGTGAGATGGGCCTGTTGTCGGACCCATCTCTGTATGGGTGGGTGAAGGGAGGATAAGTACTGTTCCAGATAGATCTTGGCCATGATGCCATCCTTATCCGTGGTGCCAGGCTTCAGCCACCGATCCGTCATGTCCTTCACCCGGTAATACAATGCTCGAGGGGTTTCCTGGGGTCCTTCTTTTATTTGTCTCAACTTAATCCTATAGGACTCGTCATCTATACCCAGGCGCTCCATAATGCACTGCTTAATGTCCATGTATGGGACTGCTCCCTGGACGGTGGCAGCTTGATATGCCGCCTGTAGATCACCCGAAAGGAGGGGCCCCAGATACTGTCCCCACCTGTCAGCAGGCCAGGCCGCCGCGGTGGCTATGCGTTCGAAGTTGTTGAAAAAGAAGTCTGGATCTTCCCCGCTGACGTATCGTTGGAGTACCATGGATGGGAGGGTAGTGGGACCCCTCTGCTGTCCCAGGGCCTCGGTCAACTTCTCCATGGCTGCCCCGTGGGTTTGGCCTTGCCCCGATAACACCTGCTGTATCTTGCCCCGGTCTTCTTCCACCACCGTAAGGAACCGTTCCATCACTTTGCCCAGGTGTTCCTGGTTCTCCGCCATCTTCGCCATAGCGGCCTCCATGTCACCGCCAGATCCCACTTCTGACACCACCTGTGGGAGGGCGGGTCGGATAAACAAACGCGGAGGCCGAATATATGGTCCAAGGACTCGTGTTTTATTTTCGTCAGGTGCCACAGTCTTAGGTTTCCCTACAGGGATGGGGTGCTCTTCTCCCTGTGCCGGTCTCTCTCTCCAGGGTCGGGATTCGGGACTAGGTCGTTCCTCCTCTTCCTCGACGGGGTGAAGGGGGTTGGATTCTGGCTCCTCCGTCGTGTCGTCACTCACCCGGAGGCTCGTACCGAGGAGAAGAGAAAATGGAGACAGTCAGTGAAGTTCAGGAAGGGGGGTGAGTAGAGAAGCCAAACCAGTCACCTTCACCCGGTGATATTATTGATCGTGATGTGAAAAGGGAACGTGAATAAGGGGATGGTGTGCCTTGAATCTTGGGGTCAGAAAAGCCACCGAAAGAATAGGGTCGAGCCCGAAATGCCAGCAGAAGATGAACTCCCTTACTGGCTCTTGGTTTGTTGCTCTCACCCCTTGTGTCCCGTTTCCACCCTCCACCCGCCTCCCACGTCTATTCCAACCCGCTTTGCCCAATTCCAGTGCCACTCACCGGCTCCGCCGCAACTCTCCTGAGCTGCGGCCGCTCTTCAGCCACCTCCGGTGGACGCCACCACTCTTCGGTCCACTGGTCGTCTGCTTCCTCCTCTTCCTCCTCGACGCTGCTCCGTTCGCCGTCCTCTAGTCCCGCTCTTTGTCCTCCGTCCTCCTCTCGTCCCGCTCTTTGTCCTCCGTCCTCCTCTCGTCCCGCTCTCTGTCCTCCGTCCTCCTCTCGTCCCGCTCTCTGTCCTCCGTCCTCCTCTCGCTCTCTGTTCTCCGTCCTCCTCTCGTCCCACTCTCTGTTCTTCGCCCTCCTCTCGCTCTCCGGTCAACGACGCCTCTTTCCGGTTCTTCTCTGCTCTTAAAGGTCCAGCCGCCGTCCATCCGGGGTCAGCTCCTCCCCTTTTCACCTCCTGGCCGCGCTGCGGAAAAACAGGAAAGGTGGGAGTGTCACTCCCCCCTGACAACGCCTTCCTCGTGCACGCCCCTAGCATGCCGATCGTTGCCCGCAAAGGAGTCTGGTAGTTGTGGTTCTCCCACCGCCGCCGGCGCTGTTATTCCGGGGCCCGCCTTCTAACACTTTCCTAACGTCTTGCCTCACATATAGAAACCGCTCCATCGGGGTAGGCTGAGCTCCCTTAAAGAACGCTCCCTCGTCTCGGAATATGCCCTCCTCGTACAGGTCTCCCCACTCCCTCATCCCCACGCTCTGAAGCATCCGGCGACACCCAGTTTTGTGCATCACCAGAATGTCCGGGTGCCAAGGAATGGCCAACAATGGAGAGTACAGCATGGGCGCTTGCAATTGTTGAGCCAATCCCCACCAAGCTGACAAAGTACAATCGACTGTTGATGGGTCTGCAGCTCTGGGGCAAGTAGACGCACCAAAGAAGGCAGACAGCGGGACCGGTCCGTGTAGCCCTGTTCAATGGCTAAGTGGGGCATATGTGGCGGGGGTTTAAACCAGTATGCTGCAAAATGCGCCTGGGCGCATAAGAAATAAAGTTCCATATCCGGAGCCTTAAATGCGCCCTTAGAAAAGGGTTGGGTCATCACTTCCCAGCGCAGTCTAGGTTGCTTCCCGCCCTAGGTCAAGCAGATCAGCTGGGTTTTCAGAGTTTTGAAGAAGTGTCTACCCGGATTGAAAGGGATGTTAATAAAGAGATAAAGAAGTCTTGGCAATATTACCATTTTAAATAATGAGATGCGGCCTGCCAGGGAGATGGGCATGGAGATCCATCTTGTTATGGAATCAGTCAGCACATCCATCGCTCTTCCATAATTTGCACGCATAAGTTCTGTTTTATCTTTTGTGACTACTATCCCCAGGTATTTATCCTCCGGATCACACCAGGCCATAGGGTAGTCTAGGATGAATTTCTGGGTATTTGCGGTAAGAGGGAGAATCTGGGATTCCTCCCAGTTGATCTGTATTCCGGAGCATGTGCTGAATTTAATGAATTCTCGCAGGAGCGGATTCAGGCTGAATTCAGGGCCCTGAAGGTATAGCGTGATGTTGTCCGCGTAGAGGGAGATTAATAGATGTCGTGTGGGGTATCGTAGCGCGTATTCCTGATGGTGTGGCTGAAGTTTGGCTGCTAGCGGCGCCACAGCTAGCTCAAACAGGAGAGGGGATAGTGGGCAGCCCTGTCTCGTGCCGCGCGTGATACCAAAAATTGGAGCGAGTGCCCCATTGAGCGATACTCTAGCCTGTGGCTGGCTGTATAGCAATTTAATCCAGGCAAGAAACCTGGGTGGGAGTCCCATACGACGCAAGACGCCCAGGAGATAGTCCCATTCAAGGGAATCAAACGCCTTAGTGGTGTCGAGAAAAATTGACACCTCGGAGAGATCAGGGTCAATATCTTGCATTACGGTGAAGAGGGTTCAGAGATTGTGTGATGTGGCGTGTCCGGGGATGAATCCCGCTTGGTCGGGTAGGACCAAGGAGTCCATGAGGAGACTCAATCGGTTAGAGAGTACCTTGGCCAGTATTTTCACATCACAGTTCATCCTGGACAGAGGCCTATAAGACTCGCATCTGTCTCCCGGTTTCAAGATTGAGATGATTAGGGCTTCCCGCATAGACAGCGGGAGAAAGCCGGATTCCCGGGCCTCTTCATATAGGGCTTTCAGAATAGGGACTAGGTAATCTACGTATGTTTTATAGAAGTCGGCTGGGAGTCCATCTGGGCCCGGGGCTCGTCCAGAGCGAAGTTGCATAATAGCTGTCCTGACCTCATCCTCTTCAATATCAGCAGATAAGAAATCTCTTTGTGAATCCCCCAGCGACACGTCCCCCAAATATTGGTCGACATCTGGGGGTTCCTCCCGCTGTGTAGTAGATATTGTTTTGTAGAAGCTGTGAAATACTTGGAGTATGTCTGATGTGCCTCTACATACTTTCCCTTCCGCGCTGGTGATCTCTACGACAGTGTTAGAGAATCTAGGTTTACGAAGTAGTTCAGCGAGTGCTCTCCCAGGTCGCGCTCCCTCGCGGGCCTGGCAATATTTCCCCCGGAACACACACTCGCTCTCTGCCATTTCTTGATATTCAGACAGTTTGTTTCTAAGCGTCGCTTGAAGGTCTCTTGTTAGGAGCCTGTCCTAACTACCTCTCTAGCCGCTTGATGTCTGTCTCCAGGTTATGAATGGTGTTACTAATGTCTTAGTATGCCTCCTCCCTTTGCAATGCACAGGCCTCGCAAGGTGACCTTGAAGGCCTCCCATACCATTAGTCGTAGTGACACAGACCCATAATTGCGTTGGAAAAAGTCTTGTATCTCCTGCCCCAGCTCGTTTTGAAACACAACATCTAAAAGGGCAAGGGGGGAGAGTTGCCAAGCCAGGTGAGAAGAAACGGCATCAGGAGGCGCCAATTTCATCACAACCGGAGAATGGTCTGAATAAGTGCGTGCCAAAGGACAGTTTCTTTGAACCAAGGGCTTAGCCCTCGAGAGATCAGCCAACAGTCCAGTTTTGACCACGATGAGAGGACCACAGAGTGGCATGTTCCCTCAGCGCTCGAGGGGTGTAGAGCTCTCCAGGCATCTAGCAAATGGTATGACTCTACTATATTTCTGACCTGCCGCTGGGCGTTGGTGTAGTGGTGGGTCTGCGGGTGTGACCTATCCTGCTGCGGGTCAATGGTAACATTGAGGTCTCCTCCCCATGTGATGTGCGTTGAGCCTATATTAATGACCTTCTCCCATGGGTTGTTAAAAATTCTGGGTCATCGCTGTTCGGACCATAGGTGCAGACCAATGTTAGGGATTGCGATGCTAGCCTATCCCACATGATATTGTATTGTCCCAACGTGTCCTGCGCGGACCCCATCGCTACATAAGGGACGCCTTGCTTAATTAGTATCGCCGTGCCCCTGGAGTAGGTGGAGTATGCTGCGAAGCTGCTGTGAGCTGCCCAGCGAGAAGCAAAATTGATCGGAAGTGAGGGATTCATGTGTGTCCCCTGGAGCATAGCAATGTGTATTTTGTCCCTGTCTAAGTAGGCCAGTATGTGCCTACGTTTACGGGGATTACCCAGACCTCGGACGTTCCACGTTAGGAAGTTATATTCTCGTCTAGCATGGTTGTGCATCACCTATAGGTAGCTGTCTGTGATAGAGCTTGGGCGGTCGGTGTATATGTCCGCGAATCCTGCCAGTAAGTAGCGCCAGCACATAGCATATATTTCGTAGCAGCATGAAAAACAGTCAAGTTCCCCTTCCCTCCCCTCACCCACAGCGGCAGCCCAAAACTGCCGAAGACATTGCCCCTCCCAACCAACCATGAAGAAATAGATAGGAAATTATGAGTAGCTGCGTCGGCCATATTGTAGCATGTATCGGGGTTTTGCTGAAGGCGTTCGCTTTGAAAGCATCTTACAGCCGGTCTTAGGTACCATAGACTGAAGAGAGAGGAAAAGAAAAGAGAAAAGTATCTACTGCTTGAGTAGAATCGAGAGGAAGCAAGAAAACATAAAACGTAGAAAGAAAAGAGTTCAGAAGCTAGGCAGTGATAGGCTTTGGGGGAGACCCCGGGGATGGTCGCGCCGCCAGGACCCTGTGCGCTCTATCCACCACAAGTTGTGTTGAGAATGCTCCGGCCCCGAAGACAGTTGTGAGCAGCTGCTCCACGTAGTCTTCCATCCGCCCAGTGTTTGTGTATTCGGATACGCCGATAATAAGTATATTATTGCTGCGCGAGCGCGCCTCTAGGTCTTCATTTTTGGCTGCAATCACCTTCAGCAGGCGTTCCATATTCAGCAGTTTTTCCCAGCTGCCCTCCGATGTATCCTCCAGCGCCGATATCCGTTGCTCAGTCTTCTCGATCCGCCCATCATGCTTCTCAATTTTCTGGGCCATCTCATCTATACGGTTACACATTGAGTCCATTTTTGTTTCAATGAACGAGAGACTATGCTGCATTGTGGTGAGCAGAGTCTTGAGATCTGCCGGTACTTGGCTACATTCGTTGGAGCCCTCCACCATGGCTGAGTCAGTGACGCTATTTTGCGAGCAGGGAGGTTTTCGGGCTTCAAACTGTAGCCTGGCTTGCCTTCCTTCGGTCCTGCCCATGTCATTTTAGTAGTGGCTTTAGTATTCTAGAGTGGCACTTCGAGTGTTAGTGCCAAACCCAAAAACAGGCAGTGTAGTCTATTTGCTTTGCTTTCTAGGCTTCAAGGAGAGGTCAGAGCTAGCTGCTGTTGCTCTGCTGCCAGCCACCTTCTCTCTCTCTTCAGAGGCGAGCCGTGTCTGCCTATTTTCAAGGGACAGCCAGCGCGCTACCGCTCACGTCTAGGTAGTATGCAAAATGCGTTATATATTTTGACTGAAGTGGATAGTGTCTCTAGCTCTGCAGTCTCATCCTGATTTCTAGGGGTGTAGTCGCTTGGTGCTCTTGCTGACAAAGTGTCAGATCCTCATCATTTGGATCTCGTACATTCGTGTACCGGGTCGGTTAGTGGCTTCAATTCCCAATTGCCAACCTTTCATTCATTTCCTTTGTTCCCATCTGGGATGCAGTGTTGAATTACAGGCCACTGCTTCGGCTCGTTCTCCTTGGGCAGGTAGAGCCCCTCTCCCTCGTGTGGGGCAGCAGGGAGTCAGGAGGTGCTCCGTCCCCCAGGCGCCGACGGTCTCGCAGGCCGGGGCGTACGGCTGCACCCGCTCGACAGTCAGGAGCGTCCCCCCCCCCGATTACCCCCCACCATGCCACCTCTATCCTTCGGCCTCCCGCCGCAGCTCCTCGGACGTCTGGTTACCTGCTCGCACTCTTTGTTCCGGCATCGGTTTGCCCTCTTATCGGCGGCTATCGGCTCCTGTGGAGCCGAGGGTGCAGGTCCCGATCAGCAGCCGCAGCTCTCCTCGCTTGCCGCAGCTATCGAAAGTTAGCTTGGAAGCAGCAGCGAGGGAGGCCCTCCTGAGCAGCGGTCTCGGGGTAGGCAATTCACCCCAGCAAGCGCCGCAGTCTGTGAGCAAAGCTTCTCAAGCGACCGCCATCTTGTCAGTTTCTGTGCCACAGTGCGGCCTCAGGGCGTCTCACCCACTAATACCCCACTACCGGGGATGGAAGGAGCTTCTCGGGATTGCCGTCGGTTGTGTGATCGATCGCCCCTTAGTTTGAGCGATCAATGTTTCCCACAGGGACAGCATTACTGTTAATTGTCGTCCTGGGCCGCAGGAGCCTCACGCCAGTGCGGCCATCTTGCGTGTGCGCCCTCTAGCGCCCCCCCCCCCGAGAAGTTCCTCTTTGAGACTTTATCTACTACAAAAGAGGGGCACACTATTTACTACTTTTAAAGGGTATGACACTTCATGCCGATTACATTTTTGAACAACCTGTCAAAGCAAGAATAATTACTCCTCGCATTGATAAAAAATAAGAACCACCACCATCGGACCTCATTTTTATAAGAGGTCAATTAACTCCTGAGACACTAGTGGTATCCAATGCTAGAAAAAGGTCTAACTCCCAAACAACTGGAGAAGCACCACCATAAGAAAAGGAATCCAAACTTATGGATGCCTCTGGTAAAAGAGTTGCTGCACAAGCAGCTAATGATTGGCATATAGCCAATAACCAAGCATTACTAGCAAGATATGACGGGGCCCACATGGACGAAATGGAGGGACTTCTCCAACACCTCCCAGAGGAGCACAGAAAAAGAGGTCAAGAGATTGTTAATGAAGGCAAACTTATCACCAAAAACTAAGTGTGCATTAGATGCAGCCGACACTGCTAATAAAAGTATAAATACCAGTGTCCTAATAAGACGACATGCATGGTTCAGGGTGCCAGGTTTCAAACCTGAGGTACAACAGACAATATTAAACCTCCCATTTGACAAGGAGCATCTCTTTGGCCCGCAGGTGGACACAGTCCTTGAGAAAATGAAAAAGGGCACAGAGGTTGTAAAATCAATATGAGCTTTACAAACTAACACCTATAGATCGTCCTTTTGTAGGCCCAATTACAAAGAAGGCGATTCCGGCACTGGGTCAACTTTACAATCTAGTGTTGGTAAATAGCCGCACGTATCACTCTCTGCAGTGGTGGAATCCACAAAATCTATCCAAAGGGCGGCCGTTTCAAGACCCAGTTCACAAATAATTCTATCAATAGATACACCCCAAACAGGGTGGGGGAGCACATCTCCATAACCTTACTATTCAGGGACTATGGTATTTCATACACAAGAATCTCCATGTCAATCACCTAGAGCTGCAAGCTGTTGATCTAGCGATCAGAGCCTTCCTAACTCACCTAAAGTACAAAGTTGTCCTTATTCGAACAGACAATATGACAACAATGTATTATTTACAAAAACGGGGGGGGGGACACTCTCCAATTATCTCACTTAGCTCAGAAAATATGGAAGTTAGCAATACAACACAACTTTCATCTGTTAGCAGAACATGTCCCAGAGACGAGCAATCAGATTGCGGACTTTCTGAGCAGATCACAACAAGTCTTCGAATGGGAGATTCACCCCAATGTTCTTCAACCATTCTTTTGCAAATGGGGATTCCCACAGATAGATCTGTTTGCACTAAAAGATGACACGAAATGCCCACACTTCGCAAGCAGATATGACCACCATCAATCCAAAGGCAATGCTCTATGTATGAACTGGTCAGGGATATTTGCATACGCTTTTCCACCTCTCCCACTACTTCCATTAGTGGTCGGGAAACTCAGGCAAACATCGCTCACCATGATACTAATCGCTTCCGCATGGGCTCGACAGCCATGGTTCTCAACACTCCTAGAAGTATCTCTAGTCCCACACGAGAATCTACACCTGAACCCGGACCTTCTCACACAGAACCATAGAACATTGAGACATGCCAATCCCGAAGAAATAAATCTTGCAATTTGGCTCCTGAAGCCTGAGAGTTTGGATATTTAAATTTGCCTCAAGACTGTATAAACATTCTTAAAGAGGCCCGTAAACCAACTACAAGGCAATGTTATGCAGCAAAATGAAAACAATTGGTTATGTTCGGTCACAAACAAAATGTTAACCCTCTTTAGGCAAAGTACAAACAGTTATCTTATACCTATTGCGTTTACAAACTGCAGGATTAGCATATACTTCCATTAGATTACATCTATTGCAGCATACCTCCAAAATAGACCACACATATCAGTGTTTAAAATTCCTGTTCTAAAAGCTTTCATGGAGGGGCTTAAAAGAATAATTCCCCTAGACTTCCACCTGCCCAAGCATGGAATTTAAACATTGTCCTAACGAGATTAATGGGCCCTCCTTTTGAACCATTACATTCTTTTCAGTTGCAATAGGTTTCATGGAAACTTGCATTTTTATTTGCTATTACTACTCTTAGAAGAGTCAGTGAAATTCAGGCGTTAACCCTAGAAGAGCCTTTCTTTCAACTACACATGGACAGTATAGTGCTTAGAACTAACCCTAAATTCCTACCAAAAGTTGTTTCCATTTACAATATTAGTCAGTCCATTGATTTACCTGCGTTTTCCCCTCAACCAGACACGGTTGCAGAAAGGGCATTACACACTTTAGATGTAAAAAGGACATTAATGTATTACATTGACAGGACTAAATCATTTAGAAAAACGAAACGATTGTTTATTGTCTTTGCACCTTCTCATTTAGGAAAAGCAATTTCTAAATCAGGCATTTCAAGATAGATAGTTAAATGCATACAGACGTGTTATGCAAAGGCCAAACGTCTTATACCTGTTCCACCAAAAGCACACTCGACTAGAAAAATTGGAACTTCTATGGCCTTTTTAGAAAACATTCCTATTGCTGATATTTGCAAAGCAGCAACATGGTCTACTCCACACACCTTCACAAAACATTGTGTGGATATATTTGCACACCAACAAGCCATTGTTGATCAGGCTGTATTTAAGACTCTTTTTCAAACAACTGCAACCCCCACAAGTTAACCACTACCTAGGGAGAGGGACCTCTTTACAATCTATGCAGAGCATGTGCATCTACAGCACACATGCCTCAAACGGATTATGTTACTTAGTCTGCAAGCATCTGTTCTTGGCATGTAGTGCTGTAGATTTTCATGCGCCATCCCTCCTTCCCATATTCTTGTGTAGGTTGCAGTTGATATACTTTATTTCATACTAACGCATGGCCATCTCAATGCTTACATACACAACATTCTTTTATTCTCACCTACCCATGGCAAAACAATCTGAAGATTGCATCGATGACTATGCGCAGTCTTCCAAGGCGGAGGAGTCACACAACCTTGTGACTCGAAGAAAACATCTTGGAACAAAAACAACTTTTAATCATCCAAGCCCAGCACTAGATGGCGGACTTATGCAAAGCATGCTAATCTACAGCACTATATGCCAAGAACAGATGGTTACGGGGTAAGTAACATAATCCTTGTCATTTGAGACCCCAAAAATCGATCTCCTAATACCAGGGAAAATTTAAAATGACAATTGCTTTGCATCCAAATATCTACTTTGCAGTCTTGGTGGCCATCAGTGAGCATATATAATTTTCAGTGGTTATTCTTTTTTAATGTATACTAGTGATCAACTCTTAAAGTTTGATTCTTTTTAGAAAACTAAACTTTTCAAATCACTAATTACACATGTGGTTAATTTACAGTATATCAAGTTCCAACCTATTAAGTATAAGAAAGTTGTTTTTGTTCACTATTTCAAACTTTACACTGCATTAAGCTTTTTTGTGTATCTGTCCATTAAAGTGTAATAGCATATGCTAATTAATTTTATTTTCTTAAAGCTATCCCCACAGTGGACGCCAGGAGAGCAGAGGGGTTACATATTTCCACAGGTAAAATGAATGCTTTGCATAATGAATCCAACTTATTGGCCATTGTAGAATGTTTATATCAAAGCAAAACATTCTCAAACATCTAAAAAGTACATTGATCTCAGTTAATTTTGTTTCATACTTCCACTTCACTTCATCTTTTTGTAGATTTCATTCATATACATAAATAATAAAAATGGTGCTTACTACAGGTGTTGTAAAGAAATCATAGCTTTTATAAATATCACCTCTATTATCTACTTCTGTGGATCCATTTACTCTAAACTGAAGTGGTGTGATTCCCAAACTGGATAAGGCAGCAAACCTTTGTGTACAACAAATATATACAATTTTGAAGCACCATGCATGCCACAGGCCAGTTCAATTTCCCCTCTGATGACTTCAAATTTTGTCATCAGTGGGACTGTGTGCTTCATCATTGAACTTAATTTTTTCCTTTACAAACAGAATGTTTCTGATAAAGACTTCTAACTGCGGATTTGTCATATTATAAATTTCAGCAGGCGCCATACTGGGTTCAAAAACCTTGGTAGCAATTCTCTTGCATATTGACAGAGGGCTCCATGTCGGATCCGTCCAACCCCAGACATGATGTCGGGGCCCAATATACATGTCCCCTCTGTGTGCTGATGCCAGTTCCTTTTTTCTCCACACCTGCCGACGCAGATCCCGGGGCTCTCAAATCCTGTAATTCCTAACAGATTCTTTCCCTCAAATTGCTTCAGTGTGCAGACCATATCAGCCCCTAAAAGAACTGGATTTAAACCGTGTTGTGACTGTTACTGTCAGATATATGTGACGAAATCCCATGACCTCGGTCTATGGTGCCTCGGTTCCAAACAGGACTCTGGGTTGTGTCCATGCTACATAAAAATGAACAAAAATCAATCCACGACTGGTAGGCCAAATTAAGTCGCTCTAACTCCAGAGGCCTTAAAAGTGCTCTTAGTTAAAGGTGCCCCGGTCCGAGTTGCATGTCGCCACAGGCCCCTCTAAGCCACAGAGTTGACCCCCAGTACCTCCCACGCAGAACCAATCCCAGCACTAGTCCTGATTCGGTCTCACCCTGAATGAACAGCAATACCACAGCAGCAGCTCCAGCATGTGAAGGCGGCAAGGGACCATATTTTCAATGCCACACTGGATCCCTCTGGAGGTCCTTCAGGATCCACAGATCCAAGGGGGCTTCTAGGCGATCTACTGTCACTGGATCTGTCCTCAATACCGATTGCACCCCTAGACCTCACCTCGATGCTGGCTTTGCCCTCAACTTTAACTCCGGTGAATCCAACGACTAACGTCACTGCTGCATGCATCGATGCTGATTCCGACATCGCCGATGCTGGAAGGGGACCCAATAGCATTATCAAATTCAGAGACACACTTGCTACCTTGTGACAGGCCTTTATGGGGCCATATCACCACCGGTCAATGAGTGCGTGAGATTGTGCAAAATAGATGCTCCCTACCCTTTTTGTCCTGTCCCCCAGACATGCCACCTGGACCACAACACCTCCTTCCTGTCTAGTTTTTTCATCAACTTGCCAAAATCACACTTGACTCCTTCACAGTGAATCCCTTTCATTGGAGCCATCCTGGATACAGTGCTCTTCAGAGCCATCCCTCCGAGTTCAGGACATTCAGGCTATGATCCCGATGTTTCAACCCTTGACCTGGGTCTCAGTTAGAGCGGTTGTGAGGCTTTTGGGCCCCTTGACCTCCTGTATCCAACCTATGGATCACACCAGGTGGCACTGGTGTGATGGGCAATGGGATATGAAGTCTCAGTGGGCCCAGCACTAAAGAGACCGACCAGAGTCCATCCAGGTGTTGGAGACTGCAAAAGATCTGCAGTAGTGGCTGCTCGACTACGATTGGACCGCGACAGACCCCCATCCTACCCAGTCCAGAGCTAATAATTGTGACCGATGCATCGTCGTAGGTTTGGGGACGTTATCTGGGCGAGCTGAGGATCAGAGGATACTGGTCTCTGGCAGAGGCTCTCCCCCACATCAACTCTGTTGGAGTCATGAGCAATTTTCTTGGCACTGAAAGTGTTCCTCCCAAACCTCACAAAGAACAGGACCGCAGTGTGGTATTGCAAGAAATACAGGGCAGAATAGGGTCATGGGTTCTGTGCCAGGAGGCCCTGTGCCTCTTGAAGTGACTGAACTCTCAGTGCATCTCCCTGATTGCCCAGCACCTGGAAGGACCTTTGAACGCCATGGCGGACAAACTCAGCCAAGCTGATCACTAACAAGAGTTACACTTGGAGGCGGCTCAAGGCATCTTCTTAGAAATGAGGAGATTCCTGGCTCGATTTGTTCACCATCGCAGAGAGCGCACAGAATTAAAAGGTTAGTGCATTAAAGTTCCTAAAGCATTCCTTCCTCGGAGACACCTTATAGAAAGCTGGCTGTTCGAGGCATCTGTGCTGTAGATACACATGCTTTGCATACTCCTGCCATCTAGTGATGGGTCCGGATGTTTGCAAGTTGTTTTTCTTCAAAGAAGTCTTTCCTAGTCATGAGGTAAGGTGACTCCTCCTTTCGGTGATAGTGCGCATGGGCATTGACTCCATTGATAGATAGTTTTTTTCCGCCAACGGGTTCGGTCGTGTATTGCTGCACTCCGGTTCGAAACCGTTCTTTGGGTTCCCCCTAAACGCGCAATCCTCTCTACCCCCGACGGTATTGTTTCTGTATGTGTTCCCATTTCTTCTCGTATCGTTTCGACAACGGAATCACTTTTCGATCGTAAAGCTTCGTGGACGGCATTAGGGCCTAACCGCACCGAGTCAGCTCTCCGTCGATGGATCGGACTCCGTTTTAATTCTGTCCTCGGTGCCAAGCGAAGTATCCGCGCAACCGACTCACACGAAGTGTGCAACTTGTGCTTGTCTCCCGAGCACAAAGAAGAAACCTGCGATGCTTGCAGATCGTTCCGATCAAAGAAACCTCTTCGCAATCGTCTGGCTCAACGTCGAGAGATGCAGCGTCAAAGCATCGAAGTTACGCCGGACATCTTCGGCCAAGATTCCGGCCAAGAAGACATTAATGCATCAGCGGCAGAGGAGGAGGAAGCCTTCTCCGAACAAGACTCTGAATCGGAGCTCGAGATAGACCTCGAAGTCGAAGAACTGCCGCAGGGACAAGGCGACGTGAGTACAGAAGACCCCTTGCCCCCACAAACTCCAAAAAAACACAAGGCTACGGCACCACCTCTGCCTCCTGGCCAAGGTCGACACCGAGACCACGTTTCCCATGCCCCGCCTCCGGGCCTGGCTCCAAAACAGCCAGTCAAGCCTTCCGGCTCGGTACCGAGTCGTCCAAGTCCTCCTCGGAACTGAAGCCCTCTGGTTCCAAACACAACTCCGGTTCGGAGCCGAAATCCTCTGTGTCGAAAACCAAGCACCCTTTGGAGCCAAAACCTTTCACGCTGATAAGCCAGCTTCCTCCGGCATGGAAGAAACCGGCACCGAAAACTTCAGCGCCGCAACAGAAAGATACCCCTTCAGATACGAAAGTGGACATTATTCTATTAATACCAGATCCTAAGCAAAAGAAGCTGTATATTAACCCAGAGACCGGCCATATTCACACAAAGCCACCTCAAAAACGAGAGCTTCAAGATGAGGACACTTTTTACAAGATCCCTTTAAAGAAAAAATCTGTGGCTACAGGTCCTTTTCATCTATCACCACAAACGCCTCCTTCTCCACCTGAGAATCCCTTGCAAATTACACCTCAGGATTTCCCACAATCTCACCATGGGGATGACAATGCTGATGATGGGGGGGATACATCTCCCAACAGATCCATGGACCGATTATACAATTGATCCCCCGGGTGATAATGATCCAGACCTTTACCCAGCCAAACCATCTCCTCCAGACGACAATGCATCCCATTAAGAACTGATTGCCAGGGCTGCACAATATCATGGGGTGGCACTGCACAAAGAATCACTAGAGGAAGAATTTTTTGTTTGAAACTTAGCATCCACGTACAGGTCATCACAAACACTTCCCATGCTTAAAGGCATGATGCGACACGCTGATGAGATTTTTAAAGACCCAGTCGGAGCACGCATCTTAACTCGTAGAGTAGACAAATATAAGGCCTCCCCTACAGACCCTATATTTATCAAGGGCCAGTTGCCATTAGATTCCCTAGTAGTGTCTAATGCTCGTAAGCGGCCGAATTCTCAGACATCAGGAGATGCTCCTCCGCCAGATAGAGTCCAAGTTAATTGACGCTTCTGTCAAGCGCATAGCTGCTCAAGCTGCGAATCAATGGGGCATTGCGAATACGCAGGGTCTTTTAGCCAGATACGACAGGCACACTGGGATGAGATGGAGCAATTGCTTCAATATCTCCTAGATGAGTATAAAGCTAAGGCACAGGATTTAGTAAATGAAGGTAAACTTATGTTCGAGGCATATGAGCTGTAGATCGTATACTTGTGCATAGATCGCCATCTGGTGTTGGGCTCGGATGTTTGCACTTTGTTTGTGTCTTGGAAGAAGTCTTTGTAGTCACGAGGTAGGTGACTCCTCCTTAGGACGATAGTGCGCATGGGCATCGACTCCATCTCCAGATTGTTTTTTCCGCCATTGGGTTCGGATGTGATTTGCTGCGCTCCGGATCGATATCGGTTCGAATCTCCACTCGACGCGCAATCCCTCTCCACTCGACGGTATTGTCTTGATCGCGTTTCCCTTTCCACGTGCATCTTTAAAACTAACTCCTCGATCTTCGACGCGGGCCGTTGGGCCTATCCGCGCCGACCACGCCAGCAGTCAATGGAAAGGATTCCTTTAAAAAAATGCCCCGGGTGTGGTGCTAAGTTCCAACACGGAGTTGCACGAGGTTTGTAATCTCTGCCTCTCCCCGGAGCACGAAGACAAGAACTGCGAGGCCTGTGCATCGTTCAGGTAGAAGAAAACCATCCGTGACCGTCGGGCTCGACGTCACGAAATGTCTCACGGAAGAAGCTCGATTCCGGACATCTTCGGACCAGATTCCAATGTCCAGCCGGAACAACAAGGTGATGAAGACGTCTCCTTCTCCGAGGCCGACGACTCCGACGTCGAAGAGGAGACACCCCAGCTCAGCGGTCCGTGAGTACCGAAACCCCTCTCCCAAAAAACAAACCTAAGGCTCCGGTAACACCCTCGGGTCGACACCGGCAACATGTCTCAGACGCCCTGCCCTCGGGCCCGGCTATGAAACCTAAAAATAAGCCTACCGGCTCGGGCTCGAGCCAACCTCATTCCAGTGCCGAAAAGTCACCTTCGGCACCGAAGCATCACACCAAAGATGGGCCACGCCCTTCTTCGTCGACACCTAAGACAGCCTCGATGCCGAAGCCCTCGGCGTCGAAACATACCAAGGACAAAAGTTCGGAACCGAAAAAATCTTCGGAACAGAAAACGGCTTCAGAACCCAAAAAAGCGTCGGAGCCGAAAAAAGTCTCGGAGCCACAAACTCCTACAACAAGACCTAAGGAGTCCAAGACTCCACAGAAAGCATTAGAGACTAGGTCCAAAGAACATTCTGAGCCAAAATCTTCAGCACCGAAAAAAGACAGATCCAAAACAAAAATTTTTGTATTGACCCAGAGACTGGCAAAGTCGTCGCCAAGCCTCCAAAAAAGGGGAAACTGGACACTTCAGAGGAATCTGAAATACCCTTGAAACGAAAGGAGATGAGTACTAACACCTCCCCACCTCCTTCTCCTCCTCCAGCTGATCCAAATCTTCTAATTTCTCCACCACCCTCCCCACAACATACTTTTTCACCTCAAACATCAGATCCTGAGGATGATCATACCGATAGGGGTGGGAATATAGATCCACATGGGGATGATGATGCACATACCATCCCACAAGACGTAGACCCTTGGGATGACTACAACACAGATCCTGACCTACACAATGACCCAGACCTCTATCCATCTAGGCCATCGCCACCAGATGACAATATTGGGTTTGTGCAACTAATCAATAGGGCTGCCCAATACCACGGGGTACAGTTACATTCTGATCCCTTAGAGGAAGATTTTTTACTTGAAACCTTTGCACCCTCGCAAAAGTCCACGCACACCCTGCCAATGTTAAAAGGCATGCTCAAACATGCCCCAGAAGTTTTTACGGACCCTGTCAGAGCCAGGATTCTCAACACCAGGATAGATAAAAAGTATAAGGCAGCTCCCAATGACCCAATTTACATTAAAGGTCAGGTCCCTTTGGATTCTCTTATGGTGTCTAATGCACGCAAGAGGGCAAACTCACCGAGTACAGGCGACACCCCCCCCTCTCCTGATAGAGTCCAAACTAATAGACGCATCTGGTAAACGTATTGCGTCACAGGCTGCAAATCATTGGCGCATTGCCAATGCCCAAGCTTTGTTGGCCAGGTACGACAGGGCTCACTATGACGAGCTTGAAAAGCTCATGCAACACCTTCCTGACCAGTACAAACAAAAGGCCAACGACCTTATACAAGAGGGGAAATTGATAACAAACACCTCCATTAAATGTGCGCTTGACGCAGCTGATACCCCATCTCGCGCCATTAACACTAGCTGTTGCGCAGGCACGCTTGGCTCTGAGTCTCCGGATTCAAACAGGAGGTGCAATCTGCTATTCTAAAGCAGCCCTTTGATCAAGAACATCATTTCGGGCCCTCAGTTGACATCTTTAGAAAAGATGAAAAAAGATACGGACACTGCTAAGTCCATGGGGGCCTTACAATTCCTTTCACCTAGAGGTTCTTTTTGCCGCTACTTCTTCAGAGCTGGCTCCAAAACCATTGCCTCACAAAATCCTTCTTCCTCCTATAAAAGCCCCACTCAAAAGTCCTCCAAAGGATACTTTCGTGGAGGCTACAGAGGCAACAATAGTAAGGGAAGAGGTCGCAGCAAAAATAACCGCAACTCCCCTACCACCAAACAGTGACTTCCCTGCCCTTCCCCCCGATCATCCCACTCCTGTCGGAGGACGTCTCTCACAGTTCCTACCTGTCTGGAATTCAATCACAACAGACAAGTGGGTAAAACAAATTATCCAGTATGGTTACTGCCTGGAACTCGCCTCTACTCCCCCAAATATTCCTCCCAGACAACGTCCAATGTCCTCGGAACATCTGACACTTCTCAAACAAGAGGTTCTCTCTCTATTACAAAAGCATGCAATAGAACCAGTCCCCTTGCCTCATCAAGGCACAGGGGTTTACTCCCTCTATTTCCAAATTCCAAAAAAGGACGGCTCTCTCAGGCCCATATTGGACCTCAGACTGCTAAACCTCTACATTCAGTTGGATCACTTCCACATGGTCACTCTCCAACAAGTGCTCCCACTGCTTCAACAGGGCGACTTTCTCTCCACTCTGGATTTAAAGGACGCCTAATTTCATATTCTCATTCACCCCGCTCACAGGAAATATCTCAGGTTTGTGGTAGATGGTCAACACTACCAATTCAAGGTCCTAGAATTCGGGGTGACTACGGCACCCAGAGTCTTCACCAAGTGTCTCGCAGTAGTTGCGGCCCACGTACGAAGACAGCACATTCATGTCTTCCCTTATCTAGACGACTGGCTCATAAAAGCCAAGTCACACAGCAGTTGTGTGCAACACACACACAAAACAATCCAACTGCTTCACAACTTGGGATTCACGGTAAACCTCACCAAATCCCACCTCCAACCCTCCAGCATGCAACAATATCTAGGGGCTACAATAGACACTTCAAAAGCTCTAGCGTACCCCAACCCAGTCAGGATAAGCACCATACAAGCTCTAATAGTAAAATTTCCGCCTCAACACTCACTACCAGCACGAGTGTTCATGCAACTAATCGGGATGATGGCCTCTTGCATTCTCATCGTCCCTTATGCAAGACTCCAAATGCGTCCCTTACAGGAGTGTTTGGCACGTCAGTGGAACCAGGCTCAAGGTCAACTAACAGATCTGGTGTTGGTAGATGACCGCACCCATCGCTCTCTGCAATGGTGGAACACACAAAACCTTTCCAAAGGGCGGCCGTTCCTCGACCCGGTTCCACAGATAGTGCTAACAGCAGACACCGGCTGGGGAGCTCATCTTCAAACCCATACCATTCAGGACATATGGACCCCTCAACAAAAACAATTCCACATAAATTACCTGGAATTGTTGGCAATCTTCCTAGCGTTAAAATCTTTTCAACTCCACCTCGTAAGCAAAGCTGTCCTAGTCCGTACAGACAACATAACAGCAATGTATTACATACAAAAACAGGGGGGGGACACTCTCTGCAGCTTTCACACCTAGCTCAAAGCATATGGAGATGGGCCATTCCTCAAAACATATATCTCCTTGCAGAACCCCGCCCAGGAGTAAACAATCAAATTGCAGATCTACTCAGTCGCCAAACACAGCTGATCCACGAATGGGAACTTCATCCTCAAGTTCTGCTCCCATACTTTCAAATGTGGGGCCACCCAGAAATAGACCTGTTCGCCACACACCAAAACGCAAAATGCCCAAGCTTCGCATCCAGGTATCCACACCCATTGTCCAAAGGCAATGCGCTATGGATGAACTGGTCAGGCAAAGTTGCTTGCGCTTTTCCGCCTCTCTCGCTCATTCCGCTAGTGGTTCGGAAGCTCAAACCGCATTCCCTCACAATGATCCTGATTGCTCCAACATGGGCCCGACAGCCATGGTTCACAACCCTCTTGAAACTATCAGTAGTTCTTCATCAAAAGCTACGCCTCTCACCCAAGCTTCTCAATCAGAACCATGGAGAGATAAGGCATCCAGATCCCAGTCAACTCAACCTTGCGATCTGGCACCTGAAATCATAGAGTTTGGCAACCTTAATCTCCCGCCAGACTGCATGAACATCATTAAAGAGGCTAGACATCCTACCACTAGAGCTTGCTATGCCGCAAAATGGAAAAGATTTGTAATTTACTGTACAAATAACAAAATCAACCCACTAGATGCTTCTATTCAAAACATCTGTTACCTTTTACATCTACAACAATGTAACCTGGCGTATACATCCATTAGACTACATCTCGCTGCAATAGCAGCCTATCTCCAAAACAGACAACACTTGTCTTTGTTTAGGGTACCAGCTATCAAAGCATTTATGGAAGGACTTAAAAGAATAATTCCACCTAGAGTTCCACCCTCTCCAGTATGGAACCTGAATGTGGTACTTACCAGATTCATGGGTCCCCCATTTGAACCTATGCATAAATGCGAACTACAATTTCTCACTTGGAAAGTAGCCTTCCTGGTGGCGATCACCTCTCTCAGAAGAGTTAGTGAACTCCAGGCATTAACCATACAAGAACCATTTCTCCAAATCCATCATAACAAAGTGGTTCTTAGGACTAACCCAAAATTTCTGCCTAAAGTTGTCTCTGCTTTCTACCTTAACCAGTCTGTAGAGCTCCCAGTCTTTTTCCCTCTACCAGACTCAGTGGCAGAACGAGCTCTTCACACGCTAGACGTAAAAAGAGCCATACTTTACTACATTGAAAGAACAAAATCCTTTAGAAACACTAAACAACTTTTTGTGGCTTTCTCCCCACCTCATAAAGGCAATCCTATCTCAAAAACAGGGATTGCAAGGTGGATTGTTAAATGCATCCAGATATGCTATGCCAAAGCTAAACGCACCTTAACCATTCCCCCTAAGGCTCACGCCACACGTAAACATGGGGCATCTATGGCATTCTTAGGGAACATTCCCGTAGATGACACCTGCAAAGCAGCAACTTGGTCTACACCACACACGTTCACAAAACACTATTGTGTAGACGTGCAAGCAAAACAGCAAGCTAGTGTGGGCCAGGCTGTATTAAGAACACTTTTTCAAACCGCTGCAACAGATACAGGTAGCCACCGCTAAGGAGGTAACTGCTGTATAGTCTATGCACAAGTATACGATCTACAGCTAATATGCCTCGAACGAAAAATGCTACTTACCAGTATGCATCTGTTCTTGGCATGTAGAGCTGTAGATTCATATACGCCTCCCCGGATTCCTCTATCTGTTCCAGTACCATCTTACTTAGATACATTACACATGGACATCTTTTTATATTTCTTACTAACTCCATCATAACCCTCCATGGCAAAACAATCTGGAGATGGAGTCGATGCCCATGCGCACTATCGTCCTAAGGAGGAGTCACCTACCTCGTGACTACAAAGACTTCTTCCAAAACAAAAACAAAGTGTAAGCATCCGAGCCCAACACCAGATGGCGATCTATGCACAAGTATACGAATCTACAGCTCTACATGCCAAGAACAGATGCATACTGGTAAGTAGCATTTTCCTTCTAATTCCTCTATACGATGTGCTCTAGATGCTGCAGACACCGCAGCTAGAGAGGTTAATACCAGCATCCTGCTCAGGAGACACGCTTGGTTAAGGATTTCAGGGTTAAAGCCAGAGGTCTAACAATCAATCCTTAACGCACCTTTTGATAAAGAACATCTGTTTGGTCCTAATGTAGATCAAGCGTTGGAGAAAATGAAAAAAGACACTGAGGTGGCCAAATCTATGGGAGCGTTCCAGTCTCCATCCAACAGAGGATCCTTTTTTTTTTTTTGTATAGAGGGCCCAAAACCCCGTCCCCAGATCAAATCAAAATACCTCAACTTATAAAGGTAACAACCAGTCCTCTCCCTCCAGAGGATTTTTGTGAGGTTATAGAGGCAACAACTTCAAGGGTAGTTGAAAGGGATACAAACCCCGTAACTCCCCTTCCCCCAACAAACTGTGACTTGCCCACGCTTCCCCCCGATCACACCACACCTTTCGGGGGAAGACTTCAACAATTTCTCCCCATTTGGCAGTCTATAACAGACAAATGGGTGATTGGAATTATCCAACATGGTTATTGCTTGGAGCCAACAATCCCCCAGATATTCCACCTCGATCTCACAAGTTGCCTCCAGAACACACACACTTGCTAGAACAAGAGGTCCAGTCTCTCTTACTGAAAGGGGCAATAGAGCTGGTTCCAATACAGTACCAGGGCTCAGGGGTTTACTCTCTATTTTCTCATTCCCAAAAAGGACGGTTCCCTAAGACCTATTCTGGATCTCGTAGAATTAAACCGTTATATATACTGTCAGAACACTTTCACCTGGTGACGCTTCAACAGGTACTCCCACTTTTACAAAGAGCAGATTTTATGTCTACTCTAGATTTAAAAGACGCATATTTTCATGTTCCAATTCACCCGGCTCATCGCAAATACCTCAGATTTGTGATAGCAGGCAAGCATTACCAGTTAAAGGTGCTTCCCTTCGCAGTGACTACAGCGCCCAGAATGTTTACCAAATGTCTGGCGGTAGTCGCAGCTCATCTCAGAAGACAGCAGATTCACGTCTTCCACTATCTAGACGACTGGCTTATCAAAGCCAGAACTCACCAGAACTTTCTACAGCACACAAGGATCACAATAGAGCTACTTCATCAACTGGGCTTCACCATCAATGCACAAAAATCTCACCTGCATTTGTCCCAGATGCAGTCTTATCTAGCTATCATTCTACAATTTCAACCCAACCAGGCTTTACCGGCCAGGGTGTTCATGCAACTGCTAGGAATGATGGCGTCTTGCATAGCAATTGTACTCCATGCAAGGCTTCACATGCGCTCCTTACAAGAGTGCTTAGCACGTCAGTGGAATCAATCACAGGGTCTATTAACCGATGTAGTGTTGGTAGACGGCTGTACCCATCCCTCTCTGTAGTGGTGGAACCCACAAAACTTATCTGCAGGCCGGCCTTTCATCAACCCTATTCCACAGTTCTCATCCAGGGGATACTCATCAATAGTCATAATCTATGAATAATCCCCGCCCACGTGCGGGATCCCGGAGTATATAGAATATATATATATATATATATATATATATATATATATATATATATATATATATATATATATATATATATATATATATATATACACATACATACATACATACATACATACATACATACACACACATATGTGAAACATATACATGCAGCCTAAAAAAGTTTCCAACATGGCAGAACTGCAGAAATTACATAGGTTTGCATTGTAAGACAAATACTCTCCTAACCCATAAGGAAAAGAGTACATTCACAGAATAATTGTGATATACCAATGCTTTATTGTCACAAGGAAAAAACTTGTAATTGTAGGCATTCGCCTGTAGGCTGCATTGCAGAGTAATAATGAAAACAAGACAAAAAAAAAAAAAACTGGCACCTTGCCTTTAAGGCTTCCAAGGGTTAGGGTACCGTGCCTTTAAGGCCTGCCAGAGACCCTCTGCTCCCATCATGCACCACAGGTGACAGTTAGGTCAGTTCTTTTTTCCGGCTCCTTCTGTGAGGATCCTGGAGTTTGAGCTCTTCAGTTTTTTGACTGAAAGATAATTTTTTGATATTTCCTTGGAATTTTCGACATTTTCTGATACCTAGAGGTATATTCTACTGGTTTTTGGCATTTTTGTTTCCAAAATCTTTCCAGACAGAATGCCTGCTTTATTTCGGAAATGTCCTTCCTGTGGCAAGAAGATGGCACTGTCAGATCCACACTCGGTGTGTATTGTGTGCCTTCCATCTTCACACAATCCTGACCAGTGTTATCATTGCCAGAAGTTTTCGAAGAGGACTCAGCGCGACAGAGAACGCATCAAGCTTCATGCCCTACTGGAGAGGGATAGAGATCATAGAGCTCCCTCTTCAAGTAAACACCGAAACGGCATCGCTCCACCTCTCCTGAGTCCAGGAAGAAGCAGGTGCCTGAATGTTCGCCGTCGAGATCGCCGTCGAAGAGGCCGAGGCATTCTTCAACGTCAAGGGACAAGCCAAGTAAGTCGGCGCTCAGCACTTCAGGCTCGAAGGCTGGGGTACTGAGAGACTGTCCAAAACTCCGTCTACGTCGAGGCTTCCGTCGACGTCGAGGCACACTCCGCCAACCTCGAGGGGATCGGCGTTGAGAGACTCGCCGGCGAAGACCATGCCGCGAGGGGACATACCGACGCCGAGGCATTCTCCGCCACCCTCAAGGGGGTCGACGTTGAGAGAGTCGCCGTCCGAAGGTCATGACGCGAGAGGACGTACCGACGTCGAGAGCATCGTCGAGGTCCCATCATTCGACGTCGAGGAGGTCGACGGCATCGAGAAGGGCGACATCGAGATCCCCCATCGGCGCCGTCCAGGCGACATCAGGGCCCCCCATCGACGTGGGCGGTCGACGTCGAGACCTGTAACGGATTATTCGCCGTCGAGGAGATCGGGCGGCAGCGTCAAGGGCGACGTCGAAGTCTCCTCGTCGATGCCGACAGTCGACGTCAAGGTCCCCCCATCGACGTGGGCGGTCGACGTCGAGATCAAGATCAGGGCACAGATCGACGACGAGGGTGACGCAGACCTTGTCGACGTCGAGATCCCGTTCGACGTCAAGGCAGTCATCTCCAGGGCTGAATATTGTACAGATTTCACCAGAGAAATCTCCTACAGTTGCTGAAAAGAATCTTTGCGGCCTGTCCCCTCGCTGGCTGCAGGGTGTCGGAACAGGTGCCCGCAGAGGTCCGGGCTCGGACCACTCGCGTTCATACGCAACGAGACTTTCTAAGTCGCCTTCCAGAAGACCAAGGTCGCCTTCTACACGCCGATCTCGGTCAGGAGGTCGTCACAGCTCACACGATCATCCACATAAGAGGAGGCGCAGAGCATCTTCTACCTGTTCTTCGTCTTCCATTCGGCACTACTCGCCAACTTTCTCATCTACACCACCTTCAAGGGTGTCTCCTATTGATGACATTGGGACTTTCTCTGACGTACTGGGCAGAGGAGCTAATAAACTAAATATCAGTTTATGTACTCCTGTGATCCCTACATCGATCATTTTCGAGACATTGCACCATCGTACAGCTCCCAGACCGCTGTTACCTCTGGTGCCAGGTTTTTAGAACCAGCTATGACCACGTTCCTTACTCCAGCCACAGTGGGATCAGTTCCGTCGAGGATTGCAAAGAAATACAAAGCTCCAGACCAGGATCCCTTGTTCCTTAGGTCTGATCCTCCGGCGGATTCAATCATTGTGGCAGCCGCCAGGAAAGCGCACTCCGCAGCCTCATCCGCTTCTGTTCCTCCAGAAAAGGACAGTAAACAAATGGACTCTTATGGCAGGAAGATGTGCAATACTTCGGCATCATCGATGAAGATTGCAAGTGCTTCAGCCCTTCTTGGGCGCTATGATAGGTCTCTTTGGGACTCCCTGTCTAGGTTTACCGACAAGCTTCCCAAAGAAGATCGACAAGACTTCCATGAAATCTTGCAAGAGGGCGGCTTAGTAGCCAATCAAATCATCAGCGCGGCGGCTGACGCCTCAGATCTCTCCGCACACGGCTATTCACAGGGCATCTGTTCGCGGCGCTCAGCGTGGTTGCGCCTCACAGGTCTAAAACCGGACGCCCAGAAGAAGATCCTAAACCTTCCTTTCAACGGCTCCTCCTTATTCGGTTCTCATGCTGATGAGGAGATGACAAAGATAAAGGCCGAGCTAGACACAGTCAAAGCAGTTGGACTGGAGAAGCGAAAGGAGTTTCGAAAACGCTTCCGTCAGAACGACAAGCGGCCCTTCCAACAGAGGGTTCAAACCCCTCAATGGTCCTCCCAAAACCAACAAAAGTTCCAATACCAGAACAAGCGTCCTGGCAGGGGCAGAGGGAACAATAAGCAACAGCAGTCCTCCTCCAAGCAGCCTCCAAAACAGTGAGACATTGCTTCCTCCGCACCCGTTTACCACTCCGGTAGGAGGGAGTATCGTCTTTCACCTGGAAGAGTGGGAAACAATAACAAAAGACAGATGGGTGCTGAATATTGTACAGCATGGTTACTTGCTGAGGTTCAAGATCCCTCCTCCGCAAGTTGCCCCTCATTTGACGTGCCTTCCTCAACACAATGTATTGTTACAGGGCGAAGTGTGTACCCTCCTCTCCAAAAAAGCTATAGAAGAGGTCCCACCTCACCAGCGAAATCAAGGGGTATACTCACGGTACTTTCTGGTCCAAAAACGAGGAGTAGCCAAAGAGTACAGGCCCATCCTCGACCTGCGCCTGCTGAACAGGTTTATAAGAAAAGAAAGATTTCGGATGCTAGCCCTGCACCAGATTTTCCCGCATCTTCATCTGGGAGACTGGATGTGTGCCATCGACCTGCAGGACGCCTACTTTCACATTCCTGTTTCAGTGAAGCATCGCAAGTTCCTCAGGTTCCAGGTGTCTCGTCAGCACTATCAGTACCGAGTACTTCCATTCGGACTCAAATCCGCTCCCCGGACGTTCTCCAAGTGCATGGCGGTGGTAGCCGCTTTCCTCCGCAAGAGGAAAATCTTTGTCTACCCCTACCTAGACGACTGGCTCCTGAAGAGTTCAACACCTTCTCTACTCCAGAGCCATCTCACTTACTGTCTCAACCTGCTTCACTCACTGGGGTTGCAAGTCAACTACAAGAAGTCAGTTCTCAACCCCACGCAGAAAATACATTATCTGGGCGCATCCCTAGACACCGCAACGGCAAGCGTGTGTCCTTCGGAGGAGAGGTTGTCATCAATGTTGATCAAGTGCCGTGCGCTTCTCAGCACTATACATCCCACAGCAAGGCAGGTGTCATCACTGCTGGGATCGATGGCCTCATGCATCTTCATTGTGCCAAATGCCAGGCTTTACATGCGGCCTCTACAGCAGTCCCTCGAAGATCAATGGACTCAGCACTCAGGCCGTTGGGAAGATCGTGTCTCTCTTCCTCAGGCGGCCAGGGACTCCATCAAATGGTGGATGAAACGTTCTCACCTTCTGCAAGGGGTCCCCTTTCACCAGGTACCTCCGACACAGACTGTAGTTACAGATGCCTCACTGCAAGGTTGGGGAGCGCACATGGGCCAGCTTCAGGTACAAGGTCTCTGGTCCGAGACAGAGAAAAGTTATCACATCAACTTCTTGGAGCTAAGGGCAGTCCATCTGGCTCTCAAGTCGCTGTACCCGTCCCTACAGTCCAGCTCCATTCAGATTCAGACAGACAACACAACAACAATGTACTATCTGAACAAGCAGGGAGGCACCAGGTCACGGGTCCTGTCTCTGGAGTCACAGACCATATGGAAGTGGCTTCTGGCGAGGAGTCTCACGATCGTAGCCGTTCACCTTCCAGGAACCTTAAACGTGCAGGCAGATGTTCTCAGCAGAGACTTCGTAGAAGCACACAACTGGGTGTTAAACGAAGAAGTCGCTCAAGACATTTTTCGACTATGGGGAGTGCCAGACATCGACCTGTTTGCAGACGCGGCAAATACGAAATGCCCCGTCTTCGCATCCAGATTCCCTCAACAAGGATCACGGGGGAATGCACTTTTGATAGGATGGTCGCAGACATTGCTGTACGCTTTTCCACCTCTCCCTCTGATCCCTGCGGTCATACAGAAGTTTTACAGGACCAATGCCAGAATGATCCTGATAGCACCAGAGTGGCCGCGCCAGTGGTGGTATCCGGATCTCCTGCAGCTGTCCGAAGTCCCACACCGGAGGCTTCCCTGTCGACCGGACCTGTTGACCAAGAACGAGGGGAGAGTATTTTATCCCAACCTCTCGTCCCTGCGTTTGACTGCATGGCTCCTGAAGTCATCCAGTACGGACACTTAGACCTTCCTGCTGATTGTATGTCTATTCTCAAGGAAGCAAAGAGACCCTCCACTAGGAAATCTTATGCTTTCAAGTGGAAGAGATTCTACCTGTGGTGCAAGGACAACCAGTTTGATCCGACTAAAGGTCAGGAGCAAGTGATTCTTCCCTATTTGT
Source organism: Calotriton arnoldi (assembly GCA_963921515.1). Classification (NCBI taxonomy): domain Eukaryota; kingdom Metazoa; phylum Chordata; class Amphibia; order Caudata; family Salamandridae; genus Calotriton; species Calotriton arnoldi. The sequence continues at coordinate 1,480,885 of CAWUFW010003074.1, forward strand.
TATACTTGGCAAAGTCAGGCCTGCAATATCCCTCCATCAGGGTTCACCTAGCTGCTATAACAGCTTACAGGAAGTCCCCGACCCAGGGTTCATTCTTTCAGATGCCAGTGGTAAAGGATTTTCTAGAGGGTCTCAGGAAGGTTTACCCCCAGTGAGATCTCCCTCTCCTCCCTGGGAACTTAACATTGTGCTTACGAAACTTATGGGTGCTCCTTTCGAGCCTATTCATAAGGCGTCGTTGCAGCATTTGACCTGGAAGGCTGCTTTTTTGGTAGCCATCACTTCGGCACGCAGGGTGAGTGAGATTCAGGCCCTGTGCTGTAAGGCACCTTATACTGTTTTTCATGCCAATAGGGTGGTGCTACGTACACATCCGAGCTTCCTCCCGAAGGTGGTCTTGGATTTTCACATCAATCAGGTTATTACGCTGCCCACCTTCTTTCCTAAACCTTCAACTCCCCCCGAGAGATCATTACACTCTTTAGATCTCCGGAGAGTGCTGAAGTTTTACCTTGACAAAACTCACACACTTAGGAATTCTGACCGGCTTTTTATTAACTACGGTTCTACTAACACCGGTCTAGCTGCATCTAAAAGATCCATCTCTCGATGGATTGTCTCTTGTATAGCTTTATCCTACCAGTTAGCTAACAAGACCTTACCAGGCAGACCTAAAGCGCACTCTACCAGAGGGAAAGCCTCTACCACAGCTCTCCTTCGCAATGTGCCAATGTCTGAAATCTGTAAGGCAGCCACATGGTGGTCGGTTCATACCTTCACACGTCATTACTGTCTAGATTCTGATGCACAGGCCGATGCCCAGGTGGGGCAGGCCTCTTTGAGGAATTTGTTTGCATGATTGCAATTTGAATGTAATGTTCTGTATACTCCGTTGCTCGTCCGCAAGGTACTGGGTATGGGCTTGCTACTCTATTCATAGATTATGACTATTGATGAGTATCCCCTGGATGAGAAGGATTAGTTACTTGCCTGTAATCCTAGTTCTCATCCAGGGGTATACTCATCATAGTCATAAGCGACCCTCCCTCCTCCCCGGACGAGCATCACTGGAGTTCTTCTATGTTATTGCATCCTCTACTCAGGTGTCTCTACATTATACACCGTCAAAAGAACTGACCTAACTGTCACCTGTGGTGCATGATGGGAGCAGAGGGTCTCTGGCAGGCCTTAAAGGCACGGTACCCTAACCCTTGGAAGCCTTAAAGGCAAGGTGCCAGTTTTTTGTTGTTGTCTTGTTTTCATTATTACTCTGCAATGCAGCCTACAGGCGAATGCCTACAATTACAAGTTTTTTCCTTGTGACAATAAAGCATTGGTATATCACAATTATTCTGTGAATGTACTCTTTTCCTTATGGGTTAGGAGAGTATTTGTCTTACAATGCAAACCTATGTAATTTCGGCAGTTCTGCCATGTTGGAAACTTTTTAGGCTGCATGTATATGTTTCACATATGTGTATATATATATTTATATATATATATATTCTATATACTCCGGGATCCCGCACGTGGGCGGGGATTATTCATAGATTATGACTATGATGAGTATACCCCTGGATGAGAACTAGGATTACAGGTAAGTAACTAATCCATCGTGCTCACAGCAGATGCATCTCTAACAGGTTGGGGAGCTCATCTCAAAGATTACACAATACAAGGCCTGTGGAGCAACAAGCACAAGACTCTCCACATCAACTATCTGGAGCTTTTAGCAGTGTTTCTAGCACTCAAAGCTTTTCAAACTCACCTCATAGTCAAAACTGTCCTAGTCCGAACGGACAACGTGACAGCAATGGATTATGTGAAAAAGCAGGGGGGACACACTCTCTCCAACTGTCAACACTCGCTCAAATCATTTGGAATTGGGCAACCCATCACAAGATCTATCTTCTGGCAGAACATCTCCCATGAGTAAACAATCAAATTGCCGATCTCCTCAGCAGAAGGAGTCAGCAAATTCATGAGTGGGAACTTCGTCCCCAGGTTCTTCTTCCGTACTTTCAACAATGGGGATTTTCACAAATAGACCTGTTTGCCACAGCCGAAATCGCAAAATGCCCAAACTTCGACTCCAGGTTCCCACACCCGCTGTAAAAGGGAAATGCCCTATGGATGAACTGTTCAGGGATATTTGCCTACGCTTTTCCTCCTCTCCCTCTCATTCCGTGTGTGGTTCGGAAACTCAGGCAAACATCTCTCACACTTAATTCTAGTAGCTCCCACATGGGCCCGTCAACCATGGTACACAAACCTGTTAGAGCTGTCAATAGTTCCACATCAAAAGCTGCACCTCACCTCCAGTCTCCTCACACAGAACCATGGAGAAATCAGACATCCAAATGACAAAGAACTGAATTTAGCGATCTGGCTCCTGAAGTCATAGATTTCGGTTATTTAAATTTACTACCAGACTGTATGAATATCCTAAAACAGGCAAGAAGGCCTACCATTAGAGCTTCCTATGCAGCAAAATGGAAAAAATTTGTTGTATACTGCAATAACAAAATCAATCCTTTAGATGCTTCCATACAAAACATTATCTGTTACCTGTTACATTTACAGCAAACAGGACTAGCTTATACGTCTGTTTGTTTGCACCTTGCAGCAGTAGCTGCCTACTTAAAAAATAGGGAACTTCTGGCACTATTCAGAGTTCCAGTAATTAAAGCTTTCATGGAAGGCTTAAAAAGAGTAATACCACCACAGAATCCTCCTGCCCCAGTGTGGAACCTCAACATTGTTCTCACCAGGCTCATGGGGCCATCTTTTGAACCATTGCACAAGTGCCCTTTGCAATTCCTCTTATAAAAAGTTGCTTTCCTCATTGCCATCACATCACTTAGGAGAGTTGGTGAGCTACAGGCATTAACTTTACAAGAACCCTTCTTTCAGCTACACAAAGACAGGATAGTTCTACGCACCAATCCTAAATTCCTTTCCAAAGTAGTTTCTGCTTTTCATATAAACCAATCGGTTGAGTTACCAGTATTCTTTCCTCAGCCTGATTCTGTAGCAGAATGTGCTCTACAGACGCTTGACGTTAAAAGAGCTTATCTGAAAGAAACACGTTAGTGATAGATTCCTTACCTTAGAATACCCCCAGGCGTCGGACTGGATCCGGAAAGTTTTCGTCCGCAGTACCCCTGCGCGTCGCAAGGTGGCGTCGTGGTCGCCGAGATGACGTCACGGCAGCTGCTTAGACGCCGCTGACGTCAGTTTTCTTTTTTCGCGCCAGGAAGCGCAGATCCGGAGAGAGCAATATCCCCAGTCATTTTTTGACTGAGTTTTTCAAGGCCTTTTTGTCTCTTTTTTCGAGTCGATCGACTCCTGGTGCCGTAGGGATGCCCGGTTTCAAGTCCTGCGAGGAATGTCATCGCATGATGTCGGTGACGGACCCGCACCGAGTGTGTCTCTACTGCCTCGGGCGTGACCACGACCCCAAGTCTTGCCCCGACTGCCGGGCCATGGCGCGGAAGACTTTGCGGGAGCGGTCCTGAAAGTTGCTTGAAGTCCGGCAGTCTGCTCCGCGCCGCTCAAGGTCCCTGTCCCGTGGGAGGTCGAGGGACCGGTCGCGGAGCCACCACCATCGTTCGTCGGGATCGAAGTCTTCGCACTCTGGGTCAGGTAAGACGAAGCACTCTAAGAAGTCGAAGAAGCGACGTCGCTCTCCGACTTCCCGTCGCGGCTGAGGGTGCGGGTGGTGCCACCCCCGCGGCTCCTGCGGAGCCTACGCAGTCGCCGCCGGCCTACCCGCCCTTCCCGGGTCCGTCGGCGAATGCGGCCCAGCTGCAGGAATTTCTGTCAGCCATGGCTCGCCTTTTTGGGCTGTCGGGCCCCGCCGGTGTGCCTTCGGGCCCTGCGGATCCGACTGGGGGTCCTTGCCCTTTACTGCCGACTGCTCTGGTATCGTTGTCAGCTCCGGCGCCGCAGGACCCCCATGGATCCAGGCCTGGATCCCGGTCGACGCCGGTTGACCTTGTAACACCTCCACCGACGTCGACCCCCTCCGGCACCACTTTCGACGTTGCCCGTCCCACCGGACGTGGTCCCCGGTTTCAGCCCCGAAGGAAACATGGCGCCAGAACGGCGTCACTCGAAGCCAATGGGACCTTTCTATCCCTATGTCCATCCTCCTTATTGTCGGCCTGTTCATCAGCCTTTGGAGGAAGGGGAGGACTGGGAGGGGTCTGAGGACCCTCTCACAGCACAGTGCGAGTTAGACCCGGACTGGACAGAGGAACTGGGGGATACCAGTGGTCTTGACACCTCTCCTGACCTTGGCATGCTCACTCCTCCTACCGTGGCTACGGAGGAGGGTGCAAGTTACGCCGCGGTGTTGCGTAGGGCGGCCGAGGCCCTCCACCTCGAGCTCCCTACAGTGGCCGTCAGGACTAACCTCCTGACAGAAGTGCTTCAGCCGGCGGCTACCTCTGCGGAGCCACTGCTGCCTTTTAATGATGCACTGTCAGACGTTCTTTTGAGCACCTGGTCCAGGCCCACCACAGGGGCTCCTGTGGATAGGAACGTGGCCCGACGCCATCGCCCGGCCCCGGGCGACCCCCTTTTCCTCTCCCAACACCCCATCCCTGAGAGATTGGTTGTCCAAGCCTCTGCGTCCCCGAGCGCATTCCCTACCGCACCTCCGGATAGGGAATCCAAGAAACTGGAACAATTTGGGAAGAAGATATTTTCTTCCGCCAGTTCAGGGCTGCGATCTGTGAACACTGCATTCCTCTTGGGCCGTTATTCCCACTCTCTGTGGGATACGGTGGCGTAAGTGCTGCCTCAGTGTCCGGAGGAGGCCCCCGGACAGTGCTCTCTCAGGCTATTGCTGAAGGGAGAGATGCAGCAAAGTTCACGATTCGATGTGGCCTTGACACCGCCGACTCGCTGGACAGGGCGATTTCCACGACAGTGGCGCTCCATGGCCACGCCTGGCTGAGGACTACTGGTTTCTCTGGGGATGTCCAGAACACCCTGATGGACATGCCCTTTGATGGCATTCGCCTTTTTGGCAATAAGGCAGATAGTGCGTTGGAGCGCTTTAAGGACTCGCGGGCTACGGCCAAGTCCCTGGGCCTTTCCGCCACACGCCCATCTCCGCCTTCTGCTTTTCGCTCCTTTCGTGGCCACGGAAGGGGCGCCCGACACGTTCGCTTTAGAGCCACAGGCCTGCGCAGCAACAGTCTCAGCGCAGCCGCAGACGTGGGACCCGCCGAGGCGGGTCAGGGGGCCAGCGGGCGGGTCAGTCCACCTCCACCCCGGCCACCACTGCCTCCAAACCGTCCTAGTCCGGTTTTTCAGGCCCATCAAACGCCAGTGGGCGGCAGGATTCGCCATCACCTCTCCCACTGGTGCACCATCACTTCGGACAGGTGGGTTTTACAAATAGTTCGAAGGGGCTACTCCCTCCCCTTCAAGACTACCCCTCCAGCCATGCCACCCCAGTACCACCGCATGTCGGGGGATCACTTGGCACTTCTTCAACAGGAAGTCGCGGCCCTCTTGGCCAAGGGGGCCATCAAGCGCGTTCCTGCGCCAGAAGTAGGACGTGGTTGTTATTCCCACTACTTTCGGGTGCCCAAGATGGACAAGGGCCTTCGTCCTATCATGGACCTCAGGGACGTCAATCGCTTTCTCCGGAAGCAGAAGTTCAAGATGTTAACTCTGGCTCTGGTCTTGTCTGCCCTCGACCCTGGAGACTGGATGGTAGCATTGGATCTGCAGGACGCATATTTCCACATTCCCGTCCGGCCGGCCCACCGTCACCTGCGGTTTACGGTAGGCCACGAGCACTTTCAGTTTACCATGCTCCCCTTTGGCCTTACCAGCGCCCCTCGGGTGTTCACGAAAGTGATGGCGGTGGTCGCAGCTCATCTGCGCAGATCAGGGGTTCCAGTCTTCCCCTATCTCGACGACTGGCTGTTAAAGGCGGGCTCGCCCTGGACAGTCGTCTCCCACCTCCAGACTACGGCCGACCTCCTGCATTTGCTGGGGTTCTCCATCAATGTGCCGAAGTCGCACCTGATTCCCTCTCAGAAGCTCCTCTTCATCGGAGCGGTTCTGGATACGACGCACTTTCGGGTCTATCCTCCCGAACGGCGAATCCAGGATATTCAGGCTCTGATTCCGATCTTTCAGCCTCTTTCCTGGGTTTCGGTCAGGATGACCCTGAGGCTGCTGGGCCTCATGGCCTCCTGCATCCTGCTGGTCACTCATGCCAGATGGCATATGCGGGCTCTGCAGTGGGACCTGAAGTTCTAGTGGGCGCAGCATCAGGGGAACCTGTCCGATTACGTCCAGATCTCAGAGGGCACTGCACACCAGCTGCAGTGGTGGCTCACAAACCGGCATTGGGTCAATGGCAGATCCCTCTCCCTTCCCCAACCGGAGCACACAGTGGTGACGGATGCGTCCCTCCTGGGATGGGGCGGCCATTTGGGAGAGGCGGAGATCAGAGGCCTCTGGTCTCCGGCGGAGTCCCGGCTCCATATCAACCTTCTGGAGCTTCGGGCTATCCGACTTGCACTGAAGGCATTCCTTCCCTCTGTCAAGGGGAGAGTAGTGCAGGTGTTCACAGACAACACCACCGCCATGTGGTACTGCAATAAACAGGGCGGGGTGGGGTCGTGGACCCTATGTCAGGAGGCTCTGCGCCTCTGGACATGGCTGGAACATCCGGGCATTTCCCTAGTGGTTCAACACCTGCAGGTGCAGGTTCACTGAACGCCAGGGTGGACGAACTGAACGCAGGTGCATGATGGATCACGAATGGCGTCTTCACTCTGACGTGGCGCAAGGTCTCTTTCGATAGTGGGGAGAGCCTTGGTTAGATCTATTCGCCACCGAAGAGAACGCGCAATGTCAGCAATTCTGCGCGTTGGAATTTCCAAGGCGGCACTCACTCGGCGACGCTTTTCGTCGCGAGTGGAGTTGCGGTCTGTTGTACGCCTTTCCGCCTATACCACTTCTGCCCAGAGTGCTGAAGAAGATCAGGCGCGACCGGGCCCAAGTCATTCTTGTGGCTCCGGACTGGGCTCGAAGAGTTTGGTATCCCGAGCTGCTCAGTATGACCATCGATCCGACTGCCTCTTCGGGAGGATCTTCTGTCGCAGCAGCAGGGGACGGTCCTCCACCCGAACTTGTCCAGTCTCCACCTCTTTGTGTGGAGATTGAGCGGCGGCAGTGAAATCCTTTCGACTTGCCTCCTGAAGTCTGTGATGTCATTCTGGCAGCCAGGCGTCCCTCCACTAAGTTGGTATTCGCCTGCAGGTGGAGCAGGTTTATGGCATGGTGCACAGCAAATGCTGTGGATCCCCTTTCTGCCCCTCTTTCTGAGGGCTTACTGTTCCTTCTTTCTTTGGCCCAGCAGGGCTCTGCTCTGGGCACTATCAAGGGCTACCTTTCTGCTATTTCGGCCGTTCTCAGGCTCCCTGATCAGCCCTCTCTTTTCAAGTCCCCTGTTGTTAACAGATTCCTCAAAGGCATTACTCACCTTTTTCCTCCTGTTCCCTTTGTAATACCACAGTGGGACTTGAACCTGGTTCTCACATACTTAATGTGCGCTCCCTTTGAGCCTCTTCACAACTGTCCTCTTCGTTTATTAACTCTGAAGACTGCTTTCCTGGTTGCCATCGCCTCTGCTAGGAGAGTGAGTGAGCTCCAGGCTCTTTCTTGTAAACCTCCTTTTCTGTCTGTACATCCGTACAAGGTTGTCCTCAGGAAACGTCCATCCTTTCTGCCGAAGGTTGTTACTGCCTTTCACATCGGGCAGACCATCACTTTGCCCACCTTCTTTCCGCCTCCGCATCCTTCCAGAGAGGAAGAGGCGCTCCACCGTCTGGGCCCAAAACGTGCACTCTCATTTTACCTAAGTCGCACACAACAGTTCCGGGTGGATGACCAACTCTTTGTTGGCTACGTTGGCGCAAAGAAAGGTCGGGCCGTACACAAGCGGACTATCTCCAGATGGGTCGTCTTGTGTATTAAAGCCTGTTATTCTCTGGCAAAGAAGGAGCATCCGTTGGGGCTGCGCGCCCATTCTACCAGGGCGACAGCTGCCACTACGGCGTTGGGACGTGGTGTCCCCTTACAAGACATCTGTCAGGCAGCTACGTGGGCCTCGCTGCACACTTTTACTAAGCACTATTGCCTGGACAGCCAAGTCCGGAGAGACGGCTTCTTTGGCCATTCTGTTCTCCGGGACTTCCTGGTGTGATCTTGGTTCGCAGACCCACCACCGGGGTTGGTATTGCTGGGGTATCTATTCTAAGGTAAGGAATCTATCACTAACGTGTTTCTTTCAGATGCACAAGTTACTTACCTTCGGTAACGATATATCTGTAAGAAACATTAGTTAGTGATAGATTCCTTACCGCCCCACCCATCCTCCCCGTTCTGCGAACTGATTTCTAGGGTTAAGGTCATCCCTTTCAGGGCCCTAGTTTCAATGCACCAGTGGTCAGTATCTTGCATGGCTCTGCGTTCCTGGCATGGAAAGTCGTGTACAGAACTGACATCGGCGCGCGAGGGCGGCGTCTAAGTAGCTGCCGCGACGTCATCTCGGCGACCACAACGCAAACGACGGACGCAAAGCCGCACGACGCCACCTTCCGACGCGCAGGGGTACTGCTGACAAACTTTCCAGATCCAGTCTGACACCTGGGGGTATTCTAAGGTAAGGAATCTATCACTGTTTCTTACAGATATATCGTTTCCGAAGGTAAGTAACTTGTGCTACTGTACTACATTGATAGGACAAAAGACTTTCGTAAAACATAACCGTTGGTTGCATTTGCTCCACCTCACAAAGGCAATCCTATCTCTAAATCTGGGATTGTCAGATGGATTGTTAAATGCATTCAAACATGCTATGCTATCTACCCAAACTCCTCTACCTTTTTACGAACATCCCGCTCCCTCTCACTAATAGCTTTAGGAAGCGGCTATGCTTCAACATGATCACCTTAGCATGGGCGGGCAAACAGCCCAGAATAGCGTGGGAGATTCTCACCTTACCATTCCAGCAGGGTGGGCTGGGGGCTCCTGACTTTGACCTGTACTACTGGTGTGCCCAAGCACAATTCGCCCACCGTTGGATATATCCCACACAGTTCATGGCGCACACCGCCCCGAGCATGATCATGTGTTTCCTCTCCCTGCATCGCTATATCAGTCTACACCCCGATCAACATCCAAAAGTGATACGATGCGCTGTACAGTGAGGGCCTGGTAGGGTATGTGCGCGTGCGGGCCTGAAAAGAAGAGATGTACGCCCCCTTGGTCCCTCTGATAAAGCACCCGGCGATACCACCTCTGGCGGAGGCTGGCACCTGCGCTAGGCTGCAATCCATGAAGCTCACTACCATGGAAGATGTGTTCCCGGAGGGCATCTTTATTGCACCGCAGCAAATCAGGGAGGGGGTGGACTAACTACGCTAGAACTGCTGACATACTACCAGCTATGAGCCGCTCTGCACACCTACCTCCACTCCTTCCCATCTGCGCCCCCCACATTCCAAACTTTAATCAATAAATCAGGCGTTTGTTAAGCGCGACTACTCACCCGTAAGGGTCTCAAGGCGCTTACGGGGGGTGGGGGGGAGGTTAGCAGGTTCCAGTCCATCAAGGGGGGGGGGGGTCTGTCGAAGAGCCAGGTTTTGAGGTTTTTTGCGAAGATGGGGAGCGATGTCTGTCTGAGGTGGAGCAGAAGGGCGTTCCAGGCTCTGGCCGCGAGGAAGGAGAAGGAGCGGCCTCCGGATCTGGTCTTTCTGGTGCGGGGGACCACGGCGTAGGAGAGCTGGGGTGATTGTAGGGTCCTCTGGGTTGTGTGGAATTTGAGTCGGCTGTTCAGGTATGCTGGTCCGGTGTCGTAGCGGGCCTTGTGGGCGTGGGTGAGCATCTTGAAGGTGACTCTAGCTTCGATGGGGAGCCAGTGGAGTGTGCGCAGGTGCTGGGAGATGTGGCATTGTCTTGGCAGGTCGAGGTCCAGTCTTGCGGCGGCGTTCTGGATGTTCTGTAGCTTGCGGGTGAGGTTTTTGTTCCGGCGTAGAGTGCGTTGCCCTAGTAGAGTCTGCTGGTGACCAGGGCGTGAGTGACGGTCTTTCTGTGTTCGAGGGGGATCCATTTGAAGGTCTTACGTAGGAGCGGTTTTTAAAAAAAAATCCTCCCCACGCAAGCTAATCACGTGACTATATTAAGACATGCAACACACAGCACAAGTGCGAACACCATGGGCCCGTCAAGAATAGGAGGCAGCGCTTGACATCTCCATTACGCAAGACCAATGGGCGTTCTGCTGCTCACAGGCGCGCGCCCTCTCCCCGAACTATAGACTGCGCCTCACTCACTGTAAATTTCTTCATAGACTCTACAGAACACCAGTCTGGCTCCATAAAGTAGGCTTAATCACTGAAGCGCGCTGTCAGCGTTGCGTGGCAATTGATGCAACGTTCCTACACCTGGCATGGGACTGCCCCCAGGTTCACCACTATTGGGGGGCTGTCTTTGACGCAATAGATGAAATGACGGGCACACCCATGGAATGTTCCCCACTTAACAGCGCTGCTCATATACGTGAAGGACCTCCCGACAGAACAAAAAGCTCACAGCGTTTCTCCTGCTACTCACCATGCGTAGAATCGCAATGACATGGGGTATAGCATGAGCACCACAAATAAAGGCATGGTTGGGTGACACAGCGTTTTCAAACCAAATAAAAGGGGACTATGGGCTTTGTTAGGTCCAGCATACATGCCCAGTCAATGTCAAAACCAAAAAGGGTATGCAGTTCCTATGTAGGTAAGAAGAAGGAAAGGAGAGAGAGTGTACCGAAAAATCGATAGGTTACCCTGTTAAAAAAGTAGGGAAAGGGGAATCCCTCCTTTCGGAATTGGTGCCCTCACACACCCAGCCAGCTGGATGTCATGCTTCATCATAGGGCATGATCCTTGTCAGGTCGGCGCTGCAATACCCGACAGGCACCCTATGAGGGGCTCTTTGGCGGAGATATTTTATTCCTTGCCGTTTTGGTGCCGTGGGTGTGAGGGACCTAAAAAGTGTAGATGTGTTAAAGTGAGTTTCAATAGACTGTGCAGGGTTAAAACAGGGAATGGAAGTCCAGAAAAATTATTTAATGAAACTGGCTTCCAACCTGGTTAAAAAATAGAGTGGCGACTACCTGATGTAATGTGTCAGGATGTTGCGTTCCGCTTCATGTGGTCAACATGTTTCTTGCCTGGATGTCAAAGCCATCTAGCTGCAATTCTTCAGGACCTAAGAGAGATTATCAATCTACACTAAAAGTGGTGTTCTGGTTCAGCTAACTTTGTTCCACCACATAGTGCGCCTAAAGGTGAAGTACCTGTAGATGTGGTGGCCAACCTATTGGGATACAAACAACAAGGTTAAACAGTGTTCATAGTCTGTATTCCTTTATTCAACACCACTCTCCCTTGTGAATAACACCAGGTAAATGCACGTAATTCGTGATGTGCCCCACATGGTGAATTATAGTGAGTAGAAACTGGCGTCATATTAGGTATGACGTTTACATGACAAAAGAAATTGAAAAGTGCTAAACACATGACCAGGATAAATGTCCTGTATTTAAAACTGGTAGCTAAAGTATTAGGTCAATATTGGACTCACCTAACAGCTATAATAAACTGGCCCCATCAACTTCAGACAGGTCAAGACACGTGGAATTTCCAGTGTCCTAGAGGAAGTAATGGTATAAAGAATGTGATGCTAATATCGAATGCATCACATTGCAGTATTGCAAGGGAGCGCTGATACAAAGGTGCCGGCACGACAAGCTCTCACAAACTAGTGAGTAGAGGTAGTTCAACAACGCGTCTAGTCAGGGAGACGCTGTAATCGGTCCGAGATCCCAAGCCCGCAGCACAGACACGCCTCTCACCCCTGCTTCCCAACCGTGCTATGTCCCAGCCATGTAAGAGGACATGGTCGGAAGAGATGTCGGGGGGGGGGGCGGACTGCGCGTCCATGCTGAACACCGGGTCATGTGGAGGAGGGTCCCCGGCGGTGTAGCGCATGTCTGCTACTGCGGTAGTAAACCTCCCTAAGCTCACCTTGTCGTGCAGGGTCGACAGGGCGGCGCTAGCGGATTCCTGTAATCAAAAGGGTAGGCACTCACATGTAAGAACCGCGTAGGTGGCGGAAGACCTACCCCAATGCTGCCGGGAGGTGCTAATCGCCACGGTTGTATCGGCGATATAGTCCTGGAGCCCGGTATGCGGCCAATCACCAGCGGCCACTCACTAGTACTTAAACCTCCCAAAGGGGGATGTTAATGCGGCCGCCATGTTGTAGGTATAGGTGGAAATACTACGGCGGCCATCTTAGAGTGTGGAACTCAGCCCCAAGTAGTATTCAATGGTGCTGAGTTGAATCAGAGAAAGGGGAAGGCGAGTCTCAAGGTGTACAGTAGAAGTATCACCGGTCACTGTACTACTGCCGGGATGGATGATGGAGCCAGAGGGCCCTGAGATGGTCAGTCTTATAACAACTCTGTTGCAGTGACCTCATGGGTCGTGGTTCTAAAGGGAGTAGTATTATGATAGCCTGTGGTAGAACCAGTGCGCAAAGCACTTAGCTGTGCTAGTGGGGGAACCAGAGACAGGGCTATGTTCTATTCAATGTGCTCCATGGGATGTTTTCGCTGAGTCCCTGTTTATCAGTCGCCAGGCGGTGCACCCACCTTTGTTCAATCCTGAACAACGCCTCTGGAGTAATCAGTGGGTGGGCCTCCAGAATCACCCAGCGTAATGTGCCAGGTGAATGTTTGAATGTCTCGTAATGTGTGCACATTTTCGAGGTGACTCGGTGACATATGATATTACTCATGTGCTCGGTGATTCGTGTTTTAATCATCCTGGTGGTCATACCAATGTACCTCATATACACCTGACTCCAATAGAATCAGAAACATTATCAAGAAACATTGGGGGATCTTCACAACTGGCACCCTACAACTGCCTACACCCAGGTTCGCATTTAAGCGCACGAGCACCCTTAAAGGCATGCTCATACACACGCGACCCAAGACCCAGAAAACCAACCAACAGAGACTACTATGGAGTCTACCACCTGTAATGGGCCATTACCCTTGTGACTTGTGCGCTGTCTGTCCCCTAACTGCCCCAACGAAGGAAATCGCTCTTTCTGAAACATTCACTTGGAAATTGGGGAGGCATACCAATTGCAATACCACTAACTGCATTTATATGATCACCTTCCCCTGTAACCTTCGATACATTGGTATGACCACCAGGATGATTAAAACGTGCATCACCGAGCACAGGAGTAATATCAGATGTCACCGAGTCACCACGAAAATGTGCACACATTACGAGACATTCAAACATTCACCTGACACGTTACGCTGGGTGATTCTGGAGGCCCATCCACTGATTACTCCAGAGGCGTTGTTCAGGATTGAACAAAGGTGGGTGTACCGCCTGGCGACTGATAAACAGGGACTCAACGGAGACATCCCATGGAGCACATTGAATAGAACATAGCCCTGATGTCTCTGGTTCCCCCACTAGCACAGCTACGTGCTTTGCGCACTGGTTCTACCACAGGCTATCATAATACTACTCCCTTTAGAACCTCGACCCATGAGGTCACTGCGACAGAGTTGTTATAAGACTGACCATCTCAGGGCCCTCTGGCTCCATCATCCATCCCGGCAGTAGTACTGAGACCGGTGATACTTCTACTGTACACCTTGAGACTCGCCTTCCCCTTTCTCTGATTCAACTCCGCACCATTGAATACTACTTGGGGCTGAGTTCCACACTCTAAGATGGCCGCCGTAGTAATTCCACCTATTCCTACAACCTGGCGGCCGCATTAACATCTGCCTTTGGGAGGTTTACATCCTAGTGAGTGGCCGCTGGTGATTGGCCGCCCGGGCCACCTACCGGGCTCCAGGACTATATCGCCGATACAACCGTGGCGATTAGCACCTCCCGGCTCCGGCAGCGTTGGGGTAGGTCTTCCGCTACCTACGCGGTTCTTACATGTGAGTACCTACCCTTTTCATTACAGGAATCCGCTAGGGCCGCCCTGTCGACCCTGCACGACAAGGTGAGCTTACGGAGGTTAAATAGTGCAGTAGCAGACATGCGCTACACCGCCGGGGACCCTCCTTCACATGACCCGGTGTTCAGCATGGACGCGCGGTCAGCCCCTGACATCTCTTCCGACCGTGAACTCTTACATCGCTGGGACATAGCACGGTTGGGATGCGGGGGCGAGAGGCGTGTCTGTGCTGTGGGCTTGTGGGGGTTGGGATCTCGGACCGATTACAGCGTCTCCCTGACTAGACGCGTTGTTGAACTACCTCGACTCACTAGTTTGTGAGAGCTTGTCGTGCCGGCACCTTTGTATCAGCACTCCCTTGCACCACTGCAATGTGATACATTCGATATTAGCATCACATTCTTTATACCATTACTTCCTCTAGGACACAGGAAATTCCACGTCTTGACCTGTTGGAAGTTGATGGGGCCAGTTTATTATAGCTGTTAGGTGAGTCCAATATTGACCTAATACTTTAGCTACCAGTTTTAAATACAGGACATTTATCCTGGTCATGTTTTTAGCACTTTTCAATTTCTTTTGTCACGTAAACGTCATACCTAATATGACGCCAGTTTCTACTCACTATAATTCACCATGTGGGGCACATCATGAATTACGTGCATTTACATGGTGTTATTCACAAGGGAGAGTGGTGTTGAGTAAAGGAATACAGACTATGAACACTGTTTATCCTTGTTGTTTGTATCCCAATAGGTTGGCCACCACATCTACAGGTACTTCACCTTTAGGTGCACGATGTGGTAGATCAAGGTTAGCTGAACCAGAACACCACTTTTAGTGTAGATTGATAATCTCTCTTAGGTCCTGAAGAATTGCCGCTAGATGGCTTTGACATCCAGGCAAGAAACATGTTGACCACATGTAGCTGAGCGCAACATCCTGACACATTACATCAGGTAGTTGCCACTCTATTTTTTAACCAGGTTGGAAGCCAGTTTCATTAAATAATTTTTCTGGACTTCCATTCCCTGTCTTAACCCTGCCCGGTCTATTGACCCTCACTTTAACACATCTACACTTTTTTAGGTCCCTCACAACCACGGCACCAAAACGGCAAGGAATAAAAGATCTCCGCCAAAGAGCCCCTCATAGGGTGCCCGTCAGGTATTGCAGTGCCGACCTGACGAGGAGCATGCCCTATGATGAAGCATGACATCCAGCTGGCTGGGTGTGCGAGGGCACCCATTCCGAAAGGAGGGATTCCCCTTTCCCTACTTTCTTAACAGGGTAACCCATTGTTTTTTCGGTACTCTCTCTCTTCTTTCCTTCCCCTTACATTCATAGGAACTGCATACCCTTTTTGGTTTTGACACAGCGTTTTGCCAGGAACAGTTGTGAGCATACTGGGACCTAATGGCTACACAATCCCGACCGAAAAATGTTTGGGGCCTGTTGCAGATATACTTGAGGTCCAGCGCAGCGGACGAGGCAGCATCACACCCCAGATCCCAGCAGATCAGGCATAACGCAGCATATGCCAGCCCAGAGCGGCATTTGTGACTGACCCACTACACCCAGACTTGACGCGTTTAAAAGTTCTCCTCCTCTTACCCTCTGACCTTCCTTTCCCCACCCTCCTTGTTGAATGTAAGGCGTTTTCTTATTCTTTTTCTCTGATTTAAATCTTGGAAGCGTAAATAGGTATCCTGAGATTGTAAAATAGTCTATGCAGTGGAACTACGAAAGGATCAGCACGGATACAATAATATACTCTTATTTTTGTTGACTCAGCATAAGTTTGTACGTCAAGACAAGGAGAGGCGGTAGACCGCTGACAGTATGAGAAATGCTTAATGTTAAATTCTGTATAACTGCAAATTTTGAGAATTAAAAAAAAATAAAACAAAAAAAAACATGCTATGCTAAAGCTAAAAGAACTTTGACCATACCCACTAGAGCCCATTCCACTCGCAAAATAGGGGCCTCTGTGGCCTTTTTAGGTGACATTCCGCTAGCTGACATATTTAAGGCAGCTACATGGTCTACACCACACACATTTACCAAACACTATTGTGTAGATGTTAGCACGTCAACAGGCTAATGTAGGCCAAGCAGTACTTAAAGCACTGTTCCAAACAACTGCAACATCTACAGGTTAGCCACCGCTTTGGGAGTATACTGCTTTTTAGCCTATGCAAAGCATGTGTATCTACAGCACACATGCTTCGAATGGATAATGTTACTTACCCAGTAAGCATCTGTTCTTGGCATGTAGAGCTGTAGATTCACATGCGCCCACCCGGGTACCTGTAATTGTTGCAGTTCTTCATTTTACATTTATACACATGGACATTTATATACTACACTTACTTACTCCATTCTCACCCTCTTGCGGGAAAACAATCTTAGCAATGGAGTCGATGCCCATGCGCAATATCACCGAAAGGAGGAGTCACCTTACCTCATGACGAGGAAAGACTTTTTCGAAGAAAAACAACTTGCAAACATCCGGACCCAACACCAGATGGCAGGAGTATGCAAAGCATGTGAATCTATAGCTCTACATGCCAAAAACAGATGCTTACTGGGTAAGTAACATTATCCTTTTTTTTGACAAAGTTTCAGGTTTGCAAGGGATTCTGGGTAACAGAACCTGGTTAGAGCCACTCAAGTCACCCCATCCTGGATTTCTCTGGGTGTCTAGTTTTAAAAAATGTATAGGTTTGCTAGGTTTTCCTAGGTGCCGGCTGAGCTAGGGTTCAAAATCCACAGCTAGGCACTTTGCAAAAAAAAGAGTCTGTTTTTACTGTAAAAATGTGGTGTGCCCACGTTGAGTTTTGGGCCGTTTCCTGTCGCGGGCACTAGGCCTACCCACACAAGTGAGGTACCATTTTTATCAGCAGACTTAAGGGAAAACAGAATTGTAGAGCAACTGTTATTACCTATTGACTTTCTATGCATTTCTGCCTTCCAAATGTAGGACAAAGTGTAAAAAAGAAGCCACTTTGAAAAATGTGCTATAATTCACATGCTAGTATGGGTACCCACAATTTCAGAGATGCTACTGCTTCTAAACTCTATATTTTGTTCCCATTCCGGAAATACATAGGTGTCGTTGATACCTATTTTTCACTCTTTATATTCTACCAAATGAATTGCTATATTCCCGGTACACAATGAAAAACCATTGCAAGACGCGGCTCAGTTATTGGCTCTGGGTTCCTCGGTTTCTTGGTGAACCTACAAGTCCTATATATCCCCACAACCAGAAGGGTCCAGCGTATATAACGGTATATTGCTTTAAAAAATCTGTCTTGTTTAGAAGAAGTTACAGGTGAAAACGTTCGCACAAATGGCTGTTTTTTTCAACTCATTTTCAATTTTTCTTATTTTCAACTGTTTCCATAAAAAAAAAAACCTTGAAGGATCTATACAAATGACCCCTTGCCCGAATTCTGAATTTTGTCTATTTTTCAGAAATGTATAGCTTTCCAGGATCCATTATTGCTTTCATTCCCATTTCTACCACTAACTGGAAGGAGGTTGAAAGCACAATAAGTAGCAAAAATAGGCTATGTCCCAGTAAAATGCCAAAACTTTGTAAAAAATTGTGGTTTTCTGACAAAAGTCTGTCTGTCACTGAAAGCTGGGAAGATGGTGATTTCAACACCACAAACCGTTTGTTGATACCATTTGCGGGCAATAAACAAACTTTCTTCTGCAGCACTTTTTCCCCCAAATAAAAAAAAAAAGAAAAAGAATTTGCTCTATTTTGTCTAATTTCTGGGTCTCCTCCAAGGGAATCCACAAACCCTGGGTATTTTTAAAATCCCCATGATGTTGGAAGAAAAGGACGCAAATTTGGCATGGATACATTATGTGGACAAAAAGTTACAGGGGCCTAAGCGTGAACTACCCCAAATAGCCACATAAAGGCTTAGCACAGGGGGGGAAACGCCTAGCAGCGAAGGGGTTAATAATAATAGCAATAATAATAATCAAACTAGAGAGTCCTTGGAAGACACCCAACTTTTTGTCTGTTTCTGTGCGGCCAAGAATGGTAATTTAATGCAGAGGAAAACCATCTTGTTCTCTGCATAAAGATCTGCTGTGGACTAGCCAAAAAGCAGCCCCCACAAAGCCTGCGAGTACACTCTACCATTGTGAAGGCTGCAACACTGTGCAGTACGTTGTGAACCAGTCTTGGACATCTTTCAGGCTGTGATGGCAGCGTTCCTCCAAATTCTAGACACCCCAACTTGAGGTACTCCTTTGGTATCTATTCACAAGGTGAGGAATCTGCATTTGGAAGTCGTTATTAGAAGAAAAGGTTACTTGTCTTTAGTGACGCTTATTCTGGTAAATACTGCATCTAATCAGACTCCTCACCAACCCACCCTCCTACCCGTGCTGTAGAATGGATTTGTATAGTCCATTAAAAAGATTTCAACCTCAATCATTCGTGCGGCTTGAGAAAGAAACTGATGTCAGCACGTGGAGGTGATGCCGATATAGGGGCCCCCACGCCATAGCCGGGAGGGTGGACCCTAGGTGGAGCAGCACAGTGTCGCATGTCGACACATTAGTGAATTGCTACAAATGTTTTTGGCTCCATCCTGGCGCCTGGGAAAATTCACAAGGTGAGGAATCTGTGGTTCTACCAGAAAAGAAGTTAACGGAAAGTATGGAACTTGTTCATCTGGCCATGGGTGAGAATCAAACACGTGTTATATTGTAAAATATAAATTTTTGAGACATTTTTGCATGCCAAATATGCGTACAAAAAGCATGATTTTCTGACTTTTAAAAAAATATGTACCACACTAGTGTCAGCACCAGTAGCACTACACATCTCCGATGCTTAAACAAGTCCACACCTCAGGAGAAAAGAAGGGCCATGAAATACATAAAGAATATGTACAATAGCTGGTAAATGTTTAAGAGGCAGCACGAAAAGGCAAAAGAGAAGATTTTGTGGTACCTTTGAAAGTCTCCTCAGAGGTGCTCTGAGTTCAGCCGCCCTAGATCTTTTATTTATTCGTATGCTTCAATCATGGTCTATGTTAAAATGGCCATAAGCATCAACAACACTGCTTGTTTCAAGACTCCTGAAACCCTCCACAGGCTTCCACGAAAAGCTCATATGCACAAAACGCGATGGGAGGAATGCTTGCAAATAATGTAAACCAAAGGCAGTAACTCTAGGTAGCATTCCAAACCTTTATTTTTTCACCTACTGAGCCACTTTTGTCCGAGGCCCGCCTTATGCAAATCAGTACTGATCCTGCTCCTAATGGAAACAGATCATCCAAAATACTCAGGCAAGCCCCCCTCCAGAATTGCCTATAAGCAACCTCAGACCAGTTTCAGCCTCGTCAATGAGATGGTTGCTTGGATCCTGTGGCACTACAATCAAGGGACCCACAACTGGACAGACCTGTGGTCAGTTAGGGCATTAAATCAAAATGACAAAAGGAGATTTAAGAAAGCTTGCTAATAGTTTAAATGACTGACAATCACTCTGAGTAGCATTCCAACCATCATTTTGTTCCCGCTGACACGCTAGACAGAGACCCACCTTATGCAAATTATCACTGACCCTGGTCCTGATGGGAACAATCCATCCTGAACTACCAGACAACACCTCCAGATGAAAGCACAAGCTCTTTCAGTCTTGTTAGGCCTCATCAGTGAGGTATAGTTTGCATTCTATGGCACAGCGAGAAAGGGATCAACCTGTGGGCATACCCTTGCCACTTGGAATGTTGAATCAAACCTGCAAAGTGTGATAGGAGGCATGCTTGTAAATTGTCTAAAGCACTGGCAGTCACTTTGTGTTAGGAGTCCAACCTATTGTTTTTCACCCACTGTGCCACACCTTTAACAGTTCTCCCTCTGTGATAGTATTCATGAGGCCATTTGGAAAATCTATTCCTCAGTCCTGGGCTCCCAAATTAGATCTGAATGAACAATTGCAAGAATGAAGGAACAAAAGCAATAAAAAGGTAAGCAAAAGGGGATGAGCCAAGCATCGAACCTTTAGACTCAGTGACTCAGTGTTGCTTCAAAATCTGCAAACAGGTAGTAAACTCAGTCCACTATTTGAATCACCTCTTTGAGTCACGTCAGTAGTTAAAGTTCAAGAGACTGTGTTAATGGCTATGAGAGGCATTTCTAGGATTAGCTGCAATGTGTTCCACTTGAAAAAAATTACTCCGCATACTTGTGGACCAGAGTCTCAAGTAAATTCATAAAACTTCAGAATTATCAGCAACAATTTTGTATAAACTAGTAGCTATAAACCACCAGCAGTCACAGAAGAGTCTAGTTCTACAGCTGTCCACAGTAGCAAAGCCTGGAATCTCCACCAATGCCAAAATTGAAACAAGAAGGGTCATCGGTATGCTCTGTGACCGATCCCTGCGCTATCCAAGCTGTACAAAGTCTATGAACAGTGAATGGCACGGATTTCCTACGCCACTCTCAGGAACAACAATTTGTGCTACATTTCCATTGGCTACATTTTGGGAGGAAGGTTATGTTCTTGAAAGAAGACTGTACCGACTCAGTCAAACTCGATGTAAGATCCTGATTTTCCTCACCCCCAACCTTTTCTGTAGTAGGTCCATTGCCAAGCCTGATGTCAACGTATGTTTGAAATATAGAAATCCTTCCTGTTCTGGCAGTTTATCGCATGATGTAAATATGCAAGTGTGTATGTCATTCTTCCATACCAGGTACCCACACTAGAGTCCTGGTAGGCAGACACAACAGACAACTTTACAGAACTGGACAGGAGGGCTACTAAACAAATTTATCGGAACTCAGTTCACATGCTATTATGCAGAATGCTGAATGAAGCTTGGACTGGGATAGTTGCTTATATTTTTGCTCCACTGCAGATGATCTTGTATTTACTGAGGAAGTTTAAAAAGTATCCAAATTTTTCAATCTCATTGCTCCCACTAGGCAAGACTGTCATTGTTTGCAATGCTCTTGGACATGTCTATACATCCACATTAGAAGCTGTGTATGCTCAGATCTTTTAATGCAACATCAAGGCCAGCTGTAACATTCAAATCTCTCGGCAATAAATCTTTGTTTGGCACCTGAGCTCTTAAAGTTTAGGTACCTTAAGTATGAGGTGGTGCGTGCTCATTCGTAAGTAAGCTCTTTACAGGGGCTTGCTGCATGGCTAAATTAAAAATATTTCTGAACTGCTGCATCAGTCTTGGCAAGCAGCCCTTGCAAGCCTGTATGCAAGTTGTCTTCTGTTACTTGCTGCAATTTCACAAGACAGGCTTAACATGTATGTACATCTATAAGGGTACACTTGGCCGCTCTGGCAGCCTATTGTCATGTCCTTTAGGTTAGTCCCATCATGTACATACCGATTACATACATTTTGTCCCTTCCACACGACATAACGGTCTTACACAGGTGACCTACCTAGTAGCTTACTTCTGTCTCTTAGACAACCAGGCTCACGGTATCCTATCTTAATCCCTGTACCTGACGTACATAAACATATCCCCAGGCACGGTAGATTTATTCTGTATAGGGGTCACCACTTTTTTTCATCCATGACCAACAGCCAGCTGTGCATATGTGTTTTTGTTTTGAAAAGGATTAGCAAAGGATTAGTGAATGTTTTCAAAACATATCAATTCTGGAAGAAACTCTGGAGTGACCACTTTAGTATAAAAGACCCTCACTCCCCCTTAGAAAGGCTGAGGAGAATTCCTTCCAAGCTGGACCGAGTCTCTGCAGGCTGATCCTTCGACAGGCAGAGACCTGACATCCCTTGCGGGGTGGCATCCTCGACGTAGAGACGGGGTCCTTCATTCAGAACCATCGGGTGAGGGATTAGCACTTCCCCGGGGGTTTCCTTGCTCCATTAGGATCTATCCTGACATTTACATACACATGATTCACCTACATATCTAGGTTAGGTACACTTAGGTAGGCTATGCATCGTAGGAGTACGCCAATGCTATTGTTTAATATAATCTGCTTTTATTCATCTTATTAGCTCTATGGTAGAAATGTATCTGCTATTTACGATATTGGTACTAGCGATCACATTTGTCTGCTCCTGTCTTTTGATTGTCGCAGCTAACATGTTTCATACTAGACTGACGCTTGACCAATAAATAATTATTGAAACCGTTCCAATCGTCATTCTATGTATTCTGAGAAAAGCAAGCACGAGTGACTGAGTGAAAGATACCGCATTGTTTCCACGATACCTGAGGAATCAGGGTTGTCATGTTCAGTGGTTGCCAGAAACTACCTACACCGCTTTAGAATACAGGGGGGTGATGGTGGCACTGTAGAGCTAGCTGGTCTAACGGCTGACTCATCCTGTGGGGGTGCACATAGTCTGTCTGCACACCAAGCCCTCAGTTTAGGTCATCCAAAACGCGCAGGTCCTGGGGGGGGTCCTAGGAACTATACAACACTATTAGGAAAATGGGCAACTCAAGACCATGTTCGAAATACCAGTGATTAAAGCATTTATGAAAGGCTTTTAAAATAGAAAACCCAACTAGGGGACCACCAGTTTCCTTGAAAGACCACAATGTTATTCCCGGGGCAGCTGTTTTAAGTCCTTATACTCCTGTACACTACAGATTCTTTCATTGAAAGTTGCTTTCCTTATTGCAGTCACTTCCTTCTGTGGAGTCTTCGAGCTGCAAGCTGTGACTAGTGCACCAATATAGGTTCACTTTCAAACAAATCTTCATGTTTGTAGCATATGTGCTTGTAGATGTACATGCTCTGCATACTCCTGACATCTAGTTTTGGGCTTGGATGTTTGCAACTTGTTTTTCTTCAAAGAAGTCTTCAGAGTCACGAGGTATAATAACTCCTCTCTTAGTTGGCAATCTGCATGGACATCAGCTCCATTGGTAGGTTATTTATTTTTTTACTCCATATGGTTCGGATGTGTACCAATCGGGCTCCAGGTTTGGTGCATGTTAGCGCCTCTTCCGGGTCTTATTGACCTGTCTATTCCTGTTGTCTCGATCTTCACAGATTTGTACTCATACTTCATCGTCATTCTATGATTCTCGAATCTGGCACTCCATTTGATGCCTCCAGCAGGATCTTCACGCCCTCTTGGGGTCTTCTGCCCCTCGTCTCCAGCGCCTTCTCGTTGAGGATGCCATGTCAAGTGATGGAAAGGATGCCTTTCCAGTACGCCCCATTGTCACTCCAAGTTCCCCAGGAATGACCACCATCAAGTCTGCAAACCTCCTCGTATCGCCTGAGCACAACTAGACCATGTGTCAGGCCTGTCTCACCTTCTCACTCTTCGATACTGACGCAAACGGAGGTGGGCCCATCGAAGGATGCAAAGGTGAGTCAGACGATGCCCCGGCATTTTCAGGGGGTGTGAAATCAAGGTTGAGAAAAAACCTGGCCCTTCTGGTGCCCAGCTGTTGCAGTCCAGCTGATAGGTGAGCGTGCCTTCTGAGTCCAATGGGGAGCACCAACAGCAGTCACTGGCTCTACAGCCCACAAAGACATGGTCCCTGAGTATGGTCACAACCCAGTCACACTGCAGCAGTCAGAGCACAGCACGGGTGCGGGGCAGGCGTCGAGCCCAGAGACTCTAAAACAGCCTGCTGGTCCGCCACTGCCTCTGGGCCATGGTTGGCAACGGCACAGACCCTCAGAGGTGACAGTGCTCCCTTCTCCTGGTAGAAAGGACCCAAAGGAGCCATGACCTACCTCAGAGCGGACGTGCTCTTCAACTCTGGCATCAAAGACCACGACGAAACAGGCAGCGAAAGTGATCATGGCTCAGACACCGAAGCCCACGTCTGTACTGAGAACCTTGATGTCAATGTCATCGACAATGCTGAAAAGCCACTTAAGGCTAAGAGTAGCTTTAACTGTTGGCTCCGACAACTCTGAGCAACCCATTCTTCAGTGGCTAAAGGAGGAGTTGGAAGGTCAACAGAAGTGTCTCTATTTACCTATTAACCCCTTCCGTGCATGTGTCGGCCAACGGCCGTCGCGAGCACTACCTCGCTAGTGCTGCGCACGTCCGTTGGCCGACGCGGCCCGCCCACCCAATAGAACTCCCGCACTGTGGCGGAATTTGCGCCGCGGTTAAGGAGTTAACAGAGAAAATATCTATGAAGCTCCCACCGAAACCTAGGAAATACTCCCCAAGTAAAGGGAATTGACCTTCAAGGAGCAAATTGCCCTGAATCCCACGGCTTCCGTAAAGCGCAACTACATAAGGACGGGGATACCAGCCCTCCTTTATCCTCCTATTCTCTTCCAGTGGATACTCATCAATAGTCATAAGCACTGAATTATCCCCGCCCATGTGCGGGATCCCGGAGCATATACAACTATACATATATATGTGTATGTTTAGAACCCCAAGTACATAGTACTATCCAAACATACATAAATACATGTATAAACACATAAATATGCAGCCTATCATATATCCAATAGGCTAAAAAGCCAAAATTACATGTTTTTCTACAGTGTGAAAATAATATCACATACAAATACTGTAAGAGAACATGCACTGCAATAGTGATCCACGACAACCTTTTATTTTCATAAAAGAAAACAGGTAATAGCAGGCAATTAGCCCAGAGGCTGCATAGATAAATAACATCACTGTATAGAAAAAAACTGGCACCTTGCCTTTAAGGATTCCAAGAACATGGACACCGTGCCTTTAAGACCTCCAGGAGCCCCCTGCTCCCATCATGCACCACAGGTGACAGGTCAGTGCTTTTTTTCGGCTCCTTCTGTGAGGATCCTGGAGCTTGAGCTCGTCAGTTTTTTGACTCCTAGTCAGAAATTGGTTTCTAACACCTTCATTCGATGTTTTCTGCTGCTGGGATTGTTTTCCAGTATTTTTCTGACAACTTAAGTTATTTTTTGGTCAGAAATGCCAGCTTTATTCTACAAGTGCCCTTCCTGTGGGAAGAAGATGGCTAAATCTGACCCTCACTCTGTGTGCATTGTGTGCTTACCATCCTCACACAAACCAGAAGTTTGTTATTATTGACAACAATTTTCAAAAAGAACTCTTGAGAGACAGAGAGAAGATCAGGCTTCTTGCCTCATTGGAGAGAAGAAAACACCATAAAAGTGGCCTAGAGAGTAACCCTACCTCGAAGAAGCCCTCCTCTCAGGAAAAACAGAAGAAGCGGCGAAGATCTGCCTCTCCAGCCTCCAAAAGTAAGAAGATTCCTGAGTGCTCGCCGTCTGCGTCGAAATCAGCGTCGGAACAACAGGTGAGACTCTCCTCGACGCCGAGGGACAGATCGCCGTCGACGCGAAGAGTAAAGCGACGTCGAGGCATATTACTTCGGGCTCGAAGTATGATTACAACAGACCTAAGTCGTCGTCGAAGCCTCCATGTTATGTTAGTATGTTATGTTAGTAGGAACTTCTAAAGCGCACGGTCACCAGGAGGTTTCATGGCGCTAATCTTGGACAGTGTTGCGGCGCAATGGACTATGCGTAAGCTTGCTCAAACAACCAGGTCTTAAGCGCCTTTCTGAACCCCAGCAGGTTGTCGCACATCCTGATTGCCAGTGGTAAGGAGTTCCAGAATTTAGGGGCAAGGTAGGAGAACCTGCGCCCACCCTGATGTTTGAGTTTAATGGCAGGGGTAATCAGTAGTTGAAGATGAGCTGACCGTAGGTTGCGAAGTGGGGCGTGCTTTACAATCATACAGCTGATGAATTTGGGGCTCCTGCAATGCAATGCCTTAAAGATTAAGCACCCTGTCTTAAAAGCTGCACGTTGGGCAAAAGGTAGCCAGTGAAGTTTGGATAGCCAGGGTCTGGCGGATTGCCATTTAGGTTGTTTATAAATTAATCTCGCAGCCTGGTTCTGTACTAATTGTAGGCGTTTGAGTAGGAACAGAGGCAGGCCAAGGTAAATAGAATTTGAGAAGTCAAGACGCGAGAGAACCAGAGCCATCACAACCTGTGTGAGGGCTGAGTGGGTCAGCAAATGGGCAATCTTCCTGATTTTACGCAATTGGAGAAAACAGGTGGAGACCACTGCCCCCACTTGTCCTCTAAGCGAGAGATCTGCATTTATAGTGACCCCCAGGCTTTTCACAGAGGGAGAGGAAGTAGGGGGGATCCTAATTCTGTCGGCCAATAGTGTGGGCCCCAAGAGATCTCACTCTTCCAGGCAACACTAGTTCCGTCTTGCCCGGGTTGAGTTTAAGATGGTTGAGGTCCATCCAACGCTGAATGTGAAGCATGGTGGCTTGGAATTCAAAGACAGAGTCAGGAGAATCCAAGGTAAAGACAAGCTGGAGATCGTCAGCATAATTGAAAGTAGTTATCTTTCTGTTTTTTAATGAGTGGATCAGGGGCATGAGATAGAGATTGAATAAGTGTGGGGATAGGGACGAGCCCTGTGGCACCCCGCATGTGGTGGCAAGCTTAGAGGCAGTAAATGGGCCAAGTCGACCGCTTGAGTTCTGCCTTCAAGGAAGGACTTTATCCAGTTGTATGTGGGGCCCTGTATGCCGGCCTGCTTGACACGGTCCATCAAGATTTTATGATCGACCGTGTCGAACGCGGCCGACAAGTCCAGGAGCACCAAGGCCTGGGGATGCCCTTGCCTCATTGGAGAGAAGAAAACACCATAAAAGTGGCCTAGAGAGTAACCCTACCTCTAAGAAGCCCTCCTCTCAGGAAAAACAGAAGAAGCGGCGAAGATCTGCCTCTCCAGCCTCCAAAAGTAAGAAAATTCCTGAGTGCTCGCCGTCTGCGTCGAAATCAGCGTCGGAACAACAGGTGAAACTCTCCTCGACGCCGAGGGACAGATCGCCGTCGACGCGAAGAGAACATCCGTCGGCGAAGAGTAAAGCGACGTCGAGGCATATTACTTCGGGCTCGAAGTATGAATACAACAGACCTAAGTCGTCGTCGAAGCCTACATCGACGTGAAGACACCGGTCGAGGTCTCCGCCTCCTTCCCGAAGGTCTGCTTCGAGAGGATCGACGACAAGACCACCCTCACGGACCCACAGGCGGTCGATGTCGAGGGCATGGTCAGTCGACGTCGAAGACGCCGCGTGTACACCGACGGTCGACGTCGAGAACACCTTCACGGTTGACGTCGAAGAGACCGACGTCGAGAGCATCGCCGCAACGGCGTGAATTTTTAATTGGATCTCCGCAGCAGCGGTCGACGTTGATGGTGGCACATTCCGCGTCGTTAAGACATCGCTCGACGTTGAGGGACAGAAATCCTGCCATTTCTGCTGTAGACGTGCCAGAGAAGCCTAGATCGGCGTCGAGAGGAGCATCTTCATCACCTGGCATCACTATCATCCAGGTTACGCCGGAGGGCTCCCCGACTCCCAGAGAAAAGTCTCCTTCAATCCATATGTCACCAAGATGGCTGGAAAGTGTAAGGCACTGGAAAGTTCCTCCCAGGTCTTCTGAGGGACCTCCTACAGAATCCTCAAGACCCTCTCCTCACAGGTCTCCAAAAAGATCTAGATCTCCGTCACGAAGGCGTTCACATTTAAGAGGGGGCTCAAGATCTCGCCATTCTCCTACTCCAACCCTATCTTCTACTCCGCCATCCAGGGTTTCCCCGATTGACGATATCGGGACCTTCAATGAAGTGCTCTGCAGGGGTGCCAGCAAGTTGAACATCAATATGACTACTCCACCAGTTTCAACTTCCGTCATATTTGAAACCCTGCATCATAGGTCTTCGGCCAGACCTCTTCTGCCTTTGGTCCCAGGTCTGCTAGAGCCAGCAATGCAGACTTTCCTAACTCCGGCCACGGTCGGCTCAGCTCCCACTCGGATCTCGAAGAAGTATAGGGCCCCAGAACAAGACCCGTTGTTTCTTCGTGCCTACCCACCTCCAGACTCTGTCATAGTGGCGGCGGCCAGAATAGCACATGCTGCTACTTCCATCTCCTCTGTTCCTCCAGAAAAGGACAGTAAAAATATGGATTCCTTGGGAAAAAGGATGTGTAATACCTCTGCTTCAGTCATGAAAGTAGTTAGTGCTTCCGCCCTGCTTGGTCGATACGACAGATCACTGTGGGACTCTTTGTCAAGGTTTACGGACAAACTGCCAAAAGAGGACCAACGAGATTTCCAGGAGATCCTGCAAGAGGGTGGATTAGTGGCGAATCAAGTAATCAGTGCCGCTGCTGACGCAGCAGATTTAGCGGCCCATGGATATTCCCATGGCATTTGCTCGAGGCGTTCAGCATGGCTTCGTCTCAACGGTCTTAAACCTGATGCACAGAGGAAGATTGTCAACCTTCCTACTATGGCTCTTCTCTGTTTGGGTCACACGCGGATGACGAGATGTCCAAGATGAAAACTGAATTGGACACTCTAAAGGCTGTTGGCTTGGAAAAGCGGAAAGAATTCCGACGAAGGTTCCGTCCCTGTGATCGGCGTTCCTTTCAGCAGAGGGTTCAAACCCCTCACTGGACCACGCAAAACCAAAGTGAGACGCAATCAAGGTCTCACTACCAACAGAGGAGACCGGGACGAGGGAGAGGAACGCAAAAACAGCAGCCAGCGGCACCTAAACCACCAGCAAAACAATGAGGTGTGGCTTCCTCCATGCCCGTTGACCACTCCGGTGGGGGAGGGGGGGGGGAGTGTTTCTTTACATCTGGAGGAGTGGAAAAAGATGACAAAGGATAAGTGGGTCATCAATATTGTGCAGAATGGGTATCTGCTCAGGTTCAAATCTCCACCCCCATCAATCCCTCCGCGGGAGAAATCTCTTCACGACCACCATTTGTTACAAGCGGAGGTGAACATTCTTCTACAAAAAGGCGCCATAGAATAAGTTCCCATTCCACAAAGGAAACAGGGGATTTATTCTCGCTATTTCCTCGTACAAAAAAGAGGCCCCACCACAGAATACAGACCAATACTGGACTTGAGACTGTTGAACAGATTCATTTGCAGAGAAGTTTCGAATGTTGGCTCTGCATCAAATCTTCCCACAACTTCATCAAGAGGACAGGATGTGCTCCATTGATTTGCAGGACGCATACTTCCACGTTCCAATGTCCAAGAAACATGTCAAATTTCTAAGGTTTCAGGTCTCATTCCAGCATTACCAATTCACGGTGCTTCCGTTCGGGCTCAAATCGGCCCCCCGAACATTGTCGAAATGCATGGCTGTGGTGGCAGCTTTTCTCCGTAAGCAGAGGATATTCACATATCCCTACCCTGACGACTGGCTCCTGAAGAGCTCGTCCCCTGCCCTGCTGCAGACTCAGCTCTCGTACTGTCTTCAGCTACTAAACCGGTTGGGCCTTCATGTCAACTTCAAGAAATCGATCTTCAATACAACACAGAAGATCCACTACCTGGGTGCCTCCCTGGATACCGAAAAAGCAAGCGTGTGTCCTTCGGAGGAGAGGTTATCCTCAATCCACGAGAAATGTCTAAACCTCCTTCACACGCAACGTCCCACAGTCCGACAGGTGTCATCACTGCTGGGCTCAATGGTGTCGTGCATTTTCATCGTACCAAACGCAAGGTTAAACATGCGTCCTCTACAACAATGTCTGGAAGACCAGTGGATGCAGGTATTGGGACGCTGGGAAGATCATGTGATTCTCCATCAATCAGCCAGGGATTCCATAAGATGGTGGATGAAGCGATCCCACCTGATGAAGGGGGTTCCTTTTCACCTGGATCCCCCTACTCAGACGATAGTCACGGATGCCTCACTCCAAGGATGGGGTGCTCATATGGGTCCTCTGCAAGTTCAAGGTCTGTGGTCAGAAACGGAACGAGGTTACCACATCAACCTCTTAGAGCTGAGAGCCGCGCATCTAGCTCTCAAATCACTGTACCCTTCGCTTCAGTCTCGGTCCATTCTGATTGAAACGGACAATACAACGACGATGTATTACTTGAACAAACAAGGTGGTACCCGATCGAGACCTCTTTCCATAGAGTCTCAGACCATCTGGAACTGGCTTCTCGCACGAGACCGATCGATTGTGGCCATTCATCTCCCGGGGACTCAACTCCCAGGCGGACGCCCTAAGCAGAGATTTTGTCGAGGCTCACGACTGGGTGCTCAACAACGAAGTTGCTCAAAACATCTTTCAAACCTGGGGAGTGCCAGACATCGACCTGTTTGCAGACGCGGTAAACGCAAAATGCCCCGTCTTCGCATCCAGGTTTCCCCAACCAGGCTCTCAAGGGAATGCCCTTTTGATAGAATGGTCTCAGACATTACTGTATGCCTTTCCACCGATTCCGTTGATTCCCACAGTAATCAACAAGTTCTACAGGACCAACACCAGAATGATCCTGATAGCCCCGGAATGGCCTCGTCAATGGTGGTACCCGGACCTTCTTCAGCTCTCCGAAGTACCGCACAGGAGGTTGCCCTGCCGTCCGGATCTCCTATCCAAGCACGCAGGGAAGGTTTTTCACCCCAATCTCTCATCTCTACTGTTGACGGCATGGCTCCTGAAGCCCTACAGTATGGACACCTACAGGTGACTTCAGAATGCATGGACATCTCAAAGAGACCTTCCACTAGGAAATCGTATGCCTTCAAGTGGAAGCGTTTTTACCTATGGTGTGTGAACAATGGACATGATCCCGTCCAGGGTCAAGAACAGGTGATTTTACCATATTTGCTGCATTTGGCCAAATCTGGTCTCCAGTTCTCCTCTATTAAGGTCCATCTTGCAGCTATCACAGCATATAGAAAGTCCCCTACCCAGATTTCTTTTTTCAAAATACCTGTGGTCAGATTTCCTTGAGGCTTTGAGAAAGGTTTACCCTCCAATCAGGGCTCCTTCTCCTCCATGGGAGCTTAACATTGTTTTAACAAAGTTGATGGGGGCTCCTTTCGAACCTATTCATAGAGCTTCTTTACAGCCTTTGACATGGAAAGCCGCTTTTCTAGTGGCTATTACATCGGCTTGCAGAGTGAGTGAAATCCAGGCTCTGTGTTGTAAAGAGCCCTACACTGTGTTTCATGCTAACAGGGTGGTTCTAAGAACACATCCGAGTTTTTTACCTAAAGTAGTCTCGGATTTCCATATTAATCAGGCAATCGCACTCCCTACATTCTGTCAGAATCCTTCAAATCCACCGGAAAGGTCCCTCCATTCTCTGGACCTCAAGAGGGTTCTGAAGTTTTATTTAGACAAAACAAAGGAACTGAGAAAATTGGACCGTCTGTTTATTAACTATGGTTCCATAAACACCGGCTCTGCAGCTTCCAAAATATCTATCTCTAGGTGGATAGTATCTTGCATATCTGAAAGAGACACGTTAGTGACAGATTCCTTACCTTAGAATATCCCCAGGCGTCAGGCTGGATCCGGAAAGTTTTTTTTTTTTTTTTGCGTAGCAGTACCCTTGCGCGTCGGTAGGCGGCGTGCGGCTCCGCGTCCGTCGTCGGCATCGTGATCGCCGGGATGACGTCGCGGGCAGTACTTAGGCGCCGCCCCTGCGCGCTGACGTCAGTTCTTCTTTTTCCGCGCCAGCAAGCGCAGATCCGGGAAGAGCAGTGCCCTGGTCATTTTTTGACCATACTTTTGGTGAATTTTTTCACTGTTTTTCTATCAAGGTGTCGTAGGGATGCCCGGTTTCAAACGTTGCGGCGCCTGTGCTCGGATGATG
The DNA here is from genome assembly GCA_963921515.1 of Calotriton arnoldi. Classification (NCBI taxonomy): domain Eukaryota; kingdom Metazoa; phylum Chordata; class Amphibia; order Caudata; family Salamandridae; genus Calotriton; species Calotriton arnoldi. Next base: position 1,512,636 of record CAWUFW010003074.1, read on the forward strand.
TCCGTCACCGACCCGCATTGGGAGTGTCTCTTCTGCCTCGGCCGAGGCCACGACACGAAGTCTTGTGCCGACTGCCAGGCCCTCCACCCGAAAGCTTTGCGAGAGCGGTCTCGAAAGCTCCTCGAGGCCCGGCATTCGGCTCCGCGGAAGCCCCGGTCGGGTGCGAGGTCCAGGGGTCGATCGCGGAGTCCACACCGGTCGTCGGCATCGAAGTCTTCTTCGTCCGGTAAGTCAAAACACAAGAAGTCCAAAAAGCATCATCGCTCTAGGACTTCACCTCGCCGGTCTCGCGACTCGGCTGAGGCCACTCCCGGCACCGTCCCCGCGGCCCCGGACATGCCTGTGGAGTCGCCCCCGCCAAACCCGCCCTTCCCGGGTTCGGGGGCGGATCCGGCCAAAGTGCAGGAATTCCTGTCGGCCATGGCCCGCCTCTTCGGGCCTCAAGGTCCCTCCGGTGCGCCTTCGGGCCCCGCGGGCCCTGATAGGGTTGCTCCGGCGTCGCCTCCGGCCCCGGCGTCGCCCGTGCCTCCAGCCTCGATCCCGGCTCCGGCCCCGGCCTCGATCCCGGCTCCACAACCCCCATCGACGCCGGTCGACCTAACGACACCTCCGCCGGCGCCGATGTCTCCGGTGCCGTTTTCGACGCCGCCTGGGGCTCCGAGCGGCGTCGTTCTCCAGTTCCTTCCGGCTCCGGACATGGACCCGGACCGACGTCGCTCGGCGCCGGTTCCGGCGCCAATGGGACCTTGGGTCCCAAATGTCCCTCCTCCCCCTTATTTTGAACCTGAGGAGGACCAGGAGGACTGGGAGGGGTCTGATGACCCTCTGACACGACAGTGTCAGTACGATGAGGACTGGACAGAGGGTCTAGGGGATGCTAGTGGTCTAGATACTTCCCCTGACACTGGCATGCTGTCTCCTCCCGTGGCTACGGAGGAGGGAGCCAATTTTGCAACGGTGTTGCGTAGGGCGGCTGGGGCCTTACGTCTCCAACTCCCTACTGTGGCGGTCAAGACTAATATCTTGACAGAGGTGCTTCAGCCGGCAGCCTCCTCTTCGGAGACTGTGCTGCCGTTTAACGACGCCCTCACTGACGTTCTTTTGGGCGCCTGGTCCAAGCCCAACACAGGGGCTCCTGTGGATAGTAACGTGTCCCGACGCCATCGCCCAGCTCCGGGCGACCCCCTGTCTCTCTCTGTCCACCCCACCCCTGAGAGCTTGGTTGTCCAAGCCTCCGCTTCCCAAACCGCCTTCCCTACCGCCCCTCCGGATAGGGAATCCAAACGCCTGGATCAATTTGGGAAGAAGGGTTTTTCTTCCTCCAGTGCTGGCTTGCGGTCCGTCAACACCGCTTGCCTTTTGGGCCGATATACCCACTCCTTGTGGGATTCGGTGGCGGATGTTTTGCCCCAGTGTTCTGAGGAGGTCCAGACACTGCTTTCCCGCGCCATTGCGGAAGGAAGGGATGCGGCCAAATATACAATTCGATGTGGCCTTGATACCGCCGACTCGCTGGGCAGGTCTATTGCAACGACGGTGGCGCTACGACGCCACGCCTGGCTGAGAACCACTGGTTTTTCAGGGGATGTCCAGAATACTCTCATGGACATGCCCTTTGATGGAGTCGGTCTTTTTGGGTCCAAAGCAGACCATGCGTTGGAGCGCTTTAAGGACTCACGGGCTACTGCAAAGTCCCTGGGCCTTTCTGCTACACGCCCCCCGCTGACTTCTGCTTTTCGCCCCTATCGTGGCCACGGTAGGGGCGCCCCTTCACGTCAGCAGCCCAGCCACCGGCCCGCGCAGCAGGCGTCTATGCGTGGCCGAGGACGTGGATTCCGCCGTGGCGGATCGGGCAACCAGCGTGCGGGTCAGGCCACCACCTCCAACCCGTCCGCGGCCTCCAAACCCTCCTAGTCCCTCCTTTCAGGTGCACAGCACGCCAGTAGGGGCAGGGTCCGCCATCACCTTCCCCACTGGCGTACCATCACCTCGGACAGGTGGGTCTTGGACATTGTCCGAAGGGGCTACTCCCTCCCCTTCGAGTCCACCCCCCCAGCCATGCCACCTCAATTCCACCGCATGTCAGGGGATCATGTTGGTGCTTCTGCAGAAGGAAGTCACGGCCCTCTTGGCCAAGAGGGCCATCGAGCATGTTCCGACCCCAGAAGTAGGGCGTGGTTGCTACTCCCACTACTTCCTGGTGCCCAAAAAGGACAAGGAGGACATGCGTCCTATCTTGGACCTCCGGAACGTCAATCGCTTCCTCCGGAAGGAGAAGTTCAAGATGCTCACCCTAGCTCAGGTCTTGACTGCCCTCGACCCTGGAGACTGGTTGGTAGCGTTGGACTTGCAGGACGCATATTTCCACATCCCCGTCCTGCCGGCCCACCGGCGTTACCTTCGGTTCACGGTAGGCCCCGAGCATTTTCAGTTCACCGTGCTCCCCTTTGGCCTTACCAGTGCCCCTCGGGTGTTCACGAAAGTGTTGGCGGTGGTCGCAGCTCATCTGCGCCGGGCAGGGGTTTCAGTCTTCCCCTACCTCGACGACTGGCTGCTGAAGGCGGGCTCGTCCCAGGCAGTCGTCTCCCACCTCCAGACTACGGCCGAACTCCTGCACTCGCTGGGGTTCTCCATCAATGTGCCGAAGTCGCATCTGATTCCTTCTCCACAGCTCCTTTTCATCGGAGCAGTTCTGGACATGACGCAGTTTCGGGCCTATCCTCCCGAACGGCGAGTCCGGGATATTCAGGCTATGATTCCGATCTTTCAGCCTTTATCCTGGGTTTCGGTACGGATGACCGTGAGGCTGCTGGGCCTCATGGCCTCCTGCATCCTGCTGGTCGATCATGCCAGATGGCACATGCGGGCTCTGCAGTGGGACCTCAAGTTCCAGTGGGCGCAGCACCAGGGCAACCTGTCCGATCACGTCCAGATCTCGGAGGGGACTGCAAAACAGTTGCAGTGGTGGCTCTCGAACCGGCAATGGGTCATGGGCAGATCCCTCTCCCTTCCCCAGCCAGAGCACACAGTTGTGACGGACGCGTCCCTTCTGGGATGGGGCGGTCACATGGGAGAGGCGGAGATCAGAGGCCTCTGGTCTCCGGCGGAGTGCCGGCTCCATATCAACCTTCTGGAGCTCCGGGCGATCCGTCTTGCACTCAAGGCATTCCTTCCCTCTGTCAAAGGGAAGGTAGTGCAGGTGTTCACAGACAACACCACCGCCATGTGGTACTGCAACAAACAAGGCGGGGTGGGGTCGTGGACCCTTTGTCAGGAGGCTCTGCGCCTCTGGACATGGCTGGAACATCAGGGCATGTTCCTGATGGTTCAACACCTGGCAGGTTCGCTGAACGCCAGGGCGGACGAACTCAGCCGCAGGTGCATGATGGATCACGAATGGCGTCTTCACTCGGAAGTGGCGCAAGGACTCTTTCTACAGTGGGGAGAGCCTTGGTTAGATCTATTCGCCACCGAAGAGAACGCGCAATGTCATCAGTTCTGCGCGTTGGAATTTCCAAGGCGGCACTCGCTCGGCGACGCTTTTCGTCACGAGTGGAGTTGCGGTCTGTTGTACGCCTTTCCGCCTATACCACTTCTACCCAGAGTGTTGAAGAAGATTCGGCACGACCGGGCCCAAGTCATTCTTGTGGCTCCGGACTGGGCTCGAAGAGTTTGGTATCCCGAGCTACTCAATATGAGCGTAGATCCCCCGATCCGTCTGCCTCTTCGGGAGGATCTTCTGTCGCAGCAGCAGGGGACGGTCCTCCACCCGAACCTGTCCAGTCTACACCTGCTTGCGTGGAGATTGAGCGGCGGCAGTTGATTCCTTTCGACTTGCCTCCCGAAGTTTGTGATGTGATTCTGGCAGCCAGGCGTCCCTCCACTAAGGTGGTATACGCCTGCAGGTGGAACAAATTTGTGGCATGGTGCACAGCAAAGGCTGTGAATCCCTTTCTGCCCCTCTTTCTGAGGTCCTTCTGTTCCTTCTCTCTCTGGCCCAACAGGGTTCTGCCCTGGGTACCATCAAGGGTTATCTTTGTGCTATCTCGGCCTTCCTCAGGCTCCCTGATCAGCCCTCCCTTTTCAAGTCCCCTGTTGTTAACAGGTTCTTAAAAGGCATTACACACCTCTTCCCTCCTGTTCCGTTTGTGATGCCTCAGTGGGACTTGAACTTGGTTCTTACCTTTTTAATGTGCGCTCCCTTTGAGCCTCTACATAACTGTCCTCTTCGTCTTCTGACTCTGAAGACAGCCTTTCTGGTGGCCATCACCTCCGCTCGGCGGGTGAGTGAGCTCCAGGCTCTATCTTGCAAACCTCCCTTTCTGTCTGTTCATCCAGACAAGGTTGTTCTTCGGACGCGTCCGTCCTTCTTGCCAAAGGTGGTTACTGCTTTCCACATTGGGCAGACCATCACTTTGCCCACCTTCTTTCCGCCTCCGCATCCTTCCAGAGAGGAAGAGAGGCTCCACCGTCTGGACACAAAACGTGCGCTTTCCTTCTAGATTGACCGCACAAAACACTTCCGGGTGGATGACCAGCTCTTTGTTGGCTACGTGGGCGCCAAAAAAGGTCGGGCGGTGCACAAGAGGACCATCTCCCGCTGGGTTACCTTGTGCATCAAGACCTGCTATTCTTTGGCTAAGAAGGAGCCTCCTGTTGGGCTGCGTGCCCATTCCACCAGGGCAACGGCTGCTACCACGGCCTTAGGCCGCGGTGTTCCGCTGCCGGTTATCTGTCAGGCAGCTACGTGGGCCTCGCTGCACACGTTTACAAAGCATTACTGCCTTGACAGGTAGGTCGCTCCCCCACCACACAGATCCGCCTGTGCTGGCCGCCCGCTGCTGCTGCTGGTAAGATCGCCCTTCCGTTTGTGGCCTCGGTGCCCGTATTGCTTGCTTGTCTCCCCCTTTCCCTTTTGCGCCCCCGCTGCCCCCATTTGAACTGTGCCCGTATTTGTGTCCGCTTTCTCTCCACTTTTCCTTCTGTACCCCTCGCTGCCCCATTTTGAATTGTGCCCGTATTTGTGTCCGCTTTCTCTCCACTTTTCCTTCTGTACCCCTCGCTGCCCCATTTTGAATTGTGCCCGTATTTGTGTCCGCTTTCTCTCCACTTTTCCTTCTGTACCCCTCGCTGCCCCATTTTGAATTGTGCCCGTATTTGTGTCCGCTTTCTCTCCACTTTTCCTTCTGTACCCCTCGCTGCCTCTCGCCATTCCCGCCGCTGCGTCCCTGCGGCCCCGCCCCCTGACTGCCCATTCGCTGCCCCTGCCTCCCGCCTCCCAGCTGCTCCTCCCTCCCACCTCCCCATAAATGGCGGCCGCTGCGCGGTGAGGTGAGCGACCCTTGACCTTGCCAGGTAGGTCGCTCCCCCACCACACAGATCTGCCTGTGCTGGCCGCCCGCTGCTGCTGCTGGTAAGATCGCCCTTCCGTTTGTGGCCTCGGTGCCCGTATTGCTTGCTTGTCTCCCCCTTTCCCTTTTGCGCCCCCGCTGCCCCCATTTGAACTGTGCCCGTATTTGTGTCCGCTTTCTCTCCCCTTTTCCTTCTGTACCCCTCGCTGCCCCATTTTGAATTGTGCCCGTATTTGTGTCCGCTTTCTCTCCACTTTTCCTTCTGTACCCCTCGCTGCCCCATTTTGAATTGTGCCCGTATTTGTGTCCGCTTTCTCTCCACTTTTCCTTCTGTACCCCTCGCTGCCTCTCGCCATTCCCGCCGCTGCGGCCCCGCCCCCCTGACTGCCCATTCGCTGCCCCTGCCTCCCGCCTCCCAGCTGCTCCTCCCTCCCACCTCCCCATAAAGGCAAGCCCGTCTGCGCCCGTCCGCGCCTGGACCGCGCCCAGCGCCAAACCCCCTGGCCCCCGCAGCAGCCAACCCACCCACAAGACCTGGCTGTTCGAACAGTAGCGGACCCCCCTCCCCCAAGCGCCTTGAGACCCTCCGGGTGAGTAGCGCGCTATACAAATGCTTGATTGATTGATTGACAGTCAGGTCCGGAGGGACGGCTTCTTTGGCCGTTCTGTCCTCCAGGACTTCCTTGTCTGATCTTTGTTCGCAGACCCACCACCGGGGTTGGTATTGCTGGGGTATCTATTCTAATGTAAGGAATCTGTCACTAACGTGTCTCTTTCAGATGCACAAGTTACTAACTTGTGTAACGATATATCTGTAAGAGACAGTAGTTAGTGACAGATTCCTACCGCCCCACCCATCCTCCCCGTTCTGCGAACTGATTTCTAGGGTTAAGGACATCCCTTTCAGGGCCCTAGTATTTTTCAGACACCTGTGTCAGCTTCTTGAATGGCTCTGCGTTCCTGGCGCGGAAAGTCGTGTACAGAACTGACGTCAGCGCGCAGGGGCGGCGCCTAAGTACTGCCCGCGACGTCATCCCGGCGATCACGACGCCGACGACGGACGCGGAGCCGCACGACGCCGCCTACCGACGCGCAAAAGTACTGCTACGCAAAAAAAAAAAAAAAAACTTTCCGGATCCAGCCTGACGCCTGGGGATATTCTAAGGTAAGGAATCTGTCACTAACTACTGTCTCTTACAGATATATCGTTACACAAGTTAGTAACTTGTGCATCATTGTCATACCAACTGGCCAACAAAACCCTCCCGGGCAAACCTAAGGCCCATTCTACTAGGGGAAAAGCCTCTACCACTGCTCTCCTTAGGAATGTGTCTATTGCAGAGATTTGTAAAGCTGCCACATGGCGATCAGTTCACACTTTCACTCGCCATTATTGTTTGGACTCTGACACCCAGGCGGATGCTCAGTTTGGGCAAGCCTCTCTGAGAAATCTATTTGGTTAATGTTTTTCTTTAACTGTACTTGCTGCTGTGTGTTCGTCCGCGAGGAAGTGGGTATGGGCATGCTACTCTATTCATTGCTTATGACTATTGATGAGTATCCCCTGGAAGAGAAGTATAAGTTACTTACCTGTAATCCCAGTTCTCTTTCAGGGGTATACTCATCAAAGTCATTAGCAACCCTCCCGCCTCCCCGGATGAGCATTAACAGTACTATACCGAGTTGCTTGCATCATATATGCTGGTTCCTACAGATGTATACACCGTAAAAAAGAACTGACCTAACTGTCACCTGTGGTGCATGATGGGAGCAGGGGGCTCCTGGAGGTCTTAAAGGCACGGTGTCCATGTTCTTGGAATCCTTGAAGGCAAGGTGCTAGTTTTTTCTATACAGTGATGTTATTTATCTATGCAGCCTCTGGGCTATTTGCCTGCTATTACCGGTTTTCTTTTATGAAAATAAAAGGTTGGTGTGGATCACTATTGCAGTGCATGTTCTCTCTTACAGTATTTGTATGTGATATTATTTTCACACTGTAGAAAAACATGTAATTTTGGCTTTTTAGCCTATTGGATATATGATAGGCTGCATATTTATGTGTTTGTACATGTATATATGCATGTTTGGATAGTACTATGTACTTGGGGTTCTAAACATACACATATATATGTATAGTTGTATATGCTCCGGGATCCCGCACATGGGCGGGGATAATTCAGTGCTTATGACTTTGATGAGTATACCCGTGGAAGAGAACTAGGATTACAGTTAAGTAACTTATCCTTCCTCCTCCTCCCTCACTGCCACCACTGTACTTGCCACCTCCCCAGCTTCACCAGAGGGGTCACAGCACTTATCCTATGGGGAGGGGAGGGCAGTGCAGCGCATTCACATTATTCCTATGAGTGTCCCTATGATCTAGAGCCCAGGGAAGACCCACCGGATGTCTATGATGTTGATCCTGAACTGTACGACGCAAAACCTTCCCCACCTGACATCACTTCGTACCACGAGGTTATACGGAGGGTTTCCACTTTCCGTAAGTTAGACATGCAGGTTGTCTCAAAAACACAGCACACTCTACAGTTCCTCTCCATGTTAAATGGAATGCTCAAGTCAGGGTCTGCAACCTTCAAAGAGCTGCTTATGGCTGTGGTCAATACAATAAGGTTTTATAAAAAAGTATAAAAGCTCACCCAATGACCCCCATAAATCTATGCCCATATTCCACTGTACTCCCTCATGGTTCACAAGGCATGGAAGCATGCCAATGCCCAGGGTACAGGTGATGCACCACATCCTGATGAGAAAAGTAAGAAGGTTGATTCAGTAGTCAAACAGGTGGTAGTACAATCGGCCGCACACTTGCGGATTGTAAACTGTTGCTCTACTATCCTAATACAACATGGCACATTGGGATGAGATGAAAGAGCTCCTCCAACTTCCCCGACCATATAAACAGTGAGGGGAAGAGCTGGTGGCCGAAGGCAAAACCATCTCATACGCCACCATCCTCTTCGTTCTTGACACAGCCGACACCGCGGCCACTGGTGTTAACAGCATCATCCTGGTCAGGGATCATGCCTGACTCCGTGTCTCTGTCTTTAAGCCAGAAGTTCAACAGCATCTGCTAAACCTGCTGTTCAACGGAAAACATCTGTGTGGACCAAGGTCGATCAGATGCTTAAAAAGCTAAAAAAATTGACATGGACATGGCTAAGGCGATGGGTGCTGTAGGAAAGTAGGATCTGCTTTCATGGTTACCCCCCACTTTTTGCTTGATGAAATTGTGTTTTTGACCTAGTTTGCTGGGATCCTGCTAATCGAGACCCCAGCAACTGTACTCGCTCCCCTAAATCGACATGGTAACCACTTTGGTACCTCCACAATTGGCTACTGGTATTCCCTTGCAAGTCCCTAGTATATGGTACTAAGGTACCCAGGGCATAGATACACTAGGGGTCTCTCATGGCTGCAGCATGTATTATGCCACTTATGAGAGTACACTTAAACTGTGACTAAAGGCCTGCCATTGCTGCCTGTGTGAGTTGGTGCTTGCACCTCTGAGAACAGATATAAGTTTCCTTATATCTGAGGTCACTGCACTTTAAACTTATAAGTCACCCCTATGGCAGACTCTTCAGTCTTGAGGGCAGGGTGCTAGATTATAAGTGTGAGGGTGCAACTGCATAAGCAGGACACCCCTACAAACCTCCGAGTCGATTCTCCAGGCTTTGTAATTGCGGTCAGCCATTTTTAGACATATAATGGACATCAGTCATTACGTGATGTCTAACTATATAGTGGCTGTACTGAACCCAGTCATGTTTTGTATCAAACATGTTGGAATCATACCCCAACACCGATTCCAGTGTTGGAAGTATGATCCCATGTACTGGGGGTGCCCTTCGGGTACCCCCTTGTACTCCTTGTAACAGCCTTTCAGTGTCTGCAAGCAAGCGCTGCTGCAGACCACAGACACTATTCTGCCCTCCTGCTGCTGAGCCAAGCTCGAGTAGGGCATGGTAGAACAATAGGTTTCCTGTCACAGGGAGGTGTGACCACCTCCCAGACAGGACTAAGTGTATTGGGCTGGGGTGGGGGCGCCTGCCAGCTCCACTAGACTGCTTTGAAGGGCACATTTGGGGCCCTCCTTGCATACTCCAGTTTGACAGACCTATATTTCTTTGTGGGCGGCCAAAAGCTAGGCTCTTATACAGGACAGGTCCCCAACATACTTGTTGACCACAGTAACTTATTCAAAAATATATTTTATTAATATTTTTATACATAGATAGTTTTCTTTTTTCTAAAAAGTTTATTTTTTGTAATGCAAGTTTCTGTTTTTTGTTCTCATCAGTTCATTTTTTACATAATTTTACATATATTCCACAATTCATGAGCAGTAAATAACATTTACACAAATACATGTACATCAATTGCTACATAAGCAATATTTCCTGTGACATGACAGCTTAAACATACAAGAAACAAAAATTGACATTAATAAAACTTAACTATAACCCAACTCTCAACCATCAAGCAATCGTTCTCACCATTCAGAACAGTCTCACACATACCAACACTCATACACAAAAAACATGCACATTCGTGGGAAACTCCAAGTCTTATTTATACGACATACACTCTTTTTTTGTTGTGTGGTTTGACTTTATCTGAAACGCTTTCCACTGATGTGTTGTCTTTTGAGGGGTTCCCCATAAAAACGGTCCCGGTCAACGCACGTTTCGGTGGGAGGACTTTATAACCACCTTCATCAGGACCATGTTGCTTAAGATATTGATCTCAAAAGTGGGTGGGGGTTATCTGTGAAATAACAAAGGACAAGATCGTTTTCCAAAATCTTCGTTAGGGGTCTGCCCAAAGCAGCTACTAAGTTAAAAAGACAAAGTTACTTGAGAAAAATTGGCGTAACTCCAAACACGATCCTGTGAGACAACCTAGAACAAAAATCCCTAAAGTGCTCACCAGTTTTGTGCGTCCTATCCATGCTATAGGACTAAACCCATTTTCCATCATTCCTAAGTGTGCATTCCAACTCAATTTGTGAACAGACACCATTCAGTGGGAGCAATAGAGGGTAAGAAGCCTTTCACCCGAGTTGCCAAAAAGAGAACCAGAGAAAAATTGAGAGATTGTGAGAATCTCAGGAGTACATAATAGGTAAAATACAACTGCACCTTATGTATTAGGAAGATCTTTCAAACTTTCATTTCTCATTCGAAAAGGCTTATCGGAGCCAGTCAAAGCATCATAATATTGGCGATCAGGGACGCTATCTTAACATCTAGGAGGTTCTTTGTTGTCTCTTTCTGCAAGATAATCAATTCAGATTAGGCTCCACCTCATAGTTCTATATTTGCAAATATGTTAGGGTGTCGCGATGTTAGCTCATCTTACCCTATTATGATGCATATAGCGTCAATCGTCCATCTGTTACTTTCTGTAGTCCCGTTGCCAATCCAAATATTCTGGCATATTTTCAAATGGGGCCAAATTTGCTTTCTGCTTGATGCAATATGGAAAATGAATAAACATAGACAGTATGTACATAGGTGTCTCTGGAGTAAGGACATAGTGTTATGGCACATCACAAGGATAGTCTCCTGTGCAGTGTCAAAGGTTTATACTATTTTAAAGTGGTCATTCGTCTCGCATGTGCGTCAAAATAACGTAACCTGATCAGTAGAACACAACTGCCTCAAATTGCTGGCGACACAACGCAAAACAATGTTAAACACTGTTTCTTTGGAAATCCAAGATCAGGTCTTATGTATCATTACAAGCATAGACCTGCTGAGACGGACAAATACAGCGACCTACCGGCGATAGGTCTAGAACACTGCACAGGAGACTACTCTCGTGATGTGCCATAACACTGTCCGAAACATGTTTGGCTGAACTTTTTGCTGAGGTAGTGACGCTGTATTCCCTGCAACCTGTCAATAAATAAGGTTTTTACACGAACGTGTGTGGCGCCTCACCTGTTGGGTTTTCTGCATATCGATGTATAGCGGCCCCGCCCAGGGTCGCGAGGTGCCCCGCCGCGGAAGAGTGGCTCCAGCGCGTTGACAAGTATCACAACGTGCATGGAACGGCGTGACCGATGTTGGCTTGGTCATTTGCAGGGACCCAGCGTGACTGCTTTCAGCATCCCACTAGAGGACTTTGATAATATTGAGGGGCTCCGCTGCACCTAAGACTACAACAACCACAATGCTGTGTAAGTACACGCCCATGGGCGTAACTATAAATTAACGCTGCAAGTGCGGCGTAAGAACCAGCAGCTGTACCTCTCTGTGCCAGTGAGGAAGGGCTAGGAAGCCCGAAACATGTTTGGCTGAACTTTTTGCTGAGGGAGTGACGCTGTATTCCCTGCAACCTGTCAATAAATAAGGTTTTTACACGAACGTGTGTGGCGCCTCACCTGTTGGGTTTTCTGCATATGGATATATATATATATATTTTCGAGGCATGTGAGCTGCAGAGCTCACACTGTGCATTAGATCGCCATCTGGTGTTGGGCTCGGATGCTTGCACTTTGTTGTTGTCTTCGAAGAAGTCTTTTGTAGTCATGTGATAGGTGACTCCTCCTTTGGACAATAGTGCGCATGGGCATCGACTCCATCCTCAGATTGTTTTTTTCCGCCATCGGGTTCGGATGCAACTTTCGACACTCCGGTTCGAAACTTACTTCTACTGTTTTTTACAATACTTCAAAACTTCTATCGATATCATCATCTCGACGCGTCTCTTCTTCGATCCCCTTTCCAGCCGTCGACGCGGGCCGCTGGGCCCATCGACGCCGTAAGGCCTACAGCTAATGGAAAGGACGCCCTTCCGGAAATGCCCCCAGTGTGGAGCAAAGTTCCCCCACAGTGACCATCACGAGGTCTGTAACCTGTGCCTCTCGCCCGACCACATCGAAGCCACCTGCCCAGCTTGCGCCTCCTTCCGCTCGAAAAAGACCATTCGGGATCGTCTAGCTCGAAGACATGTTATAGCGCAACGGTCCGCTCCAGAACCTGTCGACATCTTCAACGAGGGCCCCGATGTCCCGGAGGAAGATTCCGAAGACCTAACCATCGTGTCGGAGGCAGAGGACTCAGACGGTTACATCACTCCTGGGCAACGAGTGAGTACTACTGCCCCTGCCCCAACCCCCCCATCAAAACAGAAGGCACCGGTCAAGACTTCGCCTGCTGGCCCCAGTCGCGACCAAAAACATGCTTTGGACGCCCCGCCTTCCGGCTCGGCACCGAAGAAAACACTAAAGCCTTCCAGTTCCTCGGCACCGACCAAGCCGCATGTATCAGTTCCACCGGCACCTTCGGCGCCGAAGCCAAAGGAACACTCTGCTCCGAAATCCACCTCGGTCCCAAAACCCGCCTCCAAGCATGCGGATAAGTCGGCGTCGAAACCAAGGCTCCACGACACAGCCCCTAAGCCAAAGCTGTCGGAGCCCATTGCCAAGCCCAAGGACTCTTCCACGCCTTCCAATGCCAAAGAGCACACAAAGCAACCATCACCGCGCTCTGAACCGAAAAAGTCGGCGCCGAAGACAAATCTCCAGGAGGAGGAACTGTTTCAACCGGATCCTATCGATCCTAAACAACATAAACTTTACATTAACCCTAAAACTGGACATGTCACTACTGTGCCACGCCACGAGCCCGTCCCTGTCAAAAAGGACTCTGCTACTTCCCCTATGCCTCCTTCTTCCCCTGTCCTTCCACCTAACACCCCTCCTCTCTACATCCCTGTTACACCGCCTCAGCCTGTAACATCTCCACCACATGACTATCAGGACGACATGGGGGATGGTGGTGACCCTGATGACGCTTTCCCAGACCCAGATGACCCACCACAGGACGATTGGGGCTACAATGATCCCATAGATCTTACAGACCTCCCAAGCCCTCCACCATAGCCCACAAAACCATCTCCCCCAGATGATAACATTGGTTTTGGGCAACTTATTCACAGGGCTGCTGCCTTTCATGGGGTACATATACACACCAACCCACCAGAGGAAGATTTCCTCTTAGATACCTTCGAACAGTCTCAACGAACTGTACAGACATTGCCCATGATTAAAGGAGTCATCAAACATGCTCCTGAGATATTTAAAGATCCTGTACGGGCCAGGATTCTTAACCCTAGGATCGACAAAAAATATAGACCTGCCCCTGATGACCCTGCCTACATCAAAGGCCAGCTCCTCTTGACTCCTTAGTCGTCTCCAATGCTCGTAAACGGGCTAATTCTCAGACTTCAGGGGACGCTCCGCCCCCTGATAAGGAGTCAAAATTGTTGGATGCCTCTGGCAAACGAGTGGCTGCGCAAGCCACCAATGACTGGCGCATAGCCAATACCCAGGCATTGCTGGCAAGATACGATAGGGCCCACTACGACCAGCTAGAAACCCTATTGCAACACCTACCTGACCAGTACAAGACGCAGGCAAATGATCTCATTCAGGAGGGCAAATTAATCTCCAATGCGTCCATTAAGTGTGCCCTTGATGCGGCCGACACCGCCGCTAGGTCTGTTAACACCAGCGTACTCATCAGAAGGCATGCCTGGTTACGCATTTCAGGCTTCAAGCCAGAGGTTCAAACCACCATTTTAAACCAGCCGTTTAATCAGAACCAACTCTTTGGTCCGGCTGTAGACGCAGCACTTGAAAAAATGCAGAAGGACACTGACACTGCCAAATCAATGGGAGCATTGCAGTCTCCACAACAACGTGGCTCCTTTCGCCGCTCCTTCTACAGAGGAGGCTCTAGGAACACCAACACAGACAATTCCTCTTCTTACAGAAACACCACCCAATCATCTCCCAATAGGGGATACTTTAGAGGTGGTTACCGAGGCAACAACAGTAAGGGCAGAGGCCGAGGTAGCAACAACACCCGTACCTCCCCCACTCCTAAACAGTGACTTCCCTCCACTTCCCCCCCACCATTCCACTCCTGTCGGGGGACGACTAGCACAGTTCCTACCTGTCGAACTCCATTACAACAGACAGGTGGGTGAGACAAATTATCCAACATGGTTACTGCCTAGAACTTACAGCTGCCCCCCCAAACATACCACCCAGGCAGCGTCCAATGTCCGCAGACCATCTCATGCTTTTAAAGCAAGAAGTTCTTTCCCTGCTTCAAAAGCACGCCATAGAGCCAGTCCCGCTAAAACACCAGGGCACAGGGGTTTACTCCCTGTATTTCCTAATCCCCAAAAAGGATGGGACTCTTAAGGCCTATTCTAGACCTCAGACCCCTCAATCCATATATACATTCGGATCATTTTCACATGATCACTCTCCAACAAGTGCTTCCCTTACTACAACAAGAGAACTTCCTTGCCACACTAGACCTCAAGGACGCCTACTTCCACATTCCCATACATCATGCAGACAGGAAGTATCTAAGGTTCGTACTCGATGGACAGCACTACCAGTTCAAAGTACTTCCATTCGGAGTCACCACTGCTCCAAGAGTGTTTACCAAATGCCTTGCAGTAGTAGCAGCACACCTACGAAGACAGCAAATACACGTCTTCCCATACCTGGACGACTGGCTCATCAAAGCCAGATCATTCAACCAGTGTGTCCAACACACTCATCAAACTATACAAACACTACACAACTTGGGGTTCACAATCAACTACACCAAGTCGCACCTCCAACCATCCCATATACATCAATATCTAGGAGCCACAATAAACACTTCCACAGCCCTAGCTTATCCCAGCCCAGCCAGGATAGCCAGTATACAAACCCTCATCACCAGGTTTCAAATACAACACTCTCTCCCAGCCAGAGTATTCATGCAACTAATCGGCATGATGGCATCTTGCAGTTTCATCGTCCCTCATGCAAAACTTCAAATGCGTTCCCTACAAGAGTGTCTAGCGCACCAATGGAACCAGGCTCACGGACAACTTACAGATCTGGTGTTGGTGGACAGCCGCACACATCGCTCTCTGCAGTGGTGGAACACAAAAAATTTGTCCAAAGGGCGGGCGTTCCTAGAGCCTGTTCCACAAATAGTACTGACAACGGACGCATCACTCACAGGATGGGGTGCACACCTGTTACGTCATACAACACAAGGCAAGTGGACCACTCAACAAAAGCTGCTCCACATCAATCATCTGTAGTTACTAGCTATATTCCTAGCTCTCAAATCCTTCCAACTCCACGTACAAAACAAGGCTGTCTTGATCCGAACAGACATCATCACAGCCATGTACTACATACAAAAACAGGGGGGGACACACTCTCCACGACTGTCCCAACTGGCACAGGACATTTGGAGGTGGGCCATTCCACAGAACATATACCTTCTAGCAGAACACCTACCAGGAGTTCACAATCAGATTGCCGATCTGTTAAGTCGACAGACACAACAGATTCACGAATGGGAACTACATCCACAAGTTCTTCTACCGTTTTTCCACATGTGGGGCCAGCCAGACATAGATCTGTTCGCCACACACCAAAACGCAAAATTCCCAACCTTCGCCGCCAGGTTTCCACACACGCAGTCCAAGGGCAATGCGATATGGATGAACTGGTCCGGCAGATTTGCGTACGCTTTTCCACCACTACCACTCCTTCCACTTGTGGTACGCAAGCTCCGACAACAGTCTCTAAAAATGATCCTAGTAGCTCCCACATGGGCACACCAACCGTGGTTC
Source organism: Calotriton arnoldi (assembly GCA_963921515.1). Taxonomy (NCBI): domain Eukaryota; kingdom Metazoa; phylum Chordata; class Amphibia; order Caudata; family Salamandridae; genus Calotriton; species Calotriton arnoldi. Next base: position 1,528,673 of record CAWUFW010003074.1, read on the forward strand.
ACCACACTGCTAGAACTATCAGTAGTCCCATATCAAAAACTACACCTCTCCCCATCAATGCTAACGCAGAGCCATGGAGAGATAAGGCACCCAGATCCATCCCAACTGAACCTTGCGATCTGGCTCCTGAAGTCCTAGAATTCGGTTACCTTAACCTACCGGCAGACTGTATGAACGTTATTAAAGAGGCTAGATGCCCTACTACCAGAGCTTGCTAAGCAGCAAAATGGAAAAGATTAGCTATTTACTGCACTAACAATAATATCCAGCTATTACAGGCCTCCACGCAAAACATCATTTGCTACTTACTACATTTGCAAAGATGTAATCTTGCATACTCATCCATACGTCTGCATCTAGCGGCCCTTGCTGCTTACCTATAGAACAGGCAACACTTATCACTCTTTAGAGTCCCAGCCATTAAAGCTTTTATGGAAGGCCTTAAACGGATCATACCTCCCAGATTACCACCTTCCCCAGTGTGGAATCTTAACATAGTACTTACTAGGCTCATGGGACCACCATTTGAACCCCTGCATAAATGTGAACTTCAATTCCTTACATGGAAAGTCGCGTTCCTAATTGCAATCACCTCTCTCAGAAGAGTCAGTGAGATCCAGGCTTTAACTATACAAGAGCCCTTCTTACAAATACATCATAACAAAATAGTTCTCAGGACAAACCCAAAATTCCTTCCAAAAGTCATTTCGCCTTTCCACCTTAACCAATCTGTAGAACTACCCGTGTTTTTCAAAACCCAGATTCTGTAGCAGAAAGAGCTCTCCACACCCTGGATGTCAAAAGAGCCCTAATGTATTACATTGACAGAACCAAATCATTTCGCAAAACAAAACAATTGTTTGTAGCTTTCTCTCCACCACATAAGGGTAACCCCATCTCAAAAGCTGGGATTGCAAGGTGGATTGTTAAATGTATCCAAATATGCTACCAAAAAGCCAAACGCACATTATCAATTCCCCCTAGAGCGCACTCAACACGCAAACTAGGGGCTTCCATGGCATTCTTAGGGAACATTCCCCTAGAAGACATCTGTAAGGCAGCCACATGGTGTACAACACACACCTTCACTAAACACTATTGTGTTGATGTGCAAGCCAAGCAACAAGCTTCTGTGGGCCAAGCTGTCCTTAGAACACTTTTTCAAACTACTGCAACACATACAGGTGACCACCGCTAGGGAGATACTGCTGTACAGTCTATGCACAGTGTGAGCTCTGCAGCTCACATGCCTCGAACGGAAAATGCTACTTACCAGTATGCATCTGTTCTTGGCATGTAGAGCTGCAGATCCTCACACGCCCACCCACCTCCCCGGGACCTGTATGTGTTCCAGTCCTATCTTATTTAGATATACACACATGGACATCTTTTTCTACTAACTCCATCACTCCCCATTATGGCGAAAAACAATCTGAGGATGGAGTCGATGCCCATGCGCACTATTGTCCAAAGGAGGAGTCACCTATCACATGACTACAAAAGACTTCTTCGAAGACAACAACAAAGTGCAAGAATCCGAGCCCAACACCAGATGGCGATCTAATGCACAGTGTGAGGATCTGCAGCTCTACATGCCAAGAACAGATGCATACTGGTAAGTAGCATTTTCCATATATATATATATCATTTTTTCTCATAGCAATGCAGCCCCCATCTAGGAGGCTAAACAATGTAATAAACTGCTTTTGCAAACACATAATATATGTATAAAAACACAGGAGGGCAAGTAGCACTTGAACTCTGTTTTTAATGAGTAAACCTCATGAAAAAACTGCAAATAAAGCAGACCTTGTTAGCCTACAGGCTGCATTGTAAACCAATAGCATACAAAATGAAAGCATTTTCATACAAAACTGGCACCGTGCCTTTAAGGCAGCCATGACCCCTAGCTTCCCATCATGCCTCAGGGGTGACAGTTAGGTCAGTTGTTCTTTCCGGCTCCTTCAGTCAGGACCCTGGATTCACAGCTCTTCATTTTTTTGACTTTGTCAAAAATTATCTGATTTTTTTGAAGATTTTTGCTTTCACTCGACATCTTTTAGCATTAGAGTGAGAGTGAAGCCTTTGTTGTGCTCCAGAAAAGGTTTATTTCTGTTAGAAATGCCTTCCTTATTTGACCCATGCCCTGCCTGTGGCAAGGCTAGATCAGACACACACCCTGTGTGTATTCTCTGCCTCCCTGATTCTCACTCTTCTGCCACCTGTCATCATTGCAAGAAGTTGTCGAGAAGGACCATCAAAGAAAGGGAGAGAATTCGACTTTATGGCCTCTCTGAAAGAGGTAGGTCTCCAGTGAGGCAGCAGAAAAAGAGAACTCGGTCGACGTCGAGAGGCAAGGTCCCGACCTGTTCTCCTTCGGCGTCGGGATCGACGTCGAGGCTGCCGACGGCGAAGAAATCGTCGTCGAAGACTATGGCGGTGCCAGAGCATCACTCTAAGAAATCGAGGACAACGCTCTCAACGTCGACTAAGGTAAAGGGCCCTCCGTTGTCGTCAACCAGGCGACGATCAACGTCGAGCAAATCTCCGTCGACGCTGGCTAGGCGATCGACGTCGAAGCAAATCACTCAGTCGTCGCCACATCAGCGGCAATCGACGTCGAGGCAAAGGTCTCCGTCGAGGTCAGTCCAAAGATCTTCGACGTCGAGGCGCAAGACTCTGCCGACATCGAGGCAGAAGCCTCCGTCGACGGCAGCACACCGCAGGTCGACGTTGAGACACCGATCAGAACAGAGACGGCTGGCGTCGAAACACGGTACTCCGTCGGCGTCAAGTAAACGTTCGATGTCGAGAGACCGGTCGACTGCGAGATTGAGTCCTCCGTCGAAGAGGAGAAAGTCGACGTCAAGTCAGGCGTCACCGTCGCCGAGACGACGGTCGACGTCGAGAAGGCAGTCGGTCCAGAGACGTTCCAGATCGACGTCGGGGCACCAGTCCAAAGAAGCCTCACGTCCGGTTAGCCTGTCTACATCGCCGTCACCGTCGAGAACAGGTTCTCCCAGCTCTGAGGCTCATAGTCAAGATCTCCGGAGGTCGTGATCTCGACGTCCAGCAGTCCAGTGTCCAGGCGACATCAAGATTCGCCGACCAGGCCTACACAAGAAAGCGAGAGCTCTCCTCCTCCTCCTCCACATTCTCCTGAGGGGCGAGAAGGGCAAAGATCGCCTTCCATCCATCTATCACCAAGATGGAACAGGCCCTTGCATCACTGGGCCACAACCCCAGCCACAGGGGCACAGCATTACTCGAGCCCCCTTCACAGATCTCCGTTGGCTCGGCTGCGTACTCCATCAAGAGCCAGGGATCGCAGTCGCACTCCTGCGCACTCTCACAGAAGGAGATCTAGATCCAGAAGCTGGAGGAGAAGACACAGATCTCCAACACCTTCCTCCTCTTCCACACACACACGTCACACAGAGACTATTCACCTACTCTTACTGACAGCCCACCGTCGAGGGTCTCTCCGGTGGATGACGTGTGGGCACTTTTCAGGACGTGCTTGGCACAGGGGCGGTGAAACTAAACATCCCTATGCCGACTCGACAGAGTTCGTCCTCGGTTATCTTTGAGACTTTACACCAAAGGGCAGCATCTAGACCTCTGCTACCATTGGTCCCGGGCCTAATAGAACCGGTTATGGACATTTTCCTCACGCCGGCGACACTGAAAACCGCGCCGGCTAGGATTTTGAAAAAATATCGTTCACCGGAAGAGGACCTGCTTTTCCTTAAATCTGACCCCCCGCTGGATTCTGTTATAATCGCTGCAGCAAAAAAGACTCGTGCTATTGCTTCCTCTTCTACTGTTTCTCCAGACAAGGAGAGTAAAACACAGGATTCGTGGGGAAGGAAGGTATGTGGCACATCAGCGTCGATGATGAAGGTATCGAGTGCGGCGGCTCTCTTGGGCCGGTATGACAGGTCTCTGTGGGACTCCCTGCAAAGATTCACGGAAAAGTTACCAAAAGAAGATCGCAAGGATTTTGAGGAGATCCTGCATGAAGGCAGCTTGGTGGCTAACCAAGTTATCAGCGCCGCAGCTGATGGAGCTACTCTTTCGGCTCATGCCTATGCGCATGGGATATGCGCTAGAAGAACCTCCTGGCTCCGACTCACAGCGCTCAAACCAGAGGCACAGTCTCGGATCCTCAATCCCCCCTTCTCCGGCTCATCTTTGTTCGGTGCACACACGGATGAAGAAATGTCCTGGATGAAGACAGAGCTAGACACACTAAAGGCCGTGGGTCTAGAGAAGAGGGAAGAGGAAAGAGTTCCGCAAACGATTCAGGCCTTACAATCGACGATCCTCCCAACAGAGGGTTCAAACCCCTCATTGGCAGAAAAACCAGGATCAGCAGGGACAGCAAAGGTCCCAATACCAAGGCAGGCGCTCTTCCAGAGGAAGAGGGAACCAGCGTCAGTCTAACACCTCCGCCAAGACGCAGACCAAACAATGAGTGCCCACTTCCCCCGTCGCCGTTCACCACTCCAGTGGGGGGGAAGTATTGCAAATCATCTCGAAGAGTGGCGAGCTATCACAAAGGACCAGTGGGTGTTAGCTCTGCTGCAGAATGGGTACTCTACGTTTTCGACGCCATCCTCCCTCAATCCCTCCGGTTCCATCATCGTGCCATCAAATGAAGATATTGCGAAACGAAGTTACCACCCTTCTGCGGAAATCAGCCATCGAGAAGGTGCCAATATCTTAAAGAGGGACAGGGGTTTACTCAAGATACTTCTTAGTAAAGAAGAAGGTTCGAAAAGCAGAATACAGACCCATTCTGGATCTGCGAACGCTCAAGTCAATCAAGAAGGAGAAGTTTCGCATGTTGGCTCTCCATCAAATATATTCACATCTCAGGCAGGGAGATTGGATGTGTTCGCTGTATCTGCAAGATGCCTACTTTCACGTTCCGGTCAGTCAACATCACAGACAATATCTGAGATTCCTGGTGGGATCTTCACACTACCAGTTCAAAGTACTACCCTTCGGGTTGAAGTCAGCTCCACGAGTGTTCACGAAGTGTTATGGCAGTGGTGGCAGCCGCACTACGCCGCAGAGGCATCTTCGTGTACCCGTACCTGGACGACTGGCTGCTGAAGGGTCCCTCTCCCCACAGCGTGAGGAGTCATTTCCTACAATGCCTAGAGATTTGTCACCGGCTGGGCCTTCATGTGAACTTCGACATATCGACGCAACAACCCACACAGATAATACATTATCTAGGAGCTCTGGTAGATTCCGAGGTAGGAAAAGTGTTTCCTTCGGAGGAGAGACAATTTTCCATCATACAGAAATGCAAACTTGTTCTAGACATCAGAATGCTGTCAGTTCGTCGGATTGCCTCCCTGTTAGGGTCGATGGCATTCTGCATCTTTCTGGTCCCCAATGCCAGGCTGCGAATGCGTCCTCTACAGCAGGATCTGGAGAACAAGTGGGACCAGCAAACAGCTCGCTGGGACGACAAAATAAGTCTCTCAAACGCAGCAAGAGCATCCATCCCATGGTGGATGAAGGAGAATATGCAAGTAGGGATACCTTTTCATCAAGCACCTCCCTCTCAAACACTGATCACGGACGCCTCCCTCCAGGGCTGGGAAGCCCACATGGGGTCTCTCCAGACGCAAGGTCAATGGTCATTGAAAGAGCGGTCATATCATATAAACATGCTGGAACTGAGAGCAGTTCACCTGGCCCTCAAGGCTTTCCTCCCTTCGATTCAGGCAAGTTCAATCTTAATACAGACGGACAATACCACCACCATGTACTACCTGAACAAACTGGGGAACTCGCTCACGCACATTGTCGCTGGAAGCTCAAGCTCTCTGGCATTGGCTCCTGGCACGGAACCTATCAATCACAGCGGTACACCTGCCGGGAGAACAGAACGCGAGAGCGGATGCTCTCAGTCGGCACTTCGAAGACCGACAAGACTGGGTTCTCAACGACGAGGTCGTCGAAGGCATCTTCCAGGCTTGGGGGCGTCCCAGCATCGATCTCTTCGCGGATGACAAATACAAAATGCCGAGACTTCGCCTCAAGGTTCTACCGGCCAGGGTCGAAGGGGAATGCCCTTTTGATAGACTGGTCAGGGGCATTTGTGTACGCCTTTCCACCCCTTCCTCGCATCCCGAAGGTGGTGACCAAGCTGGCTCATTCACACACGAGAATGATCCTGATTGCCCCGGACTGGCCGAGACAATGGTGGTACCCGGACCTTCTGCACATGTCAGAATGCCCTCACAGGAGGCTGCCGTGCAGACCGGACCTGCTGTCCAACATGAACGGGAGGATTCATCACCCAACCTTCCCTCACTGAACTTGGCAGCATGGCTCCTGAGGTCCTCCAATATGGCCATTTAGGACTACCACAAGACTGCATGTCCATCTTAAAAGAAGCAAGAAGGCCGTCCACTAGACACTCGTATGCGTGCAAGTGGAAACGTTTTTGTATGTGGTGCGTTCAAAACAATTGTAACCCAACCAAAGGGCAGGAGGAGGTTGTTCTACCATACCTGCTTTACCTGGCTAAAGCGGGCTTGAAGTTTCCTTCCATTATGGTGCACTTAGCAGCTATCACTGCATATAGGCGCTCGCCTTCTCAGCCTTCTTTCTTTCACTTACAGGTTGTGAAAGACTTCTTACAGGGTCTGAAAAAGGTCTACCCTCCGGTCCAGCCTCTTTCACCACCCTGGGAGCTGAACCTGGTGCTATCAAAGTTGATGGGTCCACCTTTCGAACCCATCCACAAAGCAACCTTGCAACACCTCACTTGGAAGGCGGCTTTCTTGGTAGCGATCACGTCAGCTCGCAGAGTGAGCGAAATACAGGCCCTCTGCTCTAAGGAACCTTATACTGTTTTTCCATCTGAATAGGGTTGTATTGAGGACTCATCCCTCCCTCCTTCCTTCCGAAGGTGGTGTCAGATTTCCATGTGAATCAGACCATCTCTGTGCCCATTTTTTTCCCTAATCCCTCCACTCCAGCTGAGAGGGCTTTATACTCGCTTGACCTAAAAAGAGTTTTAAAATTCTATCTGGATAGGTCCAAGTCCATGAGAAAATCTGATCAACTATTTGTTAACTATGGGTCGATCAGAACAGGTTTTCCAGCTTCAAAACGGGCCATCTCCAGATGGATAGTTTCGTGCATCAAGTTAGCTTATCAATTAGCGCAAAGGCCCCTTGGTCCCAAGGTGCATTCCACGAGAGGAAAAGCGGCTACGACTGCTTTTCTTCATAACGTGCCTATCTCTGAAATCTGTAAGGCGGCAACTTGGTGGTCCGTCCATACATTTTCGAGGCACTATTGTCTAGATTCGGACACCAGAGCAGACACCCAAGTAGGCCAGGCCTCCTTGAGGAATCTGTTCAGCAGCTCATTGCGGCTGTTGTTGTATGTTGGGTCATTCACTCTCATTTGCCTGCAGGTGGAAGATGGGCTTGCTATTCTATTCAGTGCTTATGACTATTGATGAGGATCCCCTGGAAGAGAAGGATAAGTTACTTACCTGTAATCCTAGATCTCTTCCAGGGGTATCCTCATCAAAGTCATAAGCAACCCACCCGCCTCCCCAGGTAAATGAGATTTTTCTTCATTGTTAAAAATGATATCTTTGTGCCCTGATCTTCAGGGTTACGCAAAGAACTGATCTAACTGTCACCCCTGAGGCATGATGGGAAGCTAGGGGTCATGGCTGCCTTAAAGGCACGGTGCCAGTTTTGTATGAAAATGCTTTCATTTTCTATGCTATTGGTTTACAATGCAGCGTATAGGCTAACAATGTCTGCTTTATTTGCAGTTTTTTCATGAGGTTTACTCATTAAAAACAGAGTTCAAGTGCTACTTGCCCTCATGTGTTTTTATATATATATATTATGTGTTTGCAAAAGCAGTTTATGCGTTATTTTGTTTAGCCTCCTAGATGGGGGCTGCATTGCTATGAGAAAAAATGATATATGTATATATATATATATATATATATATATATATATATATATATATATATATATATATATATATATATAGCTGTATATATATGTTTTTCATATATAATTTTTATTATTTCCGGGGTCCCCGCACATGGGTGGGAATATTCAGTGCTTATGACTTTGATGAGGATACCCCTGGAAGAGAACTAGGATTACAGGTAAGTAACTTATCCATATTTGCAAATATAGAACTATGAGGTTGAGCCTAATCTGAATTGATTATCTTGCAGAAAGAGACAACATAGAGCCTCCTAGATGTTAAGATAGCGTCCCTGATCGCCAATATTATGATGCTTTGACTGGCTCTGATGAGCCTTTGCGAATGAGAAATGAAAGTTCTAAAGATCTTCCTAATACATAAGGTGCAGTTGTATTTTCCCTATTATGTACTCCTGAGATTCTCACAATATCTCAATTTTTCTCTGGTTCTCTCCTTCTCTTTTGGGCAACTCGGGTGAAAGGCTTCTTACCCTCTATTGCTCCCACTGAATGGTGTCTGTTCACAAATAGAGTTGGAATGCACACTTAGGAATGATGGAGAATGGGTTTAGTCCTATAGCATGGATAGGACTCACAAAACTGGTGAGCACTTTATCGATTTTTGTTCTAGGTTGTCTCACGGGATCGTGTTTGGAGTTATGCCAATTTTGCTCAAGTAGCTTTGGCTTTTTAACTTGGTAGCTGCTTTGGACTGTCCCCCAACGAAGAGATTTTGGAAAACGATCTTGTTCTTTGTTATTTCATAGATAACCCCCACCCACTTTTGAGATCAATATCTTAAGCAACATGGTCCTGATGAAGGTGGTTATAAAGTCCTCCCACCGAAACGTGCGTTCACCGTGACTGTTTTTATGGGGAACCCCGGAAAAGACAACACATCAGTGGAAAGCGTTTCAGATAAAATCAAACCACACAACAAAAAGTGTGCATGCCGTATAAATAAGACTTGGAGTTTCCCACGAATTTGCATGTTTTTTGCGGATGAGTGTTGGTATGTGTGAGACTGTTCTGAATGGTGAGAACGATTGCTTGATGGTTGAGAGTGGGGTTATAGTTATGTTAAATGTTAAAATTTCTTATAAAGCGCACGTACACCAGTTGGTTTCTTGGCGCTAAACTTAAGGAATTGTTGGGGCCCCCTGTATTTAATTGTCTGAAGAACTAGTTGTACGCTTGGGTGAATAGCCAAGTCTTAAGAAGCCTACGGAACCTTGTCAATTCAGTACAAGTTCTTATGTCCAAAGGAAGAGTGTTCCAGAAACTGGGTGCCAATACTGCAAACCTGCAGCCTCCCATTCGTTTCCGTCTGTAGGGAGGAATGGCTAAGAGGTTCTTATGGGCAGAGCGTAGACTACGTGCAAGTACGTATTTCTGAACGAGTCTGGATATAAATTTTGGGCTAGCACCATACAGAGTTTTAAAGATAAGGCAACCAACCTTAAGTGCACATCTTTGTGGGATGGGAAGCCAGTGTAGTTCTTTCATGGTGGGAGTGATGTGTTCCCATCTAGGTTGTTGGGATATCAGTCTGGCTGCCTGGTTCTGTACCATTTGCAGTCTCTTGGTGAGGTAGAGTGGTAGGCCAAAATATAAAGAATTGGCATAATCCAGATGTGATATCACCATAGCTAGGACCACCTGAATTAAGGCTTCCCGTGTGAGCAATCTCCTGATCTTTCTTATTTTCCTCAGTTGAAAAAAACAAGTGGACGTTACTGCTCCTATCTGAGCTTTCATGGTGAGATCACTATTGATGATCACTCCCAGACTTTTGGCTGAGAGAGAAGTGTTGGGTGGGGAACCCAGTTCACTCGGCCAAAACTGTGCATTCCATGGGTTCAGGGGACCACCCAACAGAATCACTTCTGTTTTGTCCGGATTTAATTTTAGCTGGTTGTTATTCATCCAGTCGCGAATGTGCAACATTGTTGCCTGGAATTCAGATATCGACTCAGGTGAGTTGTTGATAGAGAACACCAGTTGCATATCATCTGCGTAGTTGTACGTGCATACTTTCCTGTTTCTGAGGGAATGAAGTAAGGGAAGGAGATAGAGGTTGAATAGATGAGGAGACAACGAGGAGCCCTGTGGAACTCCACATGTCGTTGGCATTTTAGGTGCAGAGAACTGGGAGAGACGTACTGACTGAGTGCGTTCCTCTAGAAATAACTCAGCCCAGCTAGATGCCCTCCCCTTGATGCCGGCAGTCCTGACACGGTCGATCAGAATACCATGATCGACCGTGTCAAATGCCGCAGACAGATCTAGTAGCACCAGGACCTGGGGGGGAACCCTTGTCAACTTCTTTCCGAAGCGTGTCCAGAACAGTAAGTATCACTGCCTCAGTAGAATGGGCTGGGCGGAACCCTGCTTGATTTGGATCAAGATAGCCAGACTGTTCAATAAAGGTACAAAGGCTTTTGGCCACATGGGATTCCAGTATTTTTGCCAAATAGGGGAGCAAGGAAATGGGCCGATAGTTGGTCAGAACCCTAGGGTCCGCACCTGATTTTTTTAGTAAGGGAACCACAGTTGCTTCTTTAAACGCTTTGGAACACAGCCCTGTGCCAGAGAGTCATTAAGAAGTGCCAAGGCAGGACCGGGGAAGGTGGTAAAAACCTCTTTTAAAATATGAGGCGGACAACTATCGGTAGGTGATCCCGACTTTACTTTGGATAGAAGGTCCAAAAAAATCGTACTGTCTATAGCTGGGAATTGTTCAAGGGAGCATGAGTTTTCCAGCGCTAAAGGTGAGCCCTCAGGAGCAGGGCAATGAGGGATGCTGGATTTTATAGTGACGATATCTGAAAGAGACACGTTAGTGACAGATTCCTTACCTTAGAATATCCCCAGGCGTCAGGCTGGATCCGGAAAGTTTTTTGCGTAGCAGTACCCTTGCGCGTCGGTAGGCGGCGTCGTGCGGCTCCGCGTCCGTCGTCGGCGTCGTGATCGCCGGGATGACGTCGCGGGCAGTACTTAGGCGCCGCCCCTGCGCGCTGACGTCAGTTCTTCTTTTTCCGCGCCAGTAAGCGCAGATCCGGGAAGAGCAGTGCCCTAGTCACTTTTTGACTATCTTTTTTGGTGAATTTTTTCACTGTTTCTTCAACGAGTCTTCACGACTCCTAAGGTGTCGTAGGGATGCCCGGCTTTAAGCCCTGCGAGGAATGTGGTCGCATGATGTCGATCACGGACCCGCACCTCGAGTGTCTCTTTTGTCTCGGCCGAGACCACGACACGAAGTCGTGTCCTGACTGCCGGAAACTTCATCCTAAGGCTTTGCGAGAGCGGTCTCGAAAGCTCCTCGAAGTCCGGCATTCGGCTCCGCGCCGCACCAAGCCCCGGTCCCGGGAGAGGTCGAGGGGCCGGACGCGGAGTCCCCGCCGTTCGTCGGATTCAAAGTCTTCGCGCTCCTCCGGTAAGTCGAAGCACAAGAAGTCTAAGCGGCGTCATCGCTCTAAGACTTCGCCTCGCCGGTCTTGCGACTCGGCTGAGGTCCCTGTCGGCACCGTCCCCGCCCCGCGGCCCCGGACGTGCCTGTCGAGTTACCCCCGCAGTACCCGCCCTACCCGGGCTCGGGGCTACTCCGGCCGATATACAGGAATTCCTGTCGGCCATGGCCCGCCTCTTCGGGCCTCAAGGTCCCTCCGGTGCGCCTTCGGGCCCCGCGGGCCCTGATGGGGTTGCTCCGGCGTCGCCGTCGACTCCGGTCCCGGCGTCGCCTGTCCCACCAGCCTTCGTCCCGGCCTCGACCCCGGCTCCGGTGGTGCCGCAACCCCCATCGACGCCGGTTGACCTAACCACGCCTCCGCCGACGTCCCCGGTGCCGTTTCCGACGCCGTCCGGGGCTCCGGGCGGCGTCGTTCCCCGGTTCTCTCCGGGTCCGGACATGGAGCCGGACCGGCGTCGCCCGACGCCGTTTCCGGCGCGATGAGACCTTGGGTCCCTGATGTCCCTCCTCCTCCATATTTTCAACCTGAGGAGGACCAGGAGAGCTGGGAGGGTCTGAGGACCCTCTCACACAACAGTGCGAGTTTGACCCGGACTGGGTTGAGGAACTTGGGGATGCCAGTGGTCTGGATACCTCCCCTGACTCTGGCATGCTGTCTCCTCCCGTGGCAACGGAGGAGGGGGCTAATTTTGCAACGGTGTTGCGTAGAGCTGCTGGAGCCTTGAATCTCCAGTTGCCTACAGTGGTCGTCAGGTCTAACATCCTGACTGAAGTGCTTCAGCCGGCGGCCTCCTCTTCGGAGACTGTGCTGCCGTTCAACGATGCACTGACTGACGTTCTTTTGGGTGCCTGGTCCAAACCCACCACAGGGGCTCCTGTGGATAGGAACGTGGCCCGACGCCATCGCCCTGCTCCGGGCGACCCCCTGTTTCTCTCCCAACACCCCACCCCTGAGAGCTTGGTTGTCCAAGCCTCTGCCTCCCAAACCGCCTTCCCTACCGCCCCTCCGGATAGGGAATCCAAGCGCCTGGATCACTTTAGGAAGAAGGCTTTCTCTTCCTCCAGTGCTGGCTTGCGGTCTGTTAATACCGCTTGCCTCTTGGGCCGATACACCCACTCCCTGTGGGATTCGGTGGCAACTGTTTTGCCGCAGTGTTCTGAGGAGGTCCAGACACTGCTTACCCGCGCCATTGCGGAAGGGCGTGATGCGGCTAAATATACCATCCGCTGTGGCCTTGATACCGCCGACTCGCTGGGCAGATCGCTTGCAACGACGGTGGCGCTGCGTCGCCACGCCTGGCTGAGAACCACTGGTTTTTCAGGGGATGTCCAGAATACACTCATGGACATGCCCTTTGATGGAGTCGGTCTTTTTGGTTCGAAGGCAGACCATGCGCTGGAGCGTTTCAAGGACTCACAGGCTACTGCTAAGTCCCTGGGCCTTGCTGTTGTGCGCCCTCCGCTCACGTCTGCTTTTCGCCCCTTTCGTGGCCACGGAAGGGGCGCCCAGTCACGTCCACAGCCCGGCCAACGGCCCGCGCAGCAAGCGCCTTCGCGTGGCCGAGGACTTGGATACCGCCGTGGCGGTTCGGGCAACCAGCGTGCGGGTCAGGCCACCACCTCCAACCCGTCCGCGGCCTCCAAGCCCTCCTAGTCCCTCCTTTCAGGTGCACAGTACGCCAGTCGGGGGCAGGGTCCGCCATCACCTTCACCACTGGCGTCCCATCACCTCGGACAGGTGGGTCTTGGACATTGTCCGAAGGGCTACTCCCTCCCCTTCGAGACCACCCCCAGCCATGCCACCTCAATTCCACCGCATGTCAGGGGATCACTTGGTGCTTCTCCAGAAGGAAGTCACGGCCCTCTTGGCCAAGAGGGCCATCGAGCATGTTCCGACCCCAGAAGTAGGACGTGGTTGCTACTCCCACTACTTTCTGGTGCCCAAAAAGGACAAGGAGGACATGCGTCCTATCTTGGACCTCCGGAACGTCAATCGCTTCCTCCGGAAGGAGAAGTTCAAGATGCTCACCCTAGCTCAGGTCTTGACTGCCCTCGACCCCGGAGACTGGTTGGTAGCGTTGGACTTGCAGGACGCCTATTTCCACATCCCCGTCCTGCCGGCCCACCGGCGTTACCTTCGGTTCACGGTAGGCCTCGAGCATTTTCAGTTCACCGTGCTCCCCTTTGGCCTTACCAGTGCCCCTCGGGTGTTCACGAAAGTGATGGCGGTGGTCGCAGCTCATCTGCGCCGGGCAGGGGTTTCAGTCTTCCCCTACCTCGACTACTGGCTGCTGAAGGCGGGCTCGTCCCAGGCAGTCGTCTCCCACCTCCAGACTACGGCCGAACTCCTGCACTCGCTGGGGTTCTCCATCAATGTGCCAAAGTCGCATCTGATTCCTTCTCCACAGCTCCTTTTCATCGGAGCAGTTCTGGACACAACGCAGTTTCGGGCCTATCCTCCCGAACGGCGAGTCCGGGATATTCAGGCTATGATTCCGATCTTTCAGCCTTTATCCTGGGTTTCGGTACGGATGACCCTGAGGCTGCTGGGCCTCATGGCCTCCTGCATCCTGCTGGTCAATCATGCCAGATGGCATATGCGGGCTCTGCAGTGGGACCTGAAGTTCCAGTGGGCGCAGCACCAGGGCAACCTGTCCGATCACGTCCAGATCTCGGAGGGGACTGCAAGACAGTTGCAGTGGTGGCTCTCGAACCGGCAATAGGTCATAGGTAGATCCCTCTCCCTTCCCCAGCCAGAGCACACAGTTGTGACGGACGCGTCCCTTCTGGGATGGGGCGGTCACATGGGAGAGGCGGAGATCAGAGGCCTCTGGTCTCCGGCGGAGTCCCGGCTCCATATCAACCTTCTGGAGCTCCGGGCGATCCGGCTTGCACTCAAGGCATTCCTTCCCTCTGTCAAAGGGACGGTAGTGCAGGTGTTCACCGACAACACCACCGCCATGTGGTACTGCAACAAACAGGGCGGGGTGGGGTCGTGGACCCTTTGTCAGGAGGCTCTGCGCCTCTGGACATGGCTGGAACATCAGGGCATGTTCCTGATGGTTCAACACCTGGCAGGTTCCCTGAACGCCAGGGCGGACGAACTCAGCCGCAGGTGCATGATGGATCACGAATGGCGTCTTCACTCGGAAGTGGCGCAAGGACTCTTTCTACAGTGGGGAGAGCCTTGGTTAGATCTATTCGCCACCGAAGAGAACGCGCAATGTCATCAGTTTTGCGCGTTGGAATTTCCAAGGCGGCACTCGCTCTGCGACGCTTTTCGTCACGAGTGGAGTTGCGGTCTATTGTACGCCTTTCCGCCTATACCACTTCTACCCAGAGTGTTGAAGAAGATTCGGCACGACCGGGCCCAAGTCATTCTTGTGGCTCCGGACTGGGCTCGAAGAGTTTGGTATCCCGAGCTACTCAGTATGAGCGTAGATCCCCCGATCCGTCTGCCTCTTCGGGAGGATCTTCTGTCGCAGCAGCAGGGGACGGTCCTCCACCCGAACCTGTCCAGTCTACACCTGCTTGCGTGGAGATTGAGCGGCGGCAGTTGATTCCTTTCGACTTGCCTCCCGAAGTTTGTGATGTGATTCTGGCAGCCAGTCGTCCCTCCACTAAGGTGGTATACGCCTGCAGGTGGAACAAATTTGTGGCATGGTGCACAGCAAAGGCTGTGAACCCCCTTTCTGCCCCTCTTTCTGAGGTCCTTCTGTTCCTTCTTTCTCTGGCCCAACAGGGTTCTGCCCTGGGTACCATCAAGGGTTATCTCTGTGCTATCTCGGCCTTCCTCAGGCTCCCTGATCAGCCCTCCCCTTTTCAAGTCCCCTGTTGTTAACAGGTTCTTAAAAGGCATTACACACCTCTTTCCTCCTGTTCCATTTGTGATGCCTCAGTGGGACTTGAACTTGGTTCTTACCTTTTAATGTGCGCTCCCTTTGAGCCTCTGCATAACTGTCCTCTTCGTCTTCTGACTCTAAAGACAGCCTTTCTGGTGGCCATCACCTCCGCTCGGCGGGTGAGTGAGCTCCAGGCTTTATCTTGCAAACCTCCCTTTCTGTCTGTTCATCCAGACAAGGTTGTTCTTCGGACGCGTCCGTCCTTCTTGCCAAAGGTGGTTACTGCCTTTCACATTGGGCAGACCATCACTTTGCCTACCTTCTTTCCGCCTCCGCATCCTTCCAGAGAGGAAGAGAGGCTCCACCGTCTGGACCCAAAACGTGCGCTCTCCTTCTATATCGACCGCACAAAACACTTCCGGGTGGATGACCAGCTCTTTGTTGGCTACGTGGGCGCCAAAAAGGTCGGGCGGTGCACAAACGAACCATCTCCCGCTGGGTTACCTTGTGCATCAAGACCTGCTATTCTTTGGCTAAGAAGGAGCCTCCTGTTGGGCTGCGTGCCCATTCCACCAGGGCAACGGCTGCTACCACGGCCTTGGGCCGCGGTGTTCCGCTGCCCGTTATTTGTCAGGCAGCTACGTGGGCCTCGCTGCACACGTTTACAAAGCATTACTGCCTTGACAGTCAGGTCCGGAGGGACGGCTTCTTTGGCCGTCTGTCCTCCAGGACTTCCTTGTCTGATCTTTGTTCGCAGACCCACCACCGGGGTTGGTATTGCTGGGGTATCTATTCTAAGGTAAGGAATCTGTCACTAACGTGTCTCTTTCAGATGCACAAGTTACTAACTTGTGTAACAATATATCTGTAAGAGACAGTAGTTAGTGACAGATTCCTTACCGCCCACCCATCCTCCCCGTTCTGCGAACTGATTTCTAGGGTTAAGGACATCCCTTTCAGGGCCCTAGTATTTTTCAGACACCTATGTCAGCTTCTTGCATGGCTCTGCGTTCCTGGCGTGGAAAGTCGTGTACAGAACTGACGTCAGCGCGCAGGGGCGGCGCCTAAGTACTGCCCGCGACGTCATCCCGGCGATCACGACGCAGACGACGGACGCGGAGCCGCACGACGCCACCTACCGACGCGCAAGGGTACTGCTACGCAAAAAACTTTCCGGATCCAGCCTGACGCCTGGGGATATTCTAAGGTAAGGAATCTGTCACTAACTACTGTCTCTTACAGATATATTGTTACACAAGTTAGTAACTTGTGCTTTGTCAATAAAGAACGAATTATGGGAGTTACAAAAGGCTTGACTGGGTGTAGATTTTAGTGTAACTCTATCTGGATTGGATAATTCGTTCACAATGGTAAATATTTCTTTAGAACTGTTAGAGCTCATGATTTTTGAGGAGAAGTAAGCAGCCTTCGCGGAAGAGATTGACTTTTACACTCTTTCAATTGGGTCAAATAGCTCTCTTTGTTGTCTAAAGAATAACTGGTTCTCCATTTCCTTTCTGATTGACGAAGTGCTAGCTTTTGATTTTGTAGGTCGGAAGAGAACCATCTTTGTGCCTCATGACGTCTTACTGAACGTATTGTTTTAATGGAGTTAAGTTTTATTAATGTAAATGTTTATTTCTTGTATGTTTAAGCTGTCTTATGTCATAGGAAATATTGCTTATATAGCAATTGATGTACATGTATTTGTGTAAATGTTATTTACTGCTCATGAATTGTGGAATATATGTAAAATTATGTAAAAAATGAACTGATGAGAGCAAAAAACAAACTTGCACTACAAAAAATAAACTTTTTAGAAAAAAGAAAAAAATCTATGTATAAAAATATATTTTTGAATAAGTTACTGTGGTCAATGCGTATGTTGGGGACCTGTCCTGTATAAGTGTCTAGCTTTTGGCCGCCCACAAAGAAATATAGGTCTGACGAGTTTTTCTTAGATAGATTTTGCTTTTTTCCCCCTCACTCTTGGACCTAAATTGGACATAGGGAGTACCTTTTTCTTTTATAAGAATATTCCAGTTTGAGCCACTTCAGAAACTCTTGGTTCCGGCTCTGGCGTGAAACTGGACAAAGGACATGGGAGTATTCTCTCCTCTGGGTGGGACCCCTGAGTTGTTCCAACCCTTTCCTTAGGGTACTTAAGGGCTCCCGTGTGGGTGGGTCCTTCGATTTGTCGTGGGACAAGACTCTGCCCCAAAACTGTCTTTCTTCAATCTTCTGGACACTTGGACTTCGTTGGACTTCGACTGGAACCAAGACTGCCCAAGGAAAGACTCCTGCTGCTCCTAGTCTCGCTGTTCTTCAAGTCTTCTTCGTCGTCTCTGTCTGTGCCTCATCCAGATTCTTCAACAGACCTGTGGGCATCAAGGACACCTGAAGAAATCTCCCTTGGAGTGAAGGAGTCCCTCCCCTGCATCTGCAGGCACCGCAACAAATCTGACCGGTCGGCTGCTCCTGTCGACCTGCGGACTTCCCGAGGTTCAGCAACACAGGACGTGGTTCTGCAACTCCCTCGAGGTCTTACCTGTCCTCTCTGCAATTTTGAGGCTGGTATCCCTCGTCGGAACCGTTGGGACCAAACCCCAAGACACCGCGTCAACTTGCCATTGCCAAGGCGTGTTGGCTCTGCACTCCAGAGATCTTTGGGCTACAAGAAGCTCCTGCCTCCAGCACCTCTTCCCTCCCAGATCAGCGTCCTTCCTGCATCCTCCTCTGCACCCGGGGCCTCCATGTTTGGTGAGCTGCTTGAGGTCCTCTTACGACTCCTGTGCCTTCTGTCTGTGGCTCCTCTCTGGGGTCTTCCTTTGCTTCAGTGGGCTACCCTGCTTGGTGAGTCCCTCTGAACTTGCTGGTCCCAACGTTGCTCGTTTTTTGTCTTCCGCGCCAGTTGCGGCTACCAAAGCTTGTTGGTGCCTCCGCTGGACACTGACTACCTAGACACTGACATCCGACGTGGGACAGCTCCTTCATGCCTCCTGGTCTTCCTCCGCATCGGCTGGTCCTCACAGCTGCAGCAACAAGGTCACAGTCGACTCTTCAGACTCTCCCGACATTGGTGGGCATTGTGTCTCCGTGCCCCCTCTGCTTGCAGGGTCTTCACTTCCCGAATCCATCCTTGGACTCCATCAGACTCCTTCACAGTCTTCTCCAGAGGCATCTTCTTTGAAGTCTCCCATGGCTATCTATGGCAGGTTCTGACGTCACTTCACCCCTATGCACCCGGCTTCCCTGGTGCAGATTAACCTGGTTCCTGGGGCATCCACGGGTGGGGTGGCTCTCCAACATTCTGTCTTCTAAAGGGTTTAGAGTCCTCCGGGAAGGGTCCTTCTTAAAAACGTCAGCCGAAACTTCTCCATTGACTTTCATTGGGCACACTGCTGTGTTTCCACTCTGCACACAGCCTCCGTGGGGCTTTTGGGTACTTACCTTGGGTGTTTCCTTGCGTCCTCGGCTCCTCTGGGTCTTCCGGTCCAAATCCTGTTCTCCTTTGCAGTTCGCATTCCACTTTCTTAATGTATGGTTTGGTCTCCCCCTGGAGACCACTGTATTTTGTGCTACTTACCTGATT
This sequence comes from Calotriton arnoldi, assembly GCA_963921515.1. NCBI lineage: Eukaryota > Metazoa > Chordata > Amphibia > Caudata > Salamandridae > Calotriton > Calotriton arnoldi. The sequence goes on from CAWUFW010003074.1 coordinate 1,547,567, forward strand.
GCTTTTGAAGTATTCTTGTGAATTATGTTGATATCTCCAGGCAGGAGATATACCAATGTGATAGTGAAAATGTGTTGTAATAAATATTCTTATTTTTGCTAAACACTGTGTGGTTTCTTTTCATCTAACCTACACTACAGATTAAAGTTGGTAAAACAAGCTGCTTTACACTCCTTCAAGGTAGGCCTGAAGGCTGCTCTCCACAGCTACCACTTTGAGAGCTTTCATAGGTTATCAAAGGCAACTAAAATTACCATAACGGTTGTCTGGATTAGTGCAAGGTGCAAGTGCATCACTTAAATATGTGTGTACTAGTGTACCATATATTAAGCCAGCCTCCTACAGGTGCCCTTCAAATGCCTACTCCCCAGGGGTCCTTCTGAAAGTCGTGGTATAAAGAAGGCAGAAAAAACACTTCCCCAAACTCTATTGCCTCCTACCAGAGGCAGTTGTAGCACTACAAACAGCAGCCAGTACATGGGTATTTATGGGGTTGTTACAGAAGTAACAATACCAGAGGAAGGGCCAAAGGAGGTGTAGCCAAAGGAGCTGCCTCTTCCATACAGTGACTCACTTCCACTTGTCCCTGATCGGACTACAGCTGTCTTGGGAAGACTACAGAGAGTTTCTTCCATGTTTGGAAGAGATCACCTCTGACCAATGGGTCGTTTATAATTCAACATGGTTACTGTCTGGAGCTCACTGCAATCCCACCAAACAAACATCTCCCCGCAAACACACCCTGCCCGCAGAACGCCTGCACCTCATCCCCAAGAAAGATGGGTCTCTAAGGACAGTAATCGACCTCAGGCTCCTCTACAGGTACATCCTCCGAGCATTTCCATATGGTCATTCTGCAGGGTGTCATTTCTCTTCTGCAGCAAGGTGACTTTATGATGACTCTCGGTCTGAAGGATGCCTACTTTTATATACCCATCCATCCTGCCTATCACCGCTACTGTTGTGTAGTTCCTAGGAGCCCCCCCCCCCCGGACCTGCGTGTTTTGGATGACCTAAACTGAGGGCTTGGTGTGCAGACACTCTGTACACCCCCATAGGTTGAGTCAGCTGTTAGACCAGCTAGCTCTAAAGTGCCACTACAGCGGTGTAGGTAGTTTCTGGCAACCAATGAACATGACAACCCTGATTCCTCAGGTATCGTGGAAAACAATACAGTATCTTTCGCTCAGTCACTCATGCTTACTTTTCTCAGAATACACATAGAATGACAATTGGAACGGTTTCAATAATTTATTGATCAAGCGTCAGTCTAGTATGAAACCTATTCGCTGCGACAATCAAAAGACAGGAGCAGACAAATGTAATCGCTAGCACCAATATTGTAAATAGCAGATACATTTCTACCATAGTGCTAATAAGTTGAATAAAAGCATATTATATAAAACGATAGCATTGGCGTACTCCTACGATGCGTAGCCTACCTAAATGTACCTAGCCATGTAGGTGAAGCATTTGTATGTAAGTGCTAAGATATATCCTAATGGAACCAAGAATGCTCAATTAGTGCTAACCCCTCACCTGATGGTTTTGAATGAAGAACCCCATCTCTGCGTCGAAGATGGCACCCCGCAAGGGATGTCAGGTCTCTGCCTGTTGAAGGATCAGCCTGAAGAGTCTCGGTCCAGCCTGGAAGAAATTCTTCTCTCTTTTGTATGGGGGAATGAGTCTTTTATCCTAAAGTGGTCACTCCAGGGTTTCTTCTGGAATCGATATGTTTTGAATTATTCGCTAATCCTCTGCTAAGCCTTTTCTAAACAAACATGATCATGCACAGCTGGCTGTTGGCCATGGATGAAAAAAGTGGTGACCCTTCTAGAGAATAAATCTGCCGAGCATGTTTATGTACGTCGGGTACAGGGATTAAGATGGGGTACTGAGAGCCTGGTGTCGAAGAGACAGAAGTAAGCTACCAGGTAAAAGGTCACCTGTGTTAGACCGTTATGTCGTGTGGATGGGACAAAATGTATGTAATCGGTATGTACATGATGGGACTATCCTAAAGGACATGACACCCACTCCTCATCAAAAGGTCAACAAGTCAGCTAGGTAATGATAGATAATGCTAAAAAAGGCATAAAAATCATGTATATTAAAACGTACTTAAAAGCACTTAGTCTTTAAAAATGTTCATAAAAGCAAGGTCTATAGTGTGAAAGCATTCTTCCCTAAAAAGCTTTCAAAAAAGGTCCTTTATATATTTGAATATATTGTCATTGCCAAAAGAGGCAGCGGAATACTGGCAGAATGCAGTCATGCCAGGCCGGTCTGAAAGACAGGAACCAATGCTCACTCAGCTTTCGAAGCCGAGGTATAACCACGAAGAACACCAATCGCTCACGACAACGTCGCTCCAGCAGTGTTCTCTCCATGTCTTGAGTGATGTTGGCATCCGTTGCAAAGCATTAGAATTAAAACCAGGATGCCTGCCACTGAAAGCAGGACCAAAGGAAGCCCTCAAAAACGTTTCCAGGTACGGAGTGTATGAATGATAGAATCACTCTGAAAATCAATCAATCAACTTTATTCGGTTTCAGCATTTAAAACCATAAAAAATATCAATACATAAAAGAATTCATAAAATAATTGCACAATTCATCACACAATAATCTAGGTTCTGCAAGAGTCTATAATAATCCAAAGCCGGAAGTACAAGGTTAAATACATATTCCCTTGACCCTCGATTGAACATTTAAACAATTAAAGGGATGGGTCCCGAGGCTTTGTCTAATATATATGTATATCGTCAGAGTAAAGGTATACCCTAACCGTTACTAACATTTAATCAAGGCAGGCCCTGGCCTTCACCGCCGATTTCAGGAAACTAAGAACAAAAAGAATACATTCTTTATTCAACAATTGTAAATAGATGAGAGCTGGACGAGCCTGCTTAAAATTCAACCTCTTAAAAATAGGGGCAGTAAAAGTTTTTCAGGGGACCTCATAAAATTTGCAAAATAATAGGAAGTGTAGCAGATCATGTAGGGACTCACCGTTGCAGCCACAGGGTGCTAACAACTGTCCTCTACTACTCCCCCGTGGCACAGCCAGCAAAAAGTGAAAAAAATCCAGGCGAAACCTGGTCAATAAAAAGCGTTCATAAGTGCTAAAAGACCCCAAGAGGTATGGCTCGGTTGATAGTGTCGTTTTCAACATTAAAATTTTTCGGACACTAGGTTTACTCCGTTTCAGGTCTTCCCTCTCTAATTTCCTTAGACTGCTAAAAGACTCCCTTATCCACCCCAAATCCTTTTTACCGATTCGGTATTGGTGTACAGTTCAGCTCTTCCTAAGCTCTTCCTAATGTAACTGAGCCAAGGTATGTGGAGGGCGTAGTCAAGGGTCATACACTCTTTCAGTATCAGTTGACTCAATGATGATCCTTCACTCAGCCAAGTTTTCAACCAAAAAGTTAGAGGGCGGAGGGCAAATATGTCACTTAGATAAGACACCCCCAATTTTTCATGTACCACTATATTAGACGTTCCGCGGGGGACGCCTAATAAGCGCTTCAGGAATGCATTCTCAGCTACTTGTAGGTCGTCTATGGTAACATGCCCCCATATTTCACTACCATAAGAGACTGTCGCGACACACTAGGCTTGATAGATCTTTAAAAGCGCAGCAATAGGTCTCTTACCTAATTTCGAAGCAAAATTAAAGATGGCCGTATTCACCCGCACCAGGTTTCCCCTCTTTCTCTGTTTTGAGGGTCCCCATTTCATCTGCTCGTCCATTATGACCCCCAGATACGAGAAAACATCAGTGCTGGGAACCCGAGCAGATCCGACCCTAAATTGAAAGGACTTTTTTGGGCAAAGACCCACCTGCATAACAAAAGATTTGGAGTAATTTATTAATAGGTCCCGATCCGACATAAAAGCAGAGAAGGAATCAAGCAGTGTTTGTAGCCCCCTGGCGGTCCTAGATATAAGGACCGCGTCATCCGCATATAATAAAACTGGCAGACCGCGTTGATCTACCTGCAGATAATCTACCCCTGTCGTCAATAGGGCTTTATCCAGATCATTAATGTATAAATTAAACTAGAAGGGGGCTAGGATACACCCATGGCGTACTCCTCTCCTTATGTCGAAATTGAGCGAGACTGTTAAATCCTGCGAGAATCTAACATGGGCCTTAGTTGCACGGTGAAGATCTTCTAAAAAATAAACAATATTGTCATCTACCCCAATATCTAGCATGGTCTGCCAAAGTTTAGCCCTATTCACGCGATCAAACACGGAAGACAGATCCATGAATGCTAAGTAGATGGTGCCAGGTCGGGCGACCGTGTATTTAAGGATCATGGCTAGGTTAAGGCACTGGTCCACGGTAGACCGCCCTGGGCGGAACCAGTACTGAACGTTTGATAGGATGGTATGTTCCGCCGCCCAGCTTGTCAGCCTATCTAAGGGTACTTGACCCACCACCTTAACCACCGAGTCCAACAAGGAGATCAGTCTATAGCAATGTGTGCTATCTCGATCGCCTTTTTTCAAAACAGGCCCTATAGTCGAGGAAGCCCAAGACTCGGGACAATCGGTTTTTACTGCAGCGTTAATTACTGCAGCAAGAACTGGAGCCCAAAAAGTTGGATCTGATTTAAAAAGATCCGACGGGATACCATCGGGTCCCGGGGCTTTGTTACTTGTCAACCCGACAATACCCTCCTTGATCTCTTCTATATTGAAGACCAAATCAGGGGTGTCTGCCTCACGGCCAGACAGGCAGTTTAGCTCAGGGGGGCTCTCAAACATGGTTTCGAAGTGGAGCACCCACTCCTCCTCTGTGATATGTGCGCCTACTGCACTTCTTTCCTCTTGATTTAGAAAAGGGCTATTAATTATGCTCCAAAATCTAGAGCTATTCCTCAACGTACTAGCCTCGATTAACCCCCTCCAGTCTTCCTCCTTCAAAGCGGACTTACGTCTGACCAGTTCTAATTTATAATCTCTTCAACACAATCTAACCAAAGTCGGGTCTCTTGGGCCCATGTTTAAGGCTTCCCGCAGTTTCCTTGCTGCCCGAGAGCAGGAGGAATCAAACCATCTAGGGGTCTGGGTAACTATTCGTCGGGCCGGGGTGCCTAGAAAATCACCTTTTTTAACAGAAATGGTTTTAAGAGCACTGATAACCTCCCCCGGAGGTGTAAACGTTGAGGTACACAAGGCTAACTCACTGGCACATGAATCTGTTATTGACTCATAAAATGCATCTGGAGAAATCTGGGTCCACTTTAGCCGTCTTCCACTGTCTGTTTGTCTCACCGCCCCACTCCGCCCAGCCCCTCCTTTGGGCAACAGTAAGGGTCCGCGGAGATCAACACACAGAGGGTTGTGGTCACTATGCACACTAGCTTGTATGGTGAATCCTACAAATAAAACTTTTAAAGTAGATGAAATTAATATAAAATCAATAAATGAGCTACCACCCCTCCCTTTAAAAGATGGGACAGTGGCCTTGCTGCAGGGGTCACATGAAGACATAAGAGACAATAAATCAAATTCATGGAGGAGATCGTTCAACATGTCCCCCTGTAAAGAGTGTTAAAAATGAATTCCCCTCACACGTGGGCAACCGAAATCGGCCAATCTTAAGACCCTGGGGTCACCACATGGGTGGATGTTAAAATCCCCAGCAATCATGAGATTTTGGAAAACAGCATTACGTTGCCTTATAAAAGAGCCTAATGTAATGTTACACCCGCCCTTGGAGCATGATATTGAGTTATAAAAGTTAATAAGACCCAATTTATTCGACTCCTTACATAGTACCAGGGACTGTATACACGAACTCAATGTGGGCAGGACCAGTATCTTGCATTCTACTGCCAGAGAGATGTAAATTGCAAGACCACCCTTTGGTCTGCCAACAGGAGAAGGGGAGGCTGGGACAAAAAAGGACTTGTAGTCTTCTAAAAGTAAGCTACTATCCATCAGCCATGTTTCGTGCAAGCATATCACACTAAATTGTTTCACAAATGCAATCCACGACGGATCAGAAAACATATTGGCAAATACTGCGATGTTCCATGATATAAAGTTTTCATCACATTCACCCAGAGACCCATAGCTTTGCCGTAGAGATTCCCTGGTTGTTAGGTTTTTCTAAATCCGTAAAAGAGGGTCCACTAAGTCAATCACAGGCGTCCATAGCAGCCTGGGAGGTAAAACGGTTTGTCAACTCCAAAAAGGGCGGACCTGGATCCTGTCGACCTTGGGCCATCCAATTCAAGTGAGTTGGGTTAGGAGACAGATTTGAATAAGCATTCCTGATAGGTAGATTTAATGGCGTCAGTCCATTGAATGGGGCCCTGTTAACATTAATCATATGGTTGCGCCCCGATGGCTCTAGTTTATAAAAAAAAGTCGAGGGGTAAGGCCATAATGGACGACTTGAGACCAAAAGGGGCAGGATACAAGTCTGTAACCAGGATCCTTTCCGCAATATGGTCTATTAAAATTGATGATGACACAATCGCCCTTACAGAGTTTAAGGGAGCTGCCGATCCAATTGACCCTTCGCACCATATTGATGTTTTTCTCTACCCTCATTCCTAGAGTGGTGTTACACGATAGCCAATGTAGGACTTTGTTCTTCAGTTGGGAGAAGTCCTCCTTAGTGCCCTGGGGGAGAGTTGGCACATTCCCCATTATCACAACATAGGGAGTTGATTCGGCTGGCAAATAAATAACAGGTAGGTTCTGCGTAGATACCCCCCCCCCCTGTGATTGCCCCCCAGGTAAGTTACTCTCCAAGGCAGATTGATCCCGCGCAGCCAGCCTATCCACATGTCCATGGTTTGCGCCCGGAATCGACGCTGGATGGCGAGCGGGTGCCTGACCCCCTGATGGCTGTGGTTGTTCCCCGATGTTTGGGAGTGGGACTGACAAGAAGGAGCGATCCGTGACTGGGGAAGCCATTGATGGTCCTGAGTTAATGGCTACCCCTCCTGATGGTACACAGCGTTTGAGGTACGATGGAACCTTTTCGATCGAGGTCAAATGTTGAATTAACAAACCCAATTTGGAGTCCAACAAAGCTTTCATAGAGTCTTGAAAAGATTCCAATATGCCCATCAAATCTGCCTTGGTCAGTGCTTGAGCAGTCGGGGACTCCTGGGGTGTCAGATTAGGTCTTGATCTTTTGGCCTTGCCCCCCGTAGTTTGGGTCTTCCTTTTTGTGCCTGACCCTAGACTGACGGGCTCGACAACTATTGATCTCCCTCGCGTAGTAAATCCGGCAGCTATTGAGTTGACCGGATGCTTGCTGGAGGTAACTGCCGCCTGCCCTTGGCTTGAACGTGCTTTGTCAGCCCTAGGATTGTTAATCATAATGGTGGGAGAAAGGGGTAACTGCTGGGCTATTGAATGACTGTTTAACCCAACGAGATCCTGCACAACCTCTTGCACCCCGGGGTTAGTTGAAGAATCATCAGCACTGGCCAGAGACGATGGCGTATCTGCGGGCATGAAAGATGGGACATTGGCGGGGGACCTAGAAAGGCACCGGTTCACCAACTCAATCTCCTTGTCCAGCACTGTTGCGGCTCGCTGCAGAAACGAGTCCATGGTTACCACTGAGCCTGTAGTGCCTGCCGGGACCCTCCCAGAGGCTAAGGTTACCTTGCGCTTCCCCAAGTTGTACCCAGATCAGTGCGCTAAATGACAGGTCTCTGACCCAAAGAGCAGGCAAAGTTTATAACTGATTGACTACTTATACAAAGGGAGGTGACTAAGCACATGTACCCAGGTGTTCAAGATACAAAGTCCCTTAACTTACAAAGACTCCGGCCCTATAGCCGTCGTGCATGATACCGATGTCAGTAATAGTCAAAATAAGGCAAGCTGTCTTCCTACCTACTCCTATGCCGCTGGAGATGGGACTGTAGGATGCTCGAACTTACTATAACAAGGCGCCGGGGTGTGGTAGTAAAAAAAAAAAAAAAAACATCCATAAGCAACCAAGAGGGTAGGCCCAATCCAGCCTCCTCCGGTCTCGGGCTCTGAAAATGGTTTGAATGGTGGTTAACGGACCAGATCCAATGCTCTTAAATAAGTGTACTATCCCCTGCGTATCAAACCTGTTAAAGATACGATGGACCATTTCTCCGAAATGCAGCAGGAAGTTCGTACGGACCACAACCTGTATCTCTGCAGAGGACCTTGTAACTTGGAGATCAAAGATCTCTCGTGCTGAAGTTAAGGGCACATTTTGCTGAACCAGCATGGCTTTCAGTCTGCTCAGAGAATCAAACCCTATGTTGGAGACATTCAGCGAAGGCCACAGTGGTGCCTCCCTAACTGTGCGAGCTGGGGTAAACAATACTTGCTTACAACAAATAACCCTGGAGTTTACAGTCACTAGATAAGCGATGACTGGCGTCATTCCACAACAGCAAAAGGAACTGCTGATGTACAGAATGCAGAACAATGTCATACATTCACACCAATACAGAGATCTGAGCCTAAATCCATCATTTTTTTGCTCCCCATGCCATTCCAGTTTGAACCCAGCCCTATGCAAATCAGTCTTGACCCTGCACCCAATGGGAACAGTCCAGCCCGAACTGCCAGGCCAGGTCCTCCCTGGACTGGAAACAAGCATCCTAGCACCGGTTTCGGGGTTTCACCCCTCATCAGCCAGGATAGCTTGACTCCAGTGGCATGAAGACAACAGCCTTGGTCATTCTGCATCAAATAACTCCCATAGGAAAGTAACTAAAAAACTGGATGAATTACAGCAGCTTGGGAACCCTTCAGGTAGCAGGACAAGTTTGCTATTGACGCATTACACGCTCCGTGAAGCGACACTTCTCTTCCAGGGGATAGTCATAAGCACTGAATTATCTCCGCCCACGTGCGGGAACCCGGAGCATATACAAAAATACATATATATGTGTATGTAGTAGAAAAAGAGTACATAGTACGAAATAAACACACACATATACATGTATTACATAAAAAATATGCAGCCCAAAGATATCCAATAGGCTAAGAAGCCAGAATTACATGTATTTCTCTAGTATGAAAATGCCATATAAGCATATAATGTAAGAGAAGGACATGTACAGTAATAGCATTCCGCAAAAAAAACTTTTATTTTCATTAAGAAAACAGTAATGCCAGGCAATTAGCCCAAAGAAGGCTGCATAAATAAATAACATCCCTGTACAGAAAAGGAAAAACTGGCACCTCGCCTTTAAGGCCTCAGAAACTCTGAGTACTATGCCTTTAAGAACTCCAGGAGCCCCCTGCTCCCATCATGCACCACAGGTGACAGTTAGGTCAGTTTTTTTTTCCGGCTCCTTCTGTGAGGAACCTGGAGCTTGAGCTTAACTGATTTTGACTTTTCCAGTCAGAATTTATATTTCTAATATTATTCAAACAATATTTCTTTTTACTGGTTGTAATACCAGTCTTTTTCTGACTAATTGACCATTCTTTTTAGTCAGATATGCCACCTTTTATTCGATAAATGTCCTTCCTGTGGGAAGAAGATGGCCAAATCCGATCCTCATTCGGTCTGTGTCGTGTGTCTACCTTCTTCTCATGACACAGAGACATGCTACCACTGTCGTCAACTTTCAAGTAGAACATTGAAAGACAGAGAGAAGATCAGACTTCTAGCCTTGATGGTGAAAGGAAAGAAAAGTGGCCCAGAAAGTCATCATCCATCTGGAGGGCCCTCTTCTCCAAGGAAACGGCGAAAATCTACTTCACCAAAAGCTGGAAGTAAGAAAAAACATCATAGCATGTCGTCGACGTCAAGACCAACCAAACAAGTCAGGTCGGCGTCGAAGACAAGATCGCCGTCGAGAAGTAAGTCGACGTCGAGAGGTATGACCCAAGTAAGATCGAGATCGACGTCGAAGGCAAGATCGCCGTCGAGAAGTAAGTCGACGTCGAGGGCTATGACCCAAGTGAGACCGAGATCGACGTTGAAGGCAAAATCACCGTCGAGGAGTACGCCGTCGAAAAGTAAGTCGACGTCGAGACATGTTTCGGGCTCGAAGCATGATAGACCTCGGTCGACGTCGAAACGTCCGTCGACATTATTTCAGAGGTCGACGTCGAGATCTCCGCCCCCTTCTCGAAGGTCGGCGTCGAGTCACTACAATTCACCCTCTCGGACCCGTCAGCGGTCTACGTCTAGGGCAGGGTCGACGTCGAAGACACCGCATGAACACCAGCGGTCGTCGTCGAAGAGACCGACGTCGAGGGCTTCGTCCCATAGATCTCCACCGTCAAGAGTTTCACCTCCACGGTCGTCGTCGATGGCTCATTCTGGTTCGACGTCGAGGCGTTCGACGTCGAGGGACAAGCAAGTTATACCAGCTGAAGGTTTAGAAAAATCATCTTCAAGATCACGGTCGACGTCGAGGGAAGCTTCTTCCTCGCCTGGTATAACTATTATTCAAGTTACACCGGAGGGCTCTCCGGCGAGTGGAGACAAATCTCCTCCCATCAATATGTCACCCAGATGGTTGGAGGACATTAGGCACTGGAAGAACCAACCCAGGCCTACTGAAAGACTTCCTCCCACGGAATCCGCAAGATCTTCCGCTGGTAGGTCCCCGAGGCGTTCCAGATCTCCATTAAGACGGCGTTCACGTTCAAAAGAACGCTCAAAATCCCGCCGATCGCATACGCCAAGGAGAAGACAGAGGTCTCCTACAACGACCTCATCCACAAGGTCATCGTATAGAGACTATTCCCCTACTATATCTTCAACCCCACCATCCAGAGTTTCTCCTGTTGATGATATGGGGACATTCAACGAGGTGCTCTGTAGAGGTGCCAGCAAATTGAATATAACCATGACTGTGCCTCAGATTTCAACATCCGTTATATTTGAAACTTTGCACCATCGGGCTTCTGCAAAGCCTCTTCTACCTTTAGTACCAGGATTATTAGAGCCTGCGATGAAGACTTTTTTGACACCTGCCACAGTGGGCTCGGGTCCCGCAAGTATTTCACAAAAAGTATAAGGCCCCAGACCAAGATCCTTTATTTCTGCGATCTGACCCGCCACCGGATTCTCTTATAGTCGCCGCCGCCAGAAAAGCACATGCAAATACCTCTGTCATCTGCTCCTCCAGAGAAGGACAGCAAAAACATGGATTCTTTGGGACGGCGAATGTGCAATACATCAGGATCCGTTATGAGAGTGGCTAGTGCAGCCGCTCTACTGGGACGATATGACCGGTCTTTATGGGACTCTCTGACGAGATTCACAGAAAAATTACCCAAAGAAGATCAAAAGGATTTTCTAGAGATTGTACAGGAAGGTGGCCTGGTTGCTAATCAGATCATTAGTACAGCGGCCGACTCTGCAGATTTGGCAGCTCATGGGTACGCACATGGCGTTTGTTCCCGAAGATCAGCCTGGCTTCGACTCACAGGTCTCAAGCCCGATGCTCAAAGAAAGATAGCCAATCTGCCCTTTAATGGAGCATCGTTGTTTGGTTCACATGCTGACGACGAAATGGCAAAAATGAAAACTGAGTTGGATACTCTCAAGGCTGTAGGCCTCGAAAAGAAGAAAGAATTTCGTCGTCGTTTTCGCCCCTATGATAAACGCTCTTTTCAACAGCGAGGTCAATCATCTAACTGGTCATCGCAGAACCAAGGTCAGACGCAACAAAGATCCCAGTTCCAAAAACGTAGACCGGGACGTGGCAGAGGTGGAAACAAACAGTCAACAGCACCAAAGCAGCCACAAAAGCAATGAGATGTGTCTTCCTCCAAAGCTGTTGTCCACTCCGGTGGGAGGAAGTGTTTCATTACATCTGGAGGAGTGGAGACGTATAACAAAAGACAAATGGGTCATCAACATTGTTCAGAATGGCTATCTTCTCAAATTCATAACTCCTCCTCCATCAATACCTCCGAGAGGCACTTCTCACCACAACAAACGATTGTTACAAAAGCAGATAAACACCTTAGTAAAGAAAGGAGCTATAGAAAAAGTCCCCGCTCCTCAAAGAAATCAAGGAGTCTACTCTCGTTACTTCCTTGTAAGAAAAAGAGGCCCCGCCACAGAATACAGACCTATTCTGGACTTGAGACTTTTGAACAAATACATTCGCAGAGAAAAATTTCGAATGTTGGCACTCCATCAAATTTTCCCACAGCTTCATCAAGAGGATTGGATGTGCTCCATCGACTTGCAGGATGCATACTTCCACGTACCAATCTCAAAGAAACATCGCAAATTTCTACGCTTTCGAGTGTCTTGTCAACATTACCAGTACTCAGTTCTCCCGTTCGGGCTCAAATCAGCTCCCCGAACATTCTCCAAATGTATGACTGTGGTGGCCGCTTTTCTCCGCAAGCAGAAAATATTCATATATCCTTACCTAGACGATTGGCTCCTGAAGAGCTCATCTCCAACTCTGCTGCAGGATCAACTCACGTGCTGCCTTCAGCTTCTCCACAGCTTGGGCCTTCACGTCAATTTCAAGAAATCCATACTAAATCCAACGCAAAAATCCATTACCTAGGATCCTTCCTGGACACCAAAAAAGCAAGCGTGTGTCCTTCGGAGGAGAGATTGTCATCAATCCAAGGAAAATGTCTGACTCTTCTTCACACGCATCCCCCAACAGTTCGACAGGTGTCATCACTACTGGGATCGATGGCATCGTGCATCTTTATAGTACCAAACGCACGATTACACATGCGTCCACTACAACAATGTTTGGAAGACCAGTGGATGCAAGTATCAGGGCGCTGGGAGGATCAGGTAATTCTCCATCAATCAGCCAAAGACTCCATCCGGTGGTGGATGAAGCGATCGCACCTGATGAAGGGAGTCCCTTTCCACCAGCACCCTCCAACCCAGACCTTAGTCACGGACGCTTCTCTCCAGGGTTGGGGTGCTCATATGGGCCCTCTGCAAGTACAAGCTCTATGGTCCGACTCCGAAAAGAGCTACCACATCAACCTGCTAGAGCTGAGAGCCGTACATCTAGCACTCAAGTCCCTGGTTCCGTCGTTCAAGTCTCGCTCCATTCTGATCCAAACGGACAATACAACGACGATGTATTATTTGAACAAACAGGGAGGTACCCGATCAAGAACACTCTCCATAGAGTCTCAAACCATATGGAACTGGCTTCTAACGAGAGACCTGTCAATAGTAGCCATTCATCTACCGGGCTCTCTCAACTCCCAGGCGGACTTCCTCAGCAGAGACTTAGTCGAAGCCCACGATTGGGTTCTCAACAACAAAGTCGCTCAAAGCATCTTTCGAGAATGGGGAACTCCAGACATCGACCTGTTTGCAGACGCGGTAAACGCAAAATGCCCCGCCTTCGCGTCCAGGTTTCCCCAACAAGGATCTTGAGGGAATGCCCTTTTGATCGAATGGTCTCAGAGCTTACTGTACGCCTTTCCACCGATTCCGTTGATACCAGTTGTAATCAACAAGCTGTACAGGACCACCTCCAGGATGATCCTAATAGCCCCGGAGTGGCCTCGCCAGTGGTGGTTTCCGGACCTCCTTCAACTATCGGAAGTACCACACAAAGAGATTGCCATGCCGCCCGGATCTCCTATCCAAACAGGCAGGGAGGTTATTCCACCTCAACCTGTCCTCCCTCCGGTTGACAGCATGGCTCCTGAAGTCATACAATATGGACACCTACAATTGAATCCAGACTGTATGGCTATTCTCAAAGAAGCGAAAAGACCTTCCACGAGGAAATCATATGCCTTCAAGTGGAAGCGGTTCTTCCTATGGTGTGTGGACAATGGACATGATCCCATCCGAGGTCAGGAACAGGTGATTTTACCCTATTTGCTGCATTTGGCTAGATCTGGTCTTCAGTTCTCTTCTATCAAAGTCCACCTTGCAGCAATCACAGCCTATAGGAAGTCCCCCACCAGGCTTCTTTGTTTAGAATTCCGGTGGTAAAGGATTTCCTTGAGGGCTTAAAAAGGTTTATCCACCAGTCAGGTCTCCCTCTCCTACATGGGAGCTTAACATTGTGTTAACAAAGTTGATGGGGTCTCCTTTCGAGCCTATTCATAAAGCTTCCTTACAGCATTTAACATGGAAAGCCCCGTTCCTGGTGGCCATTACATCTGTTCGCAGGGTCAGTGAGATCCAGGCTCTTTGCTGTAAGGAACCTTATACTGTGTTTCACGCTAACAGGGTAGTTCTCAGAACGCATCCTAGTTTTTTGCCTAAAGTGGTCACGGACTTCCATATTAACCAGACTATCACTTTACCTACTTTTTTTTCGAATCCTCCGGAAAGATCTCTTCACTCCCTAGATCTCAAGAGGGTTCTGAAGTTTTATTTGGACAAAACAAAGACACTGAGGAATTGGAACGTTTGTTTATTAATTATGGTCCTGTTAATACAGGTTCTGCAGCTTCCAAGAGATCCATTTCTAGATGGATAGTTTCTTGTATTCTACTGTCATACCAATTGGCCAACAAATCCCTTCCGGGGAAGCCTAAGGCACATTCCACTAGGGGGAAAGCTTCTACCACGGCCCTCCTGAGGAATGTCCCCATGGCAGAGATTTGTAAAGCAGCTACATGGCGATCAGTTCATACCTTTACTCGCCACTACTGTTTAGATGCTGACACGCAGGCAGATGCTCAGGTTGGGCAAGCCTCGCTGAGAAACTTGTTTGCAAATACTGTTTAATATGTGTATGTCAATTGAGTTCTCTGTGTTTTGCTCGTCCGCACGGAAGTAGGTATGGGCTTGCTACTCTATTCAGTGCTTATGACTATTGATGAGTATCCCCTGGAAGAGAAGGATAAGTTACTTACCTGTAATCCTAGTTCTCTTCCAGGGGTATACTCATCAAAGTCATAAGCAACCCGCCCACCTCCCCGGACGAGCATTAACAGTTTACTTGATATTCTTGCATCTTTGATGCAGGTTCCTACAGGTTTCTTATACCGTACAAAAGAACTGACCTAACTGTCACCTGTGGTGCATGATGGGAGCAGGGGGCTCCTGGAGTTCTTAAAGGCATAGTACTGTCTCTGAGGCCTTAAAGGCGAGGTGCCAGTTTTTCCTTTTCTGTACAGGGATGTTATTTATTTATGCAGCCTTCTTTGGGCTAATTGCCTGGCATTACTGTTTTCTTAATGAAAATAAAAGGTTTTTTTCGGAATGCTATTACTGTACATGTCCTTCTCTTACATTATATGCTTATATGGCATTTTCATACTAGAGAAATACATGTAATTCTGGCTTCTTAGCCTATTGGATATGTTTAGGCTGCATATTTTTATGTAATACATGTATATGTGTGTGTTTATTTACGTACTATGTACTCTTTTTCTACTACATACAAATATATATGTATTTTTGTATATGCTCCGGGTTCCCGCACGTGGGCGGAGATAATTCAGTGCTTATGACTTTGATGAGTATACCCCTGGAAGAGAACTAGGATTACAGGTAAGTAACTTATCCTTCCTTACACACTAAAGACCCACTCGGGGCCTTTTTGCAGTTTGAACCACTCAAGAAAACCTCCTTGTCTTTGTTCCTGCACCTATGTGTATGGCAACTCCCATGTTTCTCGTATGTACCTTTCGCCCAACGCTTCATACCTGCCTACTGGGTAATATTTCAGGCAGTATTGGAATTGGAATGTCGTGATTGGCAGTGTGATATAGCCATGGATTAACCATTCCTTAGAGGGTGACTCTGCTACAGTAAAAGTTAACTCCTCTAGTTTTTCAATGAGCAGCATGGTGTACTTCGCATCTCTGCGTGCCATGGTCAATTGTCTTTCGGTCAGATTGTAAGCCGAAAACAGATTTGTGTCTTTAATGTATCGCCATGGAACGTGGCCAGAATGCAATGATTGAAGCGTCCAGCTTAGAATCATAATAGCACGTAGCTGAGATTGCCCATGTTGTAGAATAGACAAATCTTGTTCCATTTATTCACTGGGCAACATTGTGTCCTCAGCTATCGACAAGCTGAGGACACAATGTTGCCCAGTGAATAAATACGAGAAGAGAGTGTGGTCTTGCTGTTGTTTACCACAGCTAAGGCCTTTTCTAGGTATGATTTCACGAAGTCTCTCAGCAGCTTCCTGTTGGGAGACTTCCCAGACTTCGTTGTAGATGGTATATAAGAAGCCTTTCCTACGTGGTTTCTTGTCTGACAGAAGGGACAAGTGTTTCGCCTGTGATAGTGTTGAGGTCTTTAGCCAATCTAGGCACAACTTCCCTACACTATAGGAAGTCACTACCCCTGGTTCGTCTGTGTGTACATAGCGTTGGTCGGGCCTATGGATACTAAACCCTTCGGTGGTACCCTTGAATCTTGAGTTACACATATTCGTGTCTACAGGCCAGACCAACCAATCCTTCCAATCGGGAGATGATGAATTGTATGTGTTTGTACCATGTGTTCCTTCGCTTGTTAGTGTGTAATTTGAGATACCCTTAATAGGTGTTGGTGAAGGGATGCTCGGTGTCTTCAGGTCTTTGATTCTTGCAAACCCATAACAGGTAGTCTGTTGTACTGTTCTGGAAAACCCTCTGTAATGGTATAAGGCAAGCTCCGAATAAAGCCTCAGTTCCCTGAACCTGCCACTCTCTTGTTCCCCAGATGGATTTTGTGTCTATGGTGTCTCTTCAGTAGTCGAAATTCTGTATAGACAGTTGGGAGATAAAAGGTGCTGAATATATCGGCTTAGTATTAGTCAGCATAATCTTCTTTACTGTTGCATTAGTCTGTGCAAGTTCGTAGTAAAACGATTCTGGGTCTGATGTATTAAACCCTGAAAAGTATGCAAATGTCTGTGCAAATGTGGCAGAAGTTCCTTTTGGTGGTGTCGGGCAATGGTCCCATTGATGGTAAGTGTTAGCAGTGCGTGGTACACTTGTTCTATGCAAACAATGATGACCATAATGCTGGTAACAAAACATGGTATCGTGATCGGTTGTATATTCATACAATTCCATGTAAGAAAATGCAGCAGACTGTTCTAAATCTAAAAGCATAGCATTCACAGTTTCAATGTCCCAATCATCAGAGTATACTGGGCGTAATGAAATCATTTAAAGACATTTTAAACAAATGTGGAATTTTCAAATGTTCAGTGGGACCAAATACATCATATGAAACTTAATCCCAAACTATACCATCAGGTATTGGAATTGCTGTAATGTTCACCAGGGGCAAGTCTCTTTGTTCACTGTGTGAAGACGTATGTGGTTTCAGGACCAAGTTCACAGATTGTACTGCAGAGCGTTCTGGGAGATAATGTCCGTTCAGAAGCAGAAAAAAGACAGTCACTATGCCAATCCAAATTAACAGGTATACTACCCCTATTGCGAACCAAATATGCAACCACGGTGACACTAAGTAAGTCTTTTTGAGCAAAAAATAGAATTGTAGAAGTTTCTCTTTCTTTGAAATGAGTGGCGTTTGATCAGGTTCCAATGCAGCAATACCTGTCAACACAATGGTCACACGTGGTGTGCCACTGGGAGTATCTTGTGTTGATACGGGTCAGCACCCATCACTCTCAGCAGTGGTGGAACAGCAGCAAGTTATTGCTGGGCTAGCTCTTCATGGACCCAGTTCCACAGGTGAGCATCATCAAGAATGCCTTGCTTAAGGATGAGGGATGAGAAGTGCAGCTTCAGCAGCTGATCGTTCAGGGCATGTGTCAACGCAACAAAGGGGCCTCCACATCAATTACCTGGAGCTCCTGGCCATCCAGCTTGAGGCCTTCTTTCAGCAAGTGTAGCTCAAAGATGTATTGATAAAAACAGACAAGAGGACCACCATGTATGATCTCTAAAATCAAGGCAGCACGCGCTCACCAGAGCTGGCCAACTTGGCTCAAAGCATTTGGCACTTCACTATAGGATACACCTACTGGCGGAGTATCTTCCGGTAGTGGAGAACAATTTTGCAGAGCTCATTAGGATGCAGCAGGAAGTCCACAAGTAGGAACTCCACCCATGAGTCCTACTCCCATACTTCTGCCATTTGGGGTTTCCCGAGATGGACCTCTTTGCCACCGCCCAAAAGGCCAGAGCTTCACCTCCAGGCTCCCACTGTCCAATGGTAATGCACTGTGAATGAATTGGTCAGGGATATTTACCTACACCTTTCTTCTCCCACTTCTTCTGTACGTGATTCGGAAGCTTCAGCAGATGTACCCCACTCTCATCCAGGTGGCTTTCACATGGGCCAGACAAACATGGGTTTGAGGCATGTGAGCTGTAGATCACATGCTGTGCATAACTCGCCATCTAGTGTTGGGTCCAGATGTTTGCACTTGTTTTTCTTCGAAGAAGTCTTTCCATTCACGAGGTAGGTGACTCCTCCTTTCGATGATAGTGCGCAAGGGCATCGACTCCATGGTTAGATTTTTTTTTTCTGCCATCGGGTTCGGACGTCTATCGCTGCATTCCTGTTCGACACCGTTCCTTCGGTTTCCCTTGGTGCGCAAGATACTCACCCTCGACGGTATTGTTTCGATCGTGTTTTCCCTTCTATCGCGTATCGTATTTACTTGCAAAAACCAAACTTTCGATCGGAAAGCTCGTGGAAGGCCGTCGGGCCTACCCGCGTCGGGCCAACCCGCAGTCGATGGAACGAACTCCTTTTAAATTCTGCCCTCGGTGTCACGCGAAATACCCGCGCACCGACTCACACGAAGTGTGTAACCTGAGTTTGTCCCCCGAACACAGAGAACAGGACTGCGACACGTGCCAGGCTTTCTGCTCCAAGAAGGCACTTTGCGACCGTCTGGCTCGACGTCGCGACATGCAGAGCCAGCACACAAGCTCCATTCCGGACATCTTCGGACAACAATCGGACGAAGAGGCCGGCGAGGCCATGGGAACCGAGGAGGAGCAGGAGCTGATCGCCATCCCAGAGTTCGACTCCGACCAAGAGGACGACATCCCACATGGACAACGTACCGCGAGTACAGCTCCCACCTCGTCCAAAGACCCAACTCCACAAAAGAAGGCGGCTCCGGTCCAACCCAAGCCCTCGGGCTCCGGTCGGCACCGAGATCATGCTTCCGACGCCCCGCCTTCTGGCTCGGCACCGAAGCCTACCAAAAAGCCTTCTGGCTCCGAAAAGACTCCCTCCAAATCAAGTTCGGAGCCGAGAACTTCGGGGTCGAAACACAAGTCCGGCGCCGACCCCACCCATTCGGCACCGAAACACACTTCGGATCCGAAAACGTCAACATCCAAGACTTCAGCACCGAAACTTTCGGCGACAAAACAGTCAGATCTACTGAAATCACCAAAAAGACAGTTTTGATGCTCCGATCGACAAACCAGATCCAAAACAAAAAGTGCTGTATATTCATCCTCAAACTGGACATATCACCACTAAAGTGACTTTAAAAAGAAGGACTGATACAGAGGAAGAATACCACATTCCTTTAAAGAAGAGAACGGTTGGAACTAACCCTTCCCCCCCCCCTCCTCTTCCTCTTTCTTCACCTCCTTCACCTCAATTTCAGCCTATTTCACCTGAACATTTACCACCGCATACACCCGACAGCCAGGATGATGGGGATGGGGATGATAATCAACCAATGGAAGACCCATGAGATGATTATAATACCAATTCGCCCCCAGGCAATGATCCTGATTTATATCCTAACAAGCCCTATCCAACAGATGACAGTGTAGGCTACATTGAGTTACTGGGTAGAGCTACCAACTACTATGGGGTGCAGCTACATAAGGAATCCTTAGAAGAGGATTTCCTCTTTGAAACCCTCAGTACCACGCAGAGGTCATCGCATACACTACCTATGCTCAAAGGGATGATCAGGCATGTAGATGACATTTTTAACGACCCGGTCAGAGCTTGTATTCTTACCCCTAGAGTAGACATAAAATACAAGCCAGCACCATCAGACCCAGTATATATTAAAGGTCAGTTGCCACTAGACTCCCTGGTTGTGTCCAATGCAAGGAAAAGGGCCAACTCCCAGACAACAGGAGATGCTCCACCCCTGGATAAGGAATCCAAACTTATTGATGCTTCCGGGAAAAGGGTGGCCTCTCAGGCGGCCAATTTCTGGCGTGTTTCCAACACTCACGCATTGCTAGCATGATATGACTGTGCGCACTGGGACGAGATGGAGCAATTTATACATTATTTGCCTCAGTAACATATATCTAAGGCACAAGACCTGGTGCGTGAAGGGCAACTTATTTCCAATAACGCTATAAGATGTTCCCTAGATGCTGCAGACTCTGCTGCTAAAGCGATTAAAACACCAGTGTCCTCTTGAGAAGACATGCTTGGCTTCGCTAATCAGGGTTCAAACCTCCGTTTTAAATACTCCCTTTGATAAAGAGCATCTATTTGGCCCAATGGTAGATTCTTCACTAGAGAAAATGAAGGAGGACACTGAAGTGGCCAAATCCATGGGAGCCCTTCAGTCAGCACAAAGCTGTGGTTCCTTTCGGCGTTCCTTTTGCCGCGGAGGCTCAAAAAATACCTCCTCGGAGACCACCCCCTATAAGGGCAATAACCAACCCTCTCCATCCAGGGGTTACTTCAGAGGGGGTTACAGAGGTAACAACGGCAGGGGTTCAAACACATGCACCTCCCCCTCCAATACAAAGCAGTGACTTGCCTCCACTTCCCCCCGACCACCTAACACCTGTCTGGGGAAGACTGTCAGATTTCCTACCAATCTTGCAGTCAATAATAACAGACCAGACAATTGTGTACTACAAATTATCTGTTCCGGTTACTGCCTGGAGTTCATCAACACTCCCCCAAACATTCCACCAAAGTCACACAAACTTTCACCAGATCACCTACACCTCCTCAAGCAAGAGGTTCAGTCTCTACTTCTAAAAGGAGCTATAGAATCCGTACCACCGCAACATCACGGGTCGGGCGTATACTCTTTTTACTTCCAAATACCCAAAAAAGATGGTTCTCTCAGACCAATATTGGATCTCAGAGAACTCAATCTTTACATTCAGTCAGATCATTTCCACATGGTAACAAGTACTTCCTCTGCTGAACAAAGGCGACTTTCTGTCTACTCCAGATTTAAAAGATGCCGAATTCCATATTCCAGCCCACCCCGCTCATTGCAAATTCCTCAGGTTTGTGGTAGCGGGTCAACACTTCCAGTTCAAGGTACTCCCATTCGGAGTCA
This sequence comes from Calotriton arnoldi, assembly GCA_963921515.1. NCBI lineage: Eukaryota > Metazoa > Chordata > Amphibia > Caudata > Salamandridae > Calotriton > Calotriton arnoldi. Next base: position 1,568,745 of record CAWUFW010003074.1, read on the forward strand.
CCACAGCCCCCAGAGACTCCACAAAGTGTCTGGCGGTAGCTGCTCACCTAAGAAGACAAAGCATCCATGTCTTCCCATACTTGGATGACTGGCTCATCAACGCCAACACGTACCAGCAATGCCTTCAGCACACTTTCAAGACGATTCAGTTACTACATCAACTAGGGTTCACAATCAATGTGACAAAATCACATCTCCAACCAGCCAATACTCTGGACTACCTTGTAGCCATGATAGATACTCAAAAGGCTCTTGCCTTCCCCAGCGCAGCCAGAATTCGAAATATTCAGGCTTTATTTCTCCAGTTTTAACCCAATCTTTGGATTCCAGCTTGGGTTTATATGCAACTGCTGGGAATGGTGGCATCTTGCATCATAATCGTCCCCCATGCCAGGCTGCACATGCGTCCACTTCAGGAATGTCTAGCCAGTCAGTGGAACCAGTCACAGGGTCTATTGACCGATCTAGTGTTGGTAAGCGGCCGTACGCATCGCTCTCTGCAGTGGTGGAACACAAAATTTGTCAAAAGGATGGCCGTTCATAGACCCAGTTCCACAGATAGTACTGACAGCGGACGCGTCCCTCACTGGCTGGGGAGCTCACCTACAACATCACACAGTGCAAGGCCTTTGGAGTCAACAGCAGAAGTTGCTCCACATCAATCGTCTAGAGCTGCATGCAATCTTTCTAGCCCTCAAAGTGTTTCAGACTCACCTAGAGGGCAAAGCTGTCTTGGTTCGTACAGACAACTTGACAGCTATGTATTACATACAAAAACTGGGGGAAACACACTCTCTCCAACTGTCCCACTTGGCCGAAGACATCTGGAGGTGGGCTATTCATCACAAACTTTCTCCTAGCGGAACACCTCCGAGGAGTGAACAACCAGATTGCAGATCTCAGCAGGCAGAGGCAGAAAATCCACGAATGGGAACTCCACCCTCAGGTTCTCCTCCCATACTTTCAAAGTTGGGGAGTCCCTCACATAGACCTGTTCGCCCCGTACCAAAACGCAAAATGCCAAAGCTTCGCCTCCAGGTACCCACACCCGCAATCCAAGGGCAATGCACTATGGATGAATTGGTCAGGGATATTTGCCTATGCTTTTCCGCATCTTCCACTCATTCCATTAGTGGTTCACAAGCTCGGGCAAACGAGTCTCACACTAATCCTAGTAGCTCCCACATGGGCACGTCAACCTTGGTTCACAACCCTGTTGGAGCTATCTCTGGTTCCGCATCAAAAGCTGCATTATACCTCTATCAGACTACACCTAGCGGCAATTGCTGCATATCTCCAAAATAGACCGCATTTGTTGTTGTTTAGAGTACCTGTGATCAAAGCTTTCATGGAAGGACTAAAAAGAGTCATACTACCAACACTTCCACCAGCTCCACTGTGGAATCTTAATATAGTCCTTACAAGGTTGATTGGCCCACCTTTTGAGCCTATGCACAAATGCGAACTACAGTTCCTCTCTTGGAAAACGGCTTTCCTCATTGCAATCACATCATTAAGGAGAGTGAGTGAATTACAGGCATTAACCATACAAGAACCATTTTTCCAACTACACAAAGACAAAGTGGTTCTTCGTACCAATCCTAAATTTTTACTTAAGGTCGTATCTGCATTTCACATAAATCAGTTGTTAGAATTACCTGTATTCTTTCCTCAACCTGATTCAGTTGCAGAAAGAGCTCTACACACCTTAGATTTTAGAAGAGCACTCTTGTACTACACTGAAAGGACAAAATCTTTTCGTAAAACGAAACAACTCTTTGTTCCTTTTGCACCACCACACAAAGGCAATCCTATCTCAAAATCGGGTATTGCAAGGTGGATTAAGTGCATTCAAACCTGCTATGCAAAAGCAAAGAGAACTCTAACTGTACCCCTTAAGGCACATTCCACTCGTAAGCTGGGGGCCACTATGGCTTTTTTAGGAAACATTCCTATTGTTGACATTTGCAGTCAGCAGTTCCGCTCATCCGAAGAGCCAGGTCTTGAGGGCCTTCCTGAAGGTATCCAGGAAGGGGGCGCGGCTGAGGTCGATCAGGAGCTCGTTCCAGGTCTTGGCCGCGACGTAGGGTGCATTATATTATATGTGAGGACATATCTTCATGAGCAGATATGCCACTGTGATGTCTGGTTCTATTGCCACGTCATTGCAAGTGATCAGGAAGCCATTTTAAGCATATGTACTGATCACTGGTCATTGGGTGAAACTCAGCTACATAATGGCTTCACTAACAGTAATGGTGTTTGGTATCAAACACCTCCTCTTAATATATTTGTGGTGATGCCTGTACTAGCTTTATTATGACATGCACCCAGAGGGCAACATAGAGGGGATGTATGATGGAACCACTCATGCCATTATCATGCATCCCTTTACAACGAGGTCTGAACAATTTATGCGTCTTTACCACGCATGCCTTTACCTTGAAAATGTAAGTATTTTACAGCTAAGTATAAACCCTTTTTATATATATATATCTGTGTGTGTGTGTCTATATATATATATATATATATATATATATATTTATACTTACCTCTAAAATACTTCTGTTCGAGGCATGTGAGCTGTAGATCACATGCTTTGCATACTCCTGCCGTCTAGTGTTGGGTCCGGATGTTTGCAAGTTGTTTTTCTTCGAAGAAGTCTTTCTAGTTGAGAGGTAGGGGACTCCTCCTTTCGGTGATATTGCGCATGGGCATCGACTCCATTGTTAGATTGTTTTTTTCCGCCATCTGGTTTGGACATGTATTGCTGCGCTCCGCTTCGAAACCGTTTCTTCGGGTTCCCCTTGGTGCGCAATCCACCCTACCCGCGCCGGTATTGTTTCGAACGAGTGTCCCACTTCTCTGTGTATCATCTGTCGAGGAAAACCTCTATTTCGCTAGAAGATGTTGGAAAGGCCGTCCGGCCAAACTGCGTTGGTCCACTTCGCGGTCGATGGAACGGAGTCCATTTAAATTCTGCCCTCGGTGTCGCACCAAGTATACGCGCACTGACTTGCAGGAAGTGTGCAACTTGTGCTTGTCTCTGGAGCACAACGAAGAAGACTGCGATGGGTGCAAATCATTCTGATAGAAGAAAACGCTTCGTGATCGTCGGGCCTGATGTCGCGAGATGCATAGTCAAAACACCAAATACACCCCGGAGATCTTCGGTGAATGATCCGAGCAAGAATTCAACGCACAAGGGACTGAGGAAGAACAAGAGGAACTTGTCTCCATCCCGAAATCGGACTCCGAATCTGAAGAAGACATGCCCCAAGGTCAACGTACCGTGAGTACCGCACGCCCCTTAATCCAAAATCCAACTCAGCTGAAACAAAAGGCTTCGGTCCCACCCCCGCCTTTGGGCCACCGTCTGCACTGATGAGAAGTTTCCAATGCCCGCCCTCCGGCTCGGCACCGAAACACGTCTAAGCCTTCTGGCTCGGGATCGAGTCGGCCAAAGACTAACACTGAGCTGAAACCTTCAGGCTCGAAGCCAAAAACCTCTTCGCAGCCGACATCCTTGACACCGAATGCAAAGCCTCCTTCGGTGCCCAAAAGTGATTCCACCTCCGCGCTGAAACCTAAAACTTTCCATCAATCTCCGCCTGCTCAGACACTGATCAAGGACGCCTCACTGCAGGTTTGGGGGGCCCACATGGGTCCTCTCCAGACTCAAGGACTGTGGTCTCCAAAAGAGCGATCCTATCACATCAACATGTTAGAGCTGAGAGCAGTTCACCTAGCCCTCAAAGCTTTCCTCCCCTCGATTCAGGCAACCTCAGTGTTTGTACAGACGGACAACACCACCACCATGTACTACCTGAACAAACAGGGGGGAACTCGCTCACGCACACTTTCCCTGGAGGCTCAAACACTCTGGCATTGGCTCCTGGCTCGGAATCTGTCAGTCACAGCAGTCCACCTGCCAGGAGAACAGAACGTGAGAGCGGATGCGCTCAGCCGTCACTTCGAAGACAGAGAAGACTATGTCCTCAACGACGAGGTCGTCGAAGACATCTTCCAGTCATGGGGTCGTCCCACCATCGACCTCTTCGCGGACGACGAAAATACCAAATGCCGAGACTTCGCCTCATGGTTCTACCAACCAGGATCGAAAGGGAATGCCCTTTTGATAGACTGGTCAGGGGCATTTGTGTATGCTTTTCCACCCCTACCGCTGATCCCGAAGGTGGTGACCAAGCTGTCCCATTCGTGCACGAGGATGATACTAATTGCCCCGGACTGGCCGAGACAATGGTGGTATCCGGACCTTCTGCACCTATCAGAGTGCCCTCACAAGAAGTTGCCGTGCAGACCGGACCTGCTGTCCAAGAAGAGCGGGAGGATTCATCACCCCAACCTTCCCTCACTGAACTTGGCAGCATGGCTCTTGAGGTCCTCCAGTATGGCCACCTAGGACTGCCGCAGGACTGCATGTCCATCTTGAAGGAAGCAAGAAGACCGTCCACGAGGCATTTGTATGCATGCAAGTGGAAACGGTTTTACATGTGGTGTATGCAAAACAATGGTAATCCAACCAAGGGTCAGGAAGAGGTCATCCTTCCTTACCTACTTTATCTGGCGAAAGCAGGGTTGAAGTTTTCTTCCATTAAGGTGCATTTAGCAGCTATAACTGCATATAGACGTTCACCTTCCCAACCTTCCTTCTTCCAGTTACAGGCTGTTATGGATTTTTTGCAGGGTTTAAAGAAGGTCTACTCTCCGGTCCGGCCTCCTTCACCACCCTGGGAGCTAAACCTGGTGCTATCAAAATTGATGGGTCCGCCTTTTGAACCCATACACAAAGCAACCTTACAGCATCTTTCTTGGAAGGCGGCTTTCTTGGTAGCGATCACGTCAGCTCGCAGAGTGAGTGAAATACAGGCTCTCTGCTCTAAAGAACCTTATACAGTCTTCCATCTTAACAGGGTTGTGTTGAGGACGCACCCCTCTTTCCTTCCAAAGGTGGTGTCAGATTTTCATGTGAATCAGACCATCTCTCTACCCACCTATTTTTCCCAATCCCTCCACTCCAGCTGAGAGGGCTTTGCATTCTCTGGCCCTCAAAAGGGTTTTAAAATTCTATCTGGATCGGTCCAGGTCTATAAGAAAATCTGATCAACCATTTGTTAACTATGGGTCGATCAGAACTGGTTTCGCAGCTTCAAAGCGCTCCATCTCCAGATGGATAGTTTCATGTATCAAGCTTGCTTATCAATTAGCGCAGAAGCCCCTGGGGCTTACTCCCAAAGCGCATTCTACCAGAGGAAAAGCGGCTACTACTGCTTTTCTTCATAATGTGCCCATGTCTGAAATCTGTAAGGCGGCAACTTGGAGGTCCATCCATACATTTACGAGGCACTACTGTCTGGAGTCAGACACCAGAGCAGACACCCAAGTAGGCCAGGCCTCCTTGCGGAATCTGTTCAACAGCTGATTTCGGCTGTTATTTTTTGTCTTTTTACTCTCATTTACCTGCAGGTGTTTGATGGGCTTGCTATTCTATTCAGTGCTTATGACTATTGATGAGGATCCCCTGGAAGAGAAGGATAAGTTACTTACCTGTAATCCTAGTTCTCTTCCAGGGGTATCCTCATCAAAGTCATAAGCAACCCACCCGCCTCCCCAGGTAAATGAGGTGTTTCCAAAGTGTTAAAGGATATCTTTGTGCCCTTACCTTCAGGGTTATGCAAAGAACAACTGACCTAACTGTCACCCCTGAGGCATGATGGGTAGCTAGGTGTCATGGCTGCCTTAAAGGCACGGTGCCAGTTTTTGTTGAAAATGCTTTCATTTTCTATGCTATTGGTTTGCAATGCAGCCTGTAGGCTAACAATGTCTACTTAATTTGCAGTTTTACTCTTTATGAGTACTTTGCTCATTAAAAAACAGAGTTCAAGTACTAATAGCCCTCTGGTGTTTTTATATATTGGCAAATAGTCTTTGTGTGTAATTACATTGTTTAGCCTCCTATTAGGAGCTGCATTGGTATGAGAAAAAATGATATATGTATATACATATATGTAGAGCTGTATACATGTGTTTTCCATATATAATTTTTATATTACTTCCGGGGTCCCCGCACATGGGCGGGAATATTCCGTGCTTATGACTTTGATGAGGATACCCCTGGAAGAGAACTAGGATTACAGGTAAGTAACTTATCCTTATTTTTCTAAATTGGCCTCTGATTTCTTATTGAGTGTGTCTTATTTATTTACAGTATGTTCAACAAATGCTCAACACTCCCCTCTGATAAGCCTAAACTGCTAGACCACACTTCTGCAAATAGAGCTCCTTAGGATTGTTAAAGCAAGCCCCTGTAAGCCAATAAGGGTCGCCTGGAGTTTCTTTATAGTGTATTGTTTTGGTACACTACACAGGAAGCCAGCTTCCTACACCCATTACAGTTAGTTTCCTAGAAGGTTGCTTTCCTTGTCGCCATCTTATCTCTAAGATGTGCTAGCAACTGCAGACTCGCCCTTGAAGGGCCTTTCTATCTGAAAGAGACACGTTAGTGACAGATTCCTTACCTTAGAATATCCCCAGGCGTCAGGCTGGATCCGGAAAGTTTTTGCGTAGCAGTACCCTTGCGCGTCGGTAGGCGGCGTCGTGCGGCTCCGCGTCCGTCGTCGGCGTCGTGATCGCCGGGATGACGTCGCGGGCAGTACTTAGACTCCGCCCCTGCGTCAGTTCTTCTTTTTCCGCGCCAGTAAGCGCAGATCCGGGAAGAGGCAGTGCCCTATTCATTTTTTGACTAACTTTTTGGTGATTTTTTCACTGTTTTTCTTCGAGTCATCTAGGCTCCGAGGTGTCGGTAGGGATGCCCGGCTTCAGGCCATGCGACGCCTGTGGTCGAATGATGTCGATCACAGACCCGCACTTAGAGTGTCTCTACTGTCTCGGCCGCGACCACGACACGAAGTCGTGTTCCGACTGCCGGGCCTTACACCCGAAGGCTTTCCGAGAGCGGTCTCGAAAGCTACTCGAGGTCCGGCAGTCTGCTCCGCGCCGCACCAAGCCCCGGTCACGGGAGAGGTCGAGGGGCCGGTCGCGGAGTCCTCGCCCGTCATCGGAGTCCAAGTCTTCGCACTCTTCGGGTAAGTCGAAGCACAAAAAGTCTAAGAAGCACCATCGCTCTAAGACTTCGCCTCGCCGGTCTCGCGACTCGGCTGAGGCCCCTGTCGGCACCGTCCCCGCGGCTCCGGAGGTGCCTGTGGATCCGCCCCTGCATTACCCGTCCTTCCCGGGTTCGGGGGCGACTCCGGCCGAGATACAGAAATTCCTGTCGCCCATGGCCCGCCTCTTCGGGCCTCAAGGCCCCTCCGGTGCGCCTTCGGTCCCGGCGCCGCCTGTCTCACCAGCCTCGCTCCCGGCCTCGATCCCGGCTCCGGTGGTACCGCAACCCCCATCGACGCCGGTTGACCTAACTACGCCTCCGCCGACGACGGGATGTATGACGATACCACGCATGCATTACATCGCATGCCATTAGATCGCGGTTTAAACAACGCAAGTCATTACAACGACTTGCGTTGGAGGGCGCTGGACTTATGAGTAGTTTAATTTACTATTCCAACTCCAGCCTACGTACAGTAGGGAAGGTGTTGGATAGTAATTTAAACTACTCCTTGGCCTATAGCGCCCTCCAGTGCAAGTCGTTGTAACGACTTTCGTTGTAAAAATCGCGATCTAATGGCATGCGATGTAATGCATGCGTTCTAAAGGTTGTTTCCCCCGACGACGATGTCCCCGGTGCCGTTCCTGACGCCGCCCGGGGCTCCGGGTGGCGTCGTTCCCCGGTTCTCTCCGGATCCGGACCGGCGTCTCCCGACGCCGGCTCCGGCGCCAATGAGACCTTGGGTCCCTGACGTCCCCCCTCCTCCTTATTTTCAGTAGGAGGAGGACCAGGAGAGCAGGGAGGGGTCGGAAGACCCTCTCACACAGCAGTGTGAGTATGATCAGGACTGGGCAGAGGAACTTGGGGATGCCAGTGGTCTGGACACTTCTGCTGACACTGGCATGCTGTCTCCTCCTTCCGTGGCTACGGAGGAGGGAGCAAATTTCGCAACGGTGTTGCGTAGAGCAGCTGGAGCCTTATACCTCCAATTGTCTACAGTGGCTGTCAGGACTAACCACCTGACGGAAGTGCTTCAGCCGGCAGCTACCTCCTCGGAGCCATTGCTGCCGTTTAATGATGCACTGTCTGACGTTCTTTTGGGCACCTGGTCCAAGCCCGCCACAGGGGCTCCTGTGGATAGGAACGTGGCCCGACGCCATCGCCCTGCTCCGGGCGACCCCTTGTTTCTCTCTCAACATCCCACCCCCGAGAGCTTGGTTGTCCAAGCCTCTGCCTCCCAAACCGCCTTCCCTACCGCCCCTCTGGATAGGGAATCCAAACGCCTGGACCAATTTGGGAAGAAGGCCTTTTCTTCCTCCAGTGCTGGCTTGCGGTCAGTCAACACCGGTTGCCTTTTGGGCCGATATTCCCACTCTCTGTGGGATTCGGTGGCACTCGTTTTGCCCCAGTGTCCTGAGGAGGTCCAGACACTGCTTTCCCGCACCATTGCGGAAGGAAGGGATGCGCCAAAGTACACCATCCGTTGTGGCCTTGATACCGCCGACTCGCTGGGCAGATCGCTTGCAACGACGGTGGCGCTGCGTCGCCACGCCTGGCTGAGAAAAACTGGTTTCTCGGGTGATGTCCAGAATACACTCATGGACATGCCCTTTGATGGAGTCGGTCTTTTTGGTTCCAAAGCAGACCATGCGCTGGAGCGCTTTAAGGACTCCCGGGCTACTGCCAAGTCCCTGGGCCTTTCTTCTGTGCGCCCTCCGCTAACCTCTGCTTTTCGCCCCTTTCGTGGCCACGGAAGGGGCGCCCAGTCACGTCCGCTGCCGAGCCACCGGCCCGCGCAGCAAGCGTCTTCGCGTGGCCGAGGACGTGGCTTCCGCCGTGGCGGATCAGGCAACCAGCGTGCGGGTCAGGCCACCAACCCCGCCCCGTCCGCGGCCTCCAAGCCCTCCTAGTCCTTCTTTTCAGGTGCACAGCACGCCAGTAGGGGGCAGGGTCCGCCTTCACCACTGGCGTGCCATCACCTCGGACAGGTGGGTCTTGGACATTGTCCGAAGGGGCTACTCCCTCCCCTTCGAGACCACCCCCCCAGCCATGCCACCTCAATTCCACCGCATGTCAGGGGATCACTTGGTGCTTCTGCAGAAGGAAGTCACGGCCCTCTTGGCCAAGAGGGCCATCGAGCATGTTCCGACCCCAGAAGTAGGACGTGGTTGCTACTCCCACTACTTTCTGGTGCCCAAAAGGACAAGGAGGACATGCGTCCTATCTTGGACCTCCGGAACGTCAATCGCTTCCTCCGGAAGGAGAAGTTCAAAATGCTCACCCTAGCTCAGGGTCTTGACTGCCCTCGACCCTGGAGACTGGATGGTAGCGTTGGACTTGCAGGACGCTTATTTCCACATCCCCGTCCTGCCGGCCCACCGGCGTTACCTGCGGTTCATGGGGTTCCTCGAGCATTTTCAATTCACCGTGCTCCCCTTTGGCCTCACAAGTGCCCCTCGGGTGTTCACGAAAGTGTTGGCGGTGGTCGCAGCTCATCTGCGCCGGGCAGGGGTTCCAGTCTTCCCCTACCTCGACGACTGGCTGCTGAAGGCGGCCTCGTCCCAGGCAGTCGTCTCCCACCTCCAGACTACGGCCGAACTCCTGCACTTGCTGGGGTTCTCCATCAATGTGCCGAAGTCGCACCTGATTCCTTCTCCACAGCTCCTTTTCATCGGAGCAGTTCTGGACACGACGCAGTTTCGGGCCTATCCTCCCGAACGGCGAGTCCGGGATATTCAGGCTATGATTCCGATCTTTCAGCCTCTATCCTGGGTTTCGGTACGGATGACCCTGAGGCTGCTGGGCCTCATGGCCTCCTGCATCCTGCTGGTCGATCATGCCAGATGGCATATGCGGGCTCTGCAGTGGGACCTGAAGTGCCAGTGGGCGCAGCATCAGGGGAACCTGTCCGATTACGTCCAGATCTCAGAGGGGACTGCAAGACATTTGCAGTGGTGGCTCTCGAACCGGCAATGGGTCATGGGCAGATCCCTCTCCCTTCCCCAGCCAGAGCACACAGTTGTGACGGACGCGTCCCTTCTGGGATGGGGCGGTCACATGGGAGAGGCGCAGATCAGAGGCCTCTGGTCTCCGGCGGAGTCCCGGCTCCATATCAACATTCTGGAGCTCCGGGCGATCCGACTTGCACTCAAGGCATTCCTTCCCTCTGTCAAAGGGAAGGTAGTGCAGGTGTTCACAGACAACACCACCGCCATATGGTACTGCAACAAACAGGGCGGGGTGGGGTCGTGGACCCTATGTCAGGAGGCTCTGCGCCTCTGGACATGGCTGGAACATCAGGGCAAATTCCTGATGGTTCAACACCTGGCAGGTTCCCTGAACGCCAGGGCGGACTAACTCAGCCGCAGGTGCATGATGGATCACGAATGGCGTCTTCACTCTGAGGTGGCGCAAGGTCTCTTTCAGCAGTGGGGAGAGCCTTGGTTAGATCTGTTCGCCACCGAAGAGAACGCGCAATGTCCGCAGTTCTGCGCGTTGGAATTTCCAAGGCGGCACTCGCTCGGCGACTCTTTTCGTCGCGAGTGGAGTTGCGGTCTGTTGTACGCCTTTCCGCCTATACCACTTCTACCCAGAGTGTTGAAGAAGATTCGGCGCGACCGGGCCCAAGTCATTCTTGTGGCTCCGGACTGGGCTCGAAGAGTTTGGTATCCCGAGCTACTCAGTATGAGCGTCGATCCCCGATCCGTCTGCCTTTTCGGGAGGATCTTCTGTCGCAGCAGCAGGGGACGGTCCTCCACCCGAACCTGTCCAGTCTCCACCTGCTTGCGTGGAGATTGAGCGGCGGCAGTTGATTCCTTTCGACTTGCCTCCCGAAGTTTGTGATGTGATTCTGGCAGCCAGGCGTCCCTCCACTAAGGTGGTATACGCCTGCAGGTGGAACAAGTTTGTGGCATGGTGCACAGCAAAGGCTGTGAATCCCCTCTCTGCCCCTCTTTCTGAGGTTCTTCTGTTCCTTCTTTCTCTGGCCCAAGAGGGCTCCGCCCTGGGTACCATCAAGGGCTATCTTTGTGCAATATCGGCCTTCCTCAGGCTCCCTGATCAGCCCTCTCTTTTTAAGTCCCCTGTTAACAGGTTTCTAAAAGGCATTACACACCTCTTCCCTCCTGTTCCGTTTGTCATGCCTCAGTGGGACTTAAACTTGGTTCTTACCTTTTTAATGTGCGCTCCCTTTGAGCCTCTACATAACTGTCCTCTTCGTCTTCTTACTTTGAAGACAGCCTTTCTGGTGGCCATCACCTCCGCTCGGCGGGTGAGTGAGCTCCAGGCTCTATCATGCAAACCACCCTTTCTGTCTGTCCATCCAGACAAGGTTGTTCTTAGGACGCGTCCGTCCTTCCTGCCAAAGGTGGTTACTGCCTTCCATATTGGGCAGACCATCACTTTGCCCACCTTCTTTCCGCCTCCGCATCCTTCCAGAGAGGAGAGGCTCCACCGTCTGGACCCAAAACGTGCGCTTTCCTTTTATATCAACCGCACACAACACTTCCGGGTGGATGACCAGCTCTTTGTTGGCTACGTGGGCGCCAAAAAAGGTCGGGCGGTGCACAAGAGAACCATCTCCCGCTGGGTCACCTTGTGTATCAAAGCCTGCTATTCTTTGGCTAAGAAGGAGCCTCCTGTTGGGGTGCGTGCCCATTCCACCAGGGCAACGGCTGCTACCACGGCCTTAGGCCGCGGTGTTCCGCTGCAGGATATCTGTCGGGCAGCTACGTGGGCCTCGCTGCACACGTTTACCAAGCATTACTGCCTTGACAGTCAGGTCCGGAGGGACGGCTTCTTTGGCCGTTCTGTCCTCCGGGACTTCCTTGTCTGAACTTTGTTCGCAGACCCACCACCGGGGTTGGTATTGCTGGGGTATCTATTCTAAGGTAAGGAATCTGTCACTAAAGTGTCTCTTTCAGATGCACAAGTTACTAACTTGTGTAACGATATATCTGTAAGAGACAGTAGTTAGTGACAGATTCCTTACCGCCCCACCCATCCTCCCCGTTCTGCGAACTGATTTCTAGGGTTAAGGACATCCCTTACAGGGCCCTAGTATTTTTCAGTCACCTATGTCAGCTTCTTGCATGGCTCTGCGTTCCTGGCGCGGAAAGTCATGTACAGAACTGACGTCAGCGCGCAGGGGCGGCGTCTAAGTACTGCCCGCGACGTCATCCCGGCGATCACGACGACGGACACGGAGCCGCATGACGCCGCCTACCGACGCGCAAGGGTACTGCTACGCAAAAACTTTCCGGATCCAGCCTGACGCCTGGGGATATTCTAAGGTAAGGAATCTGTCACTAACTACTGTCTCTTACAGATATATCGTTACACAAGTTAGTAACTTGTGCTTCAGGTTCACAGTGACATAATTGTTTTTAGAACTAAGCCCAAATTCCTCCCAAAAGTGTTATCTCCCTTCCACCTGACTCAAACAAGTGAGCTCATGGTTTTCTTCCCACACCTAGACTCTGTGGCAGAGAGGACCCTTCACACAGTTGATGTCGAGCATGCCTACATGTATTACATTTTCTGATACAAACTTCTTATCGCAGATTCCTCATCTTAGAAGATTCCCCTGTTGGCAGACTAAATTCGGAAAATCTTGAGCAGTACCTCGGTGCTCGGTGTGCCGGTAGGTGGCGTTAGTGGCTACGTGCCACCGTCCGCGTCGGAATTGCTGTGCACAGTGCCTATGTAGGTACCACCGCGGTGATCTGAAATTAGTTCCTCACTTTGTGTCAACAGCGCGGATCTAAAAAGCTACCTCAATCACTTTTTGACCACTTTTTAAAACATTTGTCAATTTGTTTTGAACTATTACTTCCAGTGTGCTAGGGGCATATCCACTAACAACCCTATGGGTTTCAAACCTTATGGAGACTGCCACAGGCAGATGTCTGTGGTAGGATCACAACTCCAGGCCCTGCTGGACTGTCCATCGATACACCAGAAGGAGGTCCGAGAGCTGGCAATGCAGCTTCTGGTGGCACATCACAAGAAGGCACTTCCTTGCTCCCGATGGAGATCTCTTGCCCGGACTTGGAGTTGGTCCTGCGAGAGGTCGCTGTCAAAGTCGGGTAAGTCTAAGAAGCACAAGAAAAAGAAGTCAAAGCATTCTTCACCTTCCTCTCTCTACCCTGTGCATCTAGGCCTTGCTGCCACACTCCACCTGCGGAGGCCGGGTCATCTCCATGCCTCCCTGAATTCCTTGTAGCAAGAGTGACTACTCTGTGTGGTGCACCTTCAGGCCTCACGGAAGCAGAGAGTTGTCCCAATTTGGCTTGCTGCTGACGGGCCCCTGATGCCAACTGTGCCCTCTGGGTCTGCTTCCATATTTGGTTCAGCTTCAGTCTCCAAATCGAGACCCACGCCGGAGCCAGTTGACCTGATGCCTCTCCCGATGTTGCTGGTGCCACCCGACAACGTGGAACCCTTGTCCTGTCCAACTCCAAGATGGCGCCACCTCGATGTTGCTTCTGCCCTTTGATAAACCTGGGGTGGGCCCAGATTTTGGGGGTGGTGACTGTGAGCTCCCTGACCCAACCAATTACCAGGGCCTACCTTACGAGGAGGATAACTGGTATTTGGAGCTGGGAGATATCAGCAGACTGGACATGTCTCCAGATACTGGCCTGGTCTCGTCTCTGGGACCTGCCACGGAGGAGGGAGCATCCTTCGCCATGGTGATGAGGAGGGTGTCGGAGGTCCTCGACCTGCAGCTTCCCTCCGCCACAGTCAAGCCCAAAATTTTGACAGTGGTTGTTGAACCGGGGCTCTCCTCTGCAGAACCCTTGCTTCCCTTTAATGAAGCCCTTACGGACATCCTCCTGGGGGTCTTGGCCAAGCCATGCACAGGTGTGCTGGGCGCAGGATTATTGCCTGTGCCACTGCCCCACGCCTGGGGATGCAGCTTTCCTCACCCAGCATCCCACCCCATTAGCCTGGAGGTACAGGTTTTGGCTGCCAAAGTCATCCAGATTACCTTTTCTACCTCCCCACCAGTCAGGGAATCCAAGAGGCTAGATACCTTTGGGAAGAGAATTTTTTCTTCCACCAGCCTCGCATCATGGTCGGTGAACACTGCGTGCCTCTTGGGCTGGTACTACCACAACTTGTGGGACTCAGTTGCGCAAGTGCTGCCCTTGGTCCTGGAGGAGGACTGCGCTATACTGGACCAGGCCATAGTAGATGGCCAGGATGCAGCAATGTTCACCATCCGGTGTGGATTGGACATCACCAACTCGCCGGGCTGGGCCATTGCATCCATGATGGCACTCCACCTCCATGCCTGGTTGAGGTCCACTGGTGTCTTGGGTATGTGCAGTTGGCACTGATGGATATTTCCTTCAATGGCGCCCGCCTGGTTGTCGACAACACCAATACAGCGCGTGACCATTTCAAGGGGAGTCTGGTCACTGCCAGATCATTGGAAACCTCCCTGGCATCGCACCAAAAGCACTCCTCCTGGTTGCCACTTCCATGGCTACGGTAGGGGCTCTAACTTGCATCCTCAATGCCAACCGTCCCATCCAGGCCCACAGGCTTCCTAATCTCTTCATGAGTGTGGACGTAGTTCTCACAGAGGATGTGGGTCTCGGAGCCAGTGTGCTGTCTAATTCCCCATCCCTCCGGCTGCTGCAGCCTCTAAGCCACTTTAGCTTGCCCTCAACACAGCAACACTCTGTTGGCAGAAGGGTCAGGCTTCACCTACCCATTGGCAAACAGTATCATAAGACAGGTGTGCTTCAAATTGCCTGTCAGGGTTACGGCCTGCCATTTTTGGAAACCCGGCTCCCTTGCCACCGTCCTCAGATTGGCTGATGGAGGACCACCTTTCCTTACTACTAAAGGAAGTGCAGGTTCTTTTGGCCAAATCAGCCATAGCAAGGGTACCAGTATCATAAGTAGGTCGTGGTTGCTATTCTTAGTGCTTTCTGGTGCCGTAAAGGATTGAGACTTTCGCCTTATCCTAGATCTCGGCCCTCTCAACGCCTTTCCACAAAAGGAAAAATTCAAAATGCTCACCCTGGCCCAGGTCTGGTCTGTCCTGGATCCTAGGGACTGGATGGTATAGTTGGACCTGCAGGATGCATATTTCCACATTCTTTCCTGCATGCCCACAGGCGTTCCCTGTGGTTCACAGTGGGTCATGACATGAGCATTTTCAGTTCACTGTGCTCACTTTTGGTTTCACCTGTGCCCCTCGATGTTCATAAAAGTGATGGCGGTGGTTGCAACACGTTTTCAGAGTTCAGGGATTCCAGTCTTCCCCTACCTTGATGACTGGTTTCTAAAGGCAGGCTCGCCACAGGCAGTCGTCACCTACCTCCAGACTATGACGAACCTCCTTCATTCGCTGGTGTTCACTTTCAGCATGCCAAAGTCACACCTGACACTTCATCTCAAACGCTCCCCTTCATTTTTAGCCATTGTGGACACAGTGCACTTCTGCCTTCTCCCTGATGAAACAGAGAGTCCAGGGTATTCGTGGAGAAAAGTAGGATCGTTCTGTCATAGATACCCCCACTTTTTGCTTGGTGTCGATGTGTTTTGGCTCTAGTTCCCTGGGATCCTGCTAACCAGGACCCCAGTGGCAGTGTTCTTGCCTCTAAATTTGCTGGTAAGTACTTTGTACACTCCACAATTGGACTACTGGTGTACCCCTGTAAGTCCCTAGAATATGGTACTAAGGTACCCAGGGCATTGGTACACCAAGGGTCTCCCAGGGCCTGCAGCATGTATTATGCCACCCCTGGGAGCACATGTAAACTGTGTCTGTAGAGCTACTATCGCAGTCTGCGTGAAATGGTGTATGCACCTTTCACTTTAGATATAAGGTTTTCCTTATATCCCGGTCACTGCACTTTAAACCTATAAGTCACCCCTAAGGTAGGCCCTTCAGTCCAAGGGCAGGGTGTATGGTTCTAAGTCTGTGGGTACTCCTGCATGAGCAGAGGTACCCCTACACACCCCGTACCTCATTCTCAGGGCTTCGTAAGTGCGGGGCAACATTTTAAGGTATGTAGTGGACACTGGCAAGTTGAGTTGGGCAACTACATAATAGCTGCTCCGAACCTGGTCATGTTTGGTATCAAACATGTTGGAATCATGCAACTACCTTGGCTCCCGCTCTGGTGCAAAACTACACAAAGGACAGGGGAGTGTCCGCCTCCCTCTCCAGCTCCTCCCTAGGGAGGTGCCCAGAGCTCCTCTGGGTGGCCACTTGATTGTGCCACATTAAATCTTGGCCCTTGGAGGCATCTGACTGGCTAGGCCAGGTGAGTAGCTTCCCTGACCTCCCCTGATAGATGGGTCACCGCAGAAGATATCCTTTTCCCTTTATTATTACTTAAGGACTCCCCTTGGGTGGGTCCTTAGATTCGTCCTGGACTTCGTCAAGATCCATCAAGAACTGTCCGAAGCCACTTATGCTGTTGGACACTGGAACTCTGCTGCTGGATCGTGCCTGGACCAAAGACAAGACTGCTTTTGGTGGGAAGACACCTGCTGCAACTTCGTCTCTGCTCTTCCAAGTTTCTGCAACTCTGTGGCCGTGCATCCTCCGAGTCAGCAAGGACTCTACATGCATCCAAGCAAGAAGGAATCTCCCTTGGAGTGAAGGAGTCACTCCCCTGCATCCACAGGCACCTCAACGTCGACTGGTTTGCTAATCCTGCTGTACCACGGACATCTCCCGGCTCTGCAACACAGGTGGTGGTTTGTTGACTCTCCAGAGGCCTGACCAGTCTTCTCTGCAACTTGTGAGACTGTAATCCCTCTCCAGCTGACTTGAACCGCATCCCTGTGCACTGCGTCTGTCTGCCTTTATCAAGGCTTGTTGACTCTCCTCACTGAAGATCTTCGAGCTCCAAGAAGCCCAAGCCTCAAGCATCACCCAGCTCCAAAAACGACGTACTGCCTGCATCCTCTGCACCGTGGGCCTCCATCTAATGTGTGCTGCTGAGGCTTCCCTGCGACTCCCTGTGCCTGCTTCCAGAGGATCTTCAAGGGAGCTCCGATGATTCTTGCTGGCTTTCCTGTGTGGTGAGGGCCGGCCTGACTTACCCTTGCTGGGTTATTCCCACAGACCTTGCTGGTCTGAAACAAAGCATCTTTTCCTTTGCCCCGACTGTTGTGGTTGCCAAGGCTTGTTGGTGGTGCTTCCGGCCACTGACCCTCCTTCATTCTTCAACCGTCGTGGGACAGCTCGTGGACTTGTTGTGCTCCTGAATCGTCGCCTGGGCTCTACAGCTGCTTCATCAAGACCGTTGTGGTACAGCCAGTACCTCCAACAAGGGGTGGCATTGTGCTCCTGCGCCTCCTAGACACCTCTGGGTGGTTTGGACTCTGTCCCCTCTGCTTTCAGGTACTCCTCGTCCTGAATCCACTTTTGGCTTCTACCGTCTTGGTACACGAGTTGCTGTAGCCGCTGGACTTCCAATATCCTCCATTGGCTTCAACAGGCGGTTCCGACACCACTTCGCACCTATGCACCTGGGCTCCCTGGTGTAGGTATCCTGTTTCCCTGGGTATCCATGGGTGGGGTGGCTCTCCAACTTTCTTGATGCAATTTATGTCCTCTGGGTCTTTTGGGAAGGGTCCTGACGCAAGAAAATACCAACTGTAACTTTCCCTGTGTTATCCAATGAACGTTTAACCCGGTGTAAACACACTGCAACCGGTCACCTTGGGGTCCCTAGCTACTCACCTTTGGTGGTTCTGTGCTTCCACTGGGCTTCTCCATCCTTTTGTATCAGTCACCTTTTGATACTTACCTCACATACCACTTTCGTAGTATATGGTTGCTACCCCCCTCACCCCTACAATAGGGTCCCATGTGTTTGATATCTCCGGGGAGGAGATGTACCAAGTTAGTTCTTAGTGGTTAATACATTCTAAAGTATTTTTATAAACACTTGTGTGGTTCTTTCTCGTGTGAAGTCATACTGACTATTGTAATACATGCACCCGCTTGACACCCTCCTGGATAAGCCTTAGCTGATCTCCACAGCTACTCCTTGAGAGCTTTTATCAGGGACCTAAACCCTATCTCTAAGGGTTGCCTGGACTCAGTGCACAGTGCCTCATCATAGGTGGACACTATATACTGAGCCAGCCTCCTACAATTCAGTTATGATCCTGGTGTTTCAGCCTCGGTCCTGGGTCTCACTGAGACCGATTCTGAGGATGCTGAGGCTGAGGGCCTCCTCCATCATGCTGAGGAAGCAGGCCAGATGGCATATGTAGTGGGTTCTAACGTCCCAGAGGGCGCAGCACCATGGGAAACCTTAACGGTCTGGTCCAGATTTTGGAGGAGACTGCAAAAGATCTACAGCTGTGGTTTCTGACTGCGATTGGATCAGCGGCAGACCCCTCTCCCTTCCCCTCCCAGAACTGACAGTGGTGGCCGACGCATCACTTATGTTATGGGATGGCCACCTGGGAGAGGTGGGGATCAGAGGACTCTGGTGTCTGGCGGAATTCTGGCTCCACATAATCTTTTGGATCTGAGGGCCATCCACTTGGCGTTAAATTCCTTCCTTCCGTTCATCAGGGGAGGAAGGCTGGTCCAGATGTTCATGGACAACATTACCATAATGTGGTATTGCTAAAAAGCAGGGCGGAGTGGGGTAGTTTACCCAGTGCCAAGAGGCCTCTGGACACGGCTTGGAATGTCAGAACATCTTCCTGGTTGTACAACACCTGGCAGGATCTTTAAATGCTAGGGAAGAGAAACCTATCCGTCTACGTCTTGCGGACCACGAATGGCGTCTGCACCAGGAGGTGGCACAGGAACTCTTATGAGAATGGGGCAAACCTTTACTTGATCTATTTGCCATTGCAGAGAACGCAGAATGTCAGCACTTATGCATATTGGAGTTTCCAAAGCGGCTCTCACTTGGAGACACTGCCGTTTTTAAGAGGATATACTGTCGCTGCAACAGGTCAGGGTCTTGCATCCGAACCTGAGCATTCTCTACCTCCTACTTTTTCGATGTCCCTTTTGAAATCTTCAATGTGATTCTAGCAGCCAGGCGTCTCTCGGCCATAATGATATATGCTTGCTGTTAGGACAAGTATGTGGCTTGGTGCTCCTCATGACAAGTTGACCCACCTTCTGCCTCGTTATTGGAAGTGCTGTTGCTTGTGTTTCCTTGGCCTAGCAAGGCCTTGCCCTGGGAACTGTAAAGGTTATCTCTCTGCTGCTTTGGTTTTTTTGTGATTGCCGGATCAGCTCTTTTTGTTTCAGTCACCAGTTGTGACATGTTTTTTTAAGGGCCTTCTGTACGATTTTTCCATTGACTTCCCTCACTTGATGCATACGGAGTGATGGAAAAGATGCCTTCCAGCCTCTGCCCCAAGTGCCACGCGAAGTACTCTAAGCAAGATCACCATCCAGTTTGCAACCTCTTTCTGTCTCAGAACCTTGAGGAAACATCATGTGAAGCCTGAGGTGCCTTTCAGTCAAAAAACACTCTTTGACCGCAATAGGAGAAGCATCTTCGGGGACCAACAAACACAACTCCAGGAGGAATCAGGCCTCGAGACTGAGGCCCAACACGACAGACACGGAAGCCCAAGGTGCCCCAGTGGACATCGTTATCCTTCTTCCTAACAGCGGAGAGGGGTCCGACTCTGACAAAGAAATGGCGGAAGCACAACATATCGCCTCAATGAGGCATGTGATAATGATGACAAAAGCCTTGCACGCACATACCCAGGCAAAAGCTAAAGACCAAAGACAGGCTCATGGAACCCCACTATCCTAAGTCCACGTAGGAATCCGATATAAGACAAAGGAGCAGACCATCGTCCCTCTGTCCAAACAAGCCTCCAAGGCAGCTGAAAAGACTAAGGCACCGACTCCTTCGAAGTTAAAGCCAGTTTTGGAGCCAGTGGCAAAAAAATATGCATCGAAGCCGATGAAGCCTTTGGAGCTGAATACGGGGTTTGAAATACCTAGAAACACTTTCAGAGCTTATGTAGCGGTCTGTGCCGAAAACACACCCTTGGCACCAAAACCACACTCGACGTCTAAAACACCATCAGACTCCAAGACCACCATCAGCTTCGAAGACTTTGTCAATGCCAAAGACAATATCAGCGTCCAAGACACCTAAAGACGCAAAAACCTATACAGACCCCAAAGAACAGCATGTGGAACCCATTTTATCCAAACTTCATGAAGAACGTAATGCCAGGCAGAAGATTCTGGTCATCAGTCAAGATACAGGCAAGGTAGTGACAAGGCCACCACTCCCACCTACACATACATTGGAGAATATGGGGCTTGAACCACACAAGCCCCCACATAGCAAGGACAAGGGCACTAGCCCCATTAATTTCCCATTAGACCCTCCACCTCTTCTACCACCTACTCCTCCCGTATTACCTCCTCTTCATCCTCCTATTCTTCCGGCAGTGCCATCCACACCTCCTCCTTCACCAACCTCCCCACAACACTGGGGTCATCCACTACCTCATCTTTAGGGGAGCACAACATTGGAGAAAACATGGACCCGTACCTCAATCCTTATTTACTAGATCCACAGGGGGATCCTGATGTACTAGATGAACCCTGGGAAGACTATAATGTTTACCGAGAATGGGATACAGATCCTGACCTATACCCCTCAAAATCTTCCCCACCTGACGACACCACCACCACATACAATGAGGTAAAACGCAGGGCTGCCGAATATCATAATGTTGATATGCATACACTGGAAGGTGAGGAAAATTTCATGTTCGAGATGCTATCAAAAACACAGAGAACCCTTCAATTCTTTCCCATGCTAAATCCCACCGTTGACATATTTAAACAACCTGTCAAGTCACGGGTCCTAAGCCTAGGGTTGATTAAAAAAATTAAAAAAAATACACACCCTCCCCAACTGACCCAACATATGTTAAAGGCCACGTTCCCTCCGGAGTCTCTTGTGGTACATACCGGAAGAAAACAAGCTAACTCTTAAGGTACAGGTGACACACCTCCTACAGACAAGGAGAGTAAAAAATGTGATGCTAACAGCTAAACGAGTTGCAGTACAGACGCAAACCACCTTACAATTGCCAACTCAGTGAGACTCCTGACCAGGTACATTCGGGCTCAGTGGGACGAGATGCAGATTGTTACAGCATCTTCCCTTTCCCTACAAGCAGAGAGGAACAGAACTAGTTGAGGAGGGCGATGTCATCTCTAATGCGACAATCCAGGGTGCGTTAGATGCTGCAGACACTAGTGCTAGGGTGGTTAACTCTAGCATTATAATCTGCCGCCACAGGAGCTAAGGCTGTCGGGTTTTAAGCCTGACGTCCAGCAATATCTGCTCAATTTACCTTTTGACAGAGAAAACCTGCCCCGCAGGTTGACAAAATGTTATAAAAAATAAAAAAAGACAGACCCGGCCAAAGCCGTGGGTGCCTTACAAACATGCCAGCATAGAGGGTCCTTTTGTAGGGGTCAGTGCAGAGGGGCATCCAAAGAAAAAACTGCCACAGAAATGGGTACCTTTTGCAAGCATCAAGGCACCTATCAACCCCAAAACACCAGAGGGTCCTATCACAGAGGTCGATACAAAGGTAATAACTGCCGGTCGAGGTAGTGGATCCACTACCCAGGGTGCTACTTCCAATAAGATGTGACTCTGTCCGCCTCTCCTCTCTACACTTACCAGTAGGGGGAAGGCTACAGGACTTTCACCCCCAATGGGAGAAAATAACCCCAGAACAATGGTTCCTTTCAATAATAAAAGACAGATATTGCCTAGAACTCACGTCTTCTCCACCCAATATCCCACCCCGTGCACAAACAATGTCAAGAGAACAAACACTTAATACTCCTACAAGAGGAAGTTCAAGCTCTCCTTCTAAAAGGGGCCATAGAGCCAGTTCCTGAGCTATACCAGGGACACAGGGTGTACTCGCTGTACTTTCTAATTCCAAAGAAAGATGGTACCTTAAGGCCTATACTTGACCTAATGCCTCTCAACAAGTACATCTTATCGAAGCACTTCCACATAGTAACAATACAGGAAGTCATGCCGCTGCTACAACTAGGAGACTTCCTGACAGCTATAGACCTCTCAGATGCCTATTTCCACATACCAATAAACCCAGGTCATCTGCGATACCTCTGATTTGGGAGACAGCGTTTACAACGCTGGTAATACCAAGCGGGTAGATAACGCGGATGTTACATCGTCCGCGTTGTTACCACGCATGGCATTACATCGCAAGTGGTTTCAACGACTTGCGCTAGATGTCGCGCAACACCAGGAATGTGTTGGATTTTAAATCCAACACCTTCCTTGCTGTTGCGCTAACCGGAGTAGGAATAGTAATTTATACTATTCCTAAGTCCAGCGCGCCATCTAGCGCAAGTCGTTGAAATGACTTGCGATGTAATGCCATGCGTGGTAACGCGGACGATGTAACGTCCGCGTTGTTACCTACCGCGTGGTATTTGCTCGCGGTGTAACATCACATATTCCTCTGATTTCAAGTAAGTGGCCAACATTATGAATTCAAGGTGTTGCCATTCGAAGGAACTACTGCACCAAGAATATTTACAAAATGTCTTGTGTGAGTAGCTACTCATCTCAGAATTGGGGGGGGGAGGGCTCGCATGTTCCCTTACCTAGATGATTGGCTGATTAAGAGTGTAAGCAAACAACGTCTGCAAGACTCTCAAAAAGTAATCAACCTTCTGCACAATCTGGGCTTCACGCTGAGTATTATTAAATCTGACGTCAACCCTCACAGATTTAGCTACTTCTCGGGGCTACCCTAAATCCTTTCACAGCATGGGATTATCCCAGTCCTGCAAGAGTACAAAAGATCGAGCTTGCATTGCTTCTTTAATCACAGTCAAGACTGTTAGGAGTCTTATTGCTATCATGGTATCATGTATTTCCAAAGTGTCACATGCACGACTGCACATGCGCTCGCTACAGCAGTGTCTACAGTCTCAATGGTCATGAGCTGAGTGCCACCTACAAGATCTAGTGTTGATAGGGCCGACGACCCTTCGCTCTCTGCAGTGATGGAGCAGGAACAAATTATTGCAGGCTCAGCCCTTCAAGGCCCCAGTTCCGCAAGTGACCCTTACAACAAACGCAGCCTTACACGGTTGGGGAGCGCACATACAAGATTTCACAGTGCGTGATCAGTGGTCTCTAATGCAAACGTTTCTACACTTCATTCATCCTAGAGATTCTTATGATTCAATTAGCTCCCAAAGCTTTCCAAATAACATCTGCTACACAAAGTGGTTTTAGTCTGTACGAACAACTTGACCACCATGTATTGCATACAAAAACAGGGAGGAACAAGTGTCCCGTCTAGCGCAGCGCAAACAGCATTAGGCCATAAATCACAACATCCACCTCCTAGACGAATACCTGCTAGGGTTGGACAGTGACTGCAGATATGCTCAGCAAAAGGCAACAACAGGCACACGAGTAGCAAATCGACACACCATTACTCCACTCGTACTTCCAACGACTTGGAACCCAGGAGTTAGATCTCTTTGCCACACAGCAGAACACAAACCGGCAAAGCTTTGTCTCCATGTTTGCTCACCCCTGGTCCAAGAGCAATGCAATCAGAAGTTCAGGCACTCACTTTGGAAGAACCATTTTTCCAAGTCGGTCCTGATAAATTAGTACTAAGAACAAACCCCAAATTTCTCCCTAAGGTGGTTTCTTTTCATTTGAAGCAAACCCTTCAGCTCCCAGTTTTCTTTCCAAAACCAGACCTTGTAGCCTCGAAAGCACTACACACACTTGATGTTAAAAGAGCTGTAATGTATTACATTTAGAGAACAAAGCCCTGTCATAAAACTCAGCAGCTTTTTGTGGCATGTTCAACTCTCCAATTTCCAAAGCAGGAATTGCAAGGTGGATAGTCAAATTATACAAACTTGCTACCATGAGGAAAGCGGGTGCTACCTGCTACTCCAAGAGCTAATTCCAGCGATACAAAAGGGGCCTCTATAGCTTTCTTAGGCAACAATATTCCATTGGTAGACATCTGTAGAGCAGCCATATGGAATAACCTACATACATTCTCCAAGCATTACAGTGTAGATGTGAAAGCTATTCAACAAGCTAGCGTGGGTCAAGCTGTCTTACGAACACTTTTTTGAGCGTCTACATCAGTCATTGGCTAGCCACCACTTATTGTCGAGCACTGCTTTACGTTTGATGCTAAGCATATGTATCTAAGGCCAACACATGCTTCAAAGGAAATAAGTTACTTACCCTGTAAGCATCTATTTGTAGCGTGTAGTGCCATAGGTTCATATGCACACCCTCCTGCCCGAAGCTAATGAGTGATGAACACACTTTCTATTCTTCATTTGTCTTTCTAAAACATAACTTGCATGATCATCTTTACTGTTTCATTTACTGCTCCTGTCCTAAGCTTAGTGATGAGCTAAAAACATTCTAGCAAATGAGCCAATGGCCATGCGCAATACAGACTATAGGAGGAGTCATTATATGTTGTGACTTGTAAGACTTTTCGAACAAAAACAACTTGCAACGTCCGAGCCCAACACTAGGTGGCAGGAGTATGCTGAGCAAATTAATCTACGGCACTACACGCTACGAATAGATGCTTACAGGGTGAGTTACCTGTTCCTTTTCGTCTCAGGTTTCTTTTGTAGCAGTGTCCCAGGATTCCACTTGCTTCTGAAGATGTTCAGTGTCCATAAATTCAGTATAGAATTCCATATCGGGGGACTAGGGTTACAATTAAAGTAGCTTCCTTACAAATTAATAATTTACAAATGAAACCTTTCAACTTGTAACTTTTGGGTATGTTTTTCTCTTTGTGGACAAAACACAAATCTTTGTTGGTTTCTGCAGTAGTTAAAGTAGTATTGCATTTTTCTTGAAATCGGGCATTTCTTTCCTATTAGGCCTATGCAGCTGTTAATTATCACTGTGCTGATATGGACCAAACTGGAACTGAACTTATCCAAACTGAATTCCCTGTTCACGAGCCCACTCAGTCTTCTGGAAATAGCCCTCAAAAAGTAAGTCTTTATTGATTTGAGTCTGATTGCGATACTTTAAAAGGTTTCTTCATATCAGCTTTTCAGAATGATTTGAATCTGTCTAAAACATGCGGAATTGCTAATTGCGTGCAAGTCTTATCATGCATATTAAACTTTTTGTAATCCAATATTGTTACCGACTTACACATACAGTGATTTCTGTTTGATAAGCCTCAAAACATTGAATGTCTTTCAGAGTGTCATTTTTATTGCATATTACCTTTCATCTTGCTGTGAATCATGTTATAAACTTTCCTTTTCTAGGTTTTCGTCCTTTCATTTGGAAATGGCATGAAGTTGAACCAAATGTTTTCATGAAAAAAATTTGAATTTAATACCTTCAATAAGCATGCTTTTTTTCAGGGAAGAGTGGCTGATCAAATCTGCACGGTCTTTTCCAATATTTAGTCCTGATACAAGTTTTTTTTATTTTTGTACCAAGATGGCTGATGAGTACTAAATTCATAGTTACTTCCATTTCTGCAGGAAAATGTTTGGACAGAGCCAGACCTGAAAGATGGGATTTTTAAAGTATTTTCTTTACTTTTTATGAAAAAAAGTTCCAATTAGAAAAACACGAGAAAAAGATGTTCGAGGCATGTGAGCTGTAGATCACATGCTGTGCATAGCTCGCCATCTAGTGTTGGGTCCGGATGTTTGCACTTTGTTTTCTTCGAAGAAGTCTTTTTAGTCACAAGGTAGATGACTCCTCCTTTCAATGATGGTGCGCATGGGCATCGACTCCATTGTCAGATTGTTTTTTCCGCCAACGAGTTCGGACGTCTATCGCTGCGCTCCGGTTCAACACTGTTTCTTCGGTTTCCCTCGGTGCGCAAGATGCTCACCCTCGACAGTATTGTATTCGATCGTGTTTTCCCTTTTATCGCATATCGTATTTACTTGCAAAAACCAAACTTTCGATCGGAAAGCTTGTGGAAGGCCGTCTGGCCTATTCGCGTCGGGCCGACCCGCAGTTGATGGAACGTACTCCCTTTAAATTCTGCCCTCGGTGTCGCGCGAAATACCCGCGCACCGACTCGCACGAAGTGTGTAATCTGCGTTTGTCCCCCGAACACAGAGAACAGGACTGCCACGCATGCCAGACTTTCCGCTCCAAGAAATCACTTCACGGCCGTCGGGCTCGACGTCGTGACATGCAGAGCCAGCACACAGGCTCCATTCCAGACATCTTCGGACACCAATCGGACGAAGAGGCCGGCGAGGCCATGGGAACCGAGGAGGAGCAGGAGCCGATCGCCATCCCAGAACTCGACTCTGACCAAGAGGACGACATCCCACATGGACAACGTACCGTGAGTACAGCTCGCCCCTCGTCCCAAGACCCAGCTCCACAAAAGAAGAAGGCTCCGGTCTAACCCGCGCCCTCGGGCTCCGGTTGACACCGAGATCATGCTTCCGACGCCCCGCCTTCTGGCTCGGCACTGAAGACTACTAAAAAGCCTTCCGGCTCCGAAAAGGCTCCCTCCAAATCAAGTTCGGAGCTGAGAACTTCGGGGTCGAAACACAAGTCCGGCACCGACCCCCACCATTCGGCCCCGAAACACACTTCGGTTCCGAAAACATCAACATCCAAGATTTCAGCACCAAAACTTTCGGCGCCAAAGCAGTCAGATGTGCCGAAATCACCAAAAAGACTGTTTCGACTCTCCGATCGAGAAACCGGATCCGAAACAAAAAGTGCTGTATATTCATCCTCAAACTGGACATATCACCACTAAAGTGACTTTAAAAAGGACTGATACAGAGGAAGAATACCACATTCCTTTAAAGAAGAGAACGGTTGGAACTAACCCTTCCCCTCCTCCTCTTCCTCTTTCTTCACCTCCGTTTCAGCCTATTTCACCTGAACATTCACCACCACATACGCCTGACAACCAGGATGATGGGGATGACAATGGGGATGGGGATGATAATCAACCAATGCAAGACCCATGGGATGATTACAATACCAATTCGCCCACGGGCAATGATCCTGATTTATATCCTAACAAGCCCTCTCCACCAGATGACAGTGTAGGCTACATTGAGTTATTGGGTAGAGCTGCCAACTACTATGGGGTGCAGCTACATAAGGAGTCCTTGGAAGAGGATTTACTCTTTGAAACCCTCAGTACCATGCAGAGGTCATCACATACACTACCTATGATCAAAGGGATGATCAGGCTTGTAGATGACATTTTTAACGACCCGGTCCGAGCTCGTATTCTTACCCCTAGAGTACACAAAAAATACAAGCCAGCCCCATCGGACCCAGTATATATAAAAGGTCAGTTGCCACTAGACTCCCTGGTTGTGTCCAATGCAAGAAAAAGGGCCAACTCCAAGACAACAGGAGATGCTCCACCCCCGGATAAGGAACCCAAACTTATTGATGCTTCCGTGAAAAGGGTGGCCTCCCGGGCGGCCAATTTCTGGCGTGCTTCCAACACTCGGGCGTTGCTAGCATGATATGACCGTGCGCACTGGGACGAGATGGAGCAATTAATACAATAGCTGCCCCAGAAACACAGTTCTCTTCCAGGGGATACTCATCAATAGTCATAAGCACTGAATTATCCCCGCCCACCTGCGGGATCCCGGAGCATATAGAAATATACATATATATATGAGTATGTTGGGGGATCACAAGTGCATAGCACTTCCGCGACATACATATATACATGTATATAAATACATAAATATGCAGCCTAACATAAATTCCAATAAGGCAAAATGCCAAAATTACAAAGGTTTTCCCTGTACAGACAATCTCCTATATATACTCTGTAATAGAGAACATACACTGTAATAGTGTTATGCAAGAAAACCTTTATTTTCAGAGAAAAAAACATGTAATAGCAGGCAGTTAGCCCATAGGCTGCATAGCTGAATAAATATCACCGTACAGTAAAACACTGGCACCTTGCCTTTAAGGCTTCCAAGAACTTGGACACTTTGCCTTTAAGGCCTCCAGGAGACCCTCTGCTCCCATCATGCACCACAGGTGACAGTTAGGTCAGTTCTTTTTTCCGGCTCCTTCTATGAGGATCCTGGAGCTTGAGCTCAGTTTTTCTGACTTTTCTGTCAGGAATTGTTTTCTTCTTTGGTTTTTTGCGATTTTCCTGTGCTGGCAGTGGTTTATTACCATTCTCTGACAAAATTTCACTCTTTTTCTGTCAGAATGCCAGCTCTTTTCCGCAAATGTCCATCCTGTGGAAAGAAGATGGCCATCTCTGATCCACACTCCGTGTGTATCGCCTGTCTTCCTTCCAGTCACAAGCCTGACGCTTGTTATCATTGTCGTAAGTTTTCTACGAGGACTCTTCGCGACAGGGAGAAGATTCGCCTTCAAGCTGTGCTCGAGAGAGGAAAAGCCCGGCTGGAAAGTGGCCTTGCTTGTCAAGAGCCCTCCTCTCTTCAAGAACACAGACGCCAGCATCATTCTGCCTCTTCAACATCGAGGAAACGGCAGATTCCGGAATGTTCGTCGTTTCCGCCGTCGAAGAAGCGACCGACACAATCTCCAACGTCGAGACGGCGTGAGTCTCCGTCGTCGAGAAAGGCATTGACGACGAAGCATACTGCCTCGGGCTCGAGGTATGGTCATGGCAAAGACCGATCGACGTCAAAACACCCATCGACGTCGAGACATCCGTCGACGTCAAGGCACTCTCCGTCACCTCCCCGTAGGTCGATGTCGAGAAGTTTGCCGACGGCAAGGGTGCCTCGAGACCAGTCGGCGTCGAAGACTTCGAGGCCATTGACGTCGAGGCGAGAGCGTTCAACGTCGAAGTCCCTGAGTAGACGGTCGACGTTGAGGACATCTTTGAGGGAGGTGAGGTCGCCGTCGAGGGCAGCGAAGTCCTCAACTCCTCCTAGCCATCATCCCACGTCTAGGGAGAAGTCGACGTCGAGGGAAAAACACAGGTCGACGTCGAGGTGCTCGACGTCGAGAGCTAAAGAGCCTGCTGTTGCCTCGGATGAGGTTAGAGCTGCATCTCTATCGTCTTCAAAATCTGGATCTTCTCCAGGACTGCATATTGTCCAGATCTCCCCGGAAGGCTCTCCGGTGGTTGGTGAAGATGCACGGCGCAGGAAGCCTAGGGCCCTCAGCCCGAGGTCTGACTTTTCCCATACCTATTCTCCTTCACGTTTGTCCAGGGATTCTCCATCCCCTAAAACACCTCGAAGATCAAGGTCACCGACTGTGGTTTCTTCCAGAAGGAGGAGTCCAAGCAGATCACGATCTCCACATGCCCGCTATGCTAGATCAAGGGACAGATCTCGCTCTTATCATTCTTCTCCGAAGAGAAGGCGGCATAGGTCTCCCACCCGGTCTTCTTCCACCAGGTCCTCTATCAGAGACTATTCTCCAACTTTGACGGCTACACCTCCATCAAGAGTTTCTCCAATCGATGACCTCAGCACCTTTAGTGAAGTTCTCTGTAGAGGAGCGAATAAGCTGAACATCTCTGTCTGTCCCGGCTGTTACCTCCTCAGTGATTTTCGAGACTCTTCATCATCGCTCCTCGGCTCGGCCTTTGCTTCCTCTTGTCCCAGGCCTTCTCGAACCTGCTATGCAGACCTTTTTGACACCGGCAACGGTGGGAGCTGTTCCTTCCCGAATAGCCAAAAAGTACAAGGCTCCGGACCAAGAACCTTTGTTCCTTCGATCGGATCCTCCTCCGGATTCCATCATTGTGGCGGCGGCTAGAAAGACGCACTCATCTATGTCTTCCTCCTCAGCGCCTCCGGATAAGGATAGTAAACTGATGGACTCTTTAGGTAGAAGGATGTGCAACACTTCAGCTTCTATCATGAAGGTCTCCAGTGCCTCCGCTCTGCTGGGGAGGTATGAAAGATCCTTGTGGGATTCACTGGGACGTTTTGCAGACAAACTCCCAAAAGAGGACCAGCAAGACTTACGAGAAATTCTGCAAGAGGGAGGTCTAGTGGCTAATCAGGTGATTAGTGCTTCCGCTGACTCATCCGATCTTGCTGCCCACGGATACTCCCATGGTATCTGTTCGAGGCGTTCTGCTTGGTTACGCTTGACTGGCCTCAAACCCGACGTCCAGCGGAAGATAACCAACCTGCCTTTCAACGGTTCTTCTCTCTTCGGGCCGCATGCGGACGAAGAAATGGCGAAGATGAAAGCAGAGCTGGACAGGGTGAAAGCTGTGGGTCTTGAAAAACGGAAGGAATTTCGTAGGCGCTCCCGCCCCTACGATAAGCGCCCGTTCCAACAGAGGGTTCAAACCCCTCAATGGTCGGCTCAGGGTCAGCAGCAGCAGAGGTCTCACTTCCACCAACGGAGACCAGGAAGAGGAAGAGGGACCAATAGACAGCAGGCCTCTACCTCAAAGCAGCCATCAAAGCAATGAGGGAGTGCTTCCTCTAAACACGTGTGCCACTCCGGTAGGATGGAAGTATCGCATTACATCTGGAGGAGTGGAGAAACATAACCATCGACAAATGGGTGTTGAATATTGTTCAAAATGGATACTTGCTACGGTTCAAGATCCCACCTCCATCGGTTCCTCCAGACGGACGAGTCCGCTTGTGTCATCACATTTTACACGAGGAGGTAAACGGTCTTCTACAGAAAAAAGCCATAGAATACGTCCCTGTTCATCAGAGGCGCAAGGGGATATACTCTCGATATTTCCTGGTCAAAAAAAGAGGTCCGAAAGTAGAATTCAGACCAATTCTGGACTTGCGCATCTTGAACAAATGCATCCGCAAAGAGATTTCGAATGCTTGCCCTGCACCAGATCTTTCCCCATCTACATCAAGGAGACTGGATGTGCTCCATAGATCTGCAGGACGCTTATTTCCGCATTCCAGTGTCCAGAAAACATCGAAAATGTCTCCGTTTTCAAGTTGCTCTACGTCACTTTCAGTTCCGAGTCCTACCTTTCGGACTGAAGTCAGCCCCACGGACTTTTTCAAAGTGGATGGCAGTGGTGGCAGCTTTTCTCCGCAGACGCAAAATATTCGTTTACCCGTATCTGGACGACTGCCTTCTGAAGAGTTCAACTCCTTCCCTGCTTCAGTCTCATCTTTCCTACAGTCTCCAGTTAATGAACAAGTTGGGTCTACGAGTCAATTTCAAAAAATCGATTCTCAATCCGACCCAGAACATTCACTACCTAGGGTCGTCGCTGGACACCGCGGAAGCAAGCGTGTGTCCTTCGGCGGAGAGGTTTTCATCAATCAGGATCAAATGCCGAAAACTCCTGCGGACTCACCACCCAACAGTCTGACAAGTGTCCTCTCTCCTGGGTTCCATGGCTTCCTGCATCTTCATAGTTCCCAATGCCAGATTGCACATGCGTCCCCTGCAGCAAGCTCTGGAAGACAAGTGGGTGCAAGCATCGGGCAGCTGGGAGGATCGGATCACTCTGTCCCAGTCTGCCAGGGACTCCATCGTGTGGTGGACAAAGCGATCACATCTAATGAAAGGTGTTCCCTTCCATCAAGAGACTCCGACTCAAACTATAGTGACAGACGCCTCCCTGCAAGGTTGGGGCTCTCATATGAATCACCTTCAAGTGCAAGGGCTATGGTCGGACACAGAAAGGGGATACCATATCAATTTTCTGGAGTTGAGGGCTGTACAACTAGCCCTAAAATCCTTCTTTCCTTCTCTTCAGTCCAACTCCCTCTTGATTCAGACAGACAACACCACGACGATGTTTTATCTGAACAAGCAGGGAGGCACCAGGTCCAGAATTCTGTCTCAGGAGGCACAAGCCATTTGGAAGTGGCTTCTGGCACGGCATCTCACCATCACGGCTGTCCATGTGCCGGGCGTCCTAAATGTACAGGCGGACTTCCTAAGCAGAGAGTTCGTAGAAGCGCACAACTGGGTGCTAAACACCGAAGTGGCTCAGGATATCTTTCAAAGATGGGGTGTGCCGGACATAGACTTGTTCGCAGATGAAACAAACGCCAAATGCCCCGTCTACGCGTCCAGGTATCACCAACCAGGTTCAAGCGGGAATGCTCTGTTGATAAGATGGTCTCAGAGCTTACTCTACGCTTTTCCTCCACTGCCTCTCATTCCAGCAGTGATCACGAAGTTCTACAAGACCAACTCCAGGATGATTCTGATCGCTCCCGGAGTGGCCACGCCAGTGGTGGTATCCGGATCTTCTACAACTTTCCGAAGTTCCGCAACAGAGATTGCCTTGCCGTCCGGACCTACTATCCAAGAGCCAGGGGAGAGTGTTTCACCCCAACCTTCCTTCCCTCAGGCTGACAGCATGGCTCCTGAAGTCTTGCAGTATGGTCACTTAGACTTGCCAGCGGACTGTATGAACATACTTAAGGAAGCGAAAAGACCTTCTACCAGGGTTTCCTACGCTTTCAAGTGGAAACGTTTTTACCTATGGTGTTTGAATAATGGTCATGACCCAGTTAGAGGGCAGGACCAGGTCATTTTGCCGTATCTCTTACACCTGGCTAAGTCGGGCCTGCAGTTTACATCTATCAAGGTACACTTAGCAGCAATAACGGCATATAGAAAATCACCTTCACAGGGTTCTTTTTCAAAATGCCAGTGGTGAAAGATTTTCTTGAAGGGTTAAAAAGGTATACCCACCAGTACGAGTCCCTTCTCCTCCTTGGGAGCTCAACGTGGTCCTTACCAAACTGATGGGTGCACCTTTTGAACCAATACACAAGTCCTCCTTGCAGCACTTGTCCTGGAAAGTGGCTTTTTTGGTTGCTATCACGTCGGCTCGTAGAGTCAGCGAGATACAAGCATTATGTTGTAAGGAACCCTACACTGTTTTTCACTCAAATAGGGTAGTTCTCAGAACTCATCCAAGTTTTCTGCCGAAAGTGGTTTCAGATTTCCACATTAATCAGGTTATCACTTTGCCTACCTTCTTCTCTAATCCTTCTACACCTCCTGAAAGGGCCTTACACTCGTTAGACCTTAAGAGGGTGTTGAAGTTTTATCTGGATAAGACCAAGGTAATAAGAAAGACAGACCGCTTGTTTGTCAACTACGGCCCCATTAATACAGGATTGGCATCCTCTAAAAGGTCTATTTCAAGATGGATAGTCTCCTGCATATCTCTAGCCTATCAATTAGCTAATAAGTCTCTTCAGGGAAAGCCTAAAGCGCATTCAACCAGAGGAAAGGCCTCTACTACGGCCCTCCTCAGGAACGTCCCTGTAGCAGAAATCTGCACAGCAGCTACATGGCGGTCTGTTCATACTTTCTCTCGCCATTACTGCTTAGATTCAGATGCTCAGGAGGATGCCCAAGTGGGACAAGCCTCACTGAGGAATTTATTTGCTTAATGTCATGTTAAGATAATCTGTTTTTTAATACTATTTGCTCGTCCGCGAGGTAGTGGGTATGGGCTTGCTACTCTATTCAGTGCTTATGACTATTGATGAGTATCCCCTGGAAGAGAAGGATTAGTTACTTACCTGTAATCCTAGTTCTCTTCTAGGGGTATACTCATCAAAGTCATAAGCAACCCTCCCGCCTCCCCGGACGAGCATTTTTTAGTAATTGCTACAAGTTAGTACACCGTGCAAAAAGAACTGACCTAACTGTCACCTGTGGTGCATGATGGGAGCAGAGGGTCTCCTGGAGGCCTTAAAGGCAAAGTGTCCAAGTTCTTGGAAGCCTTAAAGGCAATGTGCCAGTGTTTTACTGTACGGTGATATTTATTCAGCTATGCAGCCTATGGGCTAACTGCCTGCTATTACATGTTTTTTTCTCTGAAAATAAAGGTTTTCTTGCATAACACTATTACAGTGTGTGTTCTCTATTACAGAGTATATATAGGAGATTGTCTGTACAGGGAAAACCTTTGTAATTTTGGCATTTTGCCTTATTGGAATTTGTTAGGCTGCATATTTATGTATTTATATACATGTATATATGTATGTCGCGGAAGTGCTATGCACTTGTGATCCCCCAACATACTCATATATGTATATTTCTATATGCTCCGGGATCCCGCAGGTGGGCGGGGATAATTCAGTGCTTATGACTTTGATGAGTATACCCCTGGAAGAGAACTAGGATTACAGGGAAGTAACTAATCCATCTAAGGCACAAGACCTTGTGCGTGAAGGGCAACTTATTTCCAATAACGCTATAAGATGTTCCCTAGATGCTGCAGACACTGCTGCTAGAGCAATAAACACCAGTGTCCTCGTGAGAAGACATGCTTGGCTTCGCATATCAGGGTTCAAACCAAAGGGGAAAACCTCCATTTTAAACACTCCCTTTGATAAAGAGCATCTGTTTGGCCCAGTGGTAGATTCTTCACTAGAGAAAATAAAGAAGGACACTGAAGTGGCCAAATCAATGGGAGCCCTTCAGTCAGCAGAATGCCATGGTTCCTTTAGGCGCTCCTTTTACCGCGGGGGCTCTAAAAATACCTCCTCGGAGACCACCTCCACCCATAGAGGCAATAACCAGCCCTCTCCATCTAGGGGTTATTTCAGAGGGGGTTACAGAGGTAACAGCGGCAGGGGCAGGGGTTCAAACACACGCACCTCGCCCTCCAATACAAAGCAGTGACTTGCCTCCACTTCCCCCCCGACCACTTAACACCTGTCGGGGGAAGAGTGTCAGATTTCCTACCAATCAGGCAGTCAATAACAACAGACAATTGGGTACTACAAATTATCCGTTCTGGTTACTGCCTGGAGTTCATCAACACTCCTCCAAACATTCCACCAAAGTCACACAAACTTTCACCAGATCACCTACCCCTCAAACAAGAGGTTCAGTCTCTACTTCTAAAAGGAGCTATAGAACCTGTACCACCGCAACATCACGGGTCGGGCATATACTCTTTTTACTTACTAATACCCAAAAAAGATGGTTCTCTCAGACCAATATTAGATCTCCGAGAACTAAATCTTTACATTCAGTCAGATCATTTCCACATGGTGACACTGCAACAAGTATTACCTCTGCTGCAAAAAAGTGATCTTCTGTCTACTTTAGATCTAAAAGACGCCTATTTTCATACACCCCGCTCATCGCAAATTCCTCAGGTTCGTGGTAGCGGGTCAACACTTACAGTTCAAGGTACTCCCATTCGGAGTCACCGCTGTCCCCGGAGTCTTCACAAAGTGTCTGGCGGTAGTAGCTGCTCACCTGAGAAGACAAAGCATCCATGTCTTTCCATACTTGGACGACTGGCTCATCAAAGCCAGCACGTACCAACAATGCCTTCAGCACACGTTCAGAATAATCCAGTTACTACATCAACTAGGGTTCACAATCAATGCGACAAAATCACATCTCCAACCAGCCAATATTCAGGACTATCTAGGAGCCACGCTAAATACTCAAAAAGCCCTGGCGTTTCCCAGTGCAGCCAGAATTCGAAATTTTCAGGCTTTAGTTTTAACCCAATCATTGGATTCCAGCTCGGGTTTATATGCAATTGCTGGGAATGATGGCATCTTGCATCATAATCATCCCCCATGCCAGACTGCACATGAGTGCACTTCAAGAATGCTTAGCCAGTCAGTGGAACCAGTCACACGGTCTATTGACCGATCTAGTGTTGGTAAGCGGCCGTAGTCATCGCTCTCTGCAATGGTGGAACACACAATATTTGTCAAAAGGACGGCCTTTCATAGACCCGGTTCCACAGATAGTACTGACAGCGGACGTGTCCCTCACTGGCTGGGGAGCTCATCTACAACAACACACAGTGCAAGGCCTGTGGAGTCGACAACAGAAGTTGCTTCACATCAATCATCTAGACCTTCTTGCAATCTTTCTAGCTCTCAAGGCGTTTCAGACTCACCTGGAAGGCAAAGATGTCTTGGTTCGTACAGACAACATGACAGCTATGTATTACATACAAAAACAGGGGGGGGGCACTCTCGCCAACTGTCACACTTAGCCCAAGTCATCTGGAGGTGGGCCATTCACCACAAACTTTATCTCCTAGCGGGACACCTCCCAGGAGTGAACAACCAGATTGCAAATCTCAGCAGACAGAGACCGCAAATACACAAATGGGAACTCCACCCTCAGGCTCTCCTCCCATGCTTTCTAAGTTGGGGAGTCCCTCACATAGACCTGTTCGCCACACACCAAAACGCAAAATGCCAAAGCTTTCCATTAAGGTACCCACACCCGCAATCCAAGGGCAATGCACTATGGATGAACTGGTCAGGGATATTTGCCTACACTTTTCCGCCTCTCCCGCTCATTCCATTATTGGTTCAAAAGCTCCGGCAAACATCTCTCACACTAATCCTAGTAGCTCCCACATGGGCACGTCAAGCATGGTTCACAACCCTGTTGGAGCCATCTCTAGTCCCGCATCAAATGCTACATTTAACCTCCAGTCTCTTCCCACAGAACCGTGGAGAAGTCAGACACCCAGATCCCAAGCAACTGAACCTCGCGATCTGGCTCCTGAAGTCTTAGAGTTTGGTTACTTAAACCTTCCACCAGAATGTATGAATATCATTAGGGAGGCTAGAAGACCTACTACATGGGCTTGCTACGCAGCTAAGTGGAAGAGATTTGTTATCTACTGTGGTAACAATCATATCAACCCTCTTGACGCTTCCATACAGAACATCATATGTTATCTGTTACACTAGCAACAGTCAGCGTTGGCTTACACCTCTATCAGACTACTCCTAGCGGCAATTGCTGCATATCTACAAAATAGACAGCATTTGTCGTTATTTAGAGTACCTGTGATCAAAGCTTTCATGGAAGGACTAAAAAGAGTCATACCGCCAAATTTTCCACCAGCTCCAGTGTGGAATCTTAATATAGTCCTTACAAGGTTGATGGGCCCACCTTTTGAGCCCATGCAAAAATGCGAACTACAGTTCCTCTCTTGGAAAACAGCTTTCCTCATTGCAATCACATCATTAAGGAGAGTGAATGATTTACAGGCATTAACCAAACAAGAACCTTTTTTCCAAATACACAAAGACAAAGTGGTTCTTCGTACTAATTCTTAATTTTTACCCAAGGTCGTATCTGCATTTCACATAAATCAGTTGTTAGAATTACCTGTATTCTTTCCTCAACCTGATTCAGTTGCAGAAAGAGCTCTACACACCTTAGATGTTAGAGGAGCACTCTTGTACTACACTGAAAGGACAAAATCTTTTCGTAAAACAAAACAACTTTGTTGCTTTTGCGCCACCACACAAGGACAATCCTATCTCCAAATCAGGATTTGCAAGGTGGATTGTTAAGTGCATTCAAACGTGCTATGCGAAAGCAAAGAGAACTCTAACTGTACCCCCTAGGGCACATTCCACTCGTAAGCTAGGGCCACTATGGCTTTTTTAGGAAACATTCCTATTGTTGACATTAGCAAAGCTGCAACATGGTCTCCACCGCACATATTCACTAAACATTATTGTGTAGATGGGTCAGCAAGACAAGCCAATGTGGGTCAAGCAGTGCTTAAGACATTATTTCAGACAACTCAAACATCTACCAGTTCGCCACCGCTTTGGGAGGATACTGCTATGTAATCTATGCACAGCATATGATATACAGGTCACATGCCTCAAACGGATAATGTTACTTACCCAGTAAGCATCTGTTCTTGGCATGTAGAGCTGTAGTCACATGCGCCCACCCACCTCCCCGGATACCTGTAGCTGCTGCAGTTCTCTATTTAATTTACATACATACGCATCGAGATCTCTATTCTTTACTACTACTACATTCTCACCCTCTGCGGCAAACAATCTAACAATGGAGTCGATGCCCATGCGCACTATCATCAATAGGTGGAGTCACCTACCTCGTGACTGGAAAGACTTCTTCGAAGAAAACCAAGTGCAAACATCCGGACCCAACACTAGATGGCGAGCTATGCACGGCATGTGACTCTACATGTCCAAATGCCAAGAACAGATGCTTACTGGGTAAGTAACATTATCCTTCTCTCCGAATTCCTGGATGGGGGCCTGCTTCTTTATTTTTAGAACCATTTGGCCTGTACCTATCCAAGAGATTTTGGCCACAGGAAATATTGATAGTTCTGCATCATGGTATGCTCATTGATAGTCATGAATGTAGAATATTCCGGCCTAGGTATGGGACTCCGAAACACTTCTTTCTTGAAAGTAGTAGCACAAAATCTGTAGTTGGAGGTAGACGCCTCAGTGTTCCACAGTCCGGTGACATCTCTGAGTAGCAAGATAAAGACAGCTTGCTTGAATTTTTCTGTATGAAAAAAGCTGCCCCCTAGAAAGTAAACATATTACATTGCAGTACCTAGTGAAAAGTTTATGCTGCCCTAAAAATGTATGACCTTCAACCTTCCCCCAGAGAGAGAGCGAGAAAGGGCGAGAAATGTAGGTAAAAGTGACTGTCAGGTTAAAAGTGCAACCTCTGCCAAGAACATACACTTACTTTTTTCAAAAAACTACAGATTCCCTCTCCTAGCATGTACCGTTTTGGGAGACAATCAAAGATTGAGCTTGAAAATTTACTAAGCAGAGGTGTTGAAAAATTACTGTTGTCTTGGAAGCAAAAAGGGGTTACCGTTGGAGAGGTAAGTAATGGGGGTTTTAGTGTTGGTGAGGATTACATTTTTCTTTTGACATGCTTTGTGTCAAATTTTGCAGGGAAGCAACAAGTAGAGAAGCGGGATTTGTTGTAGAAGATTGAGTCAGGACGGCAAGGTTTGGAATCTCTCGATGATGAAAAACATCTGAATTTGGCATTGGAATGGGCAGATCTTACCTTCTGACAGCTGTTATTAATGAAGTCTTCATTGACATCCAGACCTGTGTTGGTCTTTGGATTTGGTGGTTAGTATAAAGTGAGTGAAAGACTGCTTTAAGGATGCAGGCATGGCTCTTAGGTGATCAAAATGATTATTACCTTTAGCTTGAGATAAAATGAGTAGGCCCTAAATTCAAAGAAACAAAACTGAAACCAGAAAAAAAAAAAAAGAAAGCCTAGATTGAATCAGTGTTCAAGTTAAAGATATGGAAAAAGAAAATTGCTTAAGATGAGTTACTGTGGTCACAGTACTAGGGGCCTCTACATCCCCAACTGTTTCCATAGTTTATAATCATAAAGAGTGTTTTAAATTAGTTCATTTCCTGTCACTGATGTGGTGTGAGGTTGGCTTTCTTGTTGCCTTTCCAGAACTGAAGAGAGGCTTCTGGAGGGCAGCAGGGATTTAAATGTCTTAACATCCATCATTTGACTGCCGGTGTGTGGAGTCATTAGACCCGCCAGAGATTGGAGAAAGGGTTCTAGTCCTCGCAACGCCTGGGGAAGACACTATGTAGCTCCAGGGATTCAGTGCTAACACCCTGGCTCCATTGAGGTGTCCTGCAGGGACGGGCCAGTGCCAGGAACACAGCAGCTGTCACTCATCCTGTAGAATGCCCTGAGGATATAAGAGATGACTTTTCAAGTGTTGTTGTCGATATCAGTGTCAAAAGATGTGGCTTATGCCCTTGTGTGTGCATATAAAAGTCACACTGCTCTCGATGTTTCGATGAGTGCATGTTCTGTCTGGTGATGTACCCAGGTCAGGCTGTAGCAGCATCATCATTGCATTCTGGTACACAAAGTCCTTAACCTTTGTAAGACAACAATACTGTCTTCACCCATATGGACAATAACGTCCCAAGCAGATCTTTTTGTAACATAACCACTGACATGTGCTAGTCAGTGTCCTATTTTTTGCTTTGTAAATATATATGGACGCAATGGAGTATATTTTTGTGCCTCATCAGAGCTATTCTTGCATGAGTGTACCAAAAAGCCATTCGTTGCCTGCAAGACCTTGCAGATTAGTCAATAAGAGTAGCGTATCCCATAACACCATCTGCCTTTTCTCCAGTAAGTCATCACATCAGCCAAGAAGTGAGGCCAGATGATCAAAATCTCATACACAGTCAGTTCGGTGTCACAGAAAAAAAATGCTGTGGTTCAGAAGCAAACACAAGGAGATAATGGACGGAGCGCTGAAACTTTTCAGACACTCACCCCCAGTCACAGATCTGGGTTGAATCCATCATCGTTCTTTAGTTTCCGTTGCCGGCCCAGTTCAGACCCAGCCATATGCAAATCAGTCTTGACCCTGATCCTCATGGAAACAGTCCAGCCCGAACTGCCAAGCCAGGTCTTCCCTTGACCGGAAACAAGCATCCTGGGACCGCTTTCGGGGTAACACCCCTCATGAGCCAGGCTAGCTTGAATCCAGTGGCAAAGTGAGCAAGGGACCCACGTCTGGGCATACCCTGCCAACTTAGGGTAGACAAAGCAAGCAGAAGGAGATTATGGACAGAGCGCTGAAACTTTTCAGACACTCACCCCCAGTCACACATATCTGGGTTGAATCCATCATCGTTCTTTAGCTCACTTCGTCACCCCAGTTCAGACCCAGTCCTATGCAAATCAGTCTTGGCCCTGTTCCTCATGGGAACAGTCCAGCCCGAACTGCCCCTAAACCGGTCCCAGAATGCTTGTTTCCAGTTCAGGGAGGACCTGGCTTGAGGCACCTACCCCCAAGCAGGAACAGCATTCAGGGCGGTGAGCCTCTAAAGATTCCTGCCCTTTGTTATGTTAGCCAGGGCCTCTCCAGCTAGGGGAAATGCCTGTCCCCTTGACCAAGTCCCTCTTTTGACGGCAAAGTCAACAGGAAAATTAGTAGTCGGGAGACGTGGGTCCCCTCTCTGTCAGGACCACCCCTAAGGTGCCCTGGACTGAGGTGAACCCCACCTTAGGAAATCCTCCATCTTGAATGGAAGGATTTTGCTCAATCAGGCTAGGGGATGCCTCCGCCCCAAAGGGAGGGGACATTCAAAGGGTGTTGCCACCCTAAGAGGCAAGTAGCCCATTGGCTATCAGCTGCCAGTACCTGCAACACACCTAAATTCATTATTTAGGGGGCACCCCTGAACCTTGATCGTCCAATTCCTGCAACCTATGAAGGACGAAGAAGACGCTGTGAAGCAAAGCTTGATGACAAGTGACTTTGCCCCAGCCCTACCAGCCTGTCCTGGCCGAAGACGAAGCCTGTCCCGTGGCCAGTGACTTCTAAGAACCCCAGGAAGACTGCCACTTTTCCTTAAAGACCAGAAGACTCCAACTTCAAGGACTCAGGATCAGGGTGGATCCGCGACCTCTGCCCACTGTGCACCTGTCGCCCACGGCCGGAGTCTGAGTGGATCAACTGCCCAGTGAAGTCTCCCCAGTGACACGGACCTTGACTCCATCGGTTGCTGGCCTCCACGAAGTCCCGTGCAGCCTCTGCACAAAGGGTCCCCCTGACTGCAACCGGCTCCGGTAAAGAAAATCCGACACCAAAAGGCACCCCTGTATCCTCAGCCCCCGACCTTGGGTAACCCAGTCGATGGTTCCCAGACCGTCCCCAACATCCCAATTTACCTGTCCAGCCGATGGTCACCTTCATCCAGCCTCCTGGCCCGAGCCTGCCACCTCTTTGTGCGACCAAGGTCCTCCATTCGTTTGAATTGGGTGCCCAACGCTGATTTGCACCCTGCACCCGGCCACCCCTGTGCCGCTGGTGGTCTGGCTTTCGTGCTGCCTTGTGGGCGGCGCTGTGCTTGCTTTAACCCCCAGGGCCTGTGCCTGTACCTACCTGCAGTCTGCACCCTATTCGGTACCCACAGTCTCCATTGATTAACGATGGGCTCAGTGACCTCTGCACCCGGCCGGCCCAGTGCCACTGGTGGTGCAGTACCTACCTTATACTGAATTTCGCCCAGTGTTGGTCTAATCCCCCGAAGACTGGAAGAGTAAGTTGTGTACTTACCTGTTATTGCATATCACTGTTTTCCTCCCATAGGATTGCATTGCATCCTCCTCCTATTGCACTGAATGTCTATCTGTTGCCAATGCTAACCTTTGCAATTGTTGATTGACATCCTGAAAGTATCTCTATACTCCTGTAAAGTAATTCTACTGCTTTTGCAAAACAATACATAATGCATTTTGAAAAGTATTACTACTCTTGAAACTGTTACTTACCTGCAACTGAGTTCCTCTTGGTTCTAAAATAAAATGACAAAGTATTAACTTTTTAAACAAAACAATTGGTCTTGGATTCAGTCTTTGAGGGTGTGTAATAATTTCTTGCCTGAGTGTGTACAACAAATCCTTAACAGAGCCCTCTGATAACTCGAACTGCTCGACCACACTACCACAATTAGAGCTTTTAGTATTATCTACTTAAACTCGGGGGACTCACTGGACTCTGTTTACACTATACCTTACTTTGGTATAGTATATACAGAGCCAGCTTCTTATAGTGGGAGGGTATGAATTTGGCTATTGTGGGTTGTGTGAAAATTTGGACAAGACCCAAGGCCACCTTTATGACCCATCAGTACACCGGATATGCCATGGGAAAAAATTAGTATGGATAGTGCTGGTCCGATTTTAGATGGAGTTGGGCACAACTTTTTTGCAAATAACCATGGATCATTTTTCGAAATGGCCCAAGGGGAAGATTGTTGATTGTGCTGATTCCAGAACCATTGTGCAGTTTCTGGATATGATGTTTCTGAAGGAAGGGCTACCTAAATGCATTACTACAGATAGTGGATCGTAATTTGTATCAGAGGTTTTTGAAACGTTCTTGAAGCGTAATGGTATAAAACATACCACCTCCATTTATCATCCAACTGGCAATAGGGCTGTTGAGAGGTTTAACTGAATTATTAAGGGTTCGATCCAATTGGATAATAATAATCTGGAATGGAAAATGTAATTGTTTCGTGCCGTTTGGGCGTTCAGAATTGCGTTGTGTGCTGCAACTGGGCATAGTCCGTTTGTATTTATGAGAGGTAGAACAGTATTTTCAAAGGACAAACATAAGTTATATGCCTAAAGCAAGAAGGGTGGAATAGGACCCAGAGATTGCGAATGGCAGAATAAGTAACACGTAGGCTGCTTACAAGCGACATAATAACAAACATGGCTGTAAGATGGTGCATTTGCAAGTTGGAGAAATGGTGAGAGTTAAAAGATCTGTAATTTTGAAGAGTGGTCAAAATAGATTTTCTAAACCACTCAAGATCATGGAGGTTTTCTGTAATTCCACATTATTAATTAATTGAAAATCAAGGAATTGTAGTTCATTAGCAGTGTGCCACAAAGGAAACGCATCTGCAGAGCACGGAGAACCGTATAAAAAGAAGTTCAGCTGGATGGTGGATGAAAATGTTGAAGAGTTTTTTTTTACTTTTATTTATTGGTTTTCATATAAACAAAACAGACAAAGACAATAACAGTACAGTTGTGCATTGCTTGTGATTGGTAATGATTTCAGATCCATGTACATACATACATGGATGTCGGGGGAGAGTGGAGGTGCAACACAAAGCGCCATTGCATCACCGTCCACCCAGCGATGGTTGTAATCCCCCGCTTGCCCCAGAACTGAGGGGAGAGTGCTGGCTGCTGGGGCTGAGTGACCCCCGAATCCTGTGTGGCTAACAGATATGCGTGAAATGGCTGCCATATGTCAAGCGGCCTGCAAGCAGGCGGTTGCGTTAGTGCATATGTATCGCTATTCATGTTGCAGTATGTCATGCTGCGTAGCCATGTTTTTGTTGTGGGCGAGAATTTGCTATCCCAGTTAACGGCCACTTCCCTTTTGGCAATGAGGAGTGCAATTGCGACAAAACTTCTTAGATTTGGGGAGTTCGTGTGTATGCCCCATAAGGGCCAGTAGTGGGGAAGGTATGAGCTCCATGTCAACCATACGGGAGAGCTCGGTAAAGACCGCCCTTCAGTATCTAGTGAAAATGTTGAAGAGTTAGATCCTACAGAGGTGGAACAGTGTTGACCAGTATTATTATTAGTTTTAGTTAGTTAAAACCATAACAATTTTACACACAATTTCCTTCATTCAAATTTTTTTTAAATTAAAGTTTTTTTTTTTACAATACAAAAACTAAAAAATAAAAATCATAAAACATGCAAACAGTATTAAAATCAGTGTTTCTGGCCCTGAGTTACATCTTTAAGACTTTGTCCCATACTGACAAATTGCACTGACAGTTCAACTAAGGGGATATCTTCTTTATTAGCCAGATAGTCGTCGATGACCGCCTGTATCGTCTCCTCCTCTGTATTATGGCAAATATGTATAGCTGTCTTCCCCTGTTCAAGTTGGCTCTTTAAAGTGCTTTTACTTTTAGTGCTTGTTCATGAATACGTAAAAACTTTACCAATTTACAATTCATTTGGGGATCGGTTGGGTCCAGTCCTCTTATGATAGCAGTTCTACACAAATGTATTCTTCTATCCAGGAACGCTCTCCTTAGAAAGGTGATTCGCGCTGGTTGCATTTTCTTACAGTGACATACCAGATGAATAAAATCTTCCTTTTTACTGCCGCAAAGACGGCACTCTTTGTTCTCCATGTGTTTCCAGTGCAGTGCGTCCGCCAGAGTAGGGAACTTCCCAAACCGCAATGCCATTAGTTGTCTTTTTATATGAATAGAGAAAGTAGAATCTAGATAGGCCACTTGTTTAAGGATTTTGAAGTTATTGATCACTGACCACGAGAGATCTTTGGGAAAAGATGCCTTTGTCAACTAGCAACAAATGGAATTTTGCCGCTTTATTTAGAGCTAGCTTTTATTCCAGAGATCAATAGTGCAGGTTTCTTTAAGCGCGTGGTCCAGATATTGGTTGGCCAGCAATTTTGTTTCCTTTTCTAGTTCCAACC
The DNA here is from genome assembly GCA_963921515.1 of Calotriton arnoldi. Taxonomy (NCBI): domain Eukaryota; kingdom Metazoa; phylum Chordata; class Amphibia; order Caudata; family Salamandridae; genus Calotriton; species Calotriton arnoldi. The sequence continues at coordinate 1,613,656 of CAWUFW010003074.1, forward strand.
ATAATGATTCATTGAGGTTATTTCCCTCTGTATTTTGTTTTGTATAGAGTCTGCCCTGTGTTTCATTCATTAGCCCAAATTCTAGGCGTATTTGCGCTGGTGAGGCGGTTTTGGGGAGCTGAAGAACCTTTTTATAAATACTTGTTGTTTAAATTAAGAATCTCCGAGACCTTCCCATGCATAGCGGCGCTAGCATAAGATAAGGTTGGCAACACTTTGGCGGATTGGGTCGACAGGAGTGGCCTTAATGATGGCCCTTGCAATTTCTTTGCCAATGACCTGAATGCGAATGTTAAGGCCCCCGCTCGCTGTCATGTAGATTTTCTGATCACGAAGGGATAACTTGTCGTCTATATAATATCCAAAATACTTGTAGCTGGATACATTCTTCAATAACTTGCCTTTTAGCCAGATGTTATGTTGTGAGGCTAGTCGGTTCGTTATAAGCATTGTTTTGATTTTGGATGTATTGAGTTCCAGCTTATTTGTGGACAGAAATTCAGAGAGTTCGATTAATAGCCTTGTCAAACCAACCTTGGTTAGACTCAAGAGAACAATGTCATCTGCATAGGCAAGGTGCGATAGTTGCATTTTTCCTAAATTCGCTGAGTGTGAATTAATTCCATCAAGCTTTCCAGATAGGTCTGAGATGAATAAGCTGAACAGGTGCGGGGTCAACACGCACCCCTGTTTCAGGCCCATGGTAGTGTGCACTTTTCTAAAGATTCTAGCACCATCACCTAGCTTCACTCGAACCCAAGTATCTGTATAAAACAACAGGAGACCCCTTAAGATTCTCTGCGGTATGTCCCAGGCTTTTAATTTTGCCTTTTAATTTTGCCCATAATAGTCTCCGGTTTATGCTGTCAAATGCAGCTTTTAGGTCTATGAAGCACAGGTGCAGATACTGTTTCTCTTCCAGGGGATCCTCATCAATAGTCATAAGCACTGAATATTCCCGCCCATGTGCGGGGACCCCGGAAATAATGTAAAATTATATATGGAAATCACATATATACAGCTCTACATATATGTATATACATATATCATTTTTTCTCATACCAATGCAGCTCCTAATAGGAGGCTAAACAATGTAATTACCCACATAAAGACTGTATTTGCCAATATATAAAAACACCAGAGGGCAATTAGTACTTGAACTCTGTTTTTTAATGAGCAAAGTACTCATAAAGAGTAAAATTGCAAATCAAGTAGACCTTGTTAGCCTACAGGCTGCATTGCAAACCAATAGCATAGAAAATGAAAGCATTTTCAACAAAAACTGGCACCGTGCCTTTAAGGCGGCCATGACCCCTAGCTTCCCATCATGCCTCAGGGGTGACAGTTAGGTCAGTTGTTCTTTCCGGCTCCTTCAGTCAGGACCCTGGATTTTCAGCTCTTGCCTTTTTTTGACTTTGTCAAAAATATCTTATAGAAATCTAGTTTTTCTATTTTCACTCGACATCTTTTGGTCTTAGAGTGCAAGTAACACCTTTTTTGTGTGACAGAAAAGGTTTATTTTTGTTAAAAATGCCTTCTTTGTTCGACCCTTGCCCGTCCTGTGGCAAGAAGAAGGCCAGAACAGATACACATCCTGTGTGTATTCTCTGCCTCCCCGAGTCCCACTCTTCTGACAACTGCCACCATTGTAAGAAGTTGTCAAGAAGGACCATCAAGGAGAGGGACAGGATTCGTCTTTATGGCCTCTCTGAAAAAGGTAGGTCTCCTGTGAGGCAGCAGAAGAAGAGAACTCGGTCGACGTCGAGAGGAAAAGTCCCTACCTGTTCTCCGTCGGGATCGACGTCGAAGCTACCGGCGACGAAGAAATCGGCGTCGAAGACTTCTGATGCCGGCGCATCATCACTCGACAACGAAATCATCGTCGACGAAGGTAACAGGTCCTCCGTTGACGTCAACCAGGCGACGCTCAACGTCGAGAGACAGGTCTCCGTCGGCGCAGGTTGGGCTTTCGACGTCGAGGCAGATCACTCCGTCGGCGCAGCTGCGATCGACGTCGAGGCACAGTGCTCCGTCGACGCCTCACCAACGGCGATCGACGTCGAAGCAGATCTCTCCGTCGTCGCGGCGGCAATCGACGTCGAGACACATCACTCCGTCGTCGCCTCATCATCGACGTCGAGGCGCAGGTCTCCGCCGAGATCAATCCAACGATCTTCGGCGTCGAGACACAAGACACCTCCTTTGGCGTCGAAGCAGCCGTCGGGACAAGGCTCTCCAACGTTGATTCATCATTCATCGACGTCGAGAGGGAAAACACCGCCGAGATCAGTACATGGATCTTCGGCGTCGAGACAGAGACCTCCATCGCCGGCAGTCCAACGCCGGTCGACGTCGAGGCAGCAATCTTCTGAGAGGGCGCAGAGAACGTCGAAGCATGACACTGCATCAGCGTCGGAGAGACGTTCGACGTCGAGAAGACGTTCTGCTGCAGGATCAAGTCCACCTTCTAAGAGAAGAAAGTCAACGTCGAGGCATACGTCTCCGTTGAGAGGACAGTCGGCGCATAGACGCTCCAGATCAACGTCAAAGCGCCCTTCTGGAGACGCCTCACCTCCAGTGAGCCTTTCTTCTTCACCTTCAGGTTCTCACCAAGGGTCAACGTCCAGATCCCCGAAGGTGGTGATCTCGACGTCCAGCAGCCCAGTGTCAGGGGGTCACCAAGATTCCCCAACAAGGTCAGCACATGAAGAGGTGAACCTCACTCCTCCTGCACAGTCTCCTAAGGGAAGAGAGAGGCGCAGATCGCCTTCCATCCATTTGTCACCACGATGGTACAGGCCTTTGCATCACTGGGCTACTGACAAGGTCACACCAGACCAGCATTACTCGAGTCCTCAGCACAGATCTCCGTTGGCTCGTTTAATTCAAGCAGCGGATAAAGAGCGATCTCCTTCAAGAGCCAGAGCTCGCAGCCGCACCTCTGTGCACTCACACAGGAGGAGGTCTAGATCAAGAAGCAGGAGGAGAGCACACAGATCCCCTACTCCGTCCTCTTCTTCCACTCATACACCCCATAGAGACTACTCGCCGACTTTGACTGACAGTCTACCGTCGAGGGTCTCTCCGGTGGATGACGTCTACACTTTTCAGGACATTCTTGGCAGAGGAGCTGTAAAGCTGGGTATCCCTATGCCAACTCGTCAAAGCAAATCCTCTGTGATTTTTGAGACTCTACACCAAAGCGCAGCAGCTAAACCTCTGCTTCCCTTGGTACCAGGCCTCATAGAGCCAGTGATGGACATCTTTCTCACGCCAGCGAGTGTTAAGACCGCTCCAGCAAGAATCTTAAAGTACCGTTCACCAGAGGACGACCTGCTCTTCCTCGGAGCTGACCCTCCTCCGGATTCAGTCATAATTGCCGCGGCAAAGAAGACCCATGCGGTAGCATCCTCCTCCACTGTCCCACCAGACAAGGAGAGTAAGACGCAGGATTCCTGGGGAAGGAAGGTTTGTGGCATTTCGGCCTCTATGTTGAAGGTCTCCAATGCAGCGGCGCTCCTGGGCCGCTACGACAGATCTCTGTGGGACTCACTGCAGAGATTCACTGAAAAGTTGCCACAGGAAGACCGCAAAGATTTTGAAGAAATCCTAACAGAGGGCAGTCAGGTGTCTAACCAGGTCATCAGTGCTGCGGCGGATGGAGCTACCCTTTCAGCACATGCTTATGCTCATGGGGTATGCGCAAGAAGAACATCTTGGCAATGACTTACAGCGCTCAAGCCAGAAGCGCAGTCACGCATCCTCAATCTTCCGTTCTCCGGTTCCTCTTTGTTCGGGGCTCACCCGGATGAAGAGATGGCACGGATGAAAACGGAGCTGGACACGCTGAAGGCTGTGGGCCTTGAAAAGAAAAAGGAATTCCGTAAGAGATTCCGCCCTTACAATCGGCGATCCTCCCAACAGAGGGTTCAAACCCCTCATTGGCAGAAAAATCAGGATCAGCAAGGCCAGCAAAGATCGCAGTATCGGGGCAGACGTCCCTCCAGAGGAGGAAGAAACCAGCTGCAAGGCAACAACTCCGCCAAGACGCAGTCAAAGCAATGAGTACTCACTTCCTCTGTCGCCGTTCACCACTCCAGTGGGGGGGGGGAAGTATCGCAAATCATCTCGAAGAGTGGCGAGCTATCACGAAGGATCGGTGGGTGCTAGCTACGCTGCAGAATGGGTACTCTACGTTTTCAACACCGTCCCCCCTCAATCCCTCCAGTTCCACCATTGTGTCACCAGTTAAAACTCTTGCAGAAAGAGGTTGCCACCCTTCTCAGAAAGTCAGCCATCGAGAGGGTGCCAGTATCTCAAAGAGGGAAAGGGGTTTACTCGACATAATTTTTGGTAAAGAAAAAGGGCCAAAAAGCAGAGTACAGACCCATTCTGGACCTGCGGACACTCAACCTATCCATCAAAAAGGAAAAGTTTCGCATGTTGGCTCTCCATCAAATATATCCACATCTCAGACAGGGGGATTGGAGGTGTTCGCTGGATCTGCAAGATGCATACTTTCACGTCCTGATCAATCAGCATCACAGGCAGTACCTGCGATTCCGGGTGGGATCCGCTCATTACCAGTTCAAAGTTCAGGTTGAAGTTAGCCCCCAGAGTGTTCACGAAGTGCATGGCGGTGGTGGCAGCCGCACTGCGCCGCAGGGGTGTCTTTGTGTACCTGTACTTGGACGACTGGCTGTTGAAAGGCCCTTCCCCAGACAGCGTGAGGAGTCATTTCTTGAGCTGTCTCAAGCTGTCACCGGCTGGGCCTGCATGTGAATTTCTCCAAGTCAACTTCACAGCCAACGCAGAAAATACTTTTCTTAGGAGCTCTGCTAGACTCCGCAGTAGGAAAAGTGTTTCCTTCGGAGGAGAGACAGTGTTCCCTCAAACAGAAATGCCAGCTGGTTCTCCACAACAGAAAACTGACTGTGCGTCGGATTGCCTCCCTGCTAGGGTCGATGGCATCCTGCATCTTCCTGGTTCCCAATGCCAGACTACGAATGCGTCCTTCAGCAGGATCTGGAGGACAAGTGGGACCAGCAGACAGCTCGCTGGAACGAAAGAATAAGTCCATCAAACGCGGCTCGAGCGTCCATACCTTGGTGGATGAGAAAACGAAATATGCAAGTCGGAATTCCTTTTCATCAATCTCCGCCTGCTCAGACACTGATCACGGACGCCTCGCTGCAGGGCTGGGGGCCCACATGGGACCTCTCCAGACCTCGAGGACTGTGGTCTCCAAAAGAGCGATCCTACCACATCAACATGTTAGAGCTGAGAGCAGTTCACCTAGCCCTCAAAGCTTTCCTCCCCTCGATTCAGGCAACCTCAGTATTAGTACAGACGGACAACACCACCACCATGTACTACCTGAACAAACAGGGGGGAACTCGCTCACGCACACTTTCCTTGGAGGCTCAAACAATCTAGCATTGGCTCCTGGCTCGGAATTTGTCAGTCACAGCAGTCCACCTGCCGGGAGAGCAGAACGTGAGAGCGGATGCGCTCAGCCGTCACTTCGAAGACAGAGAAGACTGGGTTCTCAACGACGAGGTCGTCGAAGACATCTTCCAGTCATGGGGTCGTCCCACCATCGACCTCCTTCGTGGACGACGAAAATACCAAATGCCGAGACTTCGCTTCACGGTTCTACCGACCAGGATCGAAAGGGAATGCCCTTTTGATAGACTGGTCGGGCATTTGTGTGCGCCTTTCCACCCCTTCCACTGATCCCGAAGGTGGTGACCAAGCTGTCCCATTCGTGCACGAGGATGATACTAATTGCCCCGGACTGGCCGAGACAATGGTGGTACCCGGACCTTCTGCACCTATCAGAGTGCCCTCACAAGAAGCTGCCGTGCAGACCGGACCTGCTGTCCAAGATGAACGGGAGGATTCATCACCCCAACCTTCCCTCACTGAACTTGGCAGCATGGCTCCTGAGGTCCTCCAGTATGGCCACCTAGGACTACCGCAGGACTGCATGGCCATCTTGAAGGAAGCAAGAAGACCGTCCACGAGGCATTCGTATGCATGCAAGTGGAAACGGTTTTACATGTGGTGTACGCAAAACAATTGTAATCCAACCAAGGGTCAGGAAGAGGTCATCTGGCGAAAGCAGGGTTGAAGTTTTCTTCCATTAAGGTGCATTTAGCAGCTATAACTGCATATAGACGTTCACCTTCTCAACCTTCCTTCTTCCAGTTACAGGCTGTTAAGGATTTTTTGCAGGGTTTAAAGAAGGTCTACCCTCCGGTCCGGCCTCCTTCACCACCCTGGGAGCTAAACCTGGTGCTATCAAAATTGATGGGTCCTCCTTTTGAACCCATACACAAAGCAACCTTACAGCATCTTTCTTGGAAGGCGGCTTTCTTGGTAGCGATCACGTCATCTCGCAGAGTGAGTGAAATACAGGCTCTCTGCTCTAAAGAACCTTATACAGTCTTCCATCTTAACAGGGTTGTGTTGAGGACGCACCCCTCTTTCCTTCCAAAGGTGGTGTCAGATTTTCATGTGAATCAGACCATCTCTCTACCCACCTTTTTCCCAATCCCTCCACTCCAGCTGAGAGGGCTTTGCATTCTCTGGACCTGAAAAGGGTTTTAAAATTCTATCTGGATCGGTCCAGGTCTATAAGAAAATCTGATCAACTATTTGTTAACTATGGGTCGATCAGAACTGGTTTCGCAGCTTCAAAGCGTTCCATCTCCAGATGGATAGTTTCATGCATCAAGCTTGCTTATCAATTAGCGCAGAAGCCCCTGGGGTTACTCCCAAAGCGCATTCTACCAGAGGAAAAGCGGCTACTACTGCTTTTCTTCATAATGTGCCCATGTCTGAAATCTGTAAGGCGGCAACTTGGAGGTCCGTCCATACATTTACGAGGCACTACTGTCTGGAGTCAGACACCAGAGCAGACACCCAAGTAGGCCAGGCCTCCTTGCGGAATCTGTTCAACAGCTGATTTCGGCTGTTATTTACTCTCATTTACCTGCAGGTGGTTGATGGGCATGCTATTCTATTCAGTGCTTATGACTATAGATGAGGATCCCCTGGAAGAGAAGGATAAGTTACTTACCTGTAATCCTAGTTCTCTTCCAGGGGTATCCTCATCAAAGTCATAAGCAACGCACCCGCCTCCCCAGGTAAATGAGGTGTTTCTAAAGTGTTAAAGGATATCTTTGTGCCCTGACCTTCAGGGTTATGCAAAGAACAACTGACCTAACTGTCACCCCTGAGGCATTATGGGAAGCTAGGGGTCATGGCTGCCTTAAAGGCACGGTGCCAGTTTTTGTTGAAAATGCTTTCATTTTCTATGCTATTGGTTTGCAATGCAGCCTGTAGGCTAACAATGTCTACTTGATTTGCAATTTTACTCTTTGAGTACTTTGCTCATTAAAAAACAGAGTTCAAGTACTAATTGCCCTCTGGTGTTTTTATATATTGGCAAATAGTCTTTATGTGGGTAATTACATTGTTTAGCCTCCTATTAGGAGCTGCATTGGTATGAGAAAAAATGATATATGTATATACATATATGTAGAGTCCTCTTCTTGGCAACTCCGTTCGCCCTCTGGCGTACCTCTCGTCCCAAAGAAACGGAGCACGGACCCAAAATGATAGCAAAAGTTGTATGTTTATTGCTCCTCCAACACCTCTACAGCCATGACGCGTTTCAGCCCCTCCTCGGGCCTTGATCACATGACACGCTCTGTCAGGTAGGTGGCTTTTTTTATATTCAGTTTATCAGCTGTGCAATATTTAAAGTGATCAGTGCGTCAGAAAAACTTCACATTAATTAAAAGTACAAACAAGTTACTGACTGAATGCTGTTAGTGTCATCATTGCAATCTCAGTTGTAATGGTTAATCCCAAAATAAAATATGCAATTAATAACTTTAAATTTGATCATACCATTGTAAATAAGACAATTAATACAATTAATACAATTAATAGTTCATAAAAAACAGGGTAAGTAGTTAATAAAAAATGGCGAAGACAATTTCGGCTTGAATGCTTTTTGGCCATACCCTCATGTCAAACTACTATTGATGTATTACAACGTCTTATAAACTGGGTTTTTTTGTGAAGTACTGACTTGTCTGATTTAAAGTGCTTGTGCTGTGCAAAAGTGATATAAAACCAGTGATAAAAAGAGATTATGTGTTAAAAAACTACCTAACCCTGTGTATAAAATTGAAAATTACAAAAAATAAAATGTTAAGCGGCGGCAATTTTAACAAGGAAGATCTATTATCCTATATTAAAATAACGATGACGACTGTCGGTGGACAAATTACTTGATCATAATTCAGGTTTTAGCTCCCCTACTCTCCTTGATGTACTTTACTGCAGGCAGGTGTGCAACTCTTCAGTGGCGTTGAGGCCTCTAGGTTGTTTGGTGTCGAGATTGACTATGTATTGGGCCTCTAGTAGCCTGAGCTGTTTTTCCCGATCCCCTCCTCTTTTCTTGGGGGAACAGCGTCAATTAAATAATATTTGAGGCCACTCGGATCTGCACTGTGAGCCTCACTAAAATGTCTGGCGACCGGGTAACTGTGGTCCTGATTTTTAATTGCCCTTATGTGCTGGAGCACCCTTTTGTGTCCCTGCAGAATTGTACTGCCAATGTATTGTAACTTGCACGGGCACTCCAGCACATAGACCACATAGTTAGATTTGCAGTTCAGAGGTAATTTAATGGTATATTCCTGGCTGCTAAAGGGAGTCTGATATGTTAATTTATTGGTGCCAAACTGACACGCTTTACAAGTTCTACATTTGTAAAATCCTTTTCGTTGAGAAAGCCAAGAGCTGGTACTCGGTCCACCGGGATCATTATGCACTAGAATATCTTTCATGGATCTTGCCCTACTATAAGTAATAGTTGGTTTTGTAGGAACCAAATTACCTATCAGAGGGTCACTTAATACCAACGGCCAATTTCTCATTATGAGTTTCCTCACCTGATTTTCTTGTTTATTAAATTTCAGAATAAATCTGAAGGTTTTGTCCTGTTCCTGCTTTTTAGTGTTATCTAATATTTTTGTCTCTTGTGTCTGTGATTTACATAATAAGCTTTCTCTAGGTTTGGACCTACTCTTTTCAATTGCTTTATCAATACAGATGTTTGAGTATCCCCTTTCCCTAAATCTCATTTTGCTATTTTGTTGTGCTGTGAATAGATCCCTATCACAGCTGCAAATACGTCTGAGCCGCAGCATCTCTCCATAAGGAATACTGCGGATGAGATGCTTTGGGTGAGCACTACCGGCATGTAGTATAGCATTTCCGGCTGTGGATTTTCTGTGCAACTTAGTTTCTAATTTCTCATTATGCACAAATACCTCTACATCTAAAAAGTTGACAGAGTTGGAGCTGATGTTAGCTGTAAACTGTAAATTAAGACTGTTAGTATTCAATTTACTGATGAAATCCTCTGCCTCACTTTTGGTACCCTTCCAGATTATAAAGAGGTCATCTATGTATCTCCACCATGCCCTAATATGCGACTGCATAATTGAATGGTGTTCTCTGTGGAGGACCAGCTCCTCCCACCAGCCCATGTGAAGGCAAGCATAACTGGGGAGAAGCTGGCCCCCATAGCCACCCCACGTAGCTGTTGATATAGATTGTTCTGAAACAAAAAATAATTGTTTTGTAAACAGAATTCCACCATGTTAATGAGCATGAGATTATGTTGTGCCCATTGTCGTCCTCTTCTGGCTAGATAATATTCTAGGGCCTTTATACCATCTCTGTGATTAATGGATGTGTATAAGGAGGTTACATCTAGTGTGATTAAAAGATAATCTGTCGACCAAGGACAGTCAATTAATTTTACCAAAAGTCACTTGTATCTCTTATATAAGAAATCAAATTCTGAACATGCTCCTGCAAAAAGTAATCTATATATTTTGAAGCATTTTCTAATAAACTTTTGCGAGCAGATATAATGGGTCTCCCCGGTGGTACTAAAGCATTTTTATGGATTTTAGGGATAAAATAGAGAATAGGAGTTACTGGTTTCTCATTTTTGATAAATTTAAATTCATCAATTGTCAACAGTCCTGCATTTTTCCATGCCAATAATTTGATGTTGAACTCTTCAGTGGCTTTACACATGATGGAATAATCGCTGCGGCGATAGCAGGCTGTGTCTTTTAGTTGTCTCATTGCTTCCATTACATAGTCATCTTTTTTCCATAGTACTATGTTGCCGCCTTTGTCCGCATTCCTCACTATGATATCAGAATTGTTTTTCAATTTGGACATCAACAGCTGAAATTGCATTTCTTGTTTGTTTTTGTTTTGACGGTCATAATGTTGAATTTTGTAATTTAGTTCCTTTAAGCCCTTAATTACATTGTCATGAAAATTATCAATCGAATCTCTTATCATTATCGGATTGAAGGTAGAATGCGGTTTGAAAGGCGTTATGGATTTGGTTTGACCATTGTCAATGTTGGTATTTGTGTTACAATCTTCTGACATTAGTTCCTGCAAATCTGCAAGTAAAGCCATATCCGATTGAGTTAAAACCGTTTGTGCTGGAGTCAAATTAGGTGAAACGCATTGCAAAGATGAAATGCTTGTGCCTGGTATCTGTTGTTGTTGACTTTGTTGTAGGAAATGTTTTTTCAATTTAAGCTTCCTAATGCTTTTGTAAACATCAAATCGTGTTGCCGCGTAATTAAAGGAGCTTACCGGGCAATATGAAAGTCCCAAGGAAAGGAGTTGTTCTTCCGCCTTGTTAAGCACTACATCAGTAAGATTTATAACTGTAAGACTGGTTGTGTTGCTGGCATCGCTCACTTGAGTTAGCGCCTCCAATTCCTCTTTGGCTGCCTTTTCTGTTGATTTATGTTTCTTACGCTTTCTTGCCCGCCGTCTTGCGCGGCGCTTGGACGTTCTAGATTTGCTTTGTTCTGCTGTGGTCTTGGGCGCAGGGTCTGCCTGCGCTCCTCCACTAAAAAATTAACCTCCTCAGCTAATGTCAAAGATGTAGGAAGATATGACGGTATTTGTTTCTGTATATCTGCTTCGGTTTCGCTCTCTTGAGCTGAACTGAGATCTGAATATGAAGAGCCTTCAGTTCTGTTGGCTTTAGATAACAGATTGCTACTTTCCACTTTACTGTGGCCATATCGAGAGGCTTTCAAAGTGTCGTATTTCTTGGCAAATGTAAAGATACGTCCACTGTCATAATCATTTCGATCTCTATGAAATTTAAAAGTCTTCCTTTCTCTTATTACATCCTCTTCTTTTTGAGACGTTTTTTCATTTCTTCCTTCATTTTCAGAGCTTCTTCTTTAAGATTCATTAGTTCAATGTCGCTGTTTAACTTCTCTATTTGTTCCAGAAGTCTCACTTTATCTTTTTCAGCATAATTGATTAGGATTAACATCAGCCTTTTTGAATGGTCCAAATTGGCCTCTGCCCACTCCTTCATCATATCAATGTCAGGTTCATCATAGCTGGGGGCTAGTAAAATTCTTAAACCTCTCGGTACTCTTCCAACGTCTACATATCTTTGGAGAGATTTGGCCTCCCACCACTTTTTTTGCTCTGTTCTCATTAATTTTTCTAATTTTTTGATTTTATCTTTTAAACTTGTATTGGCTACTCCTGCTGTTGCATTATGGGAGATGGAGTCCACCGCTGGCCTCTTTGAATCATCGAACATGTCAGCTGCCGCCGCCTCTCGTTCTCGGAGCGCGTCTGCTGTCATGGTGAGTTGGAGCAATTGTATTTTCAATGCGTGAAGGATATTCAGCCCAGAGAGTTAGACCATGCTGACTGTGTCGAAATATCCCTGCTCATACCCCGTACCCGACTCGTGCTTTATCTCAGCGTTGCAATCTCCCCTCCACCCCACACTGCCGGCCAGCACTCCTCGCGTCCTCCGACTCGAAGTTGCTTACCTTGACAGTGCTTCGTGGTTCGGAGAGAGATTTCCGCTTTTACAATGCTTGTCGGGGGGCGACGCCACTTGTAATCCTCCCGGATTCTCTTCGGTGTTTGTTTGCACAAACGGCGGCTCCTTTGATGGCGGCACCTCGTTACTCGGGGGGGTCCGTGTTGAGCCGGAGAAGTCCCACAACCGGCCGAAAATATTCTTGGCAACTCCGTTCGCCCTCTGGCGTACCTCTCGTCCCAAAGAAACGGAGCACGGACCCAAAATGATAGCAAAAGTTGTATGTTTATTGCTCCTCCAACACCTCTACAGCCATGACGCGTTTCAGCCCCTCCTCGGGCCTTGATCACATGACACGCTCTGTCAGGTAGGTGGCTTTTTTTATATTCAGTTTATCAGCTGTGCAATATTTAAAGTGATCAGTGCGTCAGAAAAACTTCACATTAATTAAAAGTACAAACAAGTTACTGACTGAATGCTGTTAGTGTCATCATTGCAATCTCAGTTGTAATGGTTAATCCCAAAATAAAATATGCAATTAATAACTTTAAATTTGATCATACCATTGTAAATAAGACAATTAATACAATTAATAGTTCATAAAAAACAGGGTAAGTAGTTAATAAAAAATGGCGAGCTGTATATATGTGATTTCCATATATAATTTTACATTATTTCCGGGGTCCCCGCACATGGGCGGAAATATTCAGTGCTTATGACTTTGATGAGGATACCCCTGGAAGAGAACTAGGATTACAGGTAAGTAACTTATCCTTCTTGTTCTTACATATCTGAAAGAAACACATAGTGATAGATTGCTTACCTTAATATCCCCAGGCGTCAGTCTGGATCCGGAACGTTTTCGTCAGCAGTACCCCTGCGCGTCGGAAGGTGGCGTCGTGCGGCTCCGCGTCCGTTGTATGTGTCGTGATCGCCGGGATGTCGTCGCGGCAGCTACTTAGACGCCGCACTCGCGCGCTGACGTCAGTTCTTTCTTTTTCCGCGCCAGCAAGCGCAGATCCGGAGAGAGCGGTACCCCCAGTCTTTTTTGACTGAGTTTTTTTGAGATTTTTTGTCTCACCTTTTTTGAGTCGATAAGACTCCTGGTGCAGTTAGGGATGCCCGGGTTGAAGTCTTGCGAGGACTGTCATCGGATGATGTCGGTGACGGACCCGCACCGCGTGTCTCTCTTCTTCCTGGGGCGCGACCACGACCCCAAGTCGTGCCCCGACTGCCGGTCCATGGCACCGAAGTCTTTGCGGGAGCGGTCCCGAAAGCTGCTTGAAGCCCGGCAGTCGGCTCCGCGCCGTGAAAGGTCCCAGTCCAGAGGGAGGTTGAGGGACCGGTCGCTGAGTCACCACCATCGGAAGTCCGAATCGAAGTCTTCGCACTCGTGGTCAGGTAAGGCGAAGCGCCAAAAGAAGTCGAAGAAACGTCATCGTTCCCCGACTTCCCCTCGCCAGTCGCGCAACTTGGCTGAGGGTGCGGGTGGTGCCAGCCCGCGGCTCCGGCGGAGCCTATGCAGTCGCCGGTGACCTACCCGCCCTTCCTGGGTTCATCGGCGACTCCGGTGCAGGTATTCCTGCCGCTATGGCTCGCCTATTTGGGCCGTCGGGCCCCTCCGGTGCGCCTTTGGGCCCCGCGGGCCCGACTGGGAGTCCTCGCCCTTGGACGCCGGCGGCTCCGGCCCCGGCGTCGCCGTCGGTTCTGGCCTCTGCACCGCAGTACTCACGTGGATCCCGGTCGACACCGGTTGATCTCGTAACACCTCCACTGACGTCGACCCCACCTGCACCACGTTTCGCGTCGCCCGGCATGCCGGGCGACGAAGTCCCCGGTTTCAGCCCAGAAGTGGAGACGGTGCCGGAACGGTGTCGACTGACGCCGTTTGGGAATCTGTTTCCCTATCTCCATCCTCCTCC